>JADANN010000351.1:0-653499 GCA_018806985.1 Angiostrongylus vasorum | reverse complement strand
GCCGTAGTGCGAGCATCTGTGTTGTGAACACCGCACCTTCGATGCAGCACTGCGAGCCTCTGTGTGGTGAACACCGCACAACGGTCGCCGCACTGCGAGCCTCTGTGTTGTGAACACCTCACAATGGTCGCCGCAGTGCGGGCCTCTGTGTTGTGAACACCGCACCTTTCTTGACGCACTGCAGGTCTTTGTGTTGTGAACACCGCACAACGGTCGCCGCACTTCGAGACTCTGTGTTGTGAACGCCGCACAACCGTCGCCGTAGTGCGAGCATCTGTGTTGTGAACACCGCACCTTCGATGCAGCACTGCGAGCCTCTGTGTGGTGAACACCGCACAACGGTCGCCGCACTGCGAGCCTCTTTGTTGTGAACACCTCACAATAGTCGCCGCAGTGCGGGCCTCTGTGTTGTGAACACCGCACCTTCGATGCAGCACTGCGAGCCTCTGTGTGGTGAACACCGCACAACGGTCGCCGCACTGCGAGCCTCTGTCTTGTGAACAGCGCACAATGGTCCACGCACTGCGAGCCTCTGTGTTGTGAACACCTCACAATGGTCGCCGCAGTGCGGGCCTCTGTGTTGTGAACACCGCACCTTTCGTTGACGCACTGCAGGGCCTTTGTGTTGTGAACACCGCACAACGGTCGCCGCACTGCGAGACTCTGTGTTGTGAACACCTCACAATGGTCGCCGCAGTGCGGGCCTCTGTGTTGTGAACACCGCACCTTCGTCGCCGCACTGCGAGCCTCTGTGTTGTGAACACCGCACAACCGTCGCCGTAGTGCGAGCATCTGTGTTGTGAACACCGCACCTTCGTTGCCGCACTGCGAGGCCTTTGTGTTGTGAACACCGCACAACGGTCGCCGCACTGCGAGCCTCTGTCTTGTGAACAGCGCACAATGGTCCACGCACTGCGAGCCTCTGTGTTGTGAACACCTCACAATAGTCGCCGCAGTGCGGGCCTCTGTGTTGTGAACACCGCACCTTCGATGCAGCACTGCGAGCCTCTGTGTGGTGAACACCGCACAACGGTCGCCGCACTGCGAGCCTCTGTCTTGTGAACAGCGCACAATGGTCCACGCACTGCGAGCCTCTGTGTTGTGAACACCTCACAATGGTCGCCGCAGTGCGGGCCTCTGCGTTGTGAACACCGCACCTTTCTTGACGCACTGCAGGTCTTCTGTGTTGTGAACACCGCACAACGGTCGCCGCACTGCGAGACTCTGTGTTGTGAACACCTCACAATAGTCGCCGCAGTGTGGGCCTCTGCGTTGTGAACACCGCACCTTTCTTGCCGCACTGCGAGCCTCTGTGTTGTGAACACCTCACAATCGTCGCCGCAGTGCGAGCCTCTGTGTTGTGAACACCGCACCTTCGATGCAGCACTGCGAGCCTCTGTGTGGTGAACACCGCACAACGGTCGCCGCACTGCGAGCCTCTGTCTTGTGAACAGCGCACAATGTCCCCGCACTGCGAGCCTCTTTGTTGTGAACACCTCACAATGGTCGCCGCAGTGCGAGCCTCTGTCTTGTGAACACCGCACCTTCGTCGCCGCACTGCGAGCATCTGTGTTGTGAACACCGCACCTTCGATGCAGCACTGCGAGCCTCTGTGTGGTGAACACCGCACAACGGTCGCCGCACTGCGAGCCTCTTTGTTGTGAACACCTCACAATGGTCGCCGCAGTGCGGGCCTCTGTGTTGTGAACACCGCACCTTTCCCTGCCGCACTGCGAGCCTCTGTGTTGTGAACACCGCACAACGGTCGCCGCACTGCGAGCCTCTGTCTTGTGAACAGCGCACAATGGTCCCCGCACTGCGAGCCTCTGTGTTGTGAACACCTCACAATGGTCGCCGCAGTGCGGGCCTCTGTGTTGTGAACACCGCACCTTCGATGCAGCACTGCGAGCCTCTGTGTGGTGAACACCGCACAACGGTCGCCGCACTGCGAGCCTCTGTCTTGTGAACAGCGCACAATGTCCCCGCACTGCGAGCCTCTTTGTTGTGAACACCTCACAATGGTCGCCGCAGTGCGGGCCTCTGCGTTGTGAACACCGCACCTTTCTTGACGCACTGCAGGTCTTTGTGTTGTGAACACCGCACAACGGTCGCCGCACTGCGAGCCTCTGTGTTGTGAACACCTCACAATAGTCGCCGCAGTGCGGGCCTCTGTGTTGTGAACACCGCACCTTTCTTGCCGCACTGCGAGCCTCTTTGTTGTGAACACCTCACAACCGTCGCCGTAGTGCGAGCATCTGTGTTGTGAACACCGCACCTTCGATGCAGCACTGCGAGCCTCTGTGTTGTGAACACCGCACAACGGTCGCCGCACTGCGAGCTTCTGTCTTGTGAACAGCGCACAATGGTCCACGCACTGCGAGCCTCTGTGTTGTGAACACCTCACAATAGTCGCCGCAGTGCGGGCCTCTGTGTTGTGAACACCGCACCTTCGATGCAGCACTGCGAGCCTCTGTGTGGTGAACACCGCGCAACGGTCGCCGCACTGCGAGCCTCTGTCTTGTGAACAGCGCACAATGTCCCCGCACTGCGAGCCTCTTTGTTGTGAACACCTCACAATGGTCGCCGCAGTGCGGGCCTCTGCCTTGTGAACACCGCACCTTTCTTGACGCACTGCGAGCATCTGTGTTGTGAACACCGCACCTTCGATGCAGCACTGCGAGCCTCTGTGTGGTGAACACCGCACAACGGTCGCCGCACTGCGAGCCTCTTTGTTGTGAACACCTCACAATGGTCGCCGCAGTGCGGGCCTCTGTGTTGTGAACACCGCACCTTTCCTGCCGCACTGCGAGCCTCTGTGTTGTGAACACCGCACAATGGTCGCCGCACTGCGAGCCTCTGTGTTGTGAACGCCTCACAATGGTCGCCGCAGTGCGGGCCTCTGTGTTGTGAACACCGCACCTTCGATGCAGCACTGCGAGCCTCTGTGTTGTGAACACCGCACAACGGTCGCCGCACTGCGAGCCTCTGTGTTGTGAACACCTCACAATGGTCGCCGCAGTGCGGGCCTCTGCGTTGTGAACACCGCACCTTTCTTGCCGCACTGCGAGCCTCTGTGTTGTGAACACCTCACAATGGTCGCCGCAGTGCGGGCCTCTGCGTTGTGAACACCGCACCTTTCTTGACGCACTGCAGGTCTCTGTGTTGTGAACACCGCACAACGGTCGCCGCACTGCGAGACTCTGTGTTGTGAACACCTCACAATGGTCGCCGCAGTGCGGGCCTCTGCGTTGTGAACACCGCACCTTTCTTGACGCACTGCGGGCCTCTGTGTTGTGAACACCGCACAACGGTCGCCGCACTGCGAGCATCTGTGTTGTGAACACCGCACCTTCGATGCAGCACTGCGAGCCTCTGTGTGGTGAACACCGCACAACGGTCGCCGCACTGCGAGCCTCTTTGTTGTGAACACCTCACAATGGTCGCCGCAGTGCGGGCCTCTGTGTTGTGAACACCGCACCTTCGATGCAGCACTGCGAGCCTCTGTGTGGTGAACACCGCACAACGGTCGCCGCACTGCGAGCCTCTGTCTTGTGAACAGCGCACAATGTCCCCGCACTGCGAGCCTCTGTGTTGTGAACACCTCACAATAGTCGCCGCAGTGCGGGCCTCTGCGTTGTGAACACCGCACCTTTCTTGACGCACTGCGGGTCTTTGTGTTGTGAACACCGCACAACGGTCGCCGCACTGCGAGACTCTGTGTTGTGAACACCTCACAATGGTCGCCGCAGTGCGGGCCTCTGCGTTGTGAACACCGCACCTTTCTTGCCGCACTGCGAGCCTCTGTGTTGTGAACACCGCACAACCGTCGCCGTAGTGCGAGCATCTGTGTTGTGAACACCGCACCTTCGATGCAGCACTGCGAGCCTTTGTGTTGTGAACACCGCACAACGGTCGCCGCACTGCGAGCCTCTGTGTTGTGAACACCTCACAATGGTCGCCGCAGTGCGGGCCTCTGCGTTGTGAACACCGCACCATTTCTTGACGCACTGCAGGGCCTCTGTGTTGTGAACACCGCACAACGGTCGCCGCACTGCGAGCCTCTGTGTTGTGAACACCGCACAATCGGTCGCCGCACTGCGAGCCTCTGTGTTGTGAACACCGCACAACGGTCGCCGCACTGCGAGCCTCTTTGTTGTGAACACCTCACAATGGTCGCCGCAGTGCGGGCCTCTGTGTTGTGAACACCGCACCTTCGATGCAGCACTGCGAGCCTCTGTGTGGTGAACACCGCACAACGGTCGCCGCACTGCGAGCCTCTTTGTTGTGAACACCTCACAATGGTCGCCGCAGTGCGGGCCTCTGTGTTGTGAACACCGCACCTTTCTTGACGCACTGCGGGCCTCTGTGTTGTGAACACCGCACAACGGTCGCCGCACTGCGAGCCTCTGTGTTGTGAACACCGCACAACGGTCGCCGCACTGCGAGCCTCTGTGTTGTGAACACCGCACAATGGTCGCCGCACTGCGAGCCTCTGTGTTGTGAACACCGCACAATCGGTCGCCGCAGTGCGAGCCTCTGTGTTGTGAACACCGCACCTTCGATGCAGCACTGCGAGCCTCTGTGTGGTGAACACCGCACAACGGTCGCCGCACTGCGAGCCTCTGTGTTGTGAACACCTCACAATGGTCGCCGCAGTGCGGGCCTCTGTGTTGTGAACACCGCACCTTTCGCTGCCGCACTGCGAGCCTCTGTGTTGTGAACACCGCACAATGGTCGCCGCACTGCGAGCCTCTGTCTTGTGAACAGCGCACAATGGTCCCCGCACTGCGAGCCTCTGTGTTGTGAACACCTCACAATGGTCGCCGCAGTGCGGGCCTCTGCGTTGTGAACACCGCACCTTTCTTGACGCACTGCAGGTCTTTGTGTTGTGAACACCGCACAACGGTCGCCGCACTGCGAGACTCTGTGTTGTGAACACCTCACAATAGTCGCCGCAGTGCGGGCCTCTGCGTTGTGAACACCGCACCTTCTTGCCGCACTGCGAGCCTCTGTGTTGTGAACACCTCACAACCGTCGCCGCAGTGCGAGCATCTGTGTTGTGAACACCGCACCTTCGATGCAGCACTGCGAGCCTTTGTGTTGTGAACACCGCACAACGGTCGCCGCACTGCGAGCCTCTGTGTTGTGAACACCGCACAATGGTCGCCCGCACTGCGAGACTCTGTGTTGTGAACACCGCACAACCGTCGCCGTAGTGCGAGCATCTGTGTTGTGAACACCGCACCTTCGATGCAGCACTGCGAGCCTCTGTGTGGTGAACACCGCACAACGGTCGCCGCACTGCGAGCCTCTTTGTTGTGAACACCTCACAATGGTCGCCGCAGTGCGGGCCTCTGTGTTGTGAACACCGCACCTTCGATGCCGCACTGCGAGCCTCTGTGTTGTGAACACCGCACAACGGTCGCCGCACTGCGAGCCTCTGTGTTGTGAACACCGCACAATGGTCGCCCGCACTGCGAGCCTCTGTGTTGTGAACACCGCACAACGGTCGCCGCAGTGCGGGCCTCTGCGTTGTGAACACCGCACCTTTCGTTGCCGCACTGCAGGGCCTTTGTGTTGTGAACACCGCACAACGGTCGCCGCACTGCGAGACTCTGTGTTGTGAACACCTCACAATAGTCGCCGCAGTGCGGGCCTCTGCGTTGTGAACACCGCACCTTTCTTGCCGCACTGCGAGCCTCTGTGTTGTGAACACCTCACAACCGTCGCCGCAGTGCGAGCATCTGTGTTGTGAACACCGCACCTTCGATGCAGCACTGCGAGCCTCTGTGTTGTGAACACCGCACAACGGTCGCCGCACTGCGAGCCTCTTTGTTGTGAACACCTCACAATGGTCGCCGCAGTGCGGGCCTCTGTGTTGTGAACACCGCACCTTTCTTGCCGCACTGCGAGCCTCTGTGTTGTGAACACCGCACAACGGTCGCCGCACTGCGAGCCTCTGTCTTGTGAACAGCGCACAATGGTCCCCGCACTGCGAGCCTCTGTGTTGTGAACACCTCACAATGGTCGCCGCAGTGCGGGCCTCTGCGTTGTGAACACCGCACCTTTCTTGACGCACTGCAGGTCTTTGTGTTGTGAACACCGCACAACGGTCGCCGCACTGCGAGACTCTGTGTTGTGAACACCTCACAATGGTCGCCGCAGTGCGGGCCTCTGTGTTGTGAACACCGCACCTTTCGTTGCCGCACTGCGAGCCTCTGTGTTGTGAACACCGCACAACGGTCGCCGCACTGCGAGCCTCTGTGTTGTGAACACCTCACAATGGTCGCCGCAGTGCGGGCCTCTGTGTTGTGAACACCGCACCTTCGATGCAGCACTGCGAGCCTCTGTGTGGTGAACACCGCACAACGGTCGCCGCACTGCGAGCCTCTTTGTTGTGAACACCTCACAATGGTCGCCGCAGTGCGGGCCTCTGTGTTGTGAACACCGCACCTTTCTTGACGCACTGCGAGGCCTCTGTGTTGTGAACACCGCACAACGGTCGCCGCACTGCGAGCCTCTGTGTTGTGAACACCTCACAATGGTCGCCGCAGTGCGGGCCTCTGTGTTGTGAACACCGCACCTTCGTTGCCGCACTGCGAGGCCTCTGTGTTGTGAACACCGCACAATGGTCGCCGCACTGCGAGCCTCTGTGTTGTGAACACCGCACAACGGTCGCCCGCACTGCGAGCCTCTTTGTTGTGAACACCTCACAACGGTCGCCGCAGTGCGAGCCTCTGTGTTGTGAACACCGCACCTTCGATGCAGCACTGCGAGCCTCTGTGTGGTGAACACCGCACAACGGTCGCCGCACTGCGAGCCTCTGTGTTGTGAACACCTCACAATGGTCGCCGCAGTGCGGGCCTCTGTGTTGTGAACACCGCACCTTCTCTGCCGCACTGCGAGCCTCTGTGTTGTGAACACCGCACAATGGTCGCCGCACTGCGAGCCTCTGTCTTGTGAACAGCGCACAATGGTCCCCGCACTGCGAGCCTCTTTGTTGTGAACACCTCACAATGGTCGCCGCAGTGCGGGCCTCTGCGTTGTGAACACCGCACCTTCGTTGACGCACTGCAGGTCTTTGTGTTGTGAACACCGCACAACGGTCGCCGCACTGCGAGACTCTGTGTTGTGAACACCTCACAATAGTCGCCGCAGTGCGGGCCTCTGTGTTGTGAACACCGCACCTTCGTTGCCGCACTGCGAGCCTCTGTGTGTGTGAACACCTCACAACGGTCGCCGCAGTGCGAGCCTCTGTGTTGTGAACACCGCACCTTCGTTGCACGCACTGCGAGCCTTTGTGTTGTGAACACCGCACAACGGTCGCCGCACTGCGAGCCTCTGTCTTGTGAACAGCGCACAATGGTCCCCGCACTGCGAGCCTCTGTGTTGTGAACGCCGCACAACCGTCGCCGTAGTGCGAGCATCTGTGTTGTGAACACCGCACCTTCGATGCAGCACTGCGAGCCTCTGTGTGGTGAACACCGCACAACGGTCGCCGCACTGCGAGCCTCTTTGTTGTGAACACCTCACAATGGTCGCCGCAGTGCGGGCCTCTGTGTTGTGAACACCGCACCTTTCCCGTGCCGCACTGCGAGCCTCTGTGTTGTGAACACCGCACAACGGTCGCCGCACTGCGAGCCTCTGTCTTGTGAACAGCGCACAATGTCCCCGCACTGCGAGCCTCTTTGTTGTGAACACCTCACAATGGTCGCCGCAGTGCGGGCCTCTGCGTTGTGAACACCGCACCTTTCGTTGACGCACTGCGAGGTCTTTGTGTTGTGAACACCGCACAACGGTCGCCGCACTGCGAGACTCTGTGTTGTGAACACCTCACAATAGTCGCCGCAGTGCGGGCCTCTGCGTTGTGAACACCGCACCTTTCTTGCCGCACTGCGAGCCTCTGTGTTGTGAACACCGCACAACCGTCGCCGTAGTGCGAGCATCTGTGTTGTGAACACCGCACCTTCGATGCAGCACTGCGAGCCTCTGTGTGGTGAACACCGCACAACGGTCGCCGCACTGCGAGCCTCTTTGTTGTGAACACCTCACAATGGTCGCCGCAGTGCGGGCCTCTGTGTTGTGAACACCGCACCTTTCGTTGCCGCACTGCGAGCCTCTGTGTTGTGAACACCGCACAACGGTCGCCGCACTGCGAGCCTCTGTCTTGTGAACAGCGCACAATGGTCCCCGCACTGCGAGCCTCTTTGTTGTGAACACCTCACAATGGTCGCCGCAGTGCGGGCCTCTGTGTTGTGAACACCGCACCTTTCTTGACGCACTGCAGGTCTCTGTGTTGTGAACACCGCACAACGGTCGCCGCACTGCGAGACTCTGTGTTGTGAACACCTCACAATAGTCGCCGCAGTGCGGGCCTCTGCGTTGTGAACACCGCACCTTTCGTGCCGCACTGCGAGCCTCTGTGTTGTGAACACCGCACAACGGTCGCCGCACTGCGAGCCTCTGTGTTGTGAACACCTCACAATAGTCGCCGCAGTGCGGGCCTCTGTGTTGTGAACACCGCACCTTCGATGCAGCACTGCGAGCCTCTGTGTGGTGAACACCGCACAACGGTCGCCGCACTGCGAGCCTCTTTGTTGTGAACACCGCACAATGGTCGCCGCAGTGCGGGCCTCTGTGTTGTGAACACCGCACCTTTCGTTGCCGCACTGCGAGCCTCTGTGTTGTGAACACCGCACAACGGTCGCCGCACTGCGAGCCTCTGTGTTGTGAACACCGCACAATGGTCGCCGCAGTGCGGGCCTCTGTGTTGTGAACACCGCACCTTTCTCGCCGCACTGCGAGCCTCTGTGTTGTGAACACCGCACAATGGTCGCCGCACTGCGAGCCTCTGTGTTGTGAACACCGCACAATGGTCGCCGCAGCTGCGAGCCTCTGTGTTGTGAACACCGCACAACCGTCGCCGTAGTGCGAGCATCTGTGTTGTGAACACCGCACCTTCGATGCAGCACTGCGAGCCTCTGTGTGGTGAACACCGCACAACGGTCGCCGCACTGCGAGCCTCTTTGTTGTGAACACCGCACAATGGTCGCCGCAGTGCGGGCCTCTGTGTTGTGAACACCGCACCTTTCCTGCCGCACTGCGAGCCTCTGTGTTGTGAACACCGCACAATGGTCGCCGCACTGCGAGCCTCTGTGCTTGTGAACAGCGCACAATGGTCGCCCGCACTGCGAGCCTCTTTGTTGTGAACACCTCACAATGGTCGCCGCAGTGCGGGCCTCTGCGTTGTGAACACCGCACCTTTCTTGACGCACTGCAGGGCCTCTGTGTTGTGAACACCGCACAACGGTCGCCGCACTGCGAGACTCTGTGTTGTGAACACCTCACAATGGTCGCCGCAGTGCGGGCCTCTGTGTTGTGAACACCGCACCTTTCTTGCCGCACTGCAGAGCCTCTGTGTTGTGAACACCGCACAACGGTCGCCGCACTGCGAGCACTCTGTGTTGTGAACACCGCACAATGGTCGCCGCAGTGCGGGCCTCTGTGTTGTGAACACCGCACCTTTCTTGCCGCACTGCGAGCCTCTGTGTTGTGAACACCGCACAACGGTCGCCGCAGTGCGAGCCTCTGTGTTGTGAACACCGCACCTTTCGGTGCCGCACTGCGGGCCTCTGTGTTGGTGAACACCGCACAACGGTCGCCGCACTGCGAGCCTCTGTGCTTGCGAACACCTCACAATGGTCGCCGCAGTGCGGGCCTCTGTGTTGTGAACACCGCACCTTTCGTCTGCCGCACTGCGAGCCTCTGTGTTGTGAACACCGCACAATGGTCGCCGCACTGCGAGCCTCTGTCTTGTGAACAGCGCACAATGTCCCCGCACTGCGAGCCTCTTTGTTGTGAACACCTCACAATGGTCGCCGCAGTGCGGGCCTCTGCGTTGTGAACACCGCACCTTTCTTGACGCACTGCAGGTCTTTGTGTTGTGAACACCGCACAACGGTCGCCGCACTGCGAGACTCTGTGTTGTGAACACCTCACAATAGTCGCCGCAGTGCGGGCCTCTGTGTTGTGAACACCGCACCTTTCGTTGCCGCACTGCGAGCCTCTGTGTTGTGAACACCGCACAACGGTCGCCGCACTGCGAGCCTCTGTGTTGTGAACACCTCACAATAGTCGCCGCAGTGCGGGCCTCTGTGTTGTGAACACCGCACCATCGATCGCCGCACTGCGAGCCTCTGTGTTGTGAACACCGCACAACGGTCGCCGCACTGCGAGCCTCTGTGTTGTGAACACCTCACAATGGTCGCCGCAGTGCGGGCCTCTGTGTTGTGAACACCGCACCTTCGTTGCCGCACTGCGGGCCTCTGTGTTGTGAACACCGCACAACGGTCGCCGCACTGCGAGCCTCTGTGTTGTGAACACCGCACAATGGTCGCCGCAGTGCGGGCCTCTGTGTTGTGAACACCGCACCTTTGCTTGCCGCACTGCGAGCCTCTGTGTTGTGAACACCGCACAACGGTCGCCGCAGTGCGAGCCTCTGTGTTGTGAACACCGCACAATGGTCGCCCGCACTGCGAGCCTCTGTGTTGTGAACACCGCACAACCGTCGCCGTAGTGCGAGCATCTGTGTTGTGAACACCGCACCTTCGATGCAGCACTGCGAGCCTCTGTGTGGTGAACACCGCACAACGGTCGCCGCACTGCGAGCCTCTTTGTTGTGAACACCTCACAATGGTCGCCGCACTGCGGGCCTCTGTGTTGTGAACACCGCACACTGTCCCTGCCGCACTGCGAGCCTCTGTGTTGTGAACACCGCACAATGGTCGCCGCACTGCGAGCCTCTGTGTTGTGAACACCGCACAACTGTCGCCGCACTGCGAGCCTCTGTGTTGTGAACACCTCACAATGGTCGCCGCAGTGCGGGCCTCTGTGTTGTGAACACCGCACCTTTCGTTGCACGCACTGCAGGCCTCTGTGTTGTGAACACCGCACAACGGTCGCCGCACTGCGAGACCTCTGTGTTGTGAACACCTGCACAATAGTCGCCGCAGTGCGGGCCTCTGCGTTGTGAACACCGCACCTTTCGTTGCCGCACTGCGAGCCTCTGTGTTGTGAACACCGCACAACGGTCGCCGCACTGCGAGCCTCTGTGTTGTGAACACCTCACAATGGTCGCCGCAGTGCGGGCCTCTGTGTTGTGAACACCGCACCTTCGATGCAGCACTGCGAGCCTCTGTGTGGTGAACACCGCACAACGGTCGCCGCACTGCGAGCCTCTGTGTTGTGAACACCTCACAATGGTCGCCGCAGTGCGGGCCTCTGTGTTGTGAACACCGCACCTTTCTTGACGCACTGCGGGCCTTTGTGTTGTGAACACCGCACAACGGTCGCCGCACTGCGAGCCTCTGTGTTGTGAACACCTCACAATGGTCGCCGCAGTGCGGGCCTCTGTGTTGTGAACACCGCACCTTTCTCGCCGCACTGCGAGCCTCTGTGTTGTGAACACCGCACAATGGTCGCCGCACTGCGAGCCTCTGTCTTGTGAACAGCGCACAATGGTCCCCGCACTGCGAGCCTCTTTGTTGTGAACACCTCACAATGGTCGCCGCAGTGCGGGCCTCTGCGTTGTGAACACCGCACCTTTCTTGACGCACTGCAGGGCTCTTTGTGTTGTGAACACCGCACAACGGTCGCCGCACTGCGAGACTCTGTGTTGTGAACACCTCACAATAGTCGCCGCAGTGCGGGCCTCTGTGTTGTGAACACCGCACCTTCGATGCAGCACTGCGAGCCTCTGTGTGGTGAACACCGCACAACGGTCGCCGCACTGCGAGCCTCTGTGTTGTGAACACCTCACAATAGTCGCCGCAGTGCGGGCCTTTGTGTTGTGAACACCGCACAACGGTCGCCGCACTGCGAGCTTCTGTCTTGTGAACAGCGCACAATGGTCCCCGCACTTCGAGACTCTGTGTTGTGAACGCCGCACAACCGTCGCCGTAGTGCGAGCATCTGTGTTGTGGACACCGCACCTTCGATGCAGCACTGCGAGCCTCTGTGTGGTGAACACCGCACAACGGTCGCCGCACTGCGAGCCTCTGTGTTGTGAACACCCGCACAATCGTCGCCGCAGTGCGAGCCTCTGTGTTGTGAACACCGCACCTTCGATCGCCGCACTGCGAGCCTCTGTGTTGTGAACACCGCACAATCGGTCGCCGCACTGCGAGCCTCTGTGTGGTGAACACCGCACAATGGTCGCCGCACTGCGAGCCTCTGTGTTGTGAACACCTCACAATGGTCGCCGCAGTGCGGGCCTCTGTGTTGTGAACACCGCACCTTTGTTGCACGCACTGCGAGCCTCTGTGTTGTGAACACCGCACAACGGTCGCCGCACTGCGAGCCTCTGTGTTGTGAACACCTCACAATAGTCGCCGCAGTGCGGGCCTCTGTGTTGTGAACACCGCACCTTTCTGCCGCACTGCGAGCCTCTGTGTTGTGAACACCGCACAACCGTCGCCGTAGTGCGAGCATCTGTGTTGTGAACACCGCACCTTCGATGCAGCACTGCGAGCCTCTGTGTGGTGAACACCGCACAACGGTCGCCGCACTGCGAGCCTCTTTGTTGTGAACACCTCACAATGGTCGCCGCAGTGCGGGCCTCTGTGTTGTGAACACCGCACCTTCGTTGCACGCACTGCGAGGCCTCTGTGTTGTGAACACCGCACAACGGTCGCCGCACTGCGAGCCTCTGTCTTGTGAACAGCGCACAATGGTCCCCGCACTGCGAGCCTCTGTGTTGTGAACACCTCACAATGGTCGCCGCAGTGCGGGCCTCTGTGTTGTGAACACCGCACCTTCGATGCAGCACTGCGAGCCTCTGTGTGGTGAACACCGCACAACGGTCGCCGCACTGCGAGCCTCTGTGTTGTGAACAGCGCACAATGTCGCCGCAGTGCGAGCCTCTTTGTTGTGAACACCGCACAATGGTCGCCGCAGTGCGGGCCTCTGCGTTGTGAACACCGCACCTTTCTTGACGCACTGCAGGGCCTTTGTGTTGTGAACACCGCACAACGGTCGCCGCACTGCGAGCCTCTGTGTTGTGAACACCGCACAATGGTCGCCGCAGTGCGGGCCTCTGTGTTGTGAACACCGCACCTTTGGTCGCCGCACTGCGAGCCTCTGTGTTGTGAACACCGCACAACCGTCGCCGTAGTGCGAGCATCTGTGTTGTGAACACCGCACCTTCGTTGCACGCACTGCGAGCCTTTGTGTTGTGAACACCGCACAACGGTCGCCGCACTGCGAGCCTCTGTCTTGTGAACACCGCACAATGGTCGCCCGCACTGCGAGCCTCTGTGTTGTGAACACCGCACAATGGTCGCCGCAGTGCGGGCCTCTGTGTTGTGAACACCGCACCTTCGATGCCGCACTGCGAGCCTCTGTGTTGTGAACACCGCACAACGGTCGCCGCACTGCGGGCCTCTGTGTTGTGAACACCGCACAATGGTCGCCGCACTGCGAGCCTCTGTGTTGTGAACACCGCACAATGGTCGCCGCAGTGCGGGCCTCTGTGTTGTGAACACCGCACCTTTCTTTGACGCACTGCGGGCCTCTGTGTTGTGAACACCGCACAACGGTCGCCGCACTGCGAGACTCTGTGTTGTGAACACCGCACAATGGTCGCCGCAGTGCGACCTCTGTGTTGTGAACACCGCACCTCTTGCCGCACTGCGAGCCTCTGTGTTGTGAACACCGCACAACCGTCGCCGTAGTGCGAGCATCTGTGTTGTGAACACCGCACCTTCGATGCAGCACTGCGAGCCTCTGTGTGGTGAACACCGCACAACGGTCGCCGCACTGCGAGCCTCTTTGTTGTGAACACCTCACAATGGTCGCCGCAGTGCGGGCCTCTGTGTTGTGAACACCGCACCTTCGCCGCCGCACTGCGAGCCTCTGTGTTGTGAACACCGCACAATGGTCGCCGCACTGCGAGCCTCTGTCTTGTGAACACCGCACAATGGTCCCCGCACTGCGAGCCTCTGTGTTGTGAACACCTCACAATGGTCGCCGCAGTGCGGGCCTCTGTGTTGTGAACACCGCACCTTTCGCCGCACTGCGAGCCTCTGTGTTGTGAACACCGCACCTTCGATGCAGCACTGCGAGCCTCTGTGTGGTGAACACCGCACAACGGTCGCCGCACTGCGAGCCTCTTTGTTGTGAACACCGCACAATGGTCGCCGCAGTGCGGGCCTCTGTGTTGTGAACACCGCACCTTCGATGCCGCACTGCGAGCCTCTGTGTTGTGAACACCGCACAACGGTCGCCGCACTGCGAGCATCTGTGTTGTGAACACCGCACAATCGTCGCCGTAGCGGGCCTCTGTGTTGTGAACACCGCACAATGGTCGCCGCACTGCGAGCCTCTGTGTTGCGAACACCGCACAACGGTCGCCGCAGTGCGAGCCTCTGTCGTTGTGAACACCGCACCATCGGTCCTGCCGCACTGCGAGCCTCTGTGTTGTGAACACCGCACAATGGTCGCCGCACTGCGAGCCTCTGTGTTGTGAACACCGCACAATGTCGCCGCACTGCGAGCCTCTTTGTTGTGAACACCTCACAATGGTCGCCGCAGTGCGGGCCTCTGCGTTGTGAACACCGCACCTTTCTTGACGCACTGCGAGCCTTTGTGTTGTGAACACCGCACAACGGTCGCCGCACTGCGAGACTCTGTGTTGTGAACACCGCACAATGGTCGCCGCAGTGCGGGCCTCTGCGTTGTGAACACCGCACCATGCTTGCCCGCACTGCGAGCCTCTTTGTTGTGAACACCTCACAACCGTCGCCGTAGTGCGAGCATCTGTGTTGTGAACACCGCACCTTCGATGCAGCACTGCGAGCCTCTGTGTGGTGAACACCGCACAACGGTCGCCGCACTGCGAGCCTCTTTGTTGTGAACACCTCACAATGGTCGCCGCAGTGCGGGCCTCTGTGTTGTGAACACCGCACCTTTCCTGCCGCACTGCGAGCCTCTGTGTTGTGAAGACCGCACAATGGTCGCCGCACTGCGAGCCTCTGTCTTGTGAACAGCGCACAATGTCCCCGCACTGCGAGCCTCTGTGTTGTGAACGCCTCACAATGGTCGCCGCAGTGCGGGCCTCTGCGTTGTGAACACCGCACCTTTCTGCCGCACTGCGAGCCTCTTTGTTGTGAACACCGCACCTTCGATGCAGCACTGCGAGCCTCTGTGTGGTGAACACCGCACAACGGTCGCCGCACTGCGAGCCTCTTTGTTGTGAACACCTCACAATAGTCGCCGCAGTGCGGGCCTTTGTGTTGTGAACACCGCACAACGGTCGCCGCACTGCGAGCCTCTGTCTTGTGAACAGCGCACAATGGTCCCCGCACTTCGAGACTCTGTGTTGTGAACGCCGCACAACCGTCGCCGTAGTGCGAGCATCTGTGTTGTGGACACCGCACCTTCGATGCAGCACTGCGAGCCTCTGTGTGGTGAACACCGCACAATGGTCCCCGCACTTCGAGACTCTGTGTTGTGAACGCCGCACAACCGTCACCGTAGTGCGAGCATCTGTGTTGTGGACACCGCACCTTCGATGCAGCACTGCGAGCCTCTGTGTGGTGAACACCGCACAATGGTCCCCGCACTTCGAGACTCTGTGTTGTGAACGCCGCACAACCGTCGCCGTAGTGCGAGCATCTGTGTTGTGGACACCGCACCTTCGATGCAGCACTGCGAGCCTCTGTGTGGTGAACACCGCACAATGGTCCCCGCACTGCGAGCCTCTGTGTTGTGAACACCGCACAACCGTCGCCGCAGTGCGAGCATCTGTGTTGTGAACACCGCACCTTCGATGCAGCACTGCAGAGCCTCTGTGTTGTGAACACCGCACATTTGCTTGCTGCGACTTGCAGTGCGAAGGTGCGGTGTTCACAACGCAGAGGCACCGCAGTGCGGGGACCATTGTGCGGCGTTCACAACACAGAGGCTCGCAGTGCGGCGACCATTGTGCGGTGTTCACCACACAGAGGCTCGCAGTGCTGCAACGAAGGTGCGGTGTTCACAACACAGAGGCCCGCAGTGCGGCGACAAAGGTGCGGTGTTCACAACACAGATGCTCGCACTGCGGCGACCGTTGTGCGGCGTTCACAACACAGAGTGCTCGCACGTGCGGGAGACCATTGTGCGGTGTTCACAACACAGAGGCTCGCAGTGCTGCAACGAAGGTGCGGTGTTCACAACAGAGAGGCCCGCAGTGCGTCAAAAAGGTGCGGTGTTCACAACACAGATGCTCGCACTACGGCGACCGTTGTGCGGCGTTCACAACACAGAGTCTCGCAGTGCGGGCGACCATTGTGCGGTGTTCACCACACAGAGGCTCGCAGTGCGGCATCGAAGGTGCGGTGTTCACAACACAGATGCCCGCACTGCGGCGACGGTTGTGCGGCGTTCACAACACAGAGGCCCTGCAGTGCGGCAACGAAGGTGCGGTGTTCACAACACAGAGGCCCGCACTGCGGCGACCATGGTGCGGTGTTCACAACACAGAGGCTGGCAGCTGCGGCACCGAAGGTGCGGTGTTCACAACACAGATGCTCGCACTGCGGCGACCGTTGTGCGGTGTTCACAACACAGAGGCCCGCAGTGCGGCAAGAAAGGTGCGGTGTTCGCAACACAGAGGCCCGCAGTGCGGGGACCATTGTGCGGTGTTCACAACGCAGATGCTCGCACTACGGCGACCGTTGTGCGGCGTTCACAACACAGATGCTCGCACTGCGGCGACCGTTGTGCGGTGTTCACAACACAGAGGCCCGCAGTGCGGCAAAAAAGGTGCGGTGTTCGCAACACAGAGGCCCGCACTGCGGCGACCGTTGTGCGGCGTTCACAACACAGTGGCTCGCAGTGCGGCAACGAGGGTGCGGTGTTCACAACACAGAGGCCCGCACTGCGGCGACCATTGTGCGGTGTTCACAACACAGAGGCTCGCATTGCAGCGATCAGGGTGCAGTGTGAGAAAAGCACTTATCAAAACATGTACCGTACAGCTAGAATTGTGTGCACAGATGCATAGGAAAGGAAGGAATCGCTAAACCTGGCACAAAGAAGTTGTCGTTTCCAATGGCTACGAAGCAGGAGCCACTAGGGTTAGAAAAGAACGTAGGGTGGTTCCCCAAAATAATGTTTTGGACGTAAGTATGATCCCTTTTAAGCAACTCTTCATATCAAATGAAGTATGCTGCGCCATTAAGGGATGCCTAAGAAAAAATGGTTTTGAAAATTATGTAACGATTATTGACCTCCCACCAATTACCCTACGCGGTCAGTTAGTTCGCAACCGCCTCTATGATCGTTTGCAGCAGCTCTGAAAGCTGTGTGATCCGTCCTAACGGGAGGAGCGGCGATTGTATGATTTCAGGCACAATATACTTGATCTCATGTAAGGCATGAGGTGAGTAATATATCGAAGAAACGGGGGACCGCTTCAAAAGCACAATGGCGATGATTTTGAAGTGACTGCTCGGATCCTAGCGCAGGAATCGAAAACATCAACGCGCAAAACTCTTGAGGTGTTTTGGATAAGTTTCAAAAACCTAAAGATGAACCGGAAAGACGAATGCCCCAGTATCACACGTGACCTGGCGCCTTATTTCAAAAATGATTTTTCGACCTATGGGTAGGTCTCGCTTGCTGTCCCATGTGAACAACACGCGGGCAGTCCCATTCATACCAGCACTGTGAGTAACCTTTTTGATCAGTATGGTGTCTATTTAAAAGTTTGATCCTCACTAATACTTTAGCCTTTTTTCCGACGGATTATTAAAATATCCTCGTATAAAATACGTCCAGGCTTTGAGGAAGGCGAAATCGCCGAAACGTCAGCCATCGACCAACAACACCAACTGCAACGAAAACAACAACGGCACCCACAACGAAGACCTATAGCAACCTCGCATTGGCCCACAAGACCAGTTTATAACATAGTGTAATACAAATATATCAACTATTTATGTCGAGGTTTGTAGTAAGTCGGTCTTTTTAGTTATTACTTGGATACTTGGACGGCCCGCCTCCACTAGTTTTGCGGGTGCCAGCAGAATCACCATTTTTTCATTCTTTATGGAGACTTGCCGGTTGAGCCATTGTGGTTCCCTGAGATCCCGAGTTCAGCCCAGCTAAGGTCTGCCGCGCGTCATGTTCAACATCGCTAGAACAAAGTCTGAACATTTTACCGGAAGTACAATGCCCAGATTTCTGGCACATGGCGGACATATTCCAAAAATTACTACGAAGCCCTAGTAGCTGTGTTGATCCTGCCAGAACTAATATTCATACTAACCTATCTCGCCACCTGTGTACCACAAGACATTTCTTGTATATTCATTTCAACGCAGCCACTACTACAAACCCTCTTTCGGCTAAGCCTTCGCAAACTAAAGTGCCTTTTTCAAAGGATTCTACCTAAACTACAGGGAATTCCACAAAAAATATGCTATAGAGTGTTAACTTTTATATACTATTTGCAGAAACTTTCCTAAAATTGACGACACGACACAGATCCAGCTTCACGAGTCGAGACAAAACGCGAGCAACGAAATGTCAAAAAATGATCATTTAGGCATCTATGGTCGCACGAGATCCAGTGGATAAGGACGTCTCGTTACGACGCTCACATTGGGAACCACAACTTAAAGTACAAATACGAGTAGTATTGAAGCGCTTGTTTCCTACTCTAGAAGTTCAATTTAGACCTCAGGCTTGCTGCAGCACCTATTTTCAGACACCGAAACGAGTCGATAGAGTTACTGAAACCGAAGGTCCACAACAAACAAGCGTTCACGCTCAGACTAAACCAACGCGGTGTTTCCACGCTTTACCACGGCTCAAACGTCCAGTCGAAAACCATCAGAAAAATCAGGCGTAGGTGTACAAACTGGTTAGGTACTAGCACACCAGCTCTGTTTTCATTCTGAAACCGATGGGAGTACAGATAACATTCCCCCACAAATATCGAATGTTTTGAATGTCTTGAAGCGCTTCGCTCATATTGCTTAATCATGTTCCAGGGCGACGTTCTCTAAAAACTTTTCCATGCCGATTTGACAAACTTTCTGGACAATGTTCTTTTATACTATTTTTATTTGATATAACTTCTCATGGCTATCATAATATACTTTGGATCAGCTTTCCCAGATTGTACTGCCTAAGAGAAGTCCAGCACCTCTTTTCGAGGAGAAATCTCTTAACTGTCTCTAGGAAAAGTCCTCCCATCGTAGAAGTAATATAAGCAACCAAAGGTGCCTTCTACTACGTTAATTCCATTGCACTGTTATTGTTGTGTTCTACCTGACACTTACACATCATATTACTCCACAAGCCTATTCCAAAGCCACTCTCTTACCTCAAGCTAACTTTTTTTACTCATCATCCTCGTTTATTGATTCTATTATTGTTTTGTCGTTTACACTGTCTTGTTATCGTCAGATTTTCAGTGTTGTCTTGATGTTATTATTGTCCATAAAAAATTTAATGACTCAAGTTTGAATATGAGGTTTGATCTGTGGCAACAGCAAGAAGCCCCGAGGGGGCAAAATCATACGAGGTCGAGGATTCTATATAGGGACTGGCAATTATTTCGTACTGACAGCTGACACGAACTACTGTATCCCGTCAAAGCTCCTCACTACAATCCCTGAATGTAACTGCTCTTCTTAACCTATAGAGAATTTTAGCGGTGCGTGTAGCGCAGCGATTAGAGGCGCCCTGCAATACACATGGGTTCGATCCTGCT
This sequence comes from Angiostrongylus vasorum, assembly GCA_018806985.1. Taxonomy (NCBI): domain Eukaryota; kingdom Metazoa; phylum Nematoda; class Chromadorea; order Rhabditida; family Metastrongylidae; genus Angiostrongylus; species Angiostrongylus vasorum. The sequence goes on along the minus strand of JADANN010000351.1, from coordinate 633,737 downwards.
CCCCGCCCACCATCCATACCTTCCATCCCTCCGGTGTCGGCAAATTGCTACGAGACCTGTCTGGGAGAATAGCAGTGCTCACTCGATACATCGTTAGGCCACCGTAAGTCATTGTATAGGCCAGATATGCACTCAGCCACCTCTAACGATGCAATGATGAAGTTGAATACATGGTGAATTCCTCAGGAACTGATCAACACAGACACCTTTATCCTTCTATCCTTGTACTAAATTTTACAGTAATCGCAGAAACACAATCTATCATGCTGTTCCTATCTAAATACTTGGGCTGGAAGCCACAAAGTAGGAAGAACCTAATGCTTGTAATTAGACAAACGGTCCCCCAGAATTCCGATCCAATGTGGGCATGCTTGACATCGACCAGAAGAGGGTGGAATTCCATCATAGCTCAACACTCAAGAGGAACAATCGTTGACCCCATAGACGAGTGTACCTAAAATACAGACATATGAGACGGAGGTAAATCTGAAAACCAAACTTTTGCGCTCTGATAGTGATTCGATACACAACGGTGTCATGTGGTTATTGCCTACGGATACCCTACGGATACAAAAAAAAAGGATGTTGCTTTAAAGAGAGTGGTCATGTGTGATTGCTGTGACGGCAAACGTTTTGTCTTCTCTGGTTAGTCATACATTACTACCAGATCAAATACATATGAAGAGGTACTATGTGGAGCATTTTGTTCCATCTTCGAAATTGTAGAATTAGACACAACAGAACATTCTTCTAACTACTAAAGCAATACGAATCGCTAGTAAATTGTCTTCAAACGGACGAATCACAGGATTCGCTGCCATTGCAGAAGGCGCTGTGTAGCAAAGGGGTAGTCCCCCTAACGGTATCTTACGGCTATTTTTTAGATTTCAGGAAGAATTACCCTCGACTAGCGTTCAGTTCTTCGAAAGGACAGAAGATAAAGCGGTCCTCAACCATGGCTGTAAGTGGCCGAACAACGAAGGGAATGGAAGTGGTGGGACCCGCACGACGTCTAAAGGCGGGTCATCCAAGTTTTTCACGCGTTTTCCAGGAATACACGATCGCACGCAGCATTACGGATCAGTGACAGTTCTATTCCGTACTTTCAGGTATTCCCGTTGTTATCTTACTCCATAAGATAAGATCAAGGTAAATCGATAAAGTAGGTGTTGGTTTTGTCCTAGTGATCTTGTATGTTCTCGAAACCCTGTAGTTTTCGAGTTTAATGAGAGCAGCGTCAGGCGACATAACATGCGACTGCTACTGTTTTTTCGTAGATAGTATGTAATTTTGTCGGATTTCTTTTTAAGTATTGTTGTGTTTCGAAGTTTTTTTAATGTTAGGCAACTAGTCCGGAGCTATTTAACTTGAAAATTGGTCCTTTAAGAGGTTTACTCAGCTGCCTTCGAAGGCAAACGACGTTCTGAAGTTGTCATTCATTTGATGTGCAGTTTTTTTTGTGTCCTTAGGTTAATTAGCTGCCTTCTAGTAAATCTTACAAGTGGGACGATATACTAGTGTGGATTTCGATCTGGGTCGTTTTAGTATTGAAGGATTTGGAACCTCATCCATGAATATAGCGATCTTTAGTGACCCAAGTTTCTTCGGGTCCGAGTGCATTCATTTTTTCTTCTTCTTTATTCTGTCGTTGTTTTCAATGGAATGCTTGTTTTCATGCGATGATTTCAGTTTTCGGCCGCATTGTCTTCTTGGTTGATGCATTTTATTTTTGGCTTAGCACTTCGATCGGTGCGTGTTTGCTCTTCTACGCTTGCAAGTTCGACTCGTTCGGTCAGCACCTCGACATCCACTCGGATTCTTAAGTTCGTTTACTCTTCTGCCATTATTTTTTCTTTCACAGTGTCACATTTTCGTAGCCTTCTTACCTTGCTGAACTTTGCGTTTATTAATTCACCAAAGAAATTTCTACAATGTCCTCTTTTTTTTCCTTCACCTTCCTTTATCGGGGTTGTTTTGAATGGCGTTTACCTGTTATCTGTACAACGGTCACTTCTTGAAAGAAGCATAACGGACTAATTCAAGAGTCACATTGGTTAGGAGTGTGGTTTTAAAGAACGTTTTACTCTCTCAACCACGCTCGTCTACTCCGCGGAGTTAGATACCTCCTATCGAGAAACGCCTACGAAAACTAGGATACTAAGTTATACTCTAATTAGCGCCATTAATTCTATTACTTCTGTAAATGCCTGATTAGTGAGGAGTCCTTACGACTTTGGGTTGAGAGAAATTATGAAACATGATAATTTCCTATCTTCTTCATGGGAACATATGATGTTGCTGTTATACTCCTTATCTCCGACAGCTTACGTTTCGATGGATTTTGTGCTCTTGAGAGCCTGCAAAGTTAAGTTGATGTGCACTCTAAGTTAAATACTTCCATGAGCTCAACAGAAAAGCCCGAAACCTAAATTTCAGTCGTATTGGAAACAGCTTCTTCAGAAATCTACTGTTTCTATGAGACTTCCACTTATTCTTACTAGTGATGGTGACCAATCGCTAAGAGATCAAATAGCTGTGTAATGTGATGTGGTCTAAACGTGACTATCATTCTATTGTCTTTTGGCTAGAGCCGACGTTGTGAAGCATCCCATACGATCACGTTGGCTTTCGTTTCTGCATCTTAGTTGTTTCAATTCTAAAACACATTTGAACATCACGTTAATTGGATTGAGTTATCTGAAATGCTATCTGTTACTGATTTTAACATTATAAGAAGACAAATGCAAAGGTAATAGCGCTTATAAATCATTGCTAGCATCAGATTTCACCTTTCTTCTACGTAGTTCATAATGCTTGGATTAGTCTACAATCCCTTCGCTCCTCCCTAAGTTGGTAGTTTATTATGTTGACGATGTGGAAGTTTAGTGTGAAATGGGCTCTTTAAAAGCCTAATTGTTGAACAGTTACCTGAATACTTGGATAGGAAGAAGCGTAGGGTATCAGCACATACTCCATTTGAACGGTAATTTTCTAGTTGAGAAAGGATGTCTTTTTTCTGCAGTTTCGAACTCTTGATACTTCAGCAGCCTGTGTTTGTCACGAATCATTTGAGACCTGTGGTAGAATTTCTGCCCCTGGTTTCTTAAGATTGCCATGCCAACACATTTCAAAGGGATCATCACTCACAAGTGTTTGTGGAAGGGAGATTTGTCACTTGGGACTGAACTGCTAGCAGAAAGGCGACGATTGTTGATTGTTGGGAGACAGTGAGCCTAGCTGCGGTATAAAAATCTTGACCGTTAGCTGCAGAAAATTGGCCCGCAGCTCTAGATTGCATTTTGACGTCCTTGGACAATCCTTCCGTCATGAGGCGCTAAACCACTGGAAAAGGCTGTCTTCTAGCCGTTCCATAATACGCAAGTGAAAATAGCTCTTTGTCGTCGTGCCGGCGGTCTAGCATTTGTGATCCCATTCAAATTTCATTTTTTTGCTACTAAGGACAATGTTCTAAGGGGCATTGGACGACGTCAGTTCACCACTTATTACCAACTAGCTTTCTAATCCTAAACCCTATAAGCATTTAACATCCTGTTTTCCAGTTTGTCGTGATGTTTCTAAAGTTCGTCATATTCTTATTTGTGGTCCCATGTTCAGTTTTGTTAACGATATTTTCAAAAACTTCAGAAGTGGGCGGGTATTTATCTCTGTACAGCAACCTCGATTTATGACTAAAATAGCGACTCAGATGAACGCTAAGAATATTGTGCTCCGAAGACACAATGACATCGTGAAAAGCCCTGAAGATCAAAGAGAATTCCGCGGTCTTGAGCTAACAAATGGCCTGAAAGTTTTTCTGGTATCAGATCGCACTACTGATAAATCTGCTGCTGCCTTAGATGTGAATGTCGGACACCTTATGGACCCATGGGAACTGCCGGGTACAGCTCATTTCTGCGAACACATGTTATTTCTAGGTACCGATAAGTACCCCTCTGAGAATGAATACAGTAAATTCATATCTGCTCATGGTGGAAGCACAAACGCTTACACGGCAGCCGATCATACGAATTACCATTTCGACGTAAAACCGGATCAGTTGCAGGGGGCTCTAGATCGGTTCGTGCAATTTTTTCTGGCTCCACAGTTCACCGAAAGTGCGACAGAAAGAGAGGTCTGTGCCGTCGATTCTGAGCATTCAAATAACTTGAAAAACGATGGTTGGCGAAGATTACAGGTGGAAAGGTTCCTTTCAAAACCCGGTCACGATTACGGAAAGTTTGGTACTGGTAATAAGAAAACGTTGATGGAAGATGCACGCGAAAAAGGTATTGAACCGAGGGAGGCTTTGCTTACATTCCATAAGAAGTGGTATAGCTCGAACATAATGTCACTCTGTATTGTTGGTTCCGAATCGCTAGATGAAATGGAGTCGTACTTGGGCACGCTTGGCTTTGATGCCATTGAAAACAAAAATATAACACCGAAGGAATGGCTGGAGAGTCCGTATGGAAAAGAGCAGCTTGCAAAACGTATCGAGATCGTGCCAGTCAAGGATTCACGCAGTCTTATGGTTCGCTTCCCGATTCCTGACCTGCAAGCTGAATACAAGTCAAATCCTGCGCATTATATCTCTCACTTGTTGGGCCACGAAGGTAAAGGCTCCCTGTTGTCCGAGTTAAAGCGACTAGGATGGGTAAGCTCGCTAACAGCCGGCGAAACGAATCTTGCAAAAGGAATCAGTACATTCGACATTCATGTTGACCTCAGTCCTAATGGAATTGATCACACTGAAGATATAGTGGCACTAGTGTTCAGCTATATTGGTTTGATCAAACGTACTGGAGCCATGGCTTGGATACAGGAAGAGCTTAAGGAATTGGGTGAACTCAGGTTCCGCTTCAAGGACAAGGAGAATCCCATGTCTTTAGCGACGAAAATCGCTTCAGAGTTAAAACATGTGCCGTTTAAAGATATTCTTTCGTGGCGTTATTTGCTACCTGAATTTAATCCCAAACGTATTGTGGAAATCATCGATATGTTATCGCCGGAAAATATGTTCTATACAGTGACTGCGAGGCAGTTTGCTGGCCAGCTGTGTAATATTGAGGAACCCGTTTATGGAACAGAAATGAGCATAAAAGAAATTGACGAGGTATGATTTTTAATGTGTAGTGCAGTGGTCAGGAGTGCCTTGCAATACATATGTTGTTCTGGTTCGATCTCGCGTCCTAGGCTCACCAAGCCTTTCCTCATTTCGAGGCTAGCAATTTGGTACCAGTGTTGTATAAAAAGAATAAGAGAATAAAGCTCTCGGCGTTGATCAATCCCTGAGGGATGTGCCATGAGCTCGAGTTCATTAAGCGTCGTTTGGAGGTGACTGGATGCATATCTGGCCTTTACAATGACTCGCGGTGACCTACCAATGTATCGAGCCAGTGCTGCTATCCTCCCACACAAGTCTGGTAGACGACCTCGAAGGGATGGAAGGCTTGGCGAGCCATAGGTGCGGAGATGAATTCCATGTGTGCATTGCAGGGCGCCTACGACCGCTGCGTCACATGCGCTCAACTAGTGTTGTGTAAGAGGATAAAAGCACTGGCTTCATAAATCGGTAATTCACCGCAATTATAGTCCAGATTTTCATTAAATCATCTCTAGGAATGCGTAATAAAGTCGAATGCATGGTATGTCCGTGAGGGATTGATCAATGCCGAGAGCTTTATTCTTCATTTTTTCATGGTTTTGGCAGACATTTTTGATGATTCATCCACTATAATGGAATTAGAAATGCACGTTTTTGGGGGAAGATCTTGTTGATTGTTTCCGTTTTCTTCCGTTGTAGGTTAACCTTTCAAAAAAATTGTTGCACCTTGCCTTAGAATCAACCTTTCGAATTACTTTACTTTCCTGTGTAGTCGAGAACAAATTTTCTCCTTGTGTTTCTATGCCTTATTTAATAATATTTGCTATAATCGTGTTCTTGAGCCCACGCTACAACCAACCAACGTAGTAGGTATAATACATGGTCTTTTCGAAGTGCTTTGTTATCCATCCGTCTCGCTGCTTATCCTGTTTTTAAGGTTATGATGGAACGATTCAAATCTGCTCAGGAAATTTTTCATCCGGCGCTGCATATTCCGGAAAAGAACGAGTACATTCCATGCAAATTGGAGTTGAAGCAAAGAGAGGTTATAAAAAGGTATGCTAAAATTAAAGATGGCTGTTTCATGAATAGCTTAAAATACTGCGACATCTGGAGTTCATCTTCTTCTTTTAGGTAGAATATTATCCTTACATCATTCATTTTTATTGTGGCATTGAATAAAAGATAAAGAAATTATTTTCAGCGTTTGTAAACATCACACATACACCTCTTATTGGTTATGTTTGGAATATTGATTAGATTTCTTACCTTTTTTCTTCAAGTGTTGATAGATATTGCTACTCGAATAAGTTTTTGAAACTACTTTTAAGCTATCTATTGAACTGTTATAGCAGTGAAATTACAGGCTAGTAAATGGGTACACGTTGCTGTTTTTGTGAAATTTTATTCCTAAGCAATTTTTGCATAGCCCAGCAGCTCATCTATCAAATTGTCCCGATCCCAGCACCTTTTGCATTCGATTCGTTTCTTCGCATCCACCTTCTGCGATGGTCTTCGTACTTCTTTGCTTGTGATTTCGGCTGCTGCTTGAGGATTTAATCATCTTCACCACAAATGCTGTTGTAATCCTCGTCGAGTAGATTCTCCATGGTGCCATGGGATATCTCGAGAGGGGCTTCCCCACATGAATTAGAGGAAACGAGCTTGTTCCGGAGATCCGTCATCTTTTTCCGTTTCATTCGCCGTTTCGAATTCCAGCATTTTCATTACACTGTTTTGACATATTATTGTACTGTGAGAAGAAACGGTATCAGCTGATGCAAATTTCGATATTTTAACTATGTAAACAAGTGGATGAAGTAAATAGACCAAACGGTAGTTCTTTCCCATGACATGATTAATTTTTTGTGAGTGGTTTTCGGAATAATTTCCCACAAAGGCCGACGAGGTTTTTGTTAATGATGTTATTCGAAAAAGTGGACTGGAACAATTTATTCTATCTTTTTGCCCAAAACATTTGATTCTAGTGATCACCCGCGTGTTATCTACGATGATGAATGGTGTCGCATTTGGTTCAAACAAGATGATGAATACAAACTTCCAAAAATGGTTACTCATGCAGCTATAACAGCACCCATTGTAGCTGCTGATCCGAGAGCAACCATGCTGTCGTCGATGTTTCTGTGGTGTCTGAACGATGCACTAACTGAGGAAGTTTACAACGCCGAATTGGCTGGTTTAAAATGTCATCTAGAACTTGGCACTTATGGAGCAAATATTAAAGTGAGCCGTGAGCAACGCCCTCAGGAGGCATTCGTATACCTACGTGTGTGTGTTTTGTTCATGTGTGCTTCAGTTTAGTTAACGCATGTTATAATTTCTCTTTCCTTCTGTCGTTCTGCGAAATTTTCAGATGTTCGAGTTAATCAGGATGGTTTTGTCCTATGTCCCTTTCTCACATTTCGTATCTAACCATAGCAAATTCTTTCTTCACCACTGTTTTCGCGCTCGATCATGGTCGAATGTTTCCAATGAATAGGAGCCAATTGCGATTGAGCAGGATTTCATGTCCACGTCTTTCTCACGTAATGACAGCGTTCTTGGATGTCCCGTTGCTATATACATGTTGCGCCATATTTTCAAGGAATATTCTTCTGAAGTCGTAAATGTTACGTGCGACGCAATGTTGTGTAAGGCGCTTAGTCAAAATATAAGTACAGCACAAACAACCATTGAACTAGGGGAGCATGTAGGTCTCTATTCAGTCGTTTAGCGTTGGGTTCCTTCATAAGCTATCTATGTTGCTTTTTCTCTTTTTCTTACTTCATTCTCCATATCCTCGTATATGTCATCAGTTTCCCGAAGGCCTATGATGTTCGTCGGTGTTGTTTCCGCATTTGGTTTCCGTTCGCAGATTAGATTAGTTTTCTCTCCAGAAGTTGTTTTTGAATGCTTCAGAATATTTTGAAGTTCATTGTTTTCTCTAGTCTAGGAATTCTCCGCGGAACGTTTCAATTTCTCGTTACTGGTCTTTTCTGTCGTTGGCCGTTAACAAATTTAGCAAAAAACTGGTAGTTTTGGCGACTCATTATCAGTGGGAATCATGGAGAGAATAAATTATAGGAGAAGCAAGCTTTTCCATTTCATTTTCATTTGGTGTTGTATTATGCGTTCCTTTACTGACTAAGTGGCAGCCATGGGAATGAAGATTGGGGTTTGTGGAGCCGTGGAGAAAGCAGTATTTCGTAAGTTTACGCACGTATAATTTTTCTTCTTCAAGAAGCTTAATACACTTGTACCATAATTGTCAAGCGAGCAGATTGATACTAGCTACTGCAAAATCTCGTTTGATCCTCGTACTAAATCGTCTAATCCTATATTGCTTCTTCTTACCTGTAGTGGTATGGACTTGTAGAAGCATGAAATATTTTATTGCAAGTGATTTTTACTTTTCCTCATGGTCGAGTACCCTCTCTAAAACTGACCTATTTTTTCACTACTCCATTTAACAGAGGATTCTATTTTCGCTCCCTCCAACGGTTTACCGCATCATCGTGGCTGGGAGGGGTTCCTGGGTGTCAGGGGTGTGATGTACAGCGTAGGGATTCATCTCCTCGGCAGGGTATCGCAGGCTGAGAAGGAGTCCTGCGTTTCTATCAGGAAGGCCATCTAGGAGTAAACCAGTACTTGGATCGACCATCATCCTGGTATCTAACTAGTCGCATAGTGGCAAATCTCCCTCTGATTCACAAGGGCGGTGACTGCCTCTGGTAGTGACGACCTGTGGGACACTTTGGCCAGACTGATCTCAGGGCTCCAGGGAAGCACAGTGACTAAACTAACAAAACTCCGAAAAGTAGAAAATGTACCGGGACCTGCACAACCACTGAGGACGGCCCGTCCAACTATCCAAGTATCCATTTTCGCTATTTTCCATGTTCAACTACCATACGATTCTGACATGATCAGCAACTTTGGTAACGGCAATAATCGGCATTTTTTGCAAGCAATTCTTGTGCTCTATGTGAAATGGAGGAACTAAAACTGCTGGAAGTTGAATTTGTGAAGTTATACGTTGCGACTACCCAAGTGGTTGATAGGGCCGGACGCTAACCGAAATGGATTAGATCTGGCTCTGCTGAAGAACTTGTATTGTCTGTATCCCATTTCAGTGAAAGTACCTGGCAAGCTGTTCAAGGTGGATTCAAAAAAGAGATATGCACAACGTTTATCTCATTGTTACTCAAATCTATCGAGAATACCTCATCCTCCACAAGGGCTGCGTGCATGGTTGAACTCTTCTCAAGAACATTGAAAATGAAGATGGTCTCGTGCCCAACGTGTGTCGAAATCAGCTGAAAAACTTTCGCGCTGCAGGGACAATTGGAGACTCTATTGTTGCATCGTCCCGTCACTCGATCGATCACGAGGTTTCAGCGGCTTTACAAATGATGTGAAGAAACGTGCTCTTTCAATATATTTTCGTATTATTAATGTTACACTTGCATAGCTTGCTATACTTGATAGTTGATACTTGAATGGTCCATCCTCACTGGTTGTGTGGCCCCCCAACATAATCTCTATTTTTCGGAAGTTTGCTGGTTAAGCGATTGTGGTTCCCTGAAATCCCGAGGCCAGCTATAAAATTGCCAACTTTGGAATAGTTCCATGTTTGCATGGTGGTATGTGTACTGTTGATATTTCACATTTGCTCGACCTACGCTTCCTTTTGCGACCCACTTTCAGTTCGACCGTCTTCGCATATGAATAATACTCGTTTCATGTGTCATTGTTTGAGATGTAAATGTCCGCTATGCATGTTACATGTTCATGTTGATCTATAAATTTTGCTTACTTGAGACGTTTTAATATCAGAGTGAGCTCGGTAGTTCGCATTTATTTTTAGGTGACTGGTTATGACGAGAAACAGCCTTTATTCGTAGAGCATATTGTGAGACGAATGTCCGACTTCAAACCAGGTTGGCCATTGGATTTGAGTTTAATATAATAATCACTACTTCCGTTCTCATCATCATGACATTTGCCTTACTGCTCTGCAGGCAAACATATCTTAGAAGTTTCGTTTTTATAAAAAAAATGTTCATTTCCCACTTTGTGCTGTTATAAGTCCAAACAAGGAAATAGAACATAGGAGGCAGTGATGTGAAAAACTTTGATCAGAATCAGTAGCCTCATCAAGAGCTATACGATGATGAAGTAGCGATCCTGAGCCTCTTAAATAAGAAAAATGAAATGAGTTAATATCAGCGAGTTAATCTTCTCTATCCATAAATTTTCAGATCCATTGCGCTTTGAGGTGCTGTTCGACACTATAAAAAGGGCGTTGGAGAATTTTGCTCATTCACAGCCGTACACTCTGTCGCAGCATTATATTCAGATGCTCCTAAGTGATAAATTCTGGAGCAAAGAACAGCTGCTTGCTGTGTGTAAAGGTTAGGGGTTTTTTCTACATGTGTGTTTTTAAATCTTTCGTGTATCTAAGTTTTGATTAACCTCGGTGTTAGTTATGATTTACCAGGCGATTAAGATGTGAATATTTTTATCCTACGTAAATATTACGAGAGAGTGATTTCATTTCTGTATATGTGGTAGCTAGCTCGGAAGGCAAGATCAAATCAGCGGTCAGAGCACACCACTAACCACTGCGCCATATGTGGCCACACCTAAACAGATTTTGTCCCGTTGCCGAGTGATTGCTGATAATACTGGTAGATGGAAAACAGCTAAGAAATAGGCGAAACGATGTGCCCACATTGAGTGGTGGTGAACGCGTTAGCCCCTGGAAAGGGTAATTGCGCGTTCGTTCCTCACTGCAGGCACCTGCGGTCCAGAGTTTTGCAAATATCACAGCATTATGGTTGTATTTCACATAATACCCGGTAGTGAAAAATTGTATTACGCAGCAAATAAAAAAGTTAATACATTTTTTTTCCACCATTTTTATCATTACTATATCAGGTATGGACGTGCACGAAGTTGAAATGTTTGGGAAGGAGATGTTGCGTGCTTTTCACACCGAGTTATTTGTCCATGGAAATGCCACCGAACAGGTTCAGTTAAAGTTTTCATTGTTACTGTTGTATACCTTTAGTCTCTAGAGGACCATTCACCCTCATATATGGAACAACAGATAGTTTGGTGGCTTTCTCTTTTCTTGAGGTAGAAAGGCAATGTAGGGTTAATGACAATCGATGTAAGGACATGTAATTGTCATGATCATAGTGGCGTCCTTGATAATCCACCGAGATCTCATTTTTTTTAGAAAAATGCTCGTCATAGTATTTAGGAAGCGATGTCACTTGGTCACATGATGACGAAAATTTTGCGCAGTTCGACGAAGAGTCGTCCATTGTTCAGAAACGAGTATGCACCACTGAGAGAGCACGCTCTTGAGAATGGTGTGTACGTTCTTTTTTAAATTGCCACATTTTCTTGAAGCTATTTATGAGAGGGTTGACGAAACAGAATCACTTTGTCAAATTCATTTCAGGTGATTCATACGTATATCGTCACTTCCAGGATACTCATGAAGTGTCTTGTGTGGAAGTTTTGTACCAAGCTGGAGTTCAGGTGAGTTTCTTTTAGGTGTCGCGTCGTAGCAGTGATATTTCCCTTTATTACTGATGTTGCATTTTAATTCTTTTTTTTAACTGGTTCGTCCTTTATCTCATTCTCTCTTTCATCAAAGACTACTCGAGAAAATGCTCTAGTGGAATTACTTGTTCAATTACTACGTGAACCGGCTTTCAATCAGCTAAGAACGGTGGAGCAGTTAGGTGTGTTAAGCTTCTTCTATGCTGTGAAAGTAGTTTAGTTCTAAATACGCTTGCGAAAGTTGTAATCAAGAGTAAACAATGTCTCGTAGCGGATAGAATTTTGGCAGTGTATGTGATATATATATATATATATATATATATATATATATGAATGTATATTCATATGTCTATAAATATATATATATATATGTATGTATGTATGTATGTATGTATGTATGTGTGATGTATATGTATGTATATGTATGTATGTATGTATATGTATGCATGTATATATATATGTATGTATATATATGTATGTATATATATGTATATATGTATGTATATATATTTGTATATGTGTATGTATATATATGTATATATATATATGTATATGTATGTATATATATATATATGTATGTATATGTATGTATGTATACATACGTATGTATATATATGTATATATATGTATGTGTATGTACGTATATGTTTGTATATGTATATGTATTTATGTATATGTATCTAATGTATGTATGTATGTATGTATGTATCTATATCTAAATCTGTATTGGATCTTTTTGCATATGAAAACTTGATTGTCTTTTAGTCGATATTGATATTGATAGGTGATAATGATATTTCATAATAAATTTTTTGAACACAAAACCGGTCCCTTTCCGAAGGAAATGATTAGTGTGCAACTTCGCAATATTTAGGTTATATTGTTTGGACTGGCCCAAGGCTTACATCTGGAACCCTGGCCCTTCAACTTATTGTACAAGGCCCGACATGCCCAGATCATATACTTGATCGAATGGAAGCATTCCTTGAGAAGACTAGGGTTTGTTTTCTTACGTAATAGGATCTCAGTCATAAGTCTTGCTTATCCTTGCTCTTGCTTAACTACTGGTAGTTTATTTTTTATTAGGCCTGGTGTTTAAATTACAGGATGACATTATTTCGATGTCGGATGAAGAATTCGAACAACAAAAAACCGGACTAATTACTCGATTACTCGAGAAACCAAAAACCTTAGGAGCTCGATCTCGACGTTTTTGGAACGAAATCCAATGCAGACAATACGACTTTGATCGAAGTGAGATTCTTTGAATGATGACTGAAGCGGAATGGTTCTATTTCTTAATAATTCTTGTCTTGAATTTTATTAAAAATTTGGAAGTAAAGAGAGTGGAAGCTTTTTTTCATTTAGATTTTGCTGAAGTAGAGGTTTTACACGCTGTTGGAAAAGAAGAACTTCTGGAATATTTTGATCTCAAGTTTAGCCCGACAGCACCACAGAGGAGAAAGGTGACCTTTTAACGTATTCCTTGAAACCCAACTTCAGAGTTGGATCATAGTGAATTCCTTTCCCACTATCGTATTGTTTTATATTGTTGAAATTTTTAAGATCGCCTTATTTGTGCACGGCAAAGATGAAAGTAAAAATGATGTTGAGATGAAATTGAGAGATAAGCGGGCCACTCCATGTGAAAAAGAATTGGTGAGTAGATTTTTATGTTCTTCGTTTTTAGTGCTATTTCTAACGACAGCATATCGTTCTTATCAAGCTACGTATTCATTCCTCTTTTGCCTTCTTCTCAGCAGGTCGGATAAATCAATTTCTAGAAACTTGTCACATTTCTAGGCTACTGTACTGAAGGCTGATGCAACATGTTTCGTTAGTACGCTTTGAGACTGCGTATATCTGCTTTCCGAAAGCAAATTTGCAGAATCTGATACAAAAGGGTACTACTAATCATGTTCTTAGAACGGATGTTGCTGACCATAGGCTATACCACTGGGAACTCTTCCACGACGCTTGACTCAAAGTATTCAAATAGTATATACATCGTACTTCAAGAAATTCGCAAAGGCCACTAACATTTTCGTTTATTTGTCGTAAGCCAGGACTTAGTTTGTTTTCGATATCGGCCTTCACCTAAAATCACCGCGGGTAATCAATGTCTTGGTTTATTGATAAGCTTACACGAGGTTGTTAAAACAACCGGTGTTGTAGCTAACGTTTTCACGCCAGTGCTTTCTTCAATCCTCCGATGTTTGGAAGCGGGTGTTTATAGCACTTTTCTCTTATGATGTGAGTATTCTTAATCGCACACAGTTTAATAGATTGAACTGACTGAAGCACGGCACAATGGAAGTAACGTCACCCAACTGCAATTTTATGCAGCTTGGTTCTTGCTACTGGATTAAAGTGTCCTGAACACCTTCCCTTTATTTTACTGCTCACATTTTTGTCCATCGTCACGTATATGACAGGTCTTCATCTGCTAAATTTCGTTATTACTGAATTGGCTTGAGTTTGCTTTCGTTGGTTAATGGGCATTTTAACACATAACGGACTATCCGCGTTGTAGACAACACATAGCCCACAATAACTACGCTCTTCAAGTCCAAAAAAAGTACGTATTAGCTGTTAATTAACTTTACTAACTGAAGTGAAAATCTTAACAATCGACTCTGATTGATGAAAGGAAAAACCGTTAGAACGTTTTCGATCTTTCCCAACGATGTTTGGTTGCATCTGATGCAAGTTCTCGCATTTTACAAAGACCAAAATCCAGTTTTCTGGAGCACAGAGTATTCCGTTCCGCGTCTGTTCGTCAATCTTCGTGTTTCGAACATCGAAGTGATTGAACGGTCGGGATTCCGTAGAACAGGGAAGGATGATGGCACCCCCCTCCCTTCACGTTTGCTTGTTTGCGGATGCCTCACCTCCGTTAAGGATTCTACCAACATGAATTTCGCTTTCATTTTTTCAAAAAATTTTGGAGACATACAACAAATGACTCGTAATTATCCTTATTCTGAGCTACTACGTGTATTTTGATAGACTTTACACTAACCACTTTACCGATGGTAATTCCAGGAAGAGATCGAGTGTATGGATCAGTTCCGTCAGTCATTGTCGTTATATGGTCGCCCAAGGCCAAAGTTGAATCTTCCACCTATAGGTGCCGAACCACTGACTGTGCAAGCGGCTGGTGATCTGAAATCTGACTAGTAATAGAATTATGTTTAAATGCTGTGAGTTTGTACTCCTCAAGTTTCTAAATTCATTGTTATTTTCTGTCGAGCTCAACTGTTGCTACTTAGCTCTATGAAATCTATCAATGTCAACTTCACCTCAATTGTTATGCACTTTGGTTACATAGTAGAATACAATTGTGATGTTTGCCAATATTATTTTGTCCAACACTCACTCATTGTTTATTTGGAAATGATCTATAAGGTTTTAGCCGTTCCTAAGAATGGAGTTATGGCTTATTTTGATTAATTTGTTTCCTTGAGAACATGGACAAACTTTTTTTTCTGCTACAGTCATATGTTATAGTAAAGAGTGTTTAGAATAATGGCGTTCGATGTTATGTTCCATCTAAACTTTTACTGCTATCATCACAGAGAAAGTTGTACGAGCAGACATATTGGGGGCATGTAAGAGGCATAGAGAATGAAAAAGAAACTTGCTTACTTTGGTACTTGAATGGCCCTTCTTCACTGGCTCTGTGAGCCTAACAAAATTTCCATTCGTTTTTTCCTTGCGCACTTGTCGTCCATGGTGGAGGTCTGCTTCGAACATGGTGACGTACGCGAGGCCATTCCATCGTCCTGAAATCGCTGCAATCTGCGAATACGAGTGGTTTACATTATTCACGAACCGAACACATCCAGCCATCGTTTGAGCGGTCTTGCAAGAGAACGCTTGCATTCTTCTCGAGCCCACTCCACTGTTCCTTGCGTTTTTCTGCCATCTGTTCTTATTATGTAACCACCCCACTTGTGTTTTGATAATGGTGTGTATCCTCTTGACTCCCGAAGATGGGAGAGGTTCTGATGATCTGGGCTACCCATTCCGGCTAGACGTTAGTGCCGGTTTAATTTCAGAAGACATCGCTCAGCGCTCCGTGGGTGATACGGCACTACTCTTGACGTGGCTGAGGTGTTAACCCACGTCTTTGCCACATAACAGATCGCTTGGATGACTGTTGAATCGAAAAGGTGAGCACGGAGTTTTAGGACCGTTAGTATGGTGGTTGCTTCTTTGAGTGACCCCTAATGCGGACCAAGCTGCTTTCATTCTTTCTAATTTCTTCTTTATGTTGTTCACCACGTTTATCGAACGGCCAGGGGAAGTCGTTTTTGTAATCAGAAAACCACCGAGTCAGTCCGATCTGTTCTCCTTCTCACCATGAAACTTCTCGCTTCGTTGAGGTCATTTACCATGGCCTCTGCTTTGTTGGTGTTTCTTGGAAAGATGATGATGTCATCCATAAAACGAAAATGACAGGGATTTCCCACCAAATGTCTCTCTTGCACCAATCGAGCAACTTCATTGTGCGCTACAGTGCAGCAATAGACGGCTTCGGCGGTATTTTGCTGCCCTGTCGAACCCACTTGCCTATAGGTTTGGTGTGGCGCCGATGAAAAAGCTCTGTATGTGTGCTGCAGTTCCAGTAACAGTTTGCTAGTGTTCGTGTATAGGATGAATCTACTCCTTGGTCGACGAGCACTGACAGAACTGCATAAGCTTCGTCACTGTCAGACGCTGTTTCATAGTCGATAAGCCTTAGGACAAGAGGCAGATTCAACTCTTGGCAGACTTCTACGACCTGTGATACGGTTTGGATATGGTTCATGCAGCACAATCCTTGTCGAAATCCTGCTTGTTCAACTGGTTGTCTCTCATCCAAGGTCTTCGATATGCGCAAAAGGATCCTTCGTGAAAAGCCTATTGGACGACAGTTATGAAGATCGCTTCGGTCACTCTTCTTAACTGCGGATGTGGTCCTCCACTGGCCTAGCATTTTTTCTTATTGAAGGTAAGTTGTGATGTGGGTTGCGAGAAGTACATGTAATTTGTAGCTACCAGCTTTAATAAAATCGGCGGTAGTATTATCGGGTCCTCGAGTTGTGCCTGTGTTCATGCTCTGTGTCCCAACTCGAACTTCGGAGGGTAGAATCCCAGGCGTTTTTTCACAACTGGGGGATTCGAGGTCCGAGACGGGAATCTTTGAGTGGAAAAGATTAGCATAAAACCTTTCCGTTATCAATTACACATCATCGCAGAATTTAGTGATAGCCCTTCTTCGTTCATCGCGTCAGATAGCGGGACATTATAGTCGCAAAGGTCCCGCCGGCACTTCAGACTGGATTGTTTCTGAGCTGCCTCCAATAACTTTTTTTCCCCTATACTAATGTAAACCATGGGTCTCCTTCGAAGGGTCTCATGCCGGTTACCCGTGAGGCAGCGTGGTGCATCATCAGATGGCTGATACGGTGTTGATCGCTGACCTTATGTTTCCCTGAGACGCAGGTGGATCCGAGGAATGGACTCCCTGTTTCCCCCAACTGGATTCCCACAGAGCATTTTCTCTGTTTCGTCATGGTGGTGTCTGACTGTGTAGAGTGCAGTCGACTCGGGAAGCTTAAACTTAAACCAAGTGCTCCACTAGGGGAGCAGGGGACACAGAGATATAACAGGGAAGATTTTGAAGCAGAGGTTACCATGCTTGCACGGGAATCAAAAGCGCCAGCTCGCAAAACTCTCGAGGCATTCTGGATAAATTCCAAGAATCCGAACATGTACCGCAAATAGATATGCCGCATAATCACGCATGATCTCACACAAGATTTAAAGACTGGTATTTTAATGTGAGAGGCATGTTACGCTTCCATGTGAATTGTGCGCGGTTGACTCCACGTGACATGCTCAGTTGAACACTTATGAAAACGACGAGTGTGCGAAAAAGCTATTTTGTTTTAAATGCGATTAAAATCCTGGTTTATCACTCTCTCTGTCTTGCTATGAAGATGTTTGGCTGGGTAGATTGCAGTCAACTTGACCTTTCAAGACTCCGAAGAAGACGAAATCCGCTGAAACGTCGGCTTGTTCATAAATGAAGAATGGAGTAAGAACTTCATGTTTGCTCACCAAGAATATAGAGAATTATTTGATCAATGCCAAGGTTAACAGAAAATCGATAGTGGCAATTACTATAACTTGAAGCAGTAAGAAGACTACTTCTCTTTTCGACCTCAAAGTGAAAATATTTATGGAGTTCAAAGGGGAGATTAAAGATCGTCATCGTTTATTCGCACTAGCTTCGGAAGGACGCAACATTTCAGCAATTCTTGAAATCCAACATGTCATCTTGTCTATGAAAGTTATACAAAACCGGTTCTAACAGTGCGATTATCGAATATCGAACCATCTTGCAGGTAGTCTTTGCCACAGGTTCTGCAGAGTTTGAAAATAGAAAATGCAAGGACTTCGAAAACACAGTGGGACCATGTTCTTTGTACAGAACACAAATTTACATTGCATCAGTTGTAACTTCGTATGGCTACTCTCTGTTTATATCTGCTCTGCCTAAGCCGTTCTCAGCGTGCATGTTTGGAACAATGTAGAACGAAGAGTAGTGCGAACAATACGGCTTTAAAGATGGTTCTGTACTCGATCATATTTATGTGTATCTAAGGAACTCATTGGTGGACATTACTGAGTACATAATTTTTTAAGTTTCCATTTGCCGCCTATTGTTTTATCACGGTGCGGTATTATGTGAGAAACTGCCATAATGATGCTGAGATCTTTGGAAAACTCAGAACCCAAGACGAGCTTCGAATCCGCCATTACCTTTTCTGGGATTTCGTTTTTCGTGGTTTCATTCCGTGTTCCACATTTATTGGCTTGAAGAAGGTATTCGGTTTAGAACCTTTGCTCAAGCATTAGTGGAATCTTGAGTAATAAAAAGCATTCCTACTCATTGGATAGAGATTTTCTGTAGAACATTACAGCATTTTCACAGCTGCAGATTCGTGGTTCAACAACTTCGTAATGATCGACGCGAACTGATGCCATTTTCGCTTCTTTTGTGACATCATTTTTATTGAGTAATCATCATGTAGAACAAATGCAACAACGACCGTGTAAAGCTAATGCAAGTTTGACGGGACGTCTGGGAATGCTGGTCTATCACTAAACGGTGTTTATGAGAAACGATATATTTATGGTGTCCTTTTTCATGTTCACTGGAGTGGGTATCTTCGAATTCTTCAGTTATCTTCATAAATGGTAGCGACAATTGGTTTTGTTTCCTAACCGAAGAGGAGAAACCAATCAAGTTCATGAAGTTGACTTCAATTTATTCGTTTCTTTACCCATAGTGGAAGAAATAACTACTGTAAACGTTCGACTTTTCAAAAAAGCAAAGACTACGGAATACTAGCTAAATAAAGCTTCATAACGACCATATGTTAGGCCTACCATTAAAATAATACAACGATGTAGATAAAACATAACATAAAACATATCTTTAGCACTCGCTTGGGAGCGCGTGTAGGGCAAGGGTTAGAGGTGTCCTGCAATACACATGGATTAGATCTCGTGCCTAAGGCTCACCAAACCTTCCTTACTTACTGAGTTGGCAATTTGGTTCCACACTTGTCTAACTGGACAGAAGCACAGATTTGATCTATTAGTAAGCTGTCGGAAGTTTTTTGTATAGGCAAGATATGCATTCAATCACCTCTAGAAGATGCTTGGAAAAGTCGAATTGTTGTTGTTGCATGCCTCAAAGAATAATCATCGTTGAATGTTTAATCGTCATATCCTTTGGTTTTCATTTAGATCCAATCGAACAAAGATAATCGCTTTATATCTTAACTATGGAATATGTTGGTTCTAATGATGCTGAAATTATGGTTCATGAGAACTGAACTAAGGTACCTACGGTAAACCACAGAATACCAAGAACATGTATGAAGCAGTTTAATAGAGATAGTGTGAAATACAGTGAAAACCCTCGCGAATTAAGGAAAGTAGGTAAAACATCAATAAATGGCTAAAGCACCGAGGCGTTCTTTTTTTTGATCAGCTAGCCCACGTTGATAGCCGATTTTCATCTGTGCCAGTATAAACAGTATCATACGACTCCATGCCTGAAAGTAACCTGTGAATTCACATGATATTTAAAAAAAACTTTTTTTCGCAGGTTTATATGAGGTTTATATGCTGTGTATAATATTGTAGAAGAGGGTTCTTTATTTCATCTATAGCCCAACCTCTTCTCAACCGGTACTTGCTTAATCGCGTCCATGGGACGTTCCTATGTGTGGGAAGACCGAAGTTATTCTCCGGAAACACAGCCAGGACTAAACGTATTGCACGGTAAGAATCGGCGAGTTACCCATAGTCTACCAATTATCTCTTCACCAAAACTAGTCGAAATAAATGGTTTTGAACTAGAAATGTGATGCATCCTTCGAACCAGTGGAACGAGTTGGACTACTCTGATGAAAAAGGTGAATGAAGTTTATTTGTGTTCGTTCCGGGTGACTACCGAGATGAAGTGTAGTAAAGTTGACTTCACTGGTGCACTATAGCGATAAGGACAGAACGGACGGTCAACAGATGGAAATGTTAGTAATGGGAATTTCTAAACTTTCGGCAAAAAAAGAAGGCTCCACTTCAACACAACACAATTTTTTTATATTCTTAACCTTCTTATTTGCCGCCCACTTTTAATTTTTAGCCACAGGGTATCATGTGAAATACAACTAAGATGATGGTGAGATATTTGCAAAACTCCGGACCGCAGGTGTCTGCGGTGGGGAACGAACGCGCTATTGTCCTTTCCGAGGAGTAGCGCGCTCACCACCACACCATGCGGGTCCTTCGTTTCGCCTGTCTCTCAGCTAGTTCTATTGATCTACGCCATCAGCAATCACCCGTCAACGGGACTGATCTAGGGAGCCCAAATCGGCAACGAACCTAGTTAAGCTGAGGCTGTTGACGGGTGATTGCTGATGGTGCAGATCAACAGAACTAGTTGAGAGACAAACGAAACGAAAGACCCGCATGGTGTGGTGGTGAACGCGTTACTCCCCGGAAATGACAATAGCGCGTTCGTTCCCCACCGCAGACACCTGCCGTCCGGAGTTTTGCAAATATCTCAGCATCATCTTAGTTGTATTTCACAACTTTTTTATGTTTACCGTGCTGAAAACATCACTGAATCAATAACTTTACGTTGCAGTAACAAAAAGCTTGTCTCTTCTCTTAGCAAAACATTTTATTTAGGGCAAATTTGTTTTTATGGGTAGTGATGTTGTTCAATACTCGCAAGTCCATTGTTGGCCTCCTCATCGGGTCAACCAAGCCCCCATGTGTCCTGGTGTGGGAAATTGTTACCAAATCCGTTGGGATTCAATTGGTCGAGCGAATCCACAATTCCGACGACTGCCTGCGATGAGGATCAGGGAACGCTGTAGTGAAGCCATTGCAGGGAATGCAGTAAGAACCAACTCGACAACTGTTCAATGACTTTCATCACGAAAAGTCCTCAAGTAGCTGTCATACTCACACAGAAGACCAGCATGGATGACATGTGCAAAGAAATGAATCCAGTGCAAGAGGTTCTGGGATTTGCAGCTTATATGTCATTGGAAGAAATCTATTCCATTTTTCGTCTTACTGATACTGCTGTTGGTGCAGTTTCTTTGCTTATTACTTCCGCAATGATTCATGTGTACTTCTCATGATATGGTTATTTCAATGTCTAGTTTCAACCATTTAGAATTAGAGATAGTGTGTTACAAAAAAGCATACTACTTTGTGCAAATTATTTAGGGCTTGAATCTCCGGCATTATTTGAAATTCTTTAAGGTTCCGCTCATATATCCGGGACAGTGCCTTGAACTGAATCCAGCTGATTATAATGGCCAAGAAAAATGTTGTTTATACACAAAGCCTACATAAGAATCTCTCGCGACGTCGCGTTTGCGGAAAGTTATGGCTCGGGGGAAGAATTAGCACTCCACGTCCATTTTATTATCGAGACAGTGATGGTTCTTGGCATTCTTTTGCTACCAGATGTCCTTACAGATGGACAGTCAAGCCTGTTGTCAATTTGGGACCTTATTAGGAACTTCGACTCCTAAAGTACATCTCAGCTCGAGACCAGAAATATTCTCCAGTCACAACGACGTCATTTTTAGGGTTACAGATAAAATACTATGTAAGATGACGAAGCACAAATGCTCGACAAAATTCACAAGCAAACCTCCTTCTCTTTCTCTGTTCTAAATGATACTGGTCGATTTTGTTCGAAACAGTCCGTAAAAATATCCCAGTATGCTGTTTGAAACCCGCGACTTTTCAGTGTCGTGTGTTGATAGCCGAGAATCTGAACGATATCATCAAGCGAAACACTGTTTTCTTTTGCTTCCACGTGAAAAAAATAAGTCTCTCATTCTGCCGAAAAGAAGGTGGTTGCTCTTTGACTCCAACGTATTTCACGACAAGAGGATCTCCAAGCAGAAGACATGAATTCGTGAAAAGAATTATATTGTAACACTGTGAAAAACAATTTAAACCTGCAGGGCTTCACATGTCTTCTGGAAATTTTCGCCGATGTTATTGGCAACAGAATTTAATACTATTGCGAAATTTCCTGCGTGTGATTTGAAGAACTCATTGCTCCGTAGCCGAGTCGGTGGTGCCGATTCCTGAAACGGAAATGGCTCTTCGGGCATTGCTTTCCGACGAGAGAGATCATTTTCTCTGCATTTGATATCGTATGAGAGGCGCGTGTGGCGCAGTGGTCGGAGGCAAACAAGGGATCGATCCCCGCGCTCGTGGATCACCAAGCCTTTCATCCCTCCGATGTCGACAAATTGGTACCAGACTTGTCTGGGATGGCTCGATACATCGGTAGGCCACCGCGAGTCATTGTAAAGGCCAGATATGCATCCAATCACCTCCAACAATGCTTAGTGAAATTGGGTGCATGGCGCATTCCTTCGGGATTGATCAACTCCGAGAATTTTTTACCCTTTTATCCTTTATGTGATCAACAGCGTGTACGCAGCACAATGTTATAGACATCTTGCAATACACGCGTAGTTACTGGCTCGATACCGCCATTCGAATTTACTAAATCTTCCATACTTCTGTGGCCAGAAAATTAGTACCAGACTTGTCTGGGATGATCAAAGTACTGATTTCACACGCTGACCGCAAAATCAACAATAATGTGAGTGGAATCCAATGCATGGCAGCGTCGATGATGGATTGATGATTGTTCTTCATTACTTTTTCATTCTAGATATTTGCCCTTATTAATAAGAAAAGGCATAAATCCGACCTAGAATGAAGTGTGAGCTCGTATTATTCTTTCGAGATCTCTTTAGATAACAAAGCCGTCTGTCTAACACAAGTGCTCAGTTTTTACACAAGCAAAACTCGCATTTAAAATTCACGTGACCTTATTATTGCCAGGATTTTTGGCCTTCTTTCTGACTTTAGCCGAGGCCCAAAAAGAAGAAATTCGTATTCGTCCAGTAACCACACAATGTGGTAATGTTGTATTAGGAGTGGAATTTCCAATCGGCGATTTCCGTGACCGACATTCTATTAACCTCGGTATTGATCAAATTATTCTCCATATTCTTGTTGAGTAAACGCAAGGTGTAATTTTATTCTTTGTTACGGCAAAGCTTACGTTTCGGCCGATTTCGCCTTCTTCAGAGCTTGTAATGGTCAAGTTGACTGCAACCTACTCAACCGAACACCTCCATCATCAAACAGAGAAAGTGCTAAACCAATAACTTTTCGGTTGGCTGTATTGCAGTCAATTTGGCCTTTCCAGGCTCTGAACGAGGCGAAACGTCAGTTTCACTGTAGTAAAGAATAAATTGACACCTCGTGTTTGCTCAGTAAGAATATTGAGGATTTCAACTGGTGTTCATAGGACTCAATTGTCGAAGACTGGAGGGAGGCGTTCAGGCCTTTAGAGAAATAAATGCTCTGCTACTTGGACAAATAAAACCAGACGACGGCCATTCTAGTTCGGTGTTGGTGTTAACGGCGTTTATCCATAAATTATGGGATAGACGGATAAAGCTTTCAGCATTGATCAAGCTACGATGAGCCATATATTCGATTGAAATCGTTGCATAGTAGAGATGATTGAATACATATCTGGCTATCCAATGACCTGCGCCTCTTCCTGATGTACCATTTCGCTCCACTACACTCCAAGAGAATTCTGGCACCAATTCTGCGGTACCAAAGGGTTGGAAAGTTCGGTCTGCCTCGTACGGGATCGAATCAAGACCATTTGCTAATTGCACAGTACCTCTAACCACTGCGCTACACTTCCTTATCATCAATAAGTTAACATACAATGATACCCAATGATGTAAGATGCTGCAGAATTCTCCAGTTAAGATTCTAGTGGAATCCTAAGCAAAATTTTATTGAGTGCAACAAAGAAGATGGTAGCTTACCAATTTGAATAGCTTTAGTAGTGTTTGATCCCTATGTAAAATATCGCTGAAAATATCCTCCGCGCATTTCTTCAATTGCTTTTGAGAACATTTAAGCCAACAAATCTTAATCATGCGCTTCTCGCTCTGCGAAAGACCGGATATCGATCCATTTACTGAAAAAAATGCTGTATAAATCCATCCATTGTTTTTCCTTTGTTCTGGAAAACAGGCCATTTGTCAGCCCTTTAAAGGTTGCGGGTAAGTTTTTGTGGATAATTGATTTCGTCTTGCTAAAAAATTCCTTGTGCATAACCAACACGACACTTGTGATCTGGGCGAACTAGGTCTTTTGTGGAATGAAGAATTTTTTCGTGTCAATTGTCACAAAAGTTTAACAGAGTCCGGTTTAACTTAGCTAACCTCGGCTGGAGTACACAAAGACCCGATTTGTGCTTGGTGGAATGGTGATCTAAAGCTGTGGTGTTTTCTAGCTTTCTACAAAATTCACTGACCTTTCTCTTCAAGTAGTCGACAGTCCGATCGTGTAGAATAAGCACTACTACGTGTGCCACCGAATGATCGTCGTGTTTGCTCGATTCGACAGTCGAGGCTACGCGTTCTCCTTGAGCGCTCATTTTGCCGAAAAAGTCGCTCCACCTGGGATCGAACTCGACTCATTTATCCGAAAAACTCATTATTTTTTGCACCTCTAGCGTAACGAATCGTGAAATGCACTCAACACAATAGTATTTCTTTGCTTAGTTTTCAGTTTAAATTCTATCCATCTGAGAAATCATTGCAAGACTTTTTTTCTACAATAAATGCAGAGTGTTGAAGCCAGTTGACAAGACGAAAGTAATAGATACTATAGAAATATGGGGACGTTTTAAAAAACTTAGGATTAACAACCGCTGAAAACTTACACATTGATGCCATTTTTTAAACCTTAGTCGTTCATTTGAACCCTATCCGTCTAAGAAATCACTTCACTTTGTTTTAAATGGCGGGAAACCAGGTAACATAATGAACGCCATAGGTTAAAACGTCTAGAATGGAAAAGGATTAAGATGAATATTAAACTCCTTTAGGGCTATGTAATTTTACATCATCTCTTCTTATCAATGCGATGAAATTTTCCCTCTCAAGAAGAATCGCTGTGATCATTTTTAGTCGTACCTTCTCCTTTTTCTGCCGATTGGGAAACGATTGAGCTAGTCCCATTTTGATCACCAAGGACGGAACTTGTCCTTTCGTACTACAAAACGAACTAATAATAAAGACAACTGCGATAAACAGTTAAATCAACTAGACAACGACAATTTTTACCATGTTTTTCGAACGTCGATCAATACCCACATCTATTACAGGACAGGTGTTGGTGAGGAAACTTATTGATTTTACGCGGAATTACTCGATCTGACTCTAATTTTAGAATGTAAAAGCAAGAGGAAATAATGGTGATGAAAACCTCAGTGAAGAAAAACTCACTAAAAAAAAACAGATAAAATGAGATGGTTATGGTAAAATAAATGATTTAATAGAAATAGTAATAGGAATTCCAACTACAGTTTTCGCTGTTCCACTTGGTATCTAGTTATAGTAAAATGTTACGCTATATCGTTATTTGTAAAATATGATATAGCATGAATAAAAGAAAACTGAAAGGGTTTCTTCACAGATTTCCACAGTAAGTGCTATGTTAGTTCCCTTCCGGAAAGAACGAGCAGATTTTCAACATTGCCTTTTCTAGATTCTCATCAGCTTCCATCTTAACGTTCGTCTTTGTTAGGCTCTTAGATGATATAGCGCCTTGTAGGTCATTTTATAAAATATAGAACGGCTATTCGTCAAGTTGTTTTTGACCTCGATGGAACTAACACTGTTTAAATCGACGTTCCTCATCGAAAGCTTCCAATCATTTCCTGCTATTGTTATAGCAAAAAGATTACCTTACTTAAACCTTACTTAAATTGCCTCTTAATTCATGGTTGGACTTATCATGTTCAATACATATTCCTCCAAAAAAATGCATGCCGTCCAGTTTATTACCATGCGAAGAGGCAGTAAGAAAACCAAGAGGATTTCCCCATTCCCACCACTGAATAAATGGGGAGATAGACAATAGTGGAGAAAATCTGGATAAGAAAGCTAAATACCGCTGAAACACTTCACAAAAAAGAATGGGAAATATAAAAAAGGTAGAATGATGAAAATTTTTTTATGGAGCTGTTTGGCAGGGTAGATTGTAGTCAACTTGACCTCTCCAAGCTCCGAGGAAGGCGAAATCCGCTGAAACGTAAGCTTTGCCGTAACAAAGAATAAAATTACACCTCGCGTTGGCTCAACAAGAATATGAAGAACTGTTCGATCAATCCAGAGATCAACAGAGAGCCGGTCATGGAAAAAATTTTTTAAGTTTAAGTCTCGAAATTAACTCCTATACCAAAGATTGGAGCTCATAAGGTATCTAAATGGGTTCTGAACTAAGACGAAAAATGCTATCTCTAAATCTCAGATTGATTATGAGTGTTAGTAACCTTCAAAAAAGGCCGGTTATCAGTTCTTCACCTATTGAAGCCATTTGCACTCAGTACATTCGTCTTCACCACACTGAAGTGGAACACAAATGTTTAATAACTTAAGGTTTGATGGGATACGATGTGTTCTAGATGGCTTCAGTATCACAGAAGATTGCCCAAAAAGTTGCACAAAGAGAAAAAAAACTGGGTAAACATTTTCACTTCAAGACTTCATAAGACCAATGCCAACTTTTTTTGCTGTCTACTATAATTTTTTCGAAGTAGGGTATTATGCGAAATACAACCACAGTGATGCTGAGATATTTGCAAAACTCTGGACCGTAGGTGTCTGCGGTGGGGTTTCGAACACGCTGTCATCCTTTCCGGGGGGCTAACGCGTTCAACACCACACCATGTGGGTTCTTCGTTTCCCTCTGTCTCTCACCTAGTTCTATCGATCAGTACCATCGGCAATCACCCGCCAACGGAATTGGTCTGGTGAGCCCAAATCGGCATTGAGCCCAGTTAATCTGAAGCTGTAGTTGAAATGATAATGCTAACACAATGTAGACAGCAAATAAAAAGTTAGCATTGTGAATTCAACTACAGCTTCAACTTAACTGGGATTCAATGCCGATTTGTGCTCCTCAGATCAATTCCGTTGACGGGTGATTGCTGATAGCTCCTATAGGTCAACAACACGGCTGGGAGACAGGCGAAACGAAAGGACTCGCATGGTGTATGGTGAAAGTGTTAACCCCCGGAAAGGTTAACAGCGTGTTCGAAACCCCACCGCAGACACCTACGGTCCAGAGTTTTGCAAATATCTCAGCACCATTGTAGTTCATAAGACCGATTTAATATCTAAAGCATTAGTGATCTAGTAGACATCAAGAAGGCGAAATGAATAAGAATCGCTATTCAACACGAGTTTGATTAACCTCGTTAAGCGAGTAAGACTGACGAATGTGAAATGCCGCTTCAATACGAGTGTAATTAACATGCTTAATAATTTCTAGTAACGTAAGACGCCGGAGGACTAGGTTCTGCCGACGTTCAAGAGTCAGGAAAAGAGGTCTCCGTGGACATCGTGGCAAAAAAATAGTATGGTCGTCATATAGCGGTGAAACCAAGGTCTAAGCAGTAATTGAATGAGCTCAGGAAATTTCAAGATGGAAATATGAGGTCCGCTGATTCGCTTGTAGACTCCAAAGACCAAAGATGAAAAATCGCTTAAGAAATGACTAAAACGTTGATTTAGCAGTTCACGCTGTAAAAGGTAATGAAGAATTTGATAGGGTAGACGGCAATGCCTTCAATGCTCTAAGTGGAAATCCTCGGAAACAACAACTAACGTCAAATGACAAAGATCGCACAACAGACTCATATGGCTTGCAAAAAGATCCAAACATGAAAATGTGAAAATATTTTTTAATAATACCCAATGATCAGACGATATCCAGCCACGATGATGCAGGTAACTAGGTTTTTGAAAACAAAGTAGACTTTCTGACCACCAAGCCGTATAGAGGACTCGCCACTTCAGCGGGAAGCCCGACATTGAAAAAAGAGACACCATTAGTTGATCCAATGAATGAAGAAAAGGATTTCTTAAAAACCTACTTTTTATTAAACCTCGGCAAAAAATAATCAATGCTTTCCTAGATTACTAAACTAACACGAGGTCGATTTGAAAAAAAAAGGACAAAAAAGGACGGCTGCCTGTGACGACGGTCGACTCAAATCAAACCGACTCTGAGGAAGAAGACGCCGAAACGTCAGTGGAATAATAATTTTTTTAATTAACGTCGTCTTAGCTTAATATTGGAAGAACACACTAAAAAAAGTTATTTTAACGATGACTTATGTGATTACTTTTCTACCAGCAATCTTTCACGAACAGGAATTTTCTTTATTCTGAGGTTCTAAGGGATTCTCCTAGAATCCTTAACATCTCGAGAACTCATGATTTCCTTTGATTTCGAAACCACAAAACGTCTATCCATTATTTTTTGCCAGACCAAGAAAAATCGAATTCTTAGTCCAGCAAGGCTATTGGTCGTATCACGTACATTACTTTTGGTACCACTGAGGTTTAAATGGAATATGCCGGTGTCAGAAAACTCTCTTCCTTGCTCTCCTCGGTCGTACCAGATTCGCCTTCTGAGCTTCGATTGTTCGACGAACATAGAAACCGTCGCAATTTTTTCTACGTTTTTAGCATGGCAGTACCTATAGAAACTCTGCCGGACTGCCGTAGAATAGTGGATACATTTGAGTTACACCGTTTGAGTTTCCGGAAGCAAATGTGGATTCGTTGGATCTCACGAATACTAACCACTTTCCACTTTTCAGTCAGCATTGGCTGCAAGCTTTTCGGCGAATACGCAATACGGGACACAATTCGTTTACTTAGAACTATAGCAAAGAAAGTGGCAAAAGTAATACTACTTGTGTACGGGACTTGAAAATAACTGGGCGCCGCAGAAAGAGGAATGGAGAGAGCGCCCATCTTGTGCGTCAACATGCACCTCGGTAGAGACATATAGCCAACCGCTTTTGGTATATTTTTTCACCATCAGCCGCCTTTTTTTCTTCAAGCATTCCCATTCAAGAAAAAAACTAGCCATGAATAATTGAAGTGTCCAAATTAGTTTGGTATTCTCAAAATGCATTAGTTACAGAGTTACAGAGACTCTTTGTGTAATGTTCTCATGCATGGTCGCATTTGGTCACAGCTGACGAGAAGACATACGTTTAATTTTGGAGCCAGTTTTCCTAACGAGTTAATAAACATCCACAGGACTCCATAAAGGGCAAGAGTTGGCAAGCATACCAATAAAGATCTAATGTCAATGAAAAAAAGCTGGCACACAAATACACTAGGGAAAAAGGTTGGAAAAAAACACGTAGAAGAAAGCAAAAAAGAGGGAAATTGAATGGAAAGTTGCCCTTATCTGCTGTTTAAGACTTCTTTGGACCAGTGATTACCTAGCTGTCATTCATAAAAGTGATTAACTTTAGCTGATTAGACTGGCAGTATATTTTCGGTTCGTTTAAAACGGTGGTCAGTAAGTTTTTTTGCATCTATGGAGGTTTCTTTTTTTCGTTACCTAAAACATTATTACGTTAAAAACCATTCTGCTTGTTTCAACTCGTGGTTGAGATCACCGCTGAAGGACTCTTTTGAGATGACTTAATTCAAAGTATTATTGAGAGTCGATAGAAACAAGTGCTTATAGCGAAGTAGTTAGAGGTGCGTGAGAAGCCACAGATCACTGGTTCAATTCTGCACTCGATCTAACTAAGCCTTAAATGTCTTCCATCAGAAAGGATGAAATGCATCCGTGGGGCCACCAAGGACCACCATAGGTATATGGGAGAAACGTGCATCCAATCTGCCTCTGCGATACTGCGAATGGAAGCAAATGCACGGCTCATCGGTAAGGAATAGGTCGGAGAAGAATTGCTTTGTACCTACTACTTACCCTTTTGCCGTCATCTTCAGTCTATTCACTCTAGATTTAGCAACTTTCCTAGATAAGCTTGAAATTTTTTACACTTTTGATGTGCTGCTTAAGGCATTATTGGAGGCAGACACAACGTTAATCTATCCTCATCCGTCCAACGCTCATTATTAGCTCATTTATATTCAGACAAGGCACTGATGAACGTTTTAGCCCTTTCCATCATGGTTTTATGTCTTTTCTTCTGCGTGATGAAATTTCTTCGTTACTCTACATCGGTCATTAATGGAAATGGTGAGATGACACTGGGTGATACAATTTTTAAAAAAAACTGGATATTATGATTCTTTAGAATTTCGTCACATGTTTGTACATATTGTAGAAAAGATCACAAAAAGAGTGAGAAGGGAATTACTACAGTTGAAAGGAAATGTCTTGTGTCATCCTTCAACAGGAAAAATAAAAACTTGGTTAATGTAGCAGTCCTGACGAGCGCGTTTAACACATTGGTGAAAGGCACGCCGTAATACACCGAGTTGTTGGTTCGATCTCGCGTCCAAAGCCCCACCCCAAGGCCGTCATCCATCGGAGCTCGGCAAACTAGTATCACACGGATATCACACGGATATAAACACTGAAATGACCCATGTTAGGCCCACACAAATCACATAGGCAAAATATGCATTCAGTCATCAGTACGCTGCAACGAACCCAGTCGAAGACACAGCGCATTCATCGAGGATTGCTCAGCACTTGTTTTTCAATTTATAGCAGAATCGTGACTACAAACAGAGAGTTATCGTCGTAAACCATAGACGTTTTAGTGAAATAGGAAGTTCAGGTGACGTAGTCTTGATGCACTAGTTCCATTCGTTGTTGACGTCGCTAAACCATCAAAACAATGGTTAATACAACAAAGGACGCTCATAAAAAAGGGTGTGGTGCTAAATTAGTAATACACCACCGTAATTAAATAGACTTCTGGCGTATGAGATTACGGTATCAATTGAGCAACAACTGACGTGCATTTTCATCACCTTCTAAATCATTATAGAATTCATCAAAATTGAATTCATTACGATGACAACGTAAATGTTTATACTGCGGGTGATTGCACCCATTGCATAATGTTATGATAAAGTATAAAAGCGTCCAGCGTCAATCAATCGTTCAGAGATGAGCTGCGCATTCGACTAGAAAATGATAGTGGAAGATTGCATACTTGTCTTATACCCTGAGCTTTCCGATTTTTATAACCAGTGGGTTTATCCTTGTATGTAGGTTTTGTACCAATTTATCGACCTCGGAGAGATGAACGACTTGGATTGGTCAAGGCATTGGTTCAAATTATGGGCCATGTGTACAACACGTGCAGCTCTGGCCACTGCGCTGCACAGGTCCTTAATGCTATGAGGAATAGATAAGTGAAAACATTTGAAACATAAATCGCATCTCCCATGTAATTTAACCTATGGAATTGCAGTATCGCTAATTTCATTTTGTAATGTTGCTAAACATTAGTAGAGTGATTTGTCAACTTCAATGCAGATGTTTTTTGTCACAGTGCTTGAGAGGCATTTCTAGGTGCTGAGCTGATGCGAAAAGTTCAAATCCTTCACCATAGTTACTCACTGCAAAGAGTTTAATATTCCCACTCGGAGAATCAACCACTACTATTATTGTGCTATGGCGTATCTCAGCTGTGTAATTGTGGTTCTGTTTCACCAAAAATAAAAAAAGGATAAAGCTCTCGGCGTTGATCAATCCCTGAGGGAGGCGCCACATATTCGACTTCATCACGCATCGCTAGAGCGGATCGAATGCATATCTGGCCTAAACAATGACTTGCGGTGGTTTGCCGATGTTTCAAATCAGTGCTGCATCCTCCCAGACAAATATGATACAAAATTCCCCAGCCCGGACAGATGTAAGACTTGGTGAGCTTGAGCTGCAGCATCGAACCAATAACCGTATGTGTATTTCAGGGCAACTGTAACCATTGCGCCACACGCTCCCATCAGATGAAAAAAACAAGTGGAAAAAGGCGTCATTCAAGAAGTATGATGCTTTTCGTTGCTCGTGAGAGAGAAGAGCTCGATAGGCGGGTTTGGTGTATCATGAGAGCAAATGGAGTTCACTTATACTCCTTCAATTTACTCGACTGATTAGAGGGATTACAAACCTATCCATTCTAGTCTTGGCGCCATACTCTTCAACTCGCAAAAAAATGACATAAGAACAAGTTGTTCTTCAAATAGAAACGCTAAAACTTAAATATATTTTATTGTTAACAAGTGGTGACAACGACGGCAAGAAAACCGCCGAAAAAAAATGTGAAATTTCTAAAGACAGAAAATATTTTTATAAGTTCTTATGTAATAAAGCTAAATGGTCGAAAAAGTAAATCTCATTTGGTAAAGGGACAAAGGATAAAGCATCCGGGGATGATCTATCTCTGACGGATGCGCTGTGTATTCCACTCCATCAAGCGTTATAGTGGTGGTTGAATGCATTTAAGACTATTAAAGTGCTTTCCGTAGCCCTTCGGGCTATCAATTCAGTACTGTTCAATTTTTTTGTAGCCAGGCTTAAAATTTTAGCATTAAAACAATAGAATAAGAGCGATTTAACCCAAGGGAACACAATGATGTTCTCCAATATATCCTTGGTATTTACAACTGCTTGGCCTACATTGGAATTCTTGAAAACTCTACCTACCTTTCAGTTCCTTCAGGAATTCTAACTCTTGAAAAAAACTGCAACAATGCGAATAAAAAAACCTGTACATGATTACGGCAGTCGCGCAAAGTCTTTTCTGTAGAACTCTAATGTTCTCAAATCCTTAAGTTCTCTAGGAATCGAGAAACTATCACCAATTACCGAAAAACCGGTTTCAGGAGTATTTAATTAAAGTAGAAAAAGGTCGCCATTTTCGCATCAAATCCATTTTACCCAGTGTCTGTTGGATTTTATGTGTTGATTAAAATTAGCCATGGACAGTTGGAAGTTCTGATATATTTTGAGTACTGAAGAAAGGGGAGTAATATTCCTTCACGTCTGTAATGAATCTCAGGAATTAGAAAAAACTTGGTACAACCACAAAATCTAAATTCTCTTCACAAGAAAAAGTTTAAACAGCGAATTTCTTCATAAGATAGTGCAGTTGAGACTTTAATAGAAAAAGTGAAGAACATGCTTTCCTTTCATTACAAGAGAATATGAGCTTTGGGTTCAACTATGAAGGGAAAGGCTGAAGGATCGTAGTCATCGAAGTTGAAAACAAGAGTAATACATTCCTTTGAAAACAGAAAAAAGCCTGTGGTAATCCTATCGCCGGAAATTACACGTGCCCATGAGGAAACCCAGTGGTGATATTGACCTCCTACCGTGAAAGAGCGACCAGAAGCGATCACGCGCCTTGAAGACGATCTCCAAACACTACTGGCACGCTCATCTATTTAAATCATGTGCATTAGTATGAGTCATTTTCACAGTTGCATACCGTTATTCTCCTCAATCGGTTCGTCATTTTGTTATCCATTTACGTGTTCGGATTTGTGTTGGGTTCTGCTTCTCGTTGAAGATTATGTATTATTAATAAATGCCACTTAATGGTTTTCTAATTGATTCTCTTTGGATTCATGAGACACCCACTATCGAGTTCCAGGCCTTCTCCGGAAATTGCCACCTTTTTTTGACCATAAAGAACTTTCCTAGCTTTTTTCCAGACAAATCGGATGCCAATTTAAGACGGGACATTCAGGAATGTAAAAAATATAGAAGTGTGCAACTGCAGTTGTGATTCGATAGCCTAGTTGATACGGGACAATTCAAACAAATTTCTTTTTTAACGAATTTATGAATAAGTAGATAGCTCCTCATTATGCTTAAATCATAACAGTGCAATAAGTCTTTCCTCTATATGAGCTTCTGCTGCGATGATTTTGGTGGAACTCCATTTATTAATAAAATATTCAAAAAATCCAATGCTTCAAAAGACCTAATAAACCTCAGCGGAAGCCTTGTTAGCTCCTTAGATCTTGGTCATGGTTCCTCTGTACTTTCCTTACTTTGAAGCTTTCATAGAAGCAAATGATAGCATTCATTCATCCTTAGGTCTCTGGGTGCTGTAAAACAATGCAAATTATGCACCACAGGTCATTTATCCTATTTAATTAAACTTTATTTCATTTTATTGCACGATCCCACATAAAATATTGTGCTGATTCCGGGATTTCTTTCAGTTACTCCGTTCTCGCCCATCAAACATACAAGAATGCTTTCGGATCTGCGCGAAGGTTCGGCCTTTGCTTTTTCCCTTTACTTATGAATGTCGTTGAGTGCTGATCGAGTCGATTCTCTTAAAAATCTGAGAGACTAATGTGTACTACAACATACTAGCTCTTCGTCATAAGGCAATCGCCACCTTTTATGGATCAGAGGAAGCCCGTCTCACACAACTATGATACCATCGCGATTCGGAGAGATGGGAGACTTCGTTATCGTAGCGTGGATTCGACCTATCGTATATGTCCTTAACTGTTGAATAGAAGTCCTTACTAGTGCGCTTTTTCGCACCATCTTCCTTCGATTTTTTGAGACATAGGAACATCGCTGAAGATTGCCAAATTGTAGAAACACAGCGTGAATGTGCAAGACAAGTTACGGATAATATGAGCCATATACGGCTTCTCCACTCTCTCGATGACCGTATTTCACAAGGAACCGGTCGCATCGGACCATATTTTCAATCTGGTTGCTATACTTTATATTCTTCCTGAGCAAACACGAGATGCTATTTTGTTTCTTAATCTACCAACAAGCTGACGTTCCGGCGGATTTCGCCTTGCTCAGAACCTGGAAAGGTGAAATTGACCACAATCCACCCAGCCAAACACCTCCATAACTAAACAAGGAAAAGTGCTAAACGACTGCTGTACTGTTGGTTGAGAATGATTCTTTGTCTTGCAGCTCCAGGTGAATGTGCTTTTTTTTCCCAAGCCGTCATCATAGGAAATCTCTGGCCACTACGAATACTTGCTTTATACTTGATACTTGAATGTCCCGTCCTCACTGATTGTGCGGACCACAGCATAATCTCCACTTTTCGAAAATTTACTGTTTAAGCCACTGTGGTTCTTTGGAATCCCGAGGTCAGCTTGGTCAAAGTCTGCCTCAAATCTTCACCACCACAGGTATCCGCAGCCACTGTGGATGAGAGGGAGATTTGCCACCATCCAACAACTTTGATACCAAGACGGTGGTGGATCCTGGTATTGGTTTACTCCTAGCTAGGCTTCCTAATGAAAACGCCGGACTCCTTCTCAGCTTGGGAGACCCTGCCAGGGGGATGAATCCCCCGCTGTACATCGCAGTCCGACACCCAGGAACACCTCCCAGCCACGATAAGGCGGTAAACCGTTGGGGTCACTGTGTATAGTAAAAAGGATCTTCCAATTTATGATTAGAACATTTCTTTCAAGAAGTAGACCAATTAATGTTGGCATTGTTCACTCCTCCTTCCAACGGTTTACCGCCTCATCGTGGCTGGGAGGTGTTCCTGGGTGTCGAACTGCGATGTACAGGGAGGGAATTCATCCCCTTGGTAGGGTCTCCCAAGCTGAGAAGGAGTCCGGCGTTTCCATCAGGACGCCTAGCTAAGAGCAAACCAATACCAGGATCCACCACCGTCCTGGTATCAAAGTCGCATAGTGGGAAATCTCCTTCTGATCCACAAGGACTGCGACTGCCTGTGATGACGACGACCTGTGGCAGACTTTGGCCAGGCTGTCCTCGGGATTCCTGGGAACCACAATGGCTTAACCAACAAATCTCTGAAAAATGGTGATTATGCTGGGACCCGCACAACTAGTGAGGACGGGCCGTTCAAGTATTAAATATCAAGTAAGTATTGTTAACTCCTAAATGGTTTCCAAATAGAACCACTGGACATCTTTCCTTTCTTAGCAACTCTGAATGATGAAGCCTAGCTGTACATCACATTTTTCATTCAAAAAGCATCATTAGCCGAAAAATACTGAAAGAGCCTTGTATTTTTCGAACTTTCAAGGGAAGCGAAATTAAATTTTAGAAAAACGCACAATGTAGCCCATAGGGTGAATTGGTTTACAGTTATAGAGATAAATAAAATTATCAAGATTTAGATATTGAAAAACCTGTAGAATCTATGGTCGGCAAGCACTAACACAATTTACCAAATAAATCCAGTGGATGCCTTACATTGACAAAATCTCGGCATACGGGAGAATACGGCAAAAGTGCGGCCGTAAAATTTGGACTTTACTTTTATTTGGAGATTGAAATCAGAGGTCGTTATTTTATTCTTCTTTCATAACAAGCGGACTTTCCGGCAGAATTCGCCTCATTCAGAGGATGGAAAGGTGAAGTTGGCTGCAATCTGCCAAGCCAAACACCTCCATAACCAAACACTGAGAATTTTCTGAACAGAAACAAAGGAAGATTCTGGACAGAAGCAGAGATTTCCACTTTCTAGTTATGGTTAATTGTAGTCAACTTGAATTCTCCAGGCTCTCAGGAAAGCGAAAACCGTCGAAACCTCGGCTTGTTCTTTATAAAGAATAGAATAACAATCTCGTATTTGTTCATCAAAAGAATAGCGAACTACTCGATCAATGCAGAGGTTAATAGAGTCGGTCGTGATAATGAAAACGAGGACAAAAAAATAGCAATAACTGGATAATTTCGGCCAACTAAAAAACAAAAGACGATAGTGAATGGAGAAGTTTACAAAAAACACTGTTTTTCCCTCTTCTTTTTCCTTTCTTTTTGAAAAATTATATCCCTACAGTGTTTCCCATGCGTTTCGTTCATTTTCATCAGTTGGCAAAATGTAACATTTCTCTTTCTAGCTATCTTTTTCACATTATCTTCTATCTAGAAATATTCCCAATAGTTATTTCCCTTAGAAAAATATTCGAATACATTCCATTTTTTGATCACATTTTTCTACTGCAATGTACTGCATGTGAACGGCGTTCAGTGTAGTGAGTTGTAGCAAACGACTCTAGAGAAATTCGAATGTGATGAATATGAGCCATATATGGCTCATGGAGAACGACAGAGTGAAAGCAATATAGGTTTTCAGAGCGCAACAAAAAAGCGTTCAACGATGTTAATTGGTTGTCTAATTTCTATTGAGGAAAGTGCGGCAAGCTGTTGTTCACAACTTCAGAGAAAGCTGGAAGTTTTCACGAAAACGAAATCAGTGCAACATTCTTTATAATATTGTAGGCAGTAAATAAAAAAGTTAACATTGTGATTTCGACAACACCCTTAGCATAACTGAGTTCTATGCCGATTTGTGCTCTCCAGAACAATTTCACTGATGGCTAATTGCTGATGACACCGTTAAATAGAAAACTGGCTGAGAACGCCACATCAAGGGCACCGGTGGTGCTGCGGGTAACACGTGGGCTCCCCTGAAAGGGTAATCGCGGGTTCGAATCTGAGCTGAGGTCCATGTTTTGCAAATATTTCAGCATCATAGTGGCCGTGTTTCACATCATAACCAAGTCCATTTACGAGGAGGATCAAGTCCTCAAGCAGCAGTCGAATCTACATGCGACATTCGAGCACCTTCGTGGATGATGGGAAGCGAATTGACTAAAATAGGTGTTGTGGAGTCTTCTGCTAAGTAGAAACGTTGCTGTACGGTATTGCATGAAGCGGAATCATTTCCACAAGTGGGCATTACTTAATGAGAATTCTTCAATAACAACGTCAATAGAGTTGTTCAAAATTGCGAAACCCAACAAATCCTGTTGAGAAACAAGTTGCTATTTAAATTCCTAAAACCCGAATTTAATTTAACATCGACATTAGTCAAAAAATTACTGCCTTCCTATGAAATGTTCTTGACGAGGTTACCAAAACGATAGAGGGTGAAGCACTCATTGTTTATCAATCTCTTAGGTATACGCCATAAATTCGATTCAATTAGTAGTGCCTTAGAGGTGTTTGAATGTATATTTGGCCTATTCAACGAGTTCAGTTCCTTACCGATCTAACATCTCGATGTTTTATCCTCCTAAACAAGTCTGCTACGAATTTTCCGACCGTGGACTCCGAGGGACAGAAGGCTTGGTTTGCATAGCGAGCAATATCGAACCAAGTACTATTTGTCTAGAACAGG
The DNA here is from genome assembly GCA_018806985.1 of Angiostrongylus vasorum. Classification (NCBI taxonomy): domain Eukaryota; kingdom Metazoa; phylum Nematoda; class Chromadorea; order Rhabditida; family Metastrongylidae; genus Angiostrongylus; species Angiostrongylus vasorum. Next base: position 595,449 of record JADANN010000351.1, on the reverse strand, counting down.
CCACTTTTAGCCATTGCGCTACTCTCTGTGAGGTGGTATGTGGTTACTACTACGTTTTTTGCTTCTCAGTTGCTAAAGTTTGGCTAGATTGACCTCTTCAGAGGCCTAATTGTTGCAGTGTAGAGTTCCCAGCGGAATGAAATTATCGCTTGAAACCAATATCGTAACTTATCAAAATTCAGAATTTCATCGCCAAATGTAACGCAGATGTTACAAACAGGCAACTTTTGAGACATTGCCCACAAGTATGAAATTGAAAGAAAAGTCTATTGTGTCCTTCTCCATTTCTATTCAGATGGGTATAATTTGGAGTCAAAATCTTCCCTAGACAGCATTAAAGTTGTACACATGGCGCGGTCAGCGTAAAAAATAGCATGCCGTCCAATTCGCGCAAAGGCTGGTTCGGCCCAGGCCTGAGACGAACTTCTCTCCGGAGCAATGAAATTAATACCAAATTTGATATGAATTGGTTTGTACCTTCCAATCCATAAAAGGTGGAGACTGTCTATGAATGAAGCTTAAGGATGATCTAGTACAACTATCCTAAGATTCCAAGAAGAATAGAGCAGACTAGCATGCAGAAAGATTAATTAAGAAAATACAAGACCGATATATGCATGTATGTTCTTATGAACTACCCGTGTTGGGTGAGGCGAGGTTGGCATAAGTTGTCGCTGTTGTTGTTGCTTTTGTTCGATGGTTGGCGTTTCGGTGACTTCGCCTTCCTCAAAGCTGCGAGTATTTTATGTAACAATAGCCTTATAATTCAGTAAAATATTTGTAGTATTAATCAAGATATAATAAACTCCATTTCGTTTGAAGAACATGTTCTTGCATGCTATGCCGTTGCGTGCGAGACCACCCTTGTGTTCACGTGGGATGACTCGCGGAACCCACCCAGACCAGAAAATCAATTCGAAAACAGGCACAAGGTCGCGTGTCATTTCTAGGTATTCGTCCTTCCAGTTCATCTGTGTAGCTTTGAAATTCATCCAAAGTGCTTGAAGAGTCCTGCGTGTTGATGTTTTTTGCTTCCTGCGCTGTGATCCGGACAGTCACTTCAAAATCATCACCGTTGTGCTTTTTGTGTCGTACGTGTACCAAGAGGAGTGCTTTGGCGAATTTCAAGTTTCCCATCGAGGTGTTCGTTTATGCCAACACAAAGTGGTCTTCCCGTTCCCCCCCCAATGTATTCTTCATCGCATGCCTTACATGAGATCAAGTATATTGTAACTGAACTCATGCAATCCCCGTCTGTCCCATTAGTACAGATCATACAGTTTTCTAAGCTGCACAAACGATCATAGAGACGGTGGAGGACTAATTGAAGGCGTAGGGCATTAGGTGGGAGATCATTAAGCGCCACTGAATTTTAAAAACATTTTTTTCTTAGGTGCCTCTTTATTTCGTATTATAAGAAGGGTATCCTGAAAGGGATCTTACTTTGGTCCGAAAGATTATTTTGGGGAATAGCACATCCTTTTGGTCTGATCTGAATGCCTTCTGTTCCGTAGCCAGTGAAATGCCTACTTTTCGTGCCAAGTCTAGCTATTCCTTCTTTTCCCTCTTCTCCTGTGCTGACATTTTTTTTGACTCCCAGGGAGTCTTGCCGCTAAAGGCTCTTCTATATCGCTTGTCGTTTATTTACAAATCGACGGATAAATTGTTCTCCTAAATTTTCGATCGTTGACATAGGTCAGGACTTCGGATCCCTTTTTCTCAATTCCGTGATACGGGATACTCCTAGCATCGTCCTTTCGACGTGTTCTATAGCGCTGAGTTATCTTTCATGCAATCCCATGCTGTCCCATTCCAGTGCTCGTTTCAAATTCTGGAGGATGGCAGTAAATCATTTTAGCGAGATTAGATGGGGCTTCTATCTCAACTGAGTTAAAATCTTTCCTTAAATCAATGCATGTGAGACAGAGCGGTACTCTCACGATACTCCAATGAGTCTTGTTATAGTATGGATGTGGTAACACAGAGTGCTTCTCCTAAAATCGTCCTTTCGACTGCGCTTTCAATAAGTTTGAATGATCTTCCATCCTACTTATACAGCGACCAGGTTTCTGACGCATACGTTAAAGTAGGAAAAATCGTGGACTCTAAACGGTGGGCATGGAGTCGGGTGCTCTTTTTTTCTATTCACTACATCCTCGATACTATTGAAAGGTCTATAAGCCACTCGTTCCATTCTCTTCAACTGTGAAGCTAAGTCGTTGATCATACTGGTTTCCCGACCTATATAGCAACTGAGTCAACAGCTCTTTTTTAAAACGATGAAAGTGAGACAAAGCGGTCTTTTCTACTGTTGAGATACTTCAATCCGTTTTGCTATCGTGTGGATGTGGTTCATCGCACAGAACCCTTTTCGAAATCCTGCCTGCTCATATGGCTGTCCCTCGACCAGTGATCTCTCAATCCTGTTTAGGATGACTAGATTGAGTGAGTTCATAGACGATAGACAGCAAGCAGAGTGAGCAATAGTTGCTAAAATCGTTGCCAAGATCACGCTTCTGAACAATAACACAGTCTTACTGGTCTTCTATGGAATATTAACCTTGCACTTTGACAGGTAAAGTGTTAAAAGCCGAGCTATTCAGTTTATGAGGACTAGCGGAGAGTTTTTCAACCGTTCAGGTCTTATGTTGTATGGACCAGTGCTGCTCCATTTTTCGCGGACAAAACAGCATGCTGAATTTTGGAAGGGGGCACTTGTGGAACGACGTATCAATCCTTCTTTATTTCATATGAGGACAGGAGCACTTGGCTATTGATGAGATCCGAGTAGTAATCATGAATGATTTTTCTCCGTTGCTTTTTCTGAAATATGTAACTGTTTCATCTGGGCGTCGCCGTGCTTGTTCTTGCTATAGGCGAAGTTTTGACAGGTTTTTGCAGAGCAAAGCATTACAAAGGTCTATTCAAAATACAAAGCGTCAATAACTGAGAGGACGAAATAAAAAGTATTTTTTTACCAAAATGATCGATATAGACCTATTGTGACAAAAAAAGAGCAGAACTTCAGCGAAGCAATCAAATCGATTTTCGTGTGACTCCAGAAATTAGCTGCAGATTGCATAACGTTTCACCTCTGCGTGGGATAGCAAGAAGGTCAGCACGTTTCATCTAAATGGGGGCAGTAACTATCCGTTCAGAGAGAATCCGTTTACAAATGTTCATCGACTTAGTTTTCAGCCAATCTCACATGTCTATCAAGTCATGTCGTACAAGATCCTGAAATATTTGTGTGTTATTCTTCTGTCCCCAAATTTCGTTTAGAATGAATATCAGCGGCCGACCGTCCCGTCTAGTTCGCTCGAACGAATCAGAGATGTTCTCTTACCATATGAAGATCATACAGCCACACTTGAAGTGGTTCGTTGCAGGATTGACTCCTAGCTGTACATTGCAGTGATCAACTTTAGAATATCAGCCACAAGGATCCTGAGATGTGAGCAAAACTCGGAAACTCAGCTGAGCATCGAACCTTCGAAACGCGATTCTACTTTATGGAGATCGAATGTTACCCGTCATACCAACCAAGGCCCTCACTTCGCCTTTCTCTCAGCGATTTTTTACTCTACCGGTGCTATGAGCAGGCACCCGTCAACGGCAATCTCAGCATCCCTGTGATTGTATTTCACCTTGCCATGACATTAACACGTTTAGAATATTTGTTCAAAGTGAGAAGATTTCGACTCTCAATTCACGAACTCAGTACAGTGATGTTACAATAATTTTTTACCGCATTGTCGATATTCTGACGCCTCATGTATTATGGAACAGTGATTAGAAGTACCTTACGATACACATACGGGTGTTGGTTCGATGTTCTGGCTTAGGTCAACCATTACTCCTGAGTCACCAGGTTGGCACCAGATTTTTTTTGAAAAAACTCTACTCGACCCAAAAAGGTCGGCAGCTGCAGCTCCTTGTGACGAGGAGTTACTAAAGTTCTAGTATATAAGTTGTGCAACTTCAGTCAGAGAGAACTTGACCAGCACCAACGACATTCGTGAGGAAGAGCAAAATATTCAACCAGCATCTCAATCTACACGGAAACTCAAACTCCTTGGTGGATAGCAGATGCCGAACAACGAACCGAATGAATGAAGTGCTGGGATGCGCACAATATCTGCGGTGTTTGGTCGTGTAAAAAAAAATGGTAGTATCCGCCTTTATTCACATGAAACACACAAAAGAATTGTATTGAGATCAATTAAGCTTTTTTAAAACGGTAACGAAGAGAAAAGCGAAGTAAAAAAAAAGCCCTCGGTGAAAGACAAGCAGAATCAGACTCCCAGTGAGAAGAGAGCAGATTTTTCACAGCGAACATCACACCACATGAACCTCCAACGTTGTAGGTAATCAGAATACAACATATATAATTTGCCAAATTAAGGTACAAGAGGCTTCGAGATTGTCTTAGTTTAAAATCCAAGTAAATGTTCTGTTTAGCTTTTTTACAACTAATAAAGTATATGACACCTTCGCGTAGGCTCACAAAATACGAAAAACGCAGCGTTGTAACAAACATGACAAAAAGAAGAGGCCTAGAACAATGGGAAACAACTCAAAGTATGAAATTATGACCAAATAGATTAGCTGTAATCAGAAATGTCAGACGGTGGTTTCAATTTTCAGCAAGCCATTCGCACGATGAAGTGTGACACTGAACGAGAACGATATTTGCTCATCAGATGTCTGTTTTTCCTTAGAGGAATGGCTTGAAGTCCGCTAGTAAAAACGTAAATTCCATGTGTCACATTAAAAAAACCGACAGTGTGTGACATGCTTGCAGCTATTAGAAACCTTTTTATATTCTGTTTTCGGCAACGAACCTAAGTCGACGGCTCAATGACCGTATCATACTACCGTTTTGTGGATGGGAAACGTTCTAAGTGTTTTGCAATTTAAAAAAACGCTTCCGAAACTCGCCGACGATGAACTCACGTTGTCTGAACGCTGACATCGAGTGAGAGCGGCAACTGAACTGGATCGAAAAAGAGAGTCGTTGAGACCGCTCCAAGAACGTCGTCGTGATCCATCAACTATTTTATCACTTGAACACTCCAATGCCTTCTGAGAAGCTAGACAGTCCTGGAGATCGTCCTGAACAGCCTACAGGTTAACTTCCATGAAAACTAAAACAGAGGTAGAAGTGCAAAGGTCTTTCTACCAGACCTAGTTCTATCTAAATTCATCTCTTTTCTGCCCAAGAAAGAGTGACCACGGCACACGACATCCATTTGGTTAATATATACACCACTGTCACAGTTTCCTTAGTCCACACTACTTTTACAAGATAAAGACTAAAATGCAGACAGCACTCATCCATTTGGAGAAAAATTCCAGAACTCATCAAAATGACCCATGGATTCACCAGAAGAAATAGCACTTGTCATCTATGTGAGACCTCTTAACAAACGAAACCATGCATTTTTAACCAGACATTATGCATACTCATCTCTCTGCACCTTATGGAGTGGGGAGACATTCCACTGAAGGAAACATTTTGGCTGAAACATTGGATGACAGCACGCCTCGAGAAATGTAGCGAGAAGTTTACATTCTGGAGGAAAGATCTCTACCGAACTATGTGAAACATTTATTTATATGATCTTATAAAATGATCTCCTTAAGCTGGTGCGAGGTTGATATAGGTCTTCGTTGTCTTTGTCGTTGTTGTTGTTGGTGTTGTTGGTCGATAGCTGACGTCTCGGCGATTTCGCCTTCCTCAGAGCCGTGATGTTACGAGTGGGACCCACTCGTAATCCAGCAGTGAAAGATTAAGAATATTAAAGAGGTTTTCTTGTGTATCCCAACAAGGCACCTGTTGTATATTAAAGGGTTTTCCACACTAAACATAAGTCCACCTTCTTCAATGTGTCGCCGCGGTATAGCAGAACCCCCGACAGGGGATCTGTTGTATGGAAATTGCGAAAGTCGTAATCCAGACGATTTAAACAACGTTTAGAGACATCACTCGAAAACATATCGCTAGCAGAAACTTCTAGAAGCACAGTTACAGAGTTTAGATGTGACCGCTGGTGCTTGCGAACTACTTCAGGAAGCTCATCGTTCATTTATTACCTTAGTTAATTTAAAATAAAACACGAATGTGATGTCTGTCGATGTGACCTTGACACAAAAACAAACTTCGTGTGATTTCATATTTTTCGTTTCTATGCTATAAGTAAGACGTAATGAAAAGGATGCAAACAATCACAAAACTAACCCGTGACTTTTTTTGGCTTGACAGAATTGCTGCATGATCGGGTCAGGAGACGAGAGTCAGGCGACCCGTTTTCGGACTCAGTCACTGTCAAAGAGTGCTTAAAATGTTATAAGAACATTTACAATGAAACTTATATAAACAACGAGCTCATGTAAAGGCAAGTCAATTCAGCCGAATTTATGGTTCAAACATAAAACGTGAGGCGTACGGTGTTGATTAATCCCTAAGCGGTATGCCATGGATTCGACTATCACTAAGCATCGTTAGAGGTGTCTGAATGTATCCCTGGCCTCTGCAGTGACTAGCCATTCTCGCAGACAAGTACCAATTTGCTGGTCCGGAAGGATGGAATTCTTGGTGAACGCGGGTGCGTGGTCGAACCAACGACTTCGTGTGTAACTCAGGGTACCCCCACTTCATCACACTAGCTCCATAGTTCAAAGACACTGGATTGAATCCATAAAAGCACTCAGCGCATTTATAGGTGTTTGTATTTGCGAATGTACTGCTTACATTCCTTGGTTCATATCTACAGATGACTAACTTTAGCTTTAGGAGACTGAACATCTGGTTCAATCGCGTTCTCAGAACTCAGTCCTTCAATCACAGACCTTTCTTTTCAAGGACTTAGTTTCCTTCTTCAACTCTCTTTATCAGGCATTTTTCAAAGAAGGTAGAATAAATAGGCGACTTACATCAATCGTTACAGTCTCCTCGTCAACATGATCATTGGGAAAATCGTATTCATTCATGATCGTTTTATGGCGATCCAGTAACTGTTTTATTTCATTCACATAATCATCTGGTAACCGTTCGGGATCCACCTTCAATCTTAAACATGGTAATTACTTTGTTTATTTATTTACTCAGAAATCCGCTATTTCTTAAGAGTTGGTGGCAAGAATACTAAGAGCCTGCTAATATCTCACGACTTTTCTAGGCTGAACAAATTTGGAAAAGGCTGTAATCATAAGCTGTAATTGAAATATGCGTATGCCAGGGTGAAAATTCATCAAGCAGGAATTGATGATGACTTCAGACTCTCCAAGACGAAAAGTCAGTACCCATCTAATTGTTGTTTCTGCTAAATGATAAGAACTAATCCGTAAAGTACGTGATAACCAAAAAAATTGGCAGAACTGATGCTGCTGTTGATATTAACACCGTCATTAACACTGATTCCTTTGAACAACTAATAACATCATTCCAATGGTTTACGCTTGGAAAGGCGCGAAACAATGCAGACGTAAACAGTTTTCACCAACTACCCTTGACACCATGTTACAACAAGGACTAAATTGTGACATCTTATAAACATATGTAGAGGTTGTACACGAATGATTGTCTTTCCAAGAAGGTTGTAACCAATAATTTCAGTACCAACATTGTCGTAAGAGAATTTTTGGAAAATTTAATAAGAAGCACGAATAGAAGTAGAACGCTGTGAGCGTCTGTTTGAGTCCATCACGACGACCAAGATTTTCTATAACTCGCAACCCAGCATGTAACGATTACAGGTTTCGGGTCGATGTTTAATCTAGCGATCCTCTATTTTAAGAGCACAACATGCGCTCATTCCAGTGTAGAGCTATACGGGACAGATAACTACCTAAACCGATGAAAAGTTTGTTAGCACTGCGTTCAACTATCAACAAGAAGATGGCTGACGCAGACTAACTTTAGCTACAAAAAAAAGCAAGAAAACAGTGGTCAACATGATTTTTTCTTCAACCGAGCCCCTTGCTTTTTTTTTCCAGACAGTTTTCTACCCTTATGGTGCTATCACCAATCACCCTTAGCGGGAACCAGGTGGGAAAATCGGCATTGGGCCCAGTTAAAAATTAAATTAATTTTTAATTAATTAAATTAATTAAGTGAATTTGTTAAGTTAAAATTAAGTCGCAGTTTAAATCCCAATGTTTTAGCTTCTATTAAAACTTGAAGATAAAAAGTCAAAACATCTATAGGAGAGCTTAATGATCCAATTCAACTAAATTCGAGACTCCGATTTGACTTTTCACGCTGACCTCGATCGCTTCGTCGATTAATCGCAGTGGGTGCAGCTACGTCATAAATCTAGCGTCCTGGAAGAATCCAAATAGCAAGGCAACAGATCTCTTTACGATTCACATGTCCTGGCGGCTGCCTGTGATGAACTCATGGAAATGCCCTAGCGCTGCTATCCCAGAGTTCTAGGTAGAACGACATATGACAAGCATTCAGTATGTCAATGGTGAGAGAAGACAATAGTTCTTCAAAACGAAGATGAACACATACGAATTCTGTTACCTTTACGGATGACAGTTCAGAACTAACAAAAAAGAACAGACGTATTTGGCTCGAAAAAGTTTCAGTAGATTTAGTGTTAGGTATACAAAATCGTCACCTATTACTTTGCCAGTTATCGAAACACGAAGCGAGGCACTGAACAACGATTAGTACTAGTGCGAGGACTAGTGCACTGAGCAGACATCCGATTAAAATCTCTGTTACCTGCCAACCATTCATACCTGAAACACAATGTCAATAAATCGATACGTAACACTATTGATCGAAACTTCGAAAATTCGGAAAATTCTTCGCGGAGAACTTTTTTCTTATAGAAAGCGAAAAAAAGCCAAAACGTTATGCAATTACAGGGCTTTACATCCCCACACTTTGGTAGTAAGAACCACGCAGATGAATCATAGCAAACTTTTAAATCCACTGATGACAGTTTGAGTTCACAAGGCAATTCTGCACTGTCTACATCAGCACACTTATATTTGTATTTTTTTTTACTGTATAACAGCATTTAGGCAAGTGTGGCGTATTAGTTAAAGGCGTGCTGTAATATGCATAAAGTGTTTGGTTCGACACTCCGCTCAAGAAACTCATGTCCTAGCTCTCCTAATCTCTACGGGAAATCCTAATCCTGTCCTAGAACTCATCTCTACGGGGTGGTAGGATGGCACCGGACTTATCTGGAAGGGTAAAAACACTGTGTTTCGGAGCACCAAAAGTTACTGTATTCGCCAAATTTGCATTCAATCTATTCTTCTTCAGTTCTATGAATGGATCCAAATTCGTCGCATATCCTTAAATGGCAGATAAACGCCAAGAGCTTTGTCCTCCGTAATTGTGATCTTCTCTAACAGCTATTTATTATTTTTTCAAAAAAACGCTTTGCAGTCTTAGTTTTTTATCTATGAATTCTTTTCAGTCTAAATTGTAAAACTACTGAATGAAACGTCGGGAGTTAATGGGGCGTAAAATCTACTACGCAACAGTCACTGCATACTTCATTCGTCCATCCTTCCGTCATCGCACGCTTTCGCTAAGAGGATAAATAAAGGATAAAGCTCTCAGCGTTGATCAATCCCCTGAGGGATGCCCTATACATTCGAATTCATCAAGTATTGCTAGAGATGACTGAATGCATATCGGACCCCAAACAATGACTCATATAAGCCTACCGGTGAATCGAGTCGCTGCCATCCTCCCAGTCAGGTCTGGCATCACTTCGCCAGCCCAAATGAAAGGCTCGGTCAGCCTGGAGTGTGGGATCGAACCCACGTGCATTTAAGGGAACTTCTAAGCGCTGTGCTACATGCTTCTCGACGTTTTCATTAGCTGTTAACAATTACTCACTAATGAAAATACTAGGGAAATTGAGAATTTGATAGGCCTATAAAAGAGAATTGATTACACTATTGTTCCGCAATATTAACTTTTTCCAAAACATTAGTTTCACTTTGATTCGCTCATTTCATTTTTAGTCTAAATTTAAAAAATGCTAAGAAGGGAATTCACAATATTTAGCTTTTTATTTTCTGCCTTTTATACTTTTTATGGCAGGTTATTGCTATGCGAAATACAACCACAAGATTGCTGAGATATTTGCAAAACTCCGGACCGCAGGTGTTTGCGGTGGGGAACGAACGCTATTGTCCTTTCGGGGAGTAGCGCGTTCACCACCACACCATGCGGGTCCTTCGTTTCGCCTGTCTCTCAGCTAGTTCTTATCGATCTCTGCCGTCAGCAATCACCCGTCACCGGGACTGATCTGGGGAGCCCATATCGGCATTAAACCCAGTTAAGCTGAGGCTGTAGTTGAATTCACAATATTTGGCTTTTTTATTTTCTGCCTTTTATACTTTTTATGGCAGGTTATTGCTATGCGAAATACAACCACAAGATTGCTGAGATATTTGCAAAACTCCGGACCGCAGGTGTTTGCGGTGGGGAACGAACGCTGAGAGACAGGCGAAACGAAGGACCCGCATGGTGTGGTGGTGAACGCGCTACTCCCCGGAAAGGACAATAGCGCGTTCGTTCCCCCACCGCAAACACCTGCGGTCCGGAGTTTTGCAAATATCTCAGCAATCTTGTGGTTGTATTTCGCATAGCAATAACCTGCCATAAAAAGTATAAAAGGCAGAAAATAAAAAGCTAAATATTGTGAATTCAACTACAGCCTCAGCTTAACTGGGTTTAATGCCGATATGGGCTCCCCAGATCAGTCCCGGTGACGGGTGATTGCTGACGGCAGAGATCGATAAGAACTAGCTGAGAGACAGGCGAAACGAAGGACCCGCATGGTGTGGTGGTGAACGCGCTACTCCCCGGAAAGGACAATAGCGCGTTCGTTCCCCACCGCAAACACCTGCGGTCCGGAGTTTTGCAAATATCTCAGCAATCTTGTGGCTAAGAAGGGAGTTTTTATAAAATCTGAACGTAAACACGGGAATAAGCCACGACTTTTCCTTCAATTTTTTCTCGCTTTTATTCATTGAGGCTTTAATACTGAAGATCTCAAGCAAGTTTAGAATCAGTTTTATGAAGTCGGTGGGGCAGTCGACCTCGCCCCGTGCTCAATGGAGCCACTGAGTCGAGATCGAACTAGCACCGTGGTTGTGATGATCGGCATCACTTTCATTGCGTTACGCGCCCCCTAACAAAAAAAGAAAGGAACCAAATCGATTTGTGGAGCTCATTTCATAAACTCTGAATATTCAGTTGTTTTTTTACCTCAAATAATGACGTTCACTATGAGGTGAGATATACTTGTTGAAACGCGAAGTTAATTCCCATCATTGACGAGTCACAGATGACTCATATCGTCAAAATCTGTTGAAATCTGAAACGCAAAAAATTTCATTGAAATTATAAAGAAACACTTCAACTACTTCAAGCACCAGGTACGACGTCGCCTGTTTTTCATAGTAAACAATAAAATGACATAAATTTATTGAACTATTTCCTGAAAGAAGAAAAAAAGCAATCACAGTGAATAACGACGAAGAACTTTTGAATTACAAGCGCGAACGAAATGAGAGACAAAGAGAAGCATTACGACATTCTCATCTGTTCTCTACCAACACGCTACATCATAGCGATCGAGAGAAAATCATTGTCATTGAGAAATCATCAAGAAGAAAAAAAAAGAACAAAAAGACGATGCAATTATCTGAAAAAAGAAAGGTGAAATAGCGAGAACAAAAGGAGGACAGGATTTATGGTTTTCGGTCTTCATCCACAGCAGTGAAAGAGAATTGCGAGCGTTGAAAGGAGCAGCTAAGTTCGTCCTATACAAGATTTACTGACGATACAGCAAATAAAGTAGCTATGGCCGCTTATATGATGACTACTAGATGTGGTATGTGGCTCGGGAGTTACGTTGCCGTTATTGCATGGAAACGTCTTCAGCGAGAACTAATGCCGATGTTTCAGCGAAATCGCAATACGGAAGTAGGTACTGGATTCTTACACATTTGTTTGTTTATTCAAACAGATATCCCACCTTAGAAGGACAAACGATAAATCATTAGAAAAAAATTCCGTCTTAGACATCGTAACGAGAACGAAAACGGACTGACTGGCGGGCTAGAAACCCGGAGTTCTCGCTTAAACAGATCCAATTAGTTTTTCCTTAGAAGACATTTCTACCATTCTAGACGTTGAGTGTGAAAGAACTCGAGAGAATAATCTGAACAGAAGTTTATTCCGAATAAGTAAGATATGCTGAAGACAAGTTGAAAATGCTCTGCGATTTTCATAATAAAAGTCCTGATAATCATGATGCACAACGGTTCTTACAAAGTGGACCACATTTCGAAAGCTATACCAACTCAATAAGGAATTACTCCTTATGGATAACTCGAAGTTCTCAACGGCGAGCCTTCACTCAAAAACGACCCGTTGCATAAGAGCAGAAGATGTGCTATTCAGCCGAAAAAAAGCGAATAATTAAGCCAAACTAACGCGGAATCAATCCCAAGAAAAACTACATGAGGGAATAAAGACTTAGACAATGTACTTCGTCGTCATTACCACGGAATAAGAACTTGATGAATGTGACTTTCTGTCACGAGATGGAGAAAATTACAAGAGACCCCATTCATCAAACCTCTAACACACGAACACTATCGTTTCTTCATGACTTCGTGGAATATCCAAAGCCAAACAATCACGTTGTATGGATATCCGACGGCAGATGAATAAACAGAATAATGGAACGGATTTTATGATAATGAATCTCCACGGACAGATGTAGTTCGTCGCCCAGCTGCATTCACAGCTGGTTTTGAGATAATCCCTTCGCGAACTCTTCATGTGCAGTACAGAAAATCTTAACAGATGTGGTCTCCAATAAAAAGAATTAAATGGGTATCATACCAAGATTTATGTAATTTGGAAAGCTCACCGTCGCCTTTCCCGTCTTTTTTTTTAGCAAGAGAAGAGGAAACAAAGCCTCAAAGTCCAACGAACGGAATCCCAAAAGAGATAGGATTATTATCGTTGTTATTATTATTATCGGTATTATTCAAAAAAAAATACTTGTTTAGTTATTACTTTTATTCATTTATCTATTGAAACCATTGAAATTAACTATCGGAAATTATTTATCAACCTCGTATAAGCTTATCAAGGAAAGATTAATATTGATTGGTCATACCCAGGTTAAAGGAAAGTCGGTTTTAAAACATTTTTACGCTTTGTACTAGCGGATAATGATACCGACTTCTGCAAGGTGGATTGTCAGGAAAAACAAGTCGATACTACAGCACAATGTCTGTTATCAACATCCATCGCCCTGTATAAAAGAGCACCACTGTGTGAGTGTGGCTCGTTCGAGGGATGCTTGCCTGTGGAAGATTCGGATCGAGGAGAAAACGGTGCCACATCGAGAAGAACAACATGGGCCCATGGACTCGGATCATGAGCTCTGATGAAGACGAAGACGTCGAAAGGTTAGCCAAGTAAAAAATTATTTATCAACTGTGTGTAAGCTTATCAAAGGAAAATTACATAGAGATAGGATTCCTTAGACTCTTTGGGCACCACCTGGAAACCTACCGTTCACTACAATATCAGCTCACTCATAACCTTCGAAGAAGAGTTTCAAAAAGCCGACCTCCCTTTAACCACGAGACGATTAATCAAGATGTATTCTTTCATTGACGAACTAACACGAGGTTGTTTAAAAAAACCGTATTCGTCCAAGGTTTCGGTGCGGTTGCCATCTTCATAGCTGGGTTGAGCAGGGTTGATCGTCCACAGTTCTTCCCTTCTTCCGATATAGGTTTTGGTAATCGCATCGAGTCGAATCCAATGGTGCATCACTCGAATGAACAACCTCAACGGCAATGCTCTTTTATACAGGATAGTTGTTGTTATAGTGATTGAAAAAGAGTTTCTACCAACAGTTTACTGCTTCATCGTGGCTGGGAGGTGTTCCTAGGGTGTCGGGCTGCGATGCACAGATGGGGGATTCACCCCTCTGGCGGAGGCCTCCCAAGCTGAGCAGGAGTCCGGCGTTTCCATCAGGAAGCCTAGAAAAGAGTAAACCAATACCATGATCCACCACCGTCCTGGTATCAAAGTCGCATGGTGGTAAATCTCCCTCTGATCCACAAGGGTTGCGACTGGCTGTGGTGGTGAAGACCTGGAGCAGACTTTGGCCAGGCTGACCTCGGGACTCCAGGGAACCACAATGGCTTAGCCAGCAAATCTCCGAAAAATGGAGATTATGCTGGGGCTAACCAGTGAGGACGAGCCCTTTAAGTATCAAGTAAGTAGGAAAAGATTGTAAAAATAAAGGTATCACAGATGGGGTTGGTAAAACCATCCACAATGTCCAATGAAATATAAAATTTTTTTTAACCCCATGTAACTCAGAAAGCATAAAATCTCTAGTTACAACAAGTTGCAACTATGGAGATTGGCGCAGTTATAGTTGTCCTGGAAAAAATAAGAGGAACAATACGGTAATGAAAGATGGATCCCTTAATAACCATTTAGCAAACTCTCCAGAATCTAATATGAAGGTCAATAACTCAGCTGTCAAAATCGGGGAACGCTCGCTAATTGGAGAATCCTATGAACATCTTTTTTCAGTTAGCTTTCATCAAGTCATTGAGAAGAGAAGACAACAGATCATCAATTCGTAAGCGAACCCTCCTTGAATCTGACCACTTCCATGGATGATAAGTGCGAGCAAAACAATGAAACCAACGGAAGAAATGCTGGTGGCTGCACGAAATACCAAGACAATTAATCCAGATATTTGCCTAATTGATTATAGAACAGTTTGAATAACAAAAGCAGCAGTACAGAGTTCTATACAGAGGTCGTGGAAGAAGAAATGGATCTATCCAAAGAAAGGCTCACAAATCGCCATGTACTTTCATTAAGTTCGATTTGTTCAGTTATTGATGACAATAGGGTGCAAAAAATAAAGTTTTCAGAGTTGATTAATCCCTAGGGAGTGCGCGATGCATTAGATTCTAATAAGTATTGTAATGAAGACCGGACGCATATATGATCTACACAGTAACTTGCGATTGCATACCAATATATCAGCTATGTTGTTCTTATTTCCTGATCAAGTCTTACACAATTTGCTGACTCAAGGGGGGTGGCAAACACAATCAACCGAGGTTAGGAATTCAACCAAAGATACGTGCGTGTCCCAGGGCACCTCTAAACACTCTGCGCTACACTGGTTTTTTTTCAACTCAAACACATTATACAAAGCGTTACAGTTGTACCATCTTCGAGGAGTTTTCTAGCTTTCTGACTTAAATGTCCCCTACACTAAAATGTCACCGATGTGAAATCAATAAGTAATGAGCAGGTGAGAGGAATAAAAAATTTGGAAGTGAGATAGAAACTTCGACCGCTCATTTTAGTAGCGTTTAGGGAAGGTTAGAGAACAAAAACGATTCTATGAATCGCGTTGATGTGGTCCGCTTGCTGCCAACGCATAATCGTCCGGTCCATCGCCTTATGAAATGCTACCATCTGGAACGTGATAAATCAAACAGCGCTTAATAATACACAATAACGTCAAGAATAGCGCATCGAGACTAGATGTGCTGTTTCATAGACCCCAAGGATTATTTTGTTCCCTCTTTTTGACATCTTTCAAATTGGCTCATGTTTCATTTCATTTATCCCTATTATTACATAATATGTATCACAGTGTGCGGATCCCATCACTTCACGGATTCGATTTGCTTCTTCGCATTCACCATCCACGAAAGTCTTCGAACATTTTTTGCGTGTGTGTTTTGGCCGCTGCTTGAGGGTTTTCGCTTTCATTGTGGTGAATGTCGTTGAACGGTGGGCGAGTCGAATCTCTAGCATTGCTGATGCGTCCCAACTCAGTTGCAGGTAATCGGAGCGCGATGAGCAGGGTCACTACGACTGTGCTACCCGCTGTCGTAATTAGTACATATAAACTTAACATATCTAGAATGGCTGCCGTAATCTTTTCTGATTTTTTTCCCGGGTCGGCACTTCTTCTCCAGCGGGTCAGATTTCTTAATCGAAACCTAGAATGAAGAAATATCCTCTTCGTGCTCGGGAACAGGGGTTCAATCGGATATTATTGGCGTGCTGTCGAGATACGGACAACTAAAGGGAAAATGTAATGGTACGAGCGGATGCGGCCTGGACTGGTATATTTTGTGAGGGTTTTCTTTGATGTCTCATCATATATTCTCTCGAATATTAAGTCATTCGTATCTACGTTTTATGCACGTCTCACTTTACAGTTAAAATTTTAAAAAAATAGTAAAAAATTAAATATAAACGCAAGCAATGAAAACGAGCTTGAATTTCTTATAAATGGTACACGATGTTGATAACGCAGTGGTAGAAATGCCGTTCAAAAACGGACACAAGGTCCTGGCTTGCCCTACTCCATGCCAGTCAAGCCTTCCATGGCTCGGGGATCTGGAAATTATTATCAGACATGTTTGGAATGCTCAATTCGAGCTACAATGGCTGGTGAGTTTTTTGTAGTGACCTGGGAACGCTTTATCACAGCTATTCAAAGATTCCGAGGAGAATATTCTCAAGCAGCATTCAACGACATTTATGAAGAAGACAGAAAATCTCAGAACCGAACCCATATCAAATCCAAAGATCTTCGACGACTTAAGATATGGAAGAAAACGAATTGAATGAGCAAGTAACCAACCAATAACTGGTGGGTCATGTGAAATGAAAAAAACTTTAAAACTAACTCTTGTATTACAATGATATGGTCAGATGAAAATTCACTATAAAATAAGAATCAATGTTTGACACAATGAATTCTGCTCACCCCAGTAACTACCATATGGGATCGTAACCGCTTTTTGTGACACGTCGTATAACCCATGTGGACCCCATTGTCTCACGCGGTGGTCCTTTTTATGACCCATATACCGTTTCTTTTTTGTGATTTCACATTAAGCATTCTTAATGGTTTCTGCCATTTATGTTGTTTTTTTCTTCGCATCGCTGCAGAGCAAAACTTTCGCATCTTATTGTATCTATACGGATTTAGCCTATGGCTCCATCAGTTCTCCGACAAATCGCAGGAAATACTGCCACGCTTTAATAATTCCAGTCATAAACTCAACGACTACAATGGCCAAAGATTATATTAGAGCCTTTCTATGTATTATAAAGAGCAGTACTTCTCCAATATCGCTAGCATACTGCAGCTGGCAGTGTCCTCTCCTCTCGATTATTGTCATGCTTAACACTTCAGCACAAAAAGTTCCTTTAGCTCTAAATTCCAATGTGTGTATCTTGCAATGTATTAGCTTTTATTTACTGCCTATTATTTTGTTATCTCAAGCTACGATGTGAAGTATAACCACAAGGATGCTGAAGTATGAGTAAAACTCAACCCTGAGTTTGGCTTCAAGTCCGCGTTTACCTTTGCCGAGCTGTAAGCTCGACTGCCCCTTTAGCTTTACTCAGTTCTATGCCGATTATGTTTCCCATATCACTTCCACTGACGAGTGATTGCTGATCCCACTGTTAGTTATAAAACTTGCTGAGAGAAATGCAAAGCAAAAACCCCCTGTTGGTGGTGGTGGATAGCGCACGTGAGACTCCGGTAAGTGGTCGCGAATGCAAATCCCATCTGAGCTTCCGAGTTTTGCTCATGTCTCAGCATCATTACAGTTGTACATTTCAAACTCTTATTTTAACTAACTACTAACTAAATACCGGTACTTCCCTGCATACTTCCGTCCCATGAGGCCTTTCATCCGCTAAATGAACCCATAGAAAGAAAGTCTTTAGCTACTTCTTTACAAATCACAGGCTGTACAGAATATATTCCCAGAAAGAATACCGAGCACTAAAATCTACGTCCGATAAGCAATAGACTGTTTACAAGTCCAACAAAGAACCTCTTTACAGAAAAAATATAAAATAAACGGCCTCAGCGAAATGAGTAAATATCCACTCACACCGACTATTGCGTAGATCCATGTATGAGTAGAAATTCGCTCATGCAGTTCCCAAAGTGTTAGCCTTAACTCTGCATAAATGAGGGATCGATGGCTTTACTTCTATTTATGTTTCAATACGAACACTGAACACAGCACTTAGAATATCAGTGCGAAGTGTACCACGTACACTAAAGGTCTTCAGAATAACGCCGAGCTACTGGTTTCCACTCGTAACTCAGTCCATTCCCTCCAGCCTACCCCCTAGAATATGACTTCAACGGGCCAAGATTGTCTCTCCACTGTTATTAAGTAGTTTCGTCGTCTTCCATTCTTAGTTATGGGAAAAGAGCAAGACAAACTATGAAGAGATTTCTTAAACGATTTTAATAATTCTCATATAACGGAAACCATTACCACATCAACGAAAGGTAAAGATGAAACAATAATGCAGATTTCAAAATGAATATACAAACTTCAACGAAGCTGAGATATTTGCAAAACTCTGGATCGCAAATGCCCCTGGTGGGGAACGAACGCGCCATTGTCCCCTCCGGGGAGCAACGCGTTCACCACCACACCACGCGAGTCCTTCGCCTCGCCTGTCCCTCAGCTAGTTCCATCGACGGGTGATTGCTGATGGCAAAAAGATCGATAGAACTAGCTGAGAGACAGGCGAAACGAAGGACCCTGCATGTGTGGTGGTGAACGCGTTACTCCCCGGAAAGGACAACAGCGCGTTCGTTCCCCACCACAGGCATCCGCGGTCCAGAGTTTTGCAAATATCTCAGCTTCGTTGAAGTTATATTTCGCAATATACCCTGCCAGTAAAAAAGAGTAGGCAGTAAAATAAAAAGGTTAAGATTGAATATACAAAATAATAGATAAATAAAATGCCAAAGGAAACTATACAGCTAATAAAGCTATTCATAAAGTCAACGCTATACAGAGTCAGCAGAACTGAGTCAGTCCTCTGAGGACGGTTTGGAGGTTATGGTGAAATAGCTTTAGTAGATATTTCAAGAATTCCTGATAATAAACTCTTTCAAAATGCTTCGCAACTACTTTAAGAAACTATGCAGTATAGAAACAATGTGAGGTACTAAACAGAGTAGTTCTAAAACAAACAGTGGTTGATCGATCATCCATCAACAAAACCCTTGTGTTCGATGTAATAAATAAGAGTAATAAACCCGCAATAAAATAAACTGATTAACCAAAGGACTGACACACTACATTAACAAATAATAATAATCACCAGATATAAAGAGATTAGTACATCACAACTAAACTTCTCGTAAATCAAATGTTTGGCCAGAATGGCAATAAATGGCACGGATTCTGTCCTTGGCCGGCTCGAAATTCATCTGTAGTGAGAGTGTCGAGTAATAAAATTCAAGTGCACGTTGATAGTCTCCCTTAAAAAGAAGCTGTTAAATAAACATGTTATTTAGCAGAACTGAATCACAGAAATTCAACAAGACATTTTTTTTACACCATCAGTGTTCACATCCACTAAGCGAGTCTTAACACGTCCTGCATTAGATTCTTTTCATCGCATCCATCATTACAAAGCTACACACTTTTGCGCATGGCTTCGCCTGCTACTTGCGGATTTTCTACTACGTTATGAATATCGTTGCACGTTAGCACAGTCGGCCCTAATACAGTCCTGTGAGAGATCTGCTAGAATGTTCCTACATGGATTGGAGAAAGTGAGTTGCTCCCAGACAAATCTGGCACCTAATCCTCTACCCAAAGGAATGGGAGGCTTGGCGAGTTTGGTGCAGCTTTGAACCAAAAAACGTGCTCTTGAGGAAGAGTATCATCACCATGCGCTCCTCACCTCGTCAACAAGATGTTAATTCATGGAGTCGTTTGGCGTTATAAATCGTTCCATCCCTAATACACAGATTTATATGAGTGTTCCATCAATAATTTATATGAGTGTCCCATCAATAATGATTTCTGTGTAGTGAATCAAATTACGAGGGTGGATATGCGAATACTAATCTCCAGTTCGCGACCGATAGGGAGGGAAGCGAACAACACATCACAAACCTCCTACAACAAATGAATTGTAAGGATCCCATATCGTAAATGGTCTAGTGTTTAACGTGCTCTATGTTGCCAGTCATAAAAAGTTATGGAAGTTTCACCTGCGAAAACAAACTTAACACAAACCGCAAGAAACCGAAGCATGAGAAGACGTTTGAGAGTAAGTGTAGTTCAAAGTGCTTCTTCGAAATGATGTTCTTAGCTTTTTAATTCGTGAAAAATAAATGTATGAATGACATGAAATAATACTCAAAAAAGACTTGCCATTGATGCATAGATATTGGCGATGGTGAAGTGAATAGCGACAAGATTCGGACTAGCCGAAAGCGCGGTTCCAGCCACAATCAATGCCGAGTGAAGAAGACCAGCTTGATGACAAATGTTCGCAAGTGACACCTGAGAGCACAAATAACTATAGGGAACTCAACGACATCCGAAACAATAAGTAAGTAATAAAGAAAAAAAAAGGAAAAAAAGTCGATGTAACCCACTTACCGCCCTTGCGGTTGCAAAATTATTTGGATACTTGTATAGCTCGTCGTCACTGGTCGAGCGGGCCTCAGCACTGTATCCACTTTTTAAGAGTTTTGCTAGCTTAGCATTGTCGTTCCCTGGAGTCCCGAGATCAACCATGACCAAAATCTGCCGCAAGTCGTCAGCACCACAGGCGATCGCCGCCTTTGTGGATCAGAGAAAAATTTGCCACCATGCGACTAGCTTGATACCAGGACGGTGGTGGATCTTGGTATTGGTTTAATGTTACCGAGGGTTCCTGATTGAAACGCCAGACTCCTCAGTTTAGGAGACCCTGCCAGGTAGACGAATCCCCAGCTGTACATCACAGCCCGACACCCAAGAACACCTCCCAGCCACGATGAGGTGGTAAACCGTTAGGAGGTTGCAAAAAATTATTCATATCATTTCCTAAGCAGAAGTTTCTTTCTGTATCGAAAGCTCTAAAATTTTACGCAGAATCGTACTATCGCCTTCACTCCGGGACAGCTCAAAACAGAAGACGGTGGCTTATATACGACTTCACCAAATGCCGGTTTGATGGTCATAGTCTTTCTTCAATTTCAGCCCTAATTAGATGAAGACAGTATTATTTTTCTTCTTTCCACAAACCAATATACTATCTCGTTTAACAGTGAAAGAACACACCGTTATTGTTATTTTGGTACATCATACTAGTTTGCGTATTCAAGAATTATTTGTTGGGCTCTTCTAAATCCACAAAATGAAAAAGGTCGAGCTATACAGCAAAACAGATACACAATAAACCATCATATGTGGTCATTTTTGTGTTATACTGCTCATTGCTATCAACATTCACATATAGGACCTGAGATGAACGGTTTTTCACCCGCATGGAGCCTAAATAACGACCACTTTCTAAATTAGGGCAACAAATCTCAGCTCAAAGCGAACATTATTAATTGAGGTAAAAACCAATAGAATCTAAAGATTTTTGCCAATACAATACAAGATTTTTATTCTAACAAATCCTTATATTATGGTGTCCAGAGATCGTAGTTCTGTCATCTTTTTCTTAAAAGCTTTCTTTTTTCTTAAAATATATCAGAAATGAAAGCAACTGAACATGCGGTATTTCGTCCATTAGAACACGACGATATCCTCAAAGGCATTGTTTATGTTTGAGTTGGTGTCCATGGGAACTTTGTTTGGGATTGAGCATTTGAGCTTCACTTTTCGTTCCATTGGAAGTTTTAAGTTTTAAAACTAGATAACTTTAAAAAATCAGATGAAAACTTCAAAGAACCATACACACTTCTAAACAGATAAAGCTCAACTCCTCAAGTATCATAGTCATCAACAAATTATCAGCGCTTTAGGAAGAATCGGCTTCGGTTCCTGAGACTTAAATAAAGTGGATGTGGAAGATAATCACATGACCTGACAAGATCATCCTACGATATAGTATTACGTATCACATCCACGCCGCTGCGACACTAACCAAAATGTTGCACAAGTACGAAGAGCTACTTCGGAGAAAATTCATAAACCAAAAGAAAACTTTGGGTGAGAAGTAAATGGCAGTGAGGTAATGGATAGGTAGGTTTTTCAACCAATATGTGAAAATCCTTCCTCAGTGTACAATAAGACCAGCAACAAGCAGAACTTCGCTATTTTCGAGATTATCATCATAAACGTAAACAGCGCCACTAATCAATATCAGCATCACTAAAACCGTTCGAATTCTCTCTTAAAAACGTCACGTCTGGACTAAAAAGACACAAATACGTAGCGTAGACCGACGGACCATAATTGGACTGTTTATGATCTTCTTACAATATACAGTCGGGACTCCGCTTATTGTATCATTCAAAAGCAGATGCGTGACCGTTCGAAGGATCACTGGCGTCTCAGTGATTGATTCCAAGGTAAGGTCGTAGGAAACCAAATATGGGAAGCTGTATTTTGGATATCTCGGATTTCCATGCAAAATCATGTTCGACTACCATTCAACACGTCAGTAAGGAGAGAAGATGATTTGTCGAGGCTGGGAGAAGAAAAATACAAGAATCTGACAACGCCTCTGCGCGAGGAACCAAAAAGCAAAAATGCTGGGACTTGAACGACATTCAAAACGGCCATCTAAGCATCTAAATTATTTAACTAAGTACGGTGTCAGTTTAATCGCTCAATTTCCATCCAACTTTAATTTAGCGTTCGCTTCACTATGTACACTTAAGTCATAAAGTAACGTGTCTACCCCTTCGTTTTCACGATTATCTTTAAACTTCAGTAAGAATGAAACACTTTTCAGAACGATATCAGAGAAATGAAACTTAAAGTTTATGAAAATTTGAAAAATGAGAAGTATGTCGATCATTTTACATCATCGAGCATATACAGCTCATAAGCACACGGCTGCTATGAACACAGACGGTTCTCAGCGTCCATTCCGCTGAGTTAAAGATCAGCGATGATAATGGAAAAATTGCTTTCACTAATGGTCTTGTGACCAGTAATCTGTGATAGAACAAATGTTCTTCTTTGTGCATTTTTTACAGGAAGCTGTGAGAATAATTAAACGCTTTTTCAGTGGCTACACTTAAGTCCTCCATATTTCTATGGTGGGTAAACTAAAAGTGCACGCGACGTACACAATATTGACCTATCTTTCGAGTGTTACAATTGTATAGCAAAGACGGCGCATGCTGTTTAATAGATCCAGTAGAAGGAGATCTAACAACGTCAGCTGTTTTCATAAAAAAAGGAATAAAGTTAACCAGGACTACTAACTGTTACTTCAATAGTCGAAGGACAGTTGAGTTTTCTGAAAACGCAAAATATGTCCTCAATGTGGCTCGGCTATCGTGAGCCTTTCTCTTCAAATTGGAATGCTCGAAATAATCAGAAGGAAATTACAATGTGATCGCTTGCCGTTATCACTTGCCCAGATTTGCCCTTTTGAAGCAAACCTACTGAAACCTATTACTGTTGCTTTCTCAGGGAAGGCATTTCGAAAGACATGACACTTTGACTACAGGTAAAGATGTTACACAGAAAATTCAAGTTCACCAAAAAATAAACTCAAGATACAAGATACGCGTTCAAGAAAACGTACCAGAGCAACGTCCCTCATATGCGGTGGGGCTGTTTGAAGGCCACATCGAAGACACTCAACTGCACGATGAGCATCACCAACAACACGCCAGTACAATGATGACAACACACACAACAACCAATTTCCTGCCTGACCATCTAAAATACCACAGATGAATGACTTTCTATTAACCTCGGGACTGGTTGATAATTCACTAATTTCTTCAATCGTGTTTGGTCATTGAAGAAAAACATAAGAATTACCTCAAATATGTATACTTCACTTAGGAACAAAAGATTTCCGAAATAAAGTTGTAGAGCAAAGTTGACGAGGGAAATGTACATAAAGACTGGTAATACTCATCACGACGTTTGAATAGATACTAAAAAAATTTAAAGAAGAAAATGGAAAAGTGCTGCACAAACATTTTCCCAAGCCGCTTCCTAACATCGCTGTGTGCAATCGTGCAGCAACATGTTCGATAGAATCTCGCTCATTTCCCAATGATTTCAAGGCCTAAAGTAATATAACAAATCGCAAAAAGTGAGATGCCTTAGTCAGAAGTTAGTGAACAAAGAGATAGAAACCAATATTTTTACACCTACTGATGTTAAAATCGTGCTTCAGGTGAACGTACATCAATAGTGAAGCACAGGTTGACCGGTCACATAATAAAAAGAACGGATGACGGATGGACGAAAAGAAGGGTGGAGTGTAACAGGATGCAAGCGTGCTCTTCGAAGACCACCCAAACGATGGGATGGACGTGTTAGTGGCGTACTTCAACCATCTGCATGTGCAGCAATCTCTCGAACGTCATCATGTTCGAAGCTAACCACCAACATGGACGTCGTTTGCGTGAGAGAGGAATAAATGGGAATTGTTCTGGGAAATGAGCCATCCAAGTATGTCAGCAAAAAAGTAATGATATTAAGGTTATGTTATACTTCTGCCAAACTCACATCTGTTAGGGCTTTTTCAGGCTTGTAGAACAAGAACTGGTCACTTAATGCAAACACCGGTAAATGGTCAAGACCGAGAATTGGAGAAACCTCTTGCTGATCTAGAATTTAAGATCAAGGAATTGCTTTAATAATAACTATTCTCGAAACAAACGTCGTAATTTCGAAAACGAAAATTTCACTAAAGCACGTACCAATTAATGGGCAAACTGGCTGCAGACCACCTCCTCCAGGAACAGGTCCACGTAGGTCCACGTATTTTGCAATATCTTCACCCTTTGCCGTTACCGAAACCCAAGTTGATACTTGGTTTTCAAGTAATACCGAAAGCTAGAAAATTACGCAATTCTGGCAAAGTTTGGTGCAAAACACGAATACAATACGAAAAAGCGAAGGTTACACTAATTCCTTCCAGTGCCGTTCGCGCAGAATTTGACCTAAAAAACAGGGTGTGTATGGTGCATAAAATTAATCAAGACCTAATAAACTTCGGAATTTACATTTTCAGCAACACACCAATGACTGCGTGAGGAAATTGGAATTTTCAATCCTGATGTTCTATGAATACAAACAAAAACAACGATCAACAAGCCTTTGTACTGTACCTTCATGAGCTGGCACGAGGTTATTAAACAAATGCCTACAACGGCGCCTCCAAAACTGTCTAGCATTTGATTAAAAAATCCGTTATGATACAATGAGGTGATGTGGTCACCTGTATCACCTGTAATCCCGTTGATCGTCGAGTGACTCGAGCGGGCGCCAGTAAATCTTCCATTTTTCTCTGCCGTGTGCACGAGTAACCCAGTGGGTTCTGCTAGGGAATTCGTCGAGCATCATATTTTTCTTCAAGGCTCTTTGTGAAGAACTCTTACCATCGGGTCGGTCGTTTTCCTGCAGTACGTTTGACATCCCGAGGAATCCAGTCACTAACGGCTCTTGTCCATCGGTTGTCATTCATACGTATTATGTGTCTGGCCCACCTTATCTTCGACTGTTTAGCGTAAAGAACGGCATCCTTGATATTTGATCGTTGACGCAGGTCGGGGCTTCGGATCCCACCTCTTAGTTGTGTGAAACGGGATACTCCTAGCAACGTCCTTTCGACTGCGCGTTCAATAACACTGAATAATCTTTCATCCTGCTTACGCAGCTACCAGGTTCCCGACGCATACGTTAGGGCAGGAAGTACCGCTAAGTCGAAAAGGTGGGCACGGAGTCGGGTGTTTTTTGTCCTCTTCACTACATCCTCGATGCTCTTGAAAACACCCCAAGCCGCTTGTTCCCTTCTACTCAGCTCTGGAGCTAGGTCGTTCATCATATTGATTTCCCGACCTAGATAGGCATAATTGGAGCATTGGGAGATAATCGTTCCGCTGAGCGTGAATGGGGCATACGAAACCATTCCGTTCCTCATGAACATTGTTTTTGTGAGATTTAATCGAAGACCAATCTTTCCACAGGTTCTATCAAAGTCGGCAAGCATACGCTCCGCTTGGCTAATGTTTGGTGTTATGAGGACGATGTCATCAGCAAAGGATGATGTAACTGCCGACCATCGATTTTCACTCCCATATTACCCCATTCCAATGTTCGCATGACATGACCCTTCTTGAACAATAGTACGGTTTTGCTGATTTTCCAATGACTAGGGACCTTGCATTCAGAAAAGCAACGTGTGAAAGGACGAGCCAATGTGTTTACGAGGAATAACGGAAGGTTCTCCAGATGTTCAGATCTTATCTTGCCCGGACCTGGTGCTGATCGATTTTTCACCGACGAAATGGCATGTCGGATTTCGGAAAGGAGAACCGGTGGCACAACATATCCATTCTCCTTTATTTAATATGACGGAAGGTGCACGTGGGTATCGAAGGGATATGAGTAGTATTCGCGAATAATATTCTCCACTGCCTTTCTGGACGCTGTAACTGTCCCGCCTGGTCGTCGGAGTGCAATCATCTTGGTCTTGTAATTGGCGAAGCTTCGGTGGGCTTTGCGAAAGCTTGTTCTAGCCTCTGCAGCTTCGATCGTTACTGCTGCTGTTCTTATTTTAAGACCTTCTTTTATCGCCTGTCTGCAATGTTTTGCAAGTTCGGACGTTAGTTCACGGTTGCCTGCAGCTCGTGCGATTCTACGCTGGCGTACCAACTCGAGTGTTTCTAGAAACAAACATCTCTTGGTAACTTTCGAACTCTTAGCTTTCATAGCGCTAACGTGAAGATGTTGAATGAGCCGATCGTATTCTTCGTCGATGTTATCGACAACGGCATCTCTTCGACAGTCGACTAATGAATTGAAAAATTCCCAGTTTACGGTGGTTTTGGGCCTTCGGTTTTTGAATTTAACGGCTTTTTCTCCTTTCCGCGAGAAATAGAATCTTGCACGAAGGAGGCGGTGGCCTGATCCCGCGTAGAATTTTGGGAGAACAGCGGCATTAATTAGGCAAAACCTTCTATTTACTATGATGTGGTCTATTTCGTTATAGTACTTTCCATTGGGAGACTCGAACATCCAGCATTGAGGGTGGAGCTTCTGGAATTGCGAGTTAGAGTGGATGGTCTTGGTCGTCATGATAAACTCAGCCGCCCATCCTGCTCATTCCATTCTGATCCGCGGGTCCCAATGTGACGTTATTCATACATTCCTCTGGGTCCAATTTTAGCGTTAAAATCTCCAATGATGACCTTGAAGAATGTGTGGTCTTCTCTGTAGAACTTCTCCAAGTCCATATAGAATGCTTCGACTTCTTCTTCGTCATAGCTTGATGTCGACGGATAAACGATGAAGATTGTCGAAGACAGTATTGATCCACGTCTCTTCAATCGTTAAAGTACGGTTCGGATCGTTAGTTGTTTGAATGAATCGACGTTCAAGGCCAAACTCATGTTGACGAGAACGCCGACGCCACTGACTCCTCCATTGTCGCATGTTCCGAGGAACAGTTTTTCTCCAGTGTCATAGACGGCGTTGAAAGGCTGGCGTCCTCTCGTCTCGGCCAGGCCGATGACGTTGTACTTTATCCTTCTTGCTTGCATGAGCAAGTCTTCTATCGATGACTCGGATGCAAGTGTACGTGCTTTGTAGGTACAGATCGTCACCACAGTTCTTCGAAATCCAGGCAACTTCCATTGGCCCTGAGATTTTAGCACCCTCTCCGTATTCGTCCTACCCAACGCTGTGAAATTGGGGGCTCTTTCGGGGTCAGGGGAATGAGGCCCGTTTTTTACTGTGCTTGGCATTTTTGATACCCACGTATAGCTTGCTGAACTTTGAACGTGGGGTTGGGTATACTCAAGGGTAGCTTGTCAGTCTCTCCCAGAGTGGACATGGAGCTTATTTGTTGGAGGCGACTCCTAACAGCCTCCCATATACTTCCCTGTCACTTGATTGCAGGCTTTTGGCCGAATTGACTCGCAGAATACAATCTGCATAAAATACAACGCACCCACAGACGCGTTCATGAATACGCCTCGTTAATACAGAAAGTATGTGCCAAATCGACGCAGCAGAAACAGGGAGTCCATCTCCTGGATCCATCTGCGTCTCAGGGAAGCAAAGGTCACTTTTGGTCCGCGATTAACTGCCTATCCGCCACCCCTCATATCAGGGAGATTCGTGGCAGGTGACGTGGTAAATATTAAGATATCTTGACAAGTAGCATGCAAGTTAGTAAGTGAAATTCGCTAAAACACTAGCTGATGTAGAACAGAACTACTATCAATTTGAAAACCTTATCAACAGCAATCAATTATGCATGTTCGAATGAATGGGGCAAAAATGAAAAGAACCCACGCTAATAAAAGCAACAACTACTTTACAAAACCAGCTATACAGTTTAAGCTGCATATAAAAACCAAAATGCATCTAATATTACGATCTGGGATATATATTGAATTTTCCGACGTAGGCAACTATCCTATTCGTTTAGAAAGACGCTGCACCATGAACAAGGATTAAGTCATTTTCAAAGTATTTCACCAAACCTTTTTAACTCCGCTGCACATTTGTTGTGACTGCCTAGGTGGTGGAAATCGTGACAGTCCTTTGCTGATCTGTAACATCGATGGTGCTGGAAGAAGTTCAGGAAGCTTTGCATCGAAGCGTAACATCTCGCGGCGATCCTTTATCCAAAGAAATGAGAGTGGTTTCTAAAACTTAAACTAGAACTGTTTCGCAACCTATAAACTAGAGAAAAGCAAACAAGAAACAGGTTTAGCCTCATGCAACGAAATATTACGACTCAAAATTGGGGAAACTTTTTCTATCCATAAGGTAAAAAAAGGATAAAGCTCTCGGCGTTGATCAATCCCTGAAGGATGCGCCATGAATTCGACTTCATTAAGCATCGTTTAGAGGGTTATTGAATGCACATCTGGGTTTTACAATGACTCGCGGAGGCTTAACGATGTGTCGAGCCAGTGCTGCTACCCTCCCAGACTGGAGGGATTGAAGACTTCGCGAGCCATGGGCGCGAGGATTCCACGTGTGTGTTGCAGGGTGCCTCCGACCACTGCGCCACACGCGCCCTACTCCATAGGATACTGTGAAACACCCCCGACAATTATTTCCAACTTAATCCCCTTAGTGTTGTAAATTTTATTTGTTGCCTATCATTTTTCATGGCGGGCAGTACTGAAATACAATCACAAAGATACTGAGATATGAGCAAATCTCTGAAGCTCACTCTGGCTTCGAATCCTTACCAGTAAAGGTAATTGCGGATGACGAAACCCATCTGAGTTTGCAGGTTCAAAGCTCAAAGGTTCCAAGTATTGCTCATACCACAGCAACTTCACGGTTTTAACTCCAATGTTTATGAGAGGTTCTGAACGAAAAATAGCAAGGAAATCAAATAAATCACTATTTCACTCGGCAATGCTTTGAACAAATAGTGTTCTAAAGACAGATAAAATTCTAATGAACACGGATACGAAGTTTTTCACACGTTTTTAAGCCTTCGCAGGGACACCTAAAATGCTGGATAAGTGATTTATTTGACAAATGACACCTTATTTCCGACAAAACCAATTCAACTACGTAGTAGAATACCCGAAATGCAGTGTCAACTTCATAACTAGCCTGTGGGACCAAAGCGAGTTCGCTTTCACCGTCTTCTTCCCACCAATCAATGTCACCTTCATTACTCGAGAGTAAGTAACGCATTTCATTTTTGGCGCGTGCCCACCATTCGACTGGTCGTGGTGCGAAGAAGGCCTGTAATGTGAGTACACGATATATAGTCGTAATTTTCGGACTTCCAGGTTTACCAGACAGTTATCTTCTCTCACCTCACTTCTACACGTATACCTAGTTCAAAACGAACAGTAGTAGCAAAAAGAACATTTCCAAATGACTAAATCATAATCACTAGCATTTAAAACTCTAGCGACGAGCCATCTTTACAAGTGTCACAATGAAGTTGCGGGAATGGCCGATGTGATACAAATAGCTTTCATTTTCTTTCCAGTTTGTGTTAAACATGAAACTTTTTACCCAAAGTTCTTATAATCAGTCGGGAGCCTCGAAGCGCAGATACTGTGGTGAGCGCCATCCAAGCGAGGGTGTCTTCTTAATGAACACCTACTAAATCCTCATTCTGCGACGAGAAACTATTGCAGTTAAATAGAGCTATGCCATCTAGCGATCCGATGGAGTATTGTTGCCTTGTCGAGTAGCTTCCAAGAAACGAAAGTCTCTGGCATCGAACGCAGTGTGTAGCTCCATTCCTGACAAACGACTCATGATTTTCTAGCTTTCCATAGCTGTGACGACTTTAAAGAAAGGATAAGGCTCTAGGCGTTGATCAATCCTTGGGGGATGCGATATGCATTCGACTTTCAGCAAGCATCATTAGAGGTGACTGAATGCATACCTGGCCTTTACAACGACTGGCAGTGGCCTACCGATGAATGTATCGAGCCAGTATTGCAATCCTCCACGAAAAGTCCGGTAACAATTTGCTGACCTCGGAGGGATGGAAAGTTTGGTGAGTCTGGAACGCGGGAACCACCTCATGTGTATTGCAGGGCACCTCCGACCACTATGCCACACGCGCCCTCGTGGAATGAAAAAACCACAAGGCAAAAATTGTAGCATTCCTTGCACAACCTAAAACGTTCTCAACATTAACCAAAATATTTACCGCAGATCCTCCGTAGTCTAATGGCAACTCCTCAGTATCCACAGTTTGCACGCTGCTTTCGTCTTCGACAAATGGTGGATTATCGCGTCTCGAAACTAAAAATACGATGAAAAGCAAGTGAAAAGATAAGCAAATAAATAATCACATAACACATATGTTGATACATACATATACATGTTTGTTTATCTCTTTATTTTCCAAAGATCTCCTCACAGAGAGATCTCACACTAGTTAGTCGCGAGGCAACGTGGCACGTCATCAAGTGGCGGATAGGGAGTCAATAGCAGACCAAAAGCAAGATTATGCTTCCATAAGACATAGGCGAATCTAAGGGATGGACTCGCAATTTCTGCTGCGCCGACCTGAAACTTACCTCCCGTATTTACCAGGACGTATTCATGAATGCATGCGTGGGTGTTCTCGTTTATGCAGATTGTATTCTACGAGCCAATTAGGCTAAAAGCCTGCACTCAGGTGATAGGGAAGTATAGGAAGCGGTTACGAGTCGGTTGCAACAAATAAGCTTCTCGTCTTCTCGGGAAGAGACTGACAAGCTACCGTGAGTATAGCCAGCGCTCGCGTTCACAGCTAAACAAGCTATACGGAGAAACAAAAAGCTAAGTACAGTAAAACAAACCGGCCTCATTCTCCTGACCGCGAAAGAACCGCCGATAAGGCAGTGTTGGGTAGAATAAGTAGGGAGAGGCTGCTAAAATCTCAGCGCCATTCTAAGAGACCTAACTCGCAAAGGACTAAGACGACGGTCTTCACCTACAATGCATGCACACTTGCATCTTAGTCCTCGATAAAAAAAACTTGACCTTGCAGGCAAGAACCATAAGGAACGACGTCATCGGACTGGCTGAGACGAGAAGAGGCCACCCACTCAATGCCGTGCATGCTATCGGAGAAGAACTGTTCCTCAGAACATACGACAGTAGAGGAGGCCACATCGGTGTTCTTGTCAACACGAGTTAGGCCATGAACATCGATTCAATTGAATAACAAGCCGAATTGGACGTCTACGAATGAAGCGATGTGGATCAATACCGACTCTGACAATCTTCGTCGCTTAGGCATCGACATCAAGCTATGACGAAGACTAAGTCAACTGGTTCTATACGAACTTCCAGAAGTTCCAGGGAGAAGACCATGCATTCTTAAAGGTCATTATTGGAGATTATAACGCTAGTACTACACTCGGAAGAACGTCTGAAGGATGCAATATTGGGATCCACGGATTATAATGGAACGAACAGGGTGGGTGGGCTATCCGAGTTTATCATGACGACCAAGACCATCCATGGTAACTTGCAGTTCCAGAGCCCCACCCTCAACGCTGGACGTGGGAGCCTCCCAGTGGAGACCAAACCATCTCACCTTCTTCGCGCAAAGCCGTTAAATTCAAGAAACCAAGTCCCAAGACTACCAGATGCTTGGTTTACTTAGTTCATTAATCCGCTGTTGGGAAGATGCCGTTCTTCATTACATCGACGAAGAATACAACCGGCTCATTCAACATTTTCAGGATAGCGCTATGAAAGCTGACAGTTCGCAAGTCACCAAGAGACGTCTCCAGAAACATTCGAGCTGATATACAAACGAGGAATCGCGCAAGCTACATTGGACCGTAATTTGCAAAACAATGCATACGGGCGATAAAATATCTTAGGGAGAAAATAAGCAGTTATGTTCAAAGCTGCAGAGGCTGGAAAAAGCATTCGCAAAGCCCACCGAAGCTTCGCCAATTAAAGATCAAGATGATTGCACTCCGGCGCCCATACGAACAGTTACAGCGTCTAGAAAGGCAATCGAGAAAATCATTCACGAATACTACTCTTCGACAGCCACGTCCACCCTCCGTCATATGCAATAGAGGATGGATATATTGTACCATCGGTTCTCCCTTCCGAAATCCGACATGCCATTTCGTCGGTTAAAAATCGAACAACACCAGGTCCGGACAGGATAAGACCAGAACACCCTGAACAACCTTCCGCCAGTCCTCATAAACACACTTGCTCAGCTCTTCACACGTTACCTGTCCGAATGCAAGGTTCCTACCCACTGGAAGACCAGGAAGACCGTGCTATTGTTCAAGAATGGTGACTTCCACGATATCGGCAACTACCGCCCAATCTGCTTGCTGTCTGCCGTCTACAAACTTTTCACTCGAGTCATCCAAAACAAGACTGACAGAACATTGGACGAAGGACAGCCATGTGAGCAAGCAGTGTTTCGAAAAGAATTCTGTATAATGAACCACATCCACACGATAACAAAACTGACTGAAGTATCGCAAAAGTAGAAAAGACCGCTCTGTCTCATTTTCATCGATTTAAAATAAGCTTCTGACTCAGCTGAGATAGAAGCAGTCATGGAAAGCCTGGAAAGACAGGGAATCCCGTGCTCCAGTTACTTCTATCTAGCTCGGGAAACCAATATGACCAATGACTTAGCTCTAGAGTTTAACAGAACGAAACGAGTGGCTTGGAGAACTTTAAAGAGCTTCGAGGATGTAGACAGAACAAAGAATACCTAACTCCATGCCCACCTTTTAGACTCCATGATTCTTCGTGCCTTAACGTATGCGAAACCTGGTCGCTGCACACGCAGAATGAAAGATCACTCAAACTTATTGAAAGCGCGGTCGAAAGGACGATGCTAGGAGCACCTTGTGTTGCACAAGTAAAGGAAGGGATTCGAATCCCCGACTTGCGCCAACGATCAAAAATCAAAGATGCCATTCTGTGTGCCAAACAGTCGAGGATAAGGTGGGCCGGAAACATAATAATGCATATGAACGATAACCGATGGACAAGAGCCGTTAGTGACTGGATTCCTTAGGATGTTAAACTTACTACAGAATGACCGCTGAGCCGATGGTCAGAATTCATCACGAAAGGCCTAGAAGAAAGGCATGATGCTCGAAGAGTCTTTTTAGCGAGCAGAACCCACTGGGCTACCATTGCAGGTTATAGGGAAAAAGTGGAAGATTTACTGGCGCCGGCTCGAGTCACACAACAATCAACGGATGAAATTAGCTCAGGTGCGTACAGTCATTGTGAAGCTGTAATACACCCATTTACTTTGAATTCGGCACAAAATTAAAGTCATAAAGGGAGGGATACGGTTGTCAATCAACACACAAATTGTTCTATATTTTATTATGCACTATAACAAGAAGAAGGACTTTAGATCTTTTAAACACTTTCATTTTCTAATTATTAATTCACTGCAATCAATTTTAGTCATCTAGTTATACGTGGTTTAACAAATTAAGAAAAAGAACAAGAAATCGGGAATAAATTACGAAACTACAAACCGGTATTGAAGATAGGTAAAAACGGTGAGACGATATTCACATACGGCGCAGTAGGATAGCTCGTTCCCTTAAAAAAAATGTGTAAATGTACATTCACACGGAGAATAAAAGAACGGCTAAGAGAGAAATTTAAGTGTGGAAAAAAAGACCTACAGTATACTGCCCATTACACCGATTGTAGACCAACTGACCCGAACCGCTCTCCGAATCAACTATGTAGCACCGTTCTTCCCTCACATGCCTGTTCTTAAACAGCTAACATAACAGAGAAATCGAGGTAAGGGAGGAATATTCTAATATACTATACATCAATGGGATATTTGCACCTAATAACAACAATATACCAATGTTTAAACCACTAAACATTGGCTTTTCTATCCAAAATTTCCGAAACTCAGAAATGGCACTTATAAAATTTTCGGATACTACACTACAGCTCAGTTGTTCTTCTTGAGCCACTCTTTCTTTTTTTAGTAAAATCCCAACTTTTAAGAAATATACAATCGCCCAAGATTGATAAAGTAAATTGAACACACTATCCATCATGCCATTTAACCCCAAAAAATAACACGTAGAAGCGGTTTCTAGCTGATCTCCACCTATTTTCAGTCATGACTTCGCATTGCGGAATGTTCCGAAAAAGACAGGGAAACAAAGAAGAACTCAGAAGATCCGTGCAGTGTGAAGAACACAGAAATCGTTAATAAGACGCAGACGAACTCGATTACACAACAAGAAGCACAGGTAGTGTTGTATTATTTTCCGTGGTATCTACCAAATTACCCAAATTGTGTTCAATTTACAAAGTATGCGGTGAAAATCCAAGCACTTCATACGGCAATCACAAAAAATCAGGTGTCGAAACGCATCAGATTCATCTCGGATCATCATCGGATATAGTAAAAAGAAAAGAGCACCCTACGAAAAATGTCGTATTCCTCTACATTTTTTTGCACTAATGCAGCACAGCTCTAGCGGCAAATGCTCGAGTCACTCGATGAATAACGAGATTACACGTGACACAAACAACAAAACTACTTCAAAATCAACATCTTCAGAAATTACAAGGAATTGCGGCGCCGGCAAACCATTTCCTACTACACCGTTATGTTACTGATTCGATAAGACATTCAACTTGATTTCTCCTCACCATCTCTTTATTTCTACAGTTTATAATGACTGGGCACATAGGCTAGCTTTCTATCCCGAGACATTGGTTTAGCTGCGCTTCGAAAGAGAAACGCTGAACCCTTGAGCATGAGTCACATGTCGAAGGTTTTTCACATATCTGCTGTATAAAGCAGGTGAATCGCAGCAAACACTTGTCAACCACAATGAGGGAGTAAACCAACACATATTAATCAACACATTTCAAGAAAAAATGAGGCAATATGGAATTTCATTACACACATATACATGCATAAATATCCATGTACATGCACATATATATGTGGGTATAGGCACATATATATATATATATATATATATATATTTTAAATTATATATATATATACATATATATATATATATATATATATATATATATGGCTCGACTTGTGGTGTATACATATATATATAATGGAGAAAGCTCTCGGTGATGACCAATCCCTTAGGGATTTGCCATGCATTCGACTTCATTAAGCATCATTAGAGGTGAATGGATATATATCTGGCCTTTACAATGACTCGCGGTAGCCTACCGATGCATCGAGCCAGTGCTGCTATCTACCAATTTACCAACCCAGTAGGAACGAAGAGCTCGGTGAGCCTCGGGCGCTGGGAGCGATCCCATGTGTTTCGCATGGCGCCACCGACCATTGCGCCACACGTACCCGTACATGCATATATATTTTTATTCCTATTATTTTATTTCATATGATCCGTCCTAGGAGGTGCGTGTGGCGCAGTGATCCGAGGCGCCCAGCGTCACACACGTGGAATCGATCTTCGCGCCCATGGCCCACCAAGCCTTCCATTACTCTGCGATCCGCAAATTGGTACCAGACTTGTCTGGGAGGATAGCAGCACCGGCTCGATGCATCGGTAGGCTACCGCGAGTCATTGTAAAGGTTAGATATGCATTCAGTCACCTCCAAACGATAGTTAATGAAGTCGAATGCATGCCGCATCCCTCAGGGATAGATCAACGCCGAGAGCTCTATCCTTTAGAGCTTTATGACCCGTTTTCACGTTTACTGTGCGGATCCCAGCACTTCTCACATTCGATTCTTTTCCTCGCATCCACTATCCACAAAGGTCTTCCAACTTTTATGTATGGCTTTGGCAGCTGCTAAAGGGATTTTTTCATTTCATTCTGAATGTTGTAGAATGCTGGTCGAGTCGATTTCACCTGAAGCCCTGAGATAGCCGCGCTGGAGCTGGATTGCAGAGAATGATCTTTTTTTCCCGGTAAGTCCGGCACGATCTCCCGATCCCGGAGGGATGACAGGCCTGGTGAGCCCAAAGCGGAATCGAACTAGCACCGTACTCGTGATGACCGACATCAATACCACTGCGCTGTCCACCCCTATACACATGTATGTTAATATATATATATATGTACATATACACATATATATATCTACAAATATGTATATGCACTTATATGGGCATAACTCAAAAGACCAACTTTCTATAAAACTCGGCATAGATGGTTGATGTATTTATTAATATGATCTTATAAACTGATCTTGCCAAGCTGATGCGAGGGTGGTATAGGTCTTCGTTGTCGTTGTCGTTATTGTTGTTGTTGTCGTTGCTGTCGGTGTTGTTGGTCGATGGCTGACGTTTCGGCGATTTCGCCTTCCTCATAGCCGTGATGTTACAAGTGGGACCCACTTGTAATCCAGCAGTGAAAGGAAAGGTTTTTTTCGGTCTTGATGATAATACTCGCCCGTTCGTCCATACATCTCACTCATAACAGCACGGCTCCGAGGAAGACGAAATCGCCGAAACGTCAGCCATCGACAAACAACACCAACAGCAACGACAACAACAACAACAACGACAACGAAGACCTATACCAACCTCACATCACCTTATGATCAATTTATAAGATCATATAAATAAATATATAGGCATATACATATATACCATGGATCTCCTTCACATGAGGGACCTCGAGCCGGCTAGTCGCGAGGCTACGTGGCGCGTCCCAAGTAACGTTAGGGGTTAATCGCGGACCAAAAGCGACCTATGCTTTCCTCAGAAGCAGGTGGATCCAGGGGATGGACTCCCTGTTTCTGCTGCGCCGAATTTGGCATATACTTTCTGTATTTGCTAGGCGTATTCATGCATACGTGTGTGGGTGCGTTCTAGTTTATGCAGATTGTATTCTGCGAGTCAATTCGGCCAAAAGCCTGCAACCAAGTGACAGGGAAGTATATGGGAGGCAGTTAGGAGTCGCCTCCAACAAATAAGCTCCATATCCACTTTTGGAGAGCCTGGCAAGCTACCCGTGAGTATACCCAGCCCCTACGTTCAGAGCCCAGCAAGCTATAGTGAGTATCAAAATGTTAAACACAGTAAAAAAAAACGGGCCTCATTCCCCTGACCCCGAAAGAGCCCCCCAGTTTCGCAGCGTTGGGTAAGACGAATACGGATGGGCTGCTAAAATCTCAGGGCCAATGGAAGCTGCCTGGATTTCGAAGAACTACGGTGACGATCTGTACCTACAATGCACGTACACTTGGATCCGAGTCCTCGATAGAAGAGTTGCTCATGCAAGCAAGAAGGATAAAGTACAACGTCATCGGCCTGGCCGAGACGAGAAGACGCCAGCCTTTCAACTCCGTCTATGACACCGGAGAAGAACTGTTCCTCGGAACATGCGACCATAGAGGAGTTGGCGGGGTCGGCGTTCTCGTCAACACGAGTTTGTCCATGAGCATCATTCATTCGAACAACTTACAATCCGAATCGGACGTTTACGGTTTAAAAGATGTGGATCAATTCCGGCTTTGACAATCTTCGTCGTTTACGCGCCGACATCAAACTATGATGAAGAGGAAGTCGAAGCGTTCTATAGGCACTTGGAGAAGTTCTGCAGAGAAGACCATACATTCTTCAAGGTCATCATTGGAGATTTCAACGCCAAGACTGGACCAAGAATAACGTCTGAAGAACGTCACATTGAGACTCATGGATTAGAATGGAACGGACAGGGTGAGCGGCTGAGTTTATCATGGCGACCAAGACCACCCATGGTAACTCGCAATTCCAGAAGCTCCACCCTCAACGCTGGACGTTCGAGTCTCCCAATGGATAGCACCATAACGAAATAGACAACATCATAGTAAATAGAAGGTTTTGCCTAACCGATGTCGCTGTTGTCCCAAAATTCAACATAGGACAAGACCACCGTCTCCATGTGCAAAATTCTATTTCTCGTTGAAAGGAGAAAAACTGCTAAATTCAAAAACCGAGATCCCAGAACCACCGCAAACTTGGGCTCATTCAATTCATTGATTCCGTTGTCGATAACATCGACGAAGAATACGACTAGCTCATTCAACACCTTCACGCTAGCGCTATGAAAGCTGAGAGTTTGAAAGTCACCAAGAGACGTCTGTCTCCAGAAACACTCGAGCCGATACTCCAGCTTGGAATAGCACGACCTGCAGGCAACCGCGAACTAACGTCCGGATATGCAAAACAATGCAGACAGGCGATAAAAGAAGATCTTAAAAATCAGAACAGCAGCAGTAACGATCGAAGCTGCAGAGGCTAGAACAAGCATTCGCAAAGCCCACCGAAGCTTTGCCAATTACAAGACCAAGATGATTGCACTCCGGCGCCCATACGAACAGTTACAGCGTCTAGAAAGGCAATCGAGAAAATCATTCACGAATACTACTCTTCGACAGCCATGTCCAGCCTCCGTCATATGCAATAAAGGAGGATGGATATGTTGTACCACCGGTTCTCCCTTCGAAATCCGACATGCCATTTCGTCGCTGAAAAATCGAACAGCACCAGGTCCAGAGAGGATGAGACCAGAACACCTGAAAAATCTTCCGCCAGTACTCGTAAACACACTGGCTCGGCTCTTCACACGTTACCTGTCTGAATGCAAGGACGATGCTAGGAGTATCTGGTTTCACACAAGTGAGGGATGGGATCCGAAGCTCCGACCTGCGTGAACGATCAAAAAATCAAAGATGCCGTTCTGTACGCCTAAATGGAAGATAAGGTGGGCCGGACACGTAATGCGTATGAAAGACAACCGATGGACGAGAGCCGTTAGTGATTGGATTCATAGGGATGTCAAGCGTAGTGCATGAAGACCCCGACCCGATGGTCAGAGTTCTTCACGAAGAGCCTAGAAGAAAGGTATGATGCTCGACGAGTCCTAGAGCGAGCAGAACCAACTGGGCTACTCTTGCACGCGACAGGGAAAATTGGAAGATTTACTGGCGCCCGCTCGAGTCACTCGACGATCAACGGGACTACAGGTGATAGAGGTGATATATATATATATATATATATATATATATATATATATATATATATACGCCTATGCGTAGATATATGTACATATACACATGTGTTATTCACGTATATACATTATATATATATATATATATATATACATATATATATATGTGGTTATCTTTTATCCTTTATTTTTTATCCTTTATATAGTGCGGCAAGCACTGTGTTTAAACTCGCCGTGCCGCCGAATGCACGCTCATTGTTCCACGCCAGCGCAGGGCTAAGCATCCCATCTTTCACGGATCGATAAATTGGTACTACACCTGTTAGGTACCAATCTCTCTCCGATCCACAAAATTTCACTGCTTCATATGGAAAAACCTGGAAATGATTTGGCAGAGCTATCCCATAATACCAAAGATAATGAGCTCAAACAGCAACATTCATGAAGAAAACAACGTCCTTAGTGGCAGCCCAAATCACACACAGATTTTATCGATTTGAGACAACAAGTCAATTCAAATATGTGCCGGAATCTGCACAATATGCAGTGCAGGGTCATAAGTGGTAAAAGAATAAAGCCCTCGGAGTTGACAAATCTCTGACGGTGCACCATGCATTCGACTTCATCAAGTATCGTTAGAGAGTGATTGGATATATATCTGGTCTATGCAATGACTCGTGAAAGCTTAATGATATATCGAGCCAGTGCTGCTATTCCCCTAGACAAGTCTGGTACCAATTTGCCGACCCCTGAGGGATGGAAGGCTTTGTGAACCTGGGGCCCGGGATCGATCCCTTGTGTACAGCAGTGCGCCTCTAACCACTGCGCAACACGCGTCCATGCCGGGTCATATGAAATAAAACGCTTATATATGCACAAATAGAACTGATTGATAGAACTATCTGAGAGACAGGCGAAACGAAAGACCCACATGGTGTTGTGGTGAACGCGTTATTCTCCGGAAAGAGTAAAAACGTGTTCGTCCTCGCTATACACACTTGCGGTCCGAAATTTTGCAAACGTCTCAGCATCGTTGTGGTTGTATGCATAAATATGAGCTTCAGACACAAACCTTGAAGCAGACGGCATTTTGAACCACAGGAGAACAGCATACGGTAGGAAACTGCGATGAAATTGTTGGTTTTGACGACTAAAAATAAAACAAAGCTGGGTAAAAACACTAGGACAATTTGCATTTATATATATATATATATATATATATATATATATACTTATATGCACATATACATACTGTACACTATGTGTTGTATATATAAACATACACATACGTATATACATACGTACATTTATATACAACAAATTTGCGCCAATGTATACGGGTTACTCCTGAAATTTCCCAGACATTCCATCGTTTAAATACTCCGACTTGAAAACTAACCTTCCCACTACAAGCAACCTTTAACAGATCCTCAGCAACTATGTCGTTGAACGGATCTTTATCTAACGACAGCTTCAAGTACTTTAACGCTTCATCAACATCATTAGATAACAACGCCAGCCGAGCACGTAGCCAGTAGGTTGCCGGCTGAACAATGAAGCAATATCTTCACCGTATGAACGTGTGATGTGGAAAAAAAAACCGTAAAAGATTCACTTCTTAAAATTCCCTTTTCAAAATCGAACTTCTCGTAGTTACGGAAAAGAACTTCAAAAAGGTTCTGAACCACAATAAATTTGAAAACGTTACTTCATCTGGGTCGACCGTGCTGGCCATCAATAAAAGTTTAGCCGACTCTTCCTTCTGACCGGTCACTTTGAGGATCAGTTGCGCTAGTTGTACAAACGCGATATCAGCGTAATCTGGCTTAAATTAGGAATATAGTACTGTCCGATATATTGTAGCGTTCCGAAAAATCTGTTGCAGGAAGATAAAAGTACCTGCAGAAGAACTGCTTCAATTAAACAAAACGATGCTTGCTTCGGATTACCTTTAACTCGCCAGTATAAAGCAGCCAAATTCAACGCCAACCATCTTGGACCGCTATTAATATCCATCATAGATCGAATTCTTTGGGCGACTTCAATGTCTTCCATAATTCGCCCGGCGAGCCGTACTAGCACTGATTTCAACCGCGACTCGGAATATTCACTTGCTGGCCCAGTATTGATAGTAATAAGCAGCCCAGTAAAGAGACTAAGTTCGTCCCCGAACATATTCACCTCCTTACAGTATGGTTCCTTCCACGGCAAAGGATGATCTTCATGTGACTCTAAACCGATTCCTCGAGTCAAATATTCAGTTACTAAGAATCCTTTGTTCTCGGGGCTGATGAACACCTGAGGAAACCAGCGCTGTTTGAATATATCCGTCCGCGATATGATCGTTTGGCAATCGACGCTGCTTGGCCAATCAGTACGACGCCAAAATCGATCCCGCACAGTAGAGTATACCTCACTATCGAGTGGGTACTTCTCTTGCATTTGTGGAATCAGTGGTGCTTTTGAGCTCGACGACTGTAGCTTTTTCTTGAAAACTTTTTCTTCCGTGAACACTTCGGCGACATGCCATATCGTGTCGTTCAACAAGGGTCTATTTTTCGCCGTTGCTCTTCTCAGTGGCATCATTGTCTCTTTGTAGGCTACCGGATCTGTTAATTCGCAATGATAGGTAAGTATCACACTTCCGGGATTACTAGAGCGTGGAAATCTCTTCACATTTGTCGTTCGACATATTCTATAAGGATTGTAACCGTATTTCGCTTCTTCATAAGCTAAATTAAGAGAATACCGAACATCTTCGTCAATCATCCGCTCTCGTATCTCATCGGCTACTTTAATCTGGTCGCCATAAATATCATTGAAGCGCAACTTTTCAGAAACCAAATGATCCAAATTTTCCTTCTGCTTCGCGAGTTCTATGAACAGATCAATCTGACAGCTCATCGCACCCAACTTTCGTAACAACATTTCGTGGAGTTCCAACAACTCGGATACATAGTTGGGATCATTTGGTACAACTAGCAGATTTTTAATGAATGGTTCTGAGAAGTGAGTAGCAAAACGAGTAAAATCTGCTACTTTCTCCACTAGCTCTCCATTCGTTCGTGAAGCACTTAACTTCAGATATGTTGCATCCGCCAGTGCAGCCTGTGCCTTTAGGAACACGCATGGTGGATGAGCACTTGGATCGTCAAGCGTAAATGACTGCTCCAAAATAGCAATCGATGACTCTGGTTGGTCAGCTTTAGTGAACAACGTGGCTGCAGCAATACTGATCGCGTCAAGGCTGATGTGTGCACTCTCATCACCATTTACTGCTGCTTCTTC
Source organism: Angiostrongylus vasorum (assembly GCA_018806985.1). Taxonomy (NCBI): domain Eukaryota; kingdom Metazoa; phylum Nematoda; class Chromadorea; order Rhabditida; family Metastrongylidae; genus Angiostrongylus; species Angiostrongylus vasorum. Next base: position 552,705 of record JADANN010000351.1, on the reverse strand, counting down.
TCTTAAATGGCAACAGAATAGAATAAAAATGATGAAAGGACAGATGTAGTGTACAACCACCACTGAATAGCGAAGTGAGCCAGAATATCTCAAAATATGTAGGAAAGAGACTCACAAGAAACTTTTACTACATCTGCTGAAAAATTATCAATGTTAAAATAGTTCAGTGAAGCTATGGGGATCAGGAAACCAGTACGTATTGTAGGCATATATGGCTCCAATCCGAGTACTAGTTCATGCGCCACCATTACGTGGAAGGGTTGCCGAAAAAGTCACCAATTATTATTCAAGTTGCGATAATTCTTTGATACTAGGCCGATATGTGTTTAAATTGTTGAGCTCATACGAGGTGATAAAGCACTTTTATTCGCATAACGTTTCGACCTCTTCGTCTTCATCAGAGCCGTGACCATCGACTCGGATCATCAGCTCTGATGAAGAGGAAAACGTCGAAACGTTAGCCGAATAAAGCGAAATACAACCACAATTTTGCAGAGATATCTGCAAAACTCCGGACTGCAGGCGAAACGAAGGACCCACATGGTGTGGTGGTGAACGCGTTACTCCCCGGAAAGGACAATAGCGCGTTCGTTCCCTCTACGCAGACACCTGCGGTCCGGAGTTTTGCAAATATCTCAGCAATCTTGTGCCTGTATTTAACTTAATACCCTGCCATAAAAATTATAGAAGGCAGAAAACAAAAAGTAAACATTGTGAATTCAACTACAGCCTCAGCTTAACTGGGTTCAATGCCGATGTGGGCTCCCTAGATCAATCCCGTTGACGGGTGATTGCTGACGGCACTGATCGATAGAACTAGCCGAGAGACAGGCGAAACGAATTATTTAATCGTCAACAGAAACCCTATTCTCATGTGAAGTAATGAGACATAGATGACTCACAATACACATAATGAAAGTAACGACTATAGAAAGTCGTCCTTTCAAACAAAATAAGAGATCAGGAAAAATTCAATGCAGACGCTGTGTGAAATATAGGTCTACGTAGAAGTTATACTTTGTTCAAAAGCAAAATAGTCGAAAAAAAAATTTACACGTAAAACATTGCTGTTTTATAACAACCAAGTGCTTCACCCAAATCACCGATTTGCCTCCAGTAAGCAGCAGCAGCGAGATGGAGATATGGATGTGCTCCAATATGCTAAATTTGGACTCGAATTTTCAATTTTAATACAAATTTAATTACCTTACCTAATTCCCAAAATTTTTCTTAATTTGAAAAATAATGGGATAACGCCGTACAAAAAGGATAGTAGAATTAAAGAAAAGAACCTAAATAAAACGCAAAGACGATAAAAATACGCATATACAAGGGAAATATATACGGACCTGAGAACGCTGTGACAACAGCTTTGCAAGAATTGCTCCGTAACTGGGAGATCTTGCGGAAACCATCTTCTTCACATTCGGAAAGTAACCTCCAAGTATTTCTGCATAATCCGAATCAGGAATCCGAACTACTAACCTCTGATCGTTCGCTGTCTGGAATCCCCCACTGTATTCCCACTCAAATATAAACAAACTGATGATAAGAATCTGTGAATTGATAGCGACTGAACTTTGTCCAAATCTACCACAATGCCCGAATTTTAAATTCAACGATGAACCTTAGAAATTTCTAGAAATACTCAGAGTAGACTCTGGAGTACTAGCTAACCATGTGCCAGAAAAAATTTAGTACACCTTTGATATCATTTAATTATCACCTATGAATGGAAAAGAAACTGGACTTTACAAAGGAAAGACTGCGCTTTGTAACGACATCCTCGGAGAGGGTATATGCTAATGTAATCAGACATCAGCCAGATAACAGTGAAACTTTAGCATCTAGCAAGCATTCTTGTCAACCAATGAGAAAGCGCAGAATAATAAAAGGATAAAGGATAAAGCTCTAGGTACGGGATCGATCCCATATGTATTGCAGGACGCCTCTAACCACCATGCTTTACGCGCCCTTTCGATAGTCCACGTAGTTGTCCCTCCTGATGCCATTGTCGGCAGTGTGGCAGCAGCTTCTCGTCTTCCGGTGCCTTATTCACATATTCCTTGATAGATTCGATATATCTGAAATCAATTCAGAATTCCTACGATGAGGATTAACGTATAGAAATAGAACAAAAATATGTACATTTCAAACTATCACTCGAAAAACTAACTTTTCATAATGTTTATGGAAATCCGGACAAATCTCGGCTGAATATGAGGTCTTGAAATTTTCCCGATCAAGACTGACTAAACCACCCATTGTACAATGCTCGCTTTCTTTGCGAAGCCGTTGCTCGAGTTCTGGATCATCCCGTGCCTCTCGTTCACTTATTGATTTCTGAAGACCCAAAAAAAAATTCTTCCTGGGACTTTGTTCATTTACTTCATCAGCCGAACTAGGCTGAGCATTACAAGTAACACAAAGATGAAAGTAGGTACTTCTTCTACAACTACAAGTGTTAAACACTCACAAGTGCATTCGCAAGTTCGACATATGTTTTACCAAACTTCTTAACACTTTCTACTTGCCGAAGGAAATCCACTAGTGAACCTGGATAAGCGAGCACGTATGGCGACTCAGGCTGAAAGCAAACTGTGAAAATATAAGGATGTCTGCAATGTAGTCCGGTTGAGCCCTACAAAATGCCCCTAGCTCGTGAAGAAAAAAACGAGCAGAATACTTACGACTGCCTCGATCACCTTTCCATCATCACTGATTTTCCAATAGTATTCGCAGGAAGCATTATTCACAACCAGGAATATTGTCAAAATCGCTTTGAATACTACCACTGTCCTTTGCATCTGGAGAAAAATAATGTACAAATTCTCCGTTCAAGTATCGATGGAAGATATTCAGTGACGAGTTCTTATGCAAAAGGCCTAAGCCACTCCAGGAAAAGAACAGAAACTCTCTGTAAAACTACGATTTCAACGGTTTGGGAACCAAAACGTATCAAAATAAGGCCTATGGTGTGATTTTATCTGTCTAAACTCATCGAAATCGTTCAAATTTCCAGCAAAATGGAGCCCATACCACAATCAAATAATGGAATGCTGACTTCATCATCGGATGCTATCCTGAAACTACACCGTTCAGGTAAACATCTCCATCCTTAAGTAAATGGGGGGACAAACCTTCTGGCAAATCCCAACACGACTTACTAACGCCACGACCTTCCAGTGTTTATCCTTTACCACATTGATTTCTTCAGACTTTTTATTTATAACAACGTTTCCTCCAAACGGTTTACTGCCTCATCGTGGCTGCGAGGTGTTCCTGGGGTCGGACTGCGATGTACAGCGGGGGATTCATCCCCTGGCAGGGTTTCCCAAGCTGAGAACGAGTCCGGCGTTTCCATTAGGAAGCTTAGCTAGGAGTAAACCAATACCAGGATCCACCACCGTCTTGGTATAAAAAGTTGGATGGTGGCAAATCTCCCTCTCATCCACAGTGGCTGCGGCTGCCTGTGGTGGTGAAGATTTGAGGCAGACTTTGACCAAGCTGACCTCGGGATTCCAAGGAACCACAGTGGCTTAAACAGTAAATTTTAGAAAAGTGGAGACTATGCTGTGGTCCGCACAATCAGTGAGGACGGGACATTCAAGTATCAAGTAAGAATCAAGTATAAGAACGTTTATTGTACGCTCCTAATCTTCACCTCGGCAGAATATTGCCCGTTCGAGGTAAGACTGCCCGCTAAAGGTCTTACGCAAGATGCTCAAAGTCTCTTAGCCTTGGATTAGGAGTTTGAACCTCTAAGGATTCTTCTACCAGCCAATTATCGATTCGCATTCGAATGTTACAGAAGACAGCAAAGATCCAACATCAGAAAATTCAGAATTCAGCATCTCAACGTGATATGACTATAAACGATAACGCACCATATAGTGCAAACTGTGGAACTTCCTAATTTAAGAGGTACGTGTGGAAAGAAGAATAACAAATACAGAGGGCAAATAAGAACCAAAGAGAGCTCTTCATATTGGGAAATGGAAGGAATTCCATTTCCCAGAACGAAGAGGTGAAAGAACGATGACTGATGAAGTGACTAAAGGAAGAGAAGAAGCCGTTTTCTAACGATATTCAGAAACCACTCGAAGTCTCAATAACCGCAGTACTGAGGAAATTCAAGGTCGAACACGTGTCGTCTTGAACTAAACACACTCGCACCGATCAATAATGCTAATCGATAAGTGGCATGGAAATTGACCTAATCAGAGTTAAAAAATCATCAGAGCTCTATAACCAGTAATGAAGTAACAATCATTCCCAGAAATCAGAACTGTTTTCCTCTGACAAGGAATTAAAACGTAATGAACTGTTAATGAAAGACACAAGTTGACTTATACTGTTTAACACAGTTACGTATTTATTACGAAGTTAATACAATTTGTCCTACATGAAGAGCTTGTCATATTTCTCTTGAACCAGTTAAGAATAGCGCAAAGCGAAAAAAATGCTACGATACTGCAAGCTACAATAATACTGGCCGTTGAATAGCCAAATTTTCAACAGTTTTGTGGAGGAGCAGTGCTAAGGTCGGATTCTTATCAAGTTGTATTAGTTGTCTCAGGACTAGGAAGGAATTGAACTCATGTAATTCGAGTTCGAAAACTGGGTAACTAGTGAACATTTCGCACAAGTATATGTCACATCCTATGCATGTGGGTGCAGTGGGTAACATGTGAGCCATCCGGAACGCTAATCGTGAGTTCGATCTTGCCTGGAATCGAACCTTTGCAAATATCTTAGCTTCATAGTGGTTCTGTTTCACATCATACCCTACATTGAAAAAATAATAATAGGCAGCAAGTAAGAAGTTAACATTTTAAAGTATTAATCTTCAGATGCCTCCCAACTGTTTGCCGCCTCATCGTGGCTGGAAGGTGTTCCTGGGTGTCGGGCTGCGATTTTGCGATTTACAACTAGGGGATTCGCCCCCTGGCAGGGCTTCCCCTGGCTGAGGAGTTCGGCGTTCCCATCAAGAAGCCTAGCTAAGAGTAAACCAATACCAGGATCCGCCACCGTCCTGGCATCAAAGTCGCATGGCGGCAAATCTCCCTATGTCCACAAGGGCTGGGACTGTCTGTGGTGGTGAAGACCTGGCGCAGACTTTGACCAGGCTGACTTCCGGATTCCAGGAAACCACAATGGCTAACCAGCAAATCTCCGAAAAGTGGAGCTTATGCTGGAGCCTGGACAATCAGTGAGGACGAGCCGTTCAAGTATCAAGTAGGTATCTTTAGATGCAGCATAAATAGCAGATCAACTTTTTTTGCGACCTTTATCGATAGCTGAAACTAAGTCCAGAGCACCCTCTGGATTATTAAGCTGCTAACAAAAGGCTGATAAAAAGGTTTATTCAGCTGGCGTTTCGAAGTCTTCGTCTTCCTCAGAGCCGATTATCCGAATCCTCGAGAAAAAAGATATATAAGCTTCTCAGAGTGTGTCATGGTACTCAACATCTTAAGAAATCATTAGTCTTAAAATGCTTAGCTAAACTTTAGAAGCGGATGCCGTTTTCACCTGCATTTCTCTCAGCCACTTTTCTGAATCCTTTCTAGCTTTCATTATCATTCATGTGGTGTAGCAACGTCAGTGCATCACATTCTTCGTCCAGCACTTTTGTGAAGATACGGGACCATCGAGTCGATGGTCATCCATGCCAGTGGAACATAGCTAACGGACTTTGCTTACCATTCGTCGTTAGGATACACTCTTCTTCGCCATGCCCGATTTTGGACGTCATCACCCTATGCGGCAGCTTCTCTGATCGTCAGTTCACTCTGGGACTTCAGATCCCTCATAGTTGCTTGATCCGAGATACGCCCAGCATCGACCACCTAGCTGCAGCACATACAAAGCAGTATCGGAGCAAATAACAAGTGAAACTAAGATTCCACTCGATTGATAATAGTCAAAAGCGACATCTCAACGGATTTTCTTTACAATTCAATTAGTAAATAGCCATCTTTCGACAATAGGAACTTCAAATTGCAGGAATGCTCAGAAATATGCAAAACTCGGAGTCTCTGTTGGGTTTCGAAGCAGTCAGGGGGGAATCTGAGTATTCCCATGGTTGTATTTCATGTCGTATCCTGCCGTGACGAAAGAATAGGCAGAAAATAGAAGTTAAAACATTCTAACCTCAAAATTGTTTAAACAAGAACAAGGCCTTTCGTATCACATGGTATGGCATTACTTTTGACATCTCTGACATGTCTGAATGAAGTGAGTGGCCTTGAAGCAGTTCAATGTAGGGAAAGCAAAATGCTGGACCTGAGGTAGCGATGATCCTTGCCTATGTAGTACTTTGAGGCGATATGGACGTTAATTAAATGAGGTTATTTAGTGACGGTAAATATGGTTCTGCTTATCAGAAAACTCCTAAGCTCTACGTCGGCAGAGGAAGAGGTTTCTGAAATTTTGAATTACCTACCATGAATGCTTTCGATCATCATGATGAACTCAAGGAGCTCCTTACTCTTAATATTCTTTTATTCGTATGTCTGACATTAATTGCTTCAGTTGTTTTTCTGATGACCACCAGTTTAGAAGCTGAATCCACCGATGAAAACTTCGTGGAAGGTACGAAGGTTGCGCCTCTAGATCTTCACCGTAGAAGATGTCTAGATTTCAGGATCAGCTATTGTTTCTTTAATCACCCAGAACCAATTTGTTAGGTCTATAGACAATAGATATACAAATCTCATTTCACTGAACCAAAATAAATGAAATGATCCGATGGGAATGATATATCCATCATTGATATTGTTCATAATAATTAATATTTCAAAGAGACATTGTTGGATTACAAAACTTAGCGGGTTTGGTTTTGCATATAAGACCTCTTCAACGTAACCATTCCACCGCAAGTTACCGTTACAGCTATTATTATTCGTCAACCACATACGACTCTGATCAGCGGCTCTCCCTCAGTGGAAGGCACGTAGAAACGGCAGGGTTTTTTCGAGAAGCTGTTGACCACGTGGTTGCCATTTAGATTCTCATATTTCTGTATGTGTTATTGAAGAGCTTGACATAGTAGACTGCATATCACTATACCCTTCCAGGCCTTAAAGAAGCCGATACTGCCGAAACGTCAGCTAAGATTGTTGCATGTGTGTTATTGTATGGATATAAATACTTGCTACTTGATACTTGAACAGCCCGTCCTCACTGGTTGTGCAAGCCCCAGCATAATCACCTCTTTTCGGAGACTTACTAGTTAAGCCATTGTGATTTCTTGGAATCCTGAGGGTCAGCCTGGCCAAAGTCTGCCCCAGGTTTTCACCACCACGGGCAGTCGCAGCCCTTGTGGATCAGAGGGAGATTTGCCGCCATGCGACTTTGATACCAGGACGGTGGTGGATCCTGGTATTGGTTCACTCTTTTCTAGGCTTCCGGATGGAAACGCCGGACTCCTTCTCGGCTTGGAGACCCTACCGAGAGGTCGAATCCCCCTACATCGCTGTTCGACACCCAGGAACATCTCCCAGCCACCACGAGGCGGTAAACCCTCCGAAGGTATTATTATAAATACTGTTTATAATCATCATAAATGCTGTTCTTCTGCTTAGGCTTAGAAGAACATCCATAAAAAATTTATTGCCAATCCTTGTCATTCTCCATATATTTTTTGACTATAGATAATTGATTCAAATGGTTAGTTGTTCAAGGTAAAGATCATGATGACGAGGATATTTCCTACGTTCTGGATAGACGTTCTACAGAGATCATATTTCGCCCATTGTTTTTTTTACCATTTTTGGCTAGGTATACTCACAGGTAGTCTGTAGGTCTGTACTCGATTTGGAATGGTTCGAGAGTAGCTTGACGTACTCTCTCAAAGCGAATTTATATATTGGAGATGACTTGAAACCACTCCCACGTATTTCACAGCTACCAGGTTGCTGGAATCTGGCCGAACTCACCTACAGCGTATAATTTGCAGTGCGAGTCCAAGGAAGCAGAAAGATGTCCCACAGTCTGATGGGCTTATTAAACACTTCCATTTATACCTTAGGTCTTGTCTTAAGTACAAGAATGCTTTTAGCTTATAATCAACCGCGTATCTGCTAATGAGGATACGTATCGCGTAGTACTGTGATGGCTGATCGGGTTTGGATCCTTAACGTGTTGATAATCCTTCGGTGTTAAAATTATACCTTCCATGATAGCGCCTCCTGTATAAGGCAGAGCCTCAAAAAAGTTGAATGTCTTATAGATTCTTCAGATGTATTTGAATTCACAAAAAGGAGAAAAGAGGCGCATGTACTGCAGTGCTTAGGGTGCCCTGGAACAAACGCCGTCGTTGGTTCGATCCTACGCCACAAGATTAACCAAGGATTCCATCGCTCCGGGGTTGGCATATTGGTACTAGCACTTTCTGCGATGATAGCAGCACTGATTATACGTATCGATAAGCTGCAGAAAGTCATTGTATAGGATAGACATGCACATTATCATCTCTAACGATGCTTTATGAAGTCAAATGCATGGTGCATCCCTCACAGAATTGGTCAAAGTGGAAGTCTTCGTTCCTTTTTTGTTCGAATTAACTATTAGGCTCTACAGGAACTAATACAGATTACTGGACATTCGGCTTCGAATACACAAATTTTAACTTGTGGTAAACTTAGGGAGAAGTAATCTGCACCAGAAAAGCCTTCTGTATATTCGTTGTTGGAAACTTCAATGCTAGATTAGGAGGGAGGACGAAAATGGATAGACTATAGGAAGATTCGAAAACGGCAAGCAAAACGAGAATGCAAATCGTCTTGTAGACTGCTGTCTGCAGCACGTCTCTTTCATGGTAATTTATTTTTCGAGAAGAGAGAGGATCTCCTGTGGACACAGGAGTCTCCTGACGACACAACTCATGCGAAGATCGAACATATTCTCACGAACAGAAAATGGTGCCACCTTGATATTTAAGTGCTACCTGGATTCCGTACTGCATGTAGTCACCGTCTTGTCCGTGCGAATATTCGATTCAGCCATAAACTGGAAAACAGCTGTCATCGTTCAAAAAAATCGAAACAAGTCTTTTATGACGAGGATGTCTTCAGTAGAATCCTCTCCTCATGTAACCGGCACGTAAACGAAGACCTGACCGAGAAAAAACATTCTGCTCGTGGTAAGACAAAACTTGTGTCGAACTCGCTCCAGTTCCTCAAAAGAGAAGTTCGGACCTCATCTCCATTACCACTAAGGAATTGCTCTAAAAGAGAAGGAAACCAAAGCTTGATCCCTATTGCAACACGCCTATCACGACTGATAATAAATGCCAACTGTAGAAGATCTTTGGAGGAGGATTTACTTCGGCATAATCAGAAAAACTTGTTGGAAGCAGCTCATAAACGACCTAGTCTGAAGAAGTGCCGTCAGGATCTTTTTTGACTACAATGTTCCGCTGTTTGCCTTGATGAAGGACGATTGGACTTTCACTGCATTCCACAATGATATGGAACTGATAACGGAAAAGATCTTGACCAATCCCTTCCCGCTCCACAGTATCCGTCTCGGACCGCGAAATTGTCACTGATGAAAAACCGATCAGGATCCCTCTGAAGTCCGAGTTACCATTATAGAGAACATTCTTCACCAACATAGGAACGTTCTCTATGTAAAACATTTCGAATACTGTTTCCGGTGACCTTATTCCTATTTTCAATATTGGTGTGTGTTTATTGTGCACCTGTAACTATCTTAAATCTATCTTCGCATCTTCTCTTAATTGCCTCTTAGCCACTATCTCATGCAGTTGCCTCCCAGGTGGCTGGAAAGGGAATCTATAACTTCTTTCGATAAACTGCTCTTCTTTGTCCGACAGCTCGGCCTCAAAATCAACAGCACTCAGCTGAATGTACTTTCGAGCATCTGCCGTCCTAAAGAAGCTTCCGAACGAGCAGCTGCTCCCTTTCACATGTAGCTCTATCAGATTGTGCAAGTAGAAAAAAAACCTTTAGAACCTCTCTCTAGGTGCTGTCTTTAGTTCCCTCTGGCAAAGCCCCACCCAAACCAAAAGTGATACAGGCAGCCCATGGGATTCGTCTTCAGGGGTTCGTAGCGTCCGTCCAGTGTTCATCCTTCCCTCAGTTCCTCAGTGCTCCAACTCCAGTGTCCGCTCCTTCAATTGTATCACCTGTTCTCATTTCAATCTCGCTCGTATATACCCACCTAACTACATATCGTCACATATCAGATATTATTATTGTACCGTTGTTATTGCTATGAACTGTTACAACCCAAACTCGAGGTTGTTCACGACAGTTACGGAAAAAGTCCCGCGTGGTAGCTAGAAGCACAAATATTCACAACGACTTAGTATTCATATAAAGTTGGGAGCTCAACGCCGCAACAACCATAGAAACTATGAACGGGACACACCTCGAGGACCCAATAATATCACAGCTGATTTCAATGGAGATGATAGCCACAAATTACAGGTACTCCTCGCATCAACATTATATCTTACCTTCAGAAAGAGAAAAACCCTAGATGATGGAGAACGTCGCGCAGGATCACCTTTCCCAGGAAGTATGACCGAGGAGATTTTCGTAAATACCGTTCAATATACTTTTTGAGTGAATCCATAAGCTCCTCACATAGATTACCCTGTCGTATTTCAAGGACACTGGATGAGGCACAATCAGTTGACCAAGCAGGATTCCGACAGATATTCTGTTGTAAGGACCACATACAAACCGTGTCCGGGGTCAGAGAACTCTATCAAGAGTACCATCTGCTCCTTGTCCTAACCTTTATCGACTACGAAAAAGCGTTTGACAGCGTCGAAACCAATGCAATTCTATCCGCACTAGTCGACCAAGGAGTAGACTAGTCCTATATGCAAACATTAGTGGACTGTCATCGGAACTGCAGCACACATATAAAGGTTTTTCATCGACTACTCACCATGATCATGAAAAAGGGATTCGATAAGATCAGCAGTGTTGTTTGCTGCTGCACTGCAGTAGATAATAAAGTCAATTGATTTGGACGAGAAGGGATATATATTGATGCAAAACTCCCATTAAACCACCACTTTGCTGAAAATATCGTCATATTTTTCAAGAAGTCCCGACGCAGCAGAGACGATGATCAATGAGCTCAAAGAAGCGGGGAAAACACATCGGACTTTGCATCAATCGGAACAAGACCCAGTTAATGAAAAAATCATGGTGTGAAGACGAAGAAATTGAACTGGATGGTTCTCTGATTACAGAAACCATCTCGCACATGAAACTCGAACGTCCAATAAACGTTGAGAAGAACATGAAGGAGGAATTATTGAGAAGAAGGCTTCAGAGCAGCGTGGGCCGCACTAGGGCCACTCAAAGAAGCCACCGAAAAATTAACGCGTCCCAAATCTCATTTTCTATACAAAAGCCCTTTCAGCGCTGTCATATGCTGCAGAGACGTGGATTGATACTCAAAGCACGTCAGGAATACTGAGCACCATCCACGGAGCGCTTGAACAGTCACCAGTCACCTGTATCACCTGCAGTCCCGTTAATCGTCCAGTGACTCGAGCGGGCGCCAGTAAGTCTTCCATTTTTCCCCTGTCGCGTGCAAGAGTAGCCCAGTGGGTTCTGCTTGCTCTAGGGACTCGTCGAGCATCATATCTTTCTTCAAGGCTCTTTGTGAGGAACTCTGACCATCGGGTCGGTGGTCTTCCTGCAGTACGTTTGACATCCCGAGGAATCCAGTCACTAACGGCTCTTGTCCATCGGTTGTTCGCATATGCATTACGTGTTCGGCCCACCTTATCTCCGATTGTCTGCCGTACAGAACGGCATCTTTGATTTTTTGATCGTTGACGCAGGTTGGAGCTTCAGATCCCATCCCTTACTTGTGTGAAACGGGATACTCCTAGCATCGCCCTTTCGACTGCGCGTTCAATAACGATGATCTTTCATCCTGCTTACGCAGCGACCAACTTTCTGACGCATACGTTAGTGCAAGAAGTACCGTTCAGTCGAAAAGGTGGGCAAGGAGTCGGGTGTTCCTTGTTCTCTTCACTACATCCTCGATGCTCTTTAAAGCACCCCAAGCCGCTCGTTTCCTTCTGCTCAGCTCTGGAGCTAGATCGTTCATCATATTGATTTCCCGACCTAGATATATATAACTGGAGCATTGGGAGATAATCGTTCCATTGAGCATGAATGGGGCATGCGAAACCAATCCGTTCCTCATGAACATCGTTTTTGTGAGATTTAGTTGAAGACCAGTCTTTCCACAGGCTTTATCAAAGTCGGTAAGCATTCGTTCCGCTTGGCTAATGTTTGGTGTTATAAGGACGATGTCATCAGCAAAGCGAAGATGGTGTAAATGCCGACCATCGATTTTCACTCCCACATTATCCCATTCCAATGTTCGCATGACGTTCTGGAGGGTGGCGGTAAATAATTTTGACGAGATAGTATCGCCTTGCCTAACTCATCTTTTGACGTCAATGATATCGTCGTAGAATGGTGATACCTTGGTTGTGAAATTTTTTGCACAGCTCACGAAGAATCTTTTGTGTACTGATTAGGGACTCCTTGACTATCCAGGGCTTCCAAGACTGCATCTATCTCGACTGAATCAAAGGCCTTTTGTAAATCGATAAAGGTGAGAGAGAGCGGTCTTTTGTACTCTCGCTATACTTCAATGAGCCTTGTTACCGTGTGGATGTGGTCCATCGTACTAAATCCTTTTCCGAAACCCTGATTGCTCACATAGCTGTCCTTCGTCCAATGTTCTGTCAGTCTTGTTTTGGATAACTCGAGTGAAAAGTTTGTAGACGGCAGACAGCAAGCAGATTGGGCGGTAGTTGCCGATATCGTGTAGCACCCTTCTTGAACAATAACGCGGTCTTGCTGGTCTTCCACTGAGTAAGGACCTTTCTTTCAGACAGGTAACGTGTGAGGAGCCGAGCCAGTGTGCTTACGAGAACTGGCGCAAGGTTCTTCAGGTATTCTGATCTTATCCTGTCTGGACCTGGTGCTGTTCGATTTTTCACCCACGAAATGGCATGTCGGATTTCGGAAGGGAGAACCGGTGGCACAACATATCCATCCTCCTTTATTTCATATGACGGAAGGTGGACGTGGCTATCGAAGAGAACCGAGTAGTATTCGTGAATAATTCTCTCCATTGCCTTTCTGGACGCTGTAACTGTTCCGTCTGGGCGTCGGAGTGCAGTCATCTTGATCTTTAATTGGCGAAGCTTCGGTGGGCTTTGATGGGCTTTGCGAATGCTTTTCCCCAGCCTCTGCAGCTTCGACCATTACTGCTGCTCTTCTCTCTTTAAGATCTTCTTTTATCGCCTGTCTGCACTGTTTTCGCAAGTTCGGACTTTAGTTCGCGGTTGCCTGCAGCTCGTGCGATTCCACGCTGGCGTATTAGCTCGAGTGTTTCTAGAGACAAATGTCTCTTGGTAACATTCGAACTCTCAGCTTTCATAGCGCTAACGTGAAGATGTCGAATGAGCCGATCGTATTCTTCGTCGATGTTATCGACAACGGCATCCTCCCAACAGCCGACTAATGAATTGAATAAGTCCCAGTTTGCGGTGGTTCTGGGACTTCGGTTTTTCGAATTTAGCGGCATTTTCTCCTTTCCGCGAGAAAATAGAATCTTGCACGAAGGAGACGGTGGTCTGATCCCGTGTAGAATTTTGGGACAACAGCGACATCGGTTAGGTAAAACCTTCTATTTACTATGATGTGGTCTATTTCGTTATGGTACTCTCTATTGGGAGACTCCCACGTCCAGCGCTTAGGGTGGGGCTTCTGGAATTGTGAGTTACCAGGGATTGTCTTGGTCGCCATGACAAACTCAGAGAGCCGCTCACCCTGTTCGTTCCATTCTAATCCGTGGGCCCCAATGTGACGTTGTTCAGACGTTCTTCTTGGTCCAGTCTTGGCGTTGGAAATCTCCAATGATGACCTTGAAGAATGTGTGGTCTTCTCTGTAGAACTTCTCCAAGTCCATATAGAATGCTTCGACTTCTTTTTCGTCATAGTTTGATGTCGGCGCGTAAACGACGAAGATTGTCAAAGCCGGAATTGATCCACATCTTTTTAATCGTAAACGTCCGATTCGGGTTGTAAGTTGCTCGAATGAATCGATGTTCATGGACAAACTCGTGTTGCCGAGAACGCCGACGCCGCCAACTCCTCTACTGTCGCATGTTCCGAAGAACAGTTCTTCTCCGGTGTCAAAGGCGGAGTTGAAAGGCTGGCGTCTTCTCGTCTCGGCCAGGCCGATGACGTTGTACTTTATCCTTTCTTGCTTGCATGAGCAAGTCTTCTATCGATGACTCGGATGCAAGTGTACGTGCATTTGTAGGTACAGATCGTCACCGTAGTTCTTCGAAATCCAGGCAGCTTCCATTGGCCCTGAGATTTTAGCAGCCTCTCCGTATTCGTCCTACCCAACGCTGCGAAATTGGGGGATCTTTCGGGATCAGGGGAATGAGGCCCGTTTTTTTACTGTGCTTTAGCATTTTTGATACCCACGTATAGCTTGCTGGGCTCTGAACGTGGGGGCTGGGTATACTCACGGGTAGCTTGCCAGGCTCTCCCAGAGTGGACATGGAGCTTATTTGTTGGAGGCGACTCCTAACCGCCTCCCATATACTTCCCTGTCACTTGGTTGCAGGCTCTTGGCCGAATTGACTCGCAGAATACAATCTGCATAAACTAGAACGCACCCACACATGTATGCATGAATACGCCTAACAAATACAGAAAGTATATGCCAAATTCGGCGCAGCAGAAACAGCGAGTGCATCCCCTGGATCCACCTGCGTCTCAGAGAAGGAAAGGTTGCTTTTGGTTCGCGATTAACCCCCTATCCGCAGCTGGGGATGCGCCACGTAGCCTCGCGACTAACCGGCTCGAGATCCCTCATATGAGGGAGATCCGTGGACTTGAACAGTACCTTCTGAAATTTAGCCGGCACTCACAACGTCTAGCCGGAATGCGAATCTCTGATCTTCGAAACCTATCCCATACAGGAGAACATCGCTGGTCACATAACAGGAAGAACAGATAACATATGGACGAAAATGACATTGGAATGGACTCCAAGAGAGTGCAGGTGTCCTCTTGGAAGACCACCCAAAGATGAGCGGACGTATTCATGGCTGACGTATTCCATTTGCACTCATTGAAAGAATCGATTTCACTAATTCGGAATGGACTTCACGGACATCACCATGTTCGAAGCAGATCACCACCATGGACAACGACTGTACGAGAGAAAAAGAATGGGAGTTATGTTCATGAATACACGATGAATACGATATACGATGAATTGTGGGGTCCTATTGATGTAGCAAATGAGCGTTTTTTGGCGTATTCATCGGTCATCCTATTCATCGTATTCATCGTATTCATCGTATTCATCGTATTCATCGTATCGTATCGTAATGTGCATTATCTCTCTGCTATGCTGTAAATGGAGTCGCATGCGTGAACCACACTGCTCAAGGATAGATCGGCTCCAAACGTTTGGTTTCTTATCCGAGATTGAAGAAGTCATAATGAATTATTCTATTCTCCAATCTTCAGACATTCGTCGTAACCCAGTTTAGTTGCAAACTTGTCTTCTGGAGGTATTTCCTTTCTGTTCTCTGGTCAGTCACTGTCTACAGAAATTTACTAGAACTTGTTCCTCTTCCATCACACGTTTTTCATTACTATGAACTGAACATGAATTGTCATAAAAGAAAAGTAGTGACATAGTAACAAGTAAATAGATAGATAAATAGAAATAAACTAGTCTTTAGCGATTTCTTTACTTTAAAACAGTATAAAATGCGACCGTAACTATGTGAATTTCTGTACAAAAAGCAAGCCACAGACCTTGAAACTGATTTCCGGGCAACCTAACACTTTCTAATTCCTGTATTTTAGAAAAATCATATGAGTAAACGGTGTTGTATGATGTGGGGCGGACAACACAGTGGTAGTTGTCCGTCATCACCAGCATAGTGCTAGTTCTATTCCGCTCCGGGCCAACCAAGCCTCTCATCCATCCGGGGTCGGGAAATTAGTACCGGTCTTGTCTGGGGAGAAAACCACTCTCTGAAATCAATTGGGAATGTCCCAGCCTGGCTAACTCAGGACTCCAGGGAGAATTGCTCAACCAACATTAAACGACATTCAAGATGAAATGAAAATCTTCAAGCAGCAACCGAAGCCACACGTTAAAACTTGGAAGACCTTCGTGGACGATGGATACAAAGAAACGAGTTGGATGTGAGAAATGCTGGGATCCGCACAGTAGACGTGAGAACGGATCAAATAAAATAAAAAAAAATGTATGATGTAGTGCCTTCGATGATGCTTGATTAGGTTTATTGACGCGCTTGCTCATTTTGTCCGTTTCCAGTAACATCCTTCGCAATCCGATTTGTTCGCCTCCCGGTTGCCTCACCACCCGATGTGGTAGACGAGAGCCTCCAGATGATCGGGTACTGAGCCCCGAGAATTGCTGGTCGAGCTATTGTGATTTCCAGGAGCGCCAAGGGCATCCTGGCTGAAGTTTTCCTCAGGTCGTCACCACTACAGCTAGGGGCTGGCTTTCGTGAAGCACAGGAAGATTTGTCACCTTGTGACTAGCTTCACACCAGGACGATGGTGATTTCTGCATTGGTTTCCTGTTAGCTGGGCATCCGGATGGAAACACCAGACTCCTTCTGAGCTTGGGAGGTCCTGCTGCGGGTATGAACCCTCCACTGTATCGCAGCGTGACATCGAGGAATACCCACTAGCCTCGATTGGGGATAAACCTTTGGAAGGATTAACGATAACAATAATAATTAATAGTGGTAATAAAGATGATGAGGTATTTGCAAAACTCCGGCCCGAAGGTGTCTGCGATGGGAAATAAACCCCGCTATTAACTTCTCCGAAGGCTAATGCGTTCTCCACTCACAACATGCGCGTCCTTCGTTTCGCGTGCCTCATCTAGTTTTCTATCTGGTAACAATAATGTTTTTTAAATGACCAATCTTCAAAACTATTTTGTGCATCTCAGCATTCCTTGCATTCCATCAGTTTTCTCACCTCCATCATCCAGCAAGGTCTTTGAATGTCTTAGGTGTCGGTTCGGCTGCTTTTTGAAGATTGTTGTCTAGTTTATGAATGTTGCTGAATGCCAATCCACTTTATTCTCCATCAAGTCCTAAAAATAGCTGTGCTAGAGAGTTCCCAGCTGATTTGAGAAGTAAGCTGGGTTCAGACAAGTCTGGGTCTGGCACTGATTCCATGGCCTCAGGGACATGCGGGGGCTTCATAAGTTCGAGGCAAAATCGAACCAGCACCGTTCTCATGATGAACAGCATCATTAACACTGCGCTACCAGCCCTCTAATGATAGTAATAATAAGTTTGGATCCTCCTAACAGTTTACTGCCTCATCGTGATCGGTAGGTGTTCCTGGGGGGCCGGGTTGCGATGCTGCGATGTAAAGCGGGAGGATTCATCCCCCCCCAGTATGGTTTCCGAAGGTGAGGAGTCTGGTACTTCCATCAGAAAACCCAGCTAAGAGTAAACCATACCAGGATCCACCACCGTGTTGGTGTCACTCTAGTCGCATGGTGGCAAATCACCTCTGATCCATAAGTGGGGCGACTGGGTGGTGACGACCTGAGGCAGACTTTGGCCAGGGCTACTTCACTTCAGGACTCCGGAGAAGCACAACAGCTAAACCATGAAAACCCCGAAAAAAAAATCCGAGAAAAAATGGAATTTATACTGGGGCCCTCACAACCAGTGAATGCGGGCCATCCGAGAATCCATCCAAGTAAGTAATAAGCTTGGATACTGGAGCTTCATCCATTCCATTCCGTCCGTGCGACATCTACGTAGGTCCCAGCTTCTGCGTTTATCATCGATGGCTTTGACGATTTTTGATGTTCTGAATGTCGCTCAGTGTTGGTCGAGGCGATTTTCCCTATAGCTCCTGGACAGCCATGGTAGGGCATCATATCTTCATTATAGACAATGGACAACCTTTATGGATCTGAGCTTTTCTCGGAAAAGTCTGGTGACAAGTTTATGACTTCCATAGGCGTTGGCGCATTGGTAGTCTTGGTACGCAGTCGAAATACCGTCTTATTCGTTTTGGCACGAACGTCCCGTATAAATGGCATGACTACCGCTGCATTATCTGCGCCCAAATAAAATATGTGTCACAGTTAACTAAATAAACTTTGTAGTAAAGACGTCTTCACAGTTCTTGTGTTCCCCTATCTACTATCCATTTCCAAGCACGACAACCACAGTGTGAAGAATGGAGCTGATGCTCAGTTGAATCATTTTACGACTAGCAGAATTATCGGTGACTAGATGTCGATGGTAACCACATATGATATTTTTTAAGGGTAAAGGAAATGTTCAATTTCAACAACATTTTCAACAACAACAACAACAATAATAATATTTTTGTTCATCTCAACAGGGAATCGTTCAAGCACCCAAATATAAATGGCACACACATCATCTTGCAGGAATGCGAAGCTCTGATCTTCGAAGTCTGTCCCATCTTTGAGATCCAGGACAACACACATCGATAGCGAAACACAGATGTACCGCTCATATAACGAGAAGAGCAGACGACAAATGGGCGGAAAGAGCTGTAAAGTGGACTCCACGAGGATGCAGGTGTCCATGTGACGGTAACCAGCACGTTGAGCGTACGTAAAAAAATCAGCTGTACTCGCAGCAGCAGTTGTTTACAGATCACAGTACGAGACTCCCACCCACCACCATGCTCGAATCAAACCACCGTCATGGACGACGACTGCGAGGCAAAGAAATGAATAGAAAGTGTGTTGAGGTCCCCACAACTCGTGAAAACAGGCCGTCTAAGTGTTCAAATATCCAGTTGAGAACCGTGCACTTAAATTTCTTCATTATCACTGGAAAAAAAGTTGGGAATGTTCTAGAATCTTGGTTGCAAATCAAAATCGCAATCACAATGTAGCAGAGATTGAAGTCGCTTTCCGCATACTTGGCTCTCATTTGTGGCCACACTGCTCTTAGCATGATGTGAAGAGAAGTAGCACGCCATCACGTGGAAAATTTCAATCTTATTTGCACAAAGACATAATGAACTTATTCTTTACCACATTGATCTTCTCTCAGTAGGCCCTCAATCAAAAAGCTACCGTTAGCAAACTTTTTTATTTGCTGCATATTATCATTTTTCGTGGCAGGTATGATGTGAAATACAACCACTATGATGGTGAGATATTTGCAAAATTTGTAACCCAGGCCAGATTCGAATCCCTGATTACCCCTTCCTGGAGGGTCACGAGCTACCAGCTACACCACCGACGCTGTTGCTTCGCCTTTCTCTCGGCCAGTTCTCTATCTAAAGAGTGCCATCAGCATTCACCCGTCAACGGAAATGGCTGAGGGAAAGTCAGAGCAATTGCATCACTGATGAAGTGGGTAACTCGGGCGCCTCAGGAAAAGGGTGATCGCGAGTTTAAATCCGGCATGGGGTCCGAATTTTGTAACTACCTCAGTACTGTAGTGTTTGTATTCCACACTATAGCCAGTGATTAAAATTGCAATTATTTCAGAAAGACGTCCCATAACACGCAAAAATTTGTGCCGTACACTTTGACACAAATTCGAAATGGAGATGGTGGGTGAAAAATATTTACGTTAACAATTTATAAAAAGAAAACAATTTTTGGTAACAAGAATATTAGCGCCTTAGCTGTATGCTTAACTTGCTGACACCCTACCATAGAGTTCTCGTCCATCATAAACTAGAAAACAGTCCTCTTTTTTGAAATACACTAGCTTTCTTTGGCATTCGTTCAATAAGACATAAATAGAAGGATAAATAGTATTCCATATCTTTATTTCTCTATCCTTTGTATTGCACAGGAAGCAGTATGCAGAATATTTCCTCAGAGACCGTTTCCTTGTTTACAGTACCAAAAGACCGCCCAATACACATTTTCACTGAAGGCGCTTTCGATCTGTTCCACAATGGTCACATTAAGCAATTTCGACAAGTGAAAGAGGCTTTTCCTAATGTAAAAGTCACAGCTGGAAGTAAGTCAGAGTGCCTTCATCTCATAACTCTCAATAAAAAACATCTAAAAAGAAAGACCCACTAACAATCATTCACTCAAGGCGACAGCAGCAGATTACTTGTTGCACACAAAAAGTTATCCAGTAGATTTTGTAGCATGGAAGGACACGAGGCGGATCGCAGTGTTCAAATGATATTTTCAATTTTTACGATCTCTACTAAGAAATTAATTACGGAGAGCTTCTTATATCGGTCTGCCTGGTTAATTGTTAGTTCGGCTTCCGTATGGAAATGTCGAATTATTAGTTACATTGCACAGCAGAAGTTCCCATTGTACACCTCCTCAGGTCCGACATCCACAAGTAACAGTCACGATAAGGCGACGGTAAAACATTGAGTAGAAAAAATAGAGTAAAAACACTTTAATGCTGAACCATGCACTTAGGTCTTACTACGGACTGCATATAGCACATTGGTAGTGATGTCCGCCATCACGAACATGGTGATAGTTCAATTCCACCCAAACCAAGCAAGCCTCTCATCCCTCCGGGGTCGGGAAATTGCTAACGGACTTGTCTGGGAAAAAAATCACTCTGCAATCAAACTGGGAACGCTCCAGCCCGGCTATCTCAGGACTCCAGGGAAAAATTGCTCGACCATCATTCTACGACGTTCAAGATGAAATGAAAATCGTCAAGCAGCACCGGAAGCCACACATAAAAGTTGGAAGATCCTCGTGTACAATGGATGCGAGGGAAGCGAATCGAAAGTAAGAAGTGCTGGGATCCGCACGATAGACGTGAAGACGGGTTGTATAAAATAAAAAAAGAAAACAGACTGCACCATTCTTACCCATCAAATTCAAAATTTATGTTATACACTTCAATATTAGCTATCTAGTTACTTTTATAGCATGATGCGATGAACTGGTGATCAAATTCACGGGCGGGCCTTTAGTGATGACGTACGATGAACGTATGGCATCCGTCGCCGAATGCAAATATGTTGATAACGTCGTCGACCACGGAATGTTCTATCCAACTGTTGATTTACTGGATGAATTAGAGGTATTGTTCTACGAAACGGTCGAAACATAAGAAATAAAAATCAGAGTGCAAAACCCACTCAATCTGGATTTTCGACAAAGCGTCTTAACAAAAATACGTAGCATGAGAGTATGATGCTGTTCATTTAATCTAATCCGAAGGCCGACCTGAGAGCACATGACGACATTCCTTACGCCCATTCTAATGGTGCGGACTGCTACAAACCATTTTAGTACATCGACCGTTTTCTTCCCACTGAACGGTAAGCCAAAGTCAAATATTTGAAATAAAATTGATATCGGACTATCGATTTTTCAAATAATGACTTGATTTCTCGAAACTAACAGAGTCTCCTACGTTTACCGCCTTATTGGTACGGGTATTCCAAGGTATTGAACAGCGATGCAAAAAACGAGATACATTCTCTATCAGGGTGTCCTAACCTAGAAAGAAGTTCGATCCACCTAGAAACCCACTCTGAAGTAAACCAGGACTAAGAAACCCTGTCGTCTTGGCAGCAACATAGTCGAAAATTGACAAATCTCCCTCTGATCTCTAAGTGCGGCCGACTATCCTCCATGATGGCCACTTAGGAAGGCCTTACCATGGTCATCTTGGGAATGAAGGGAAAGCAAAGTTTGCTTGAGCCATAAATTAACAAACAAACGTGGATTCTGCCGGTGACCGCACACCCTTCGTGAGTACGAGCCAGTGGAACAAATATGTAATTGATGGTGCGAAGCAGAACAGTTGTTCACATATCATCGTAAATCGAAACTCTACAGGATTCAGCCATACGGAATGCTTGAGAACTCACAAATATATCAACATTTTGTTCTATTGACAAGCTCACAGCGATAAAAGTTTGGAACCAAATCGTTATTGTGGCTAACTTTTCGGTACTATCGCCTTCTTTAAGAACTACTTATCGGCGAAATATCACGTCAACCAGTTATGGTTTGATGAAAGATGAATTTATAAAGATACAACTAATATAAGGTGTTTTTAATATATAAAATAGTTCCCATTGACGGGTGACTGCTGATGGCAGTAGTAAATAAAAAAACGAGCTGAGAAACAGGCGAAACGAAGGACGCGCATGATGTGGTGGTGAACGCGATAGCCCGGAAAATGGTAGCAGCGTGTTCGACCTCCAGCGCAAACACCTGCCGTTCGGAGTTTTGCAAATATCTCAGCATTATTGTGGTTGATTTCACATAATACCCTGCCGCGAAAATTGTAGTAGGCAGTAAATAAAAAAACAGTTAACATTATAAAAAAGTTGTTTCCAGAACCAAGCGCATATCGACGACCAATCTGATACAGCGAATTGTAGATTTGAATCAGGAATTCCGTGAACGGAACATCAGACGAGAGAAATCCGGTTGACTATAATAGATTATAAATACATTGCCAGTACACTTCGATTTGTGGTGTAACACGATACATGACTAATACTGTTTGATAAAAATAAATTCGTCAAACAATTCTTCACAGAACATATGAGATGGAATAATAAACAAATCATTGTCATCGGGATCGGGACGGGGATAGTGATCTGGTTAGCGACCCCATCGATCAGGAAGCAAAGGCGCCAGTTCAACCCCCCGTCCCCAACGCTCCTCTCCAGTCCACTTGGGAACGCCTTAGCACGGCAATCTCTAACATCTCAAGAAGAATAGGCTCGACCAGCATTCTACGACATTGATAAGAAGGATTAAATTCTCAAGCAGCAGCCGAAACAACAAGATGAATGTTCGAAGACCATTGTGGGTGTTGGATGCGAAGAAAACGAATCGAATGCAAGAAATGCTTGGATCCGCAAAGAAGATATGATGATAGGTCATGTAAAAGTGAAACAAAACGAGTCATAGTAACTATAGTTTAATCACCACAATTTGCATGCAGAATCCTCACCGGAAGGGTCACAGAGAGCGGTGAGTGTGTGAAGGAGCTGTTTCGTTCCCAGTGCAATTGGAATCGGGGTTTCCTCATGTTTCTGTCGAGGTTACAGATATATTTGGCTGACTAGGGTGTAACTAACCTGACCTTTCCAGGGTCTGACGAAGGCGAAATCCTTCGAAATTATAGCTATTTTGACTATAAAAAAGCTTTCAGCGTTGATCAAACCCTAAAGGATGCACCATGGATTTGACTTCATCAAGCACCGTTAGAGGTAGTTGAACGCAGATCTAGCCCATACAGTGACTCGCGTTGGCCTACTGATGCATCGAGCCAATGCCGCTATCCTCCCGGACAGGTCTGATAGCAATTTGCCGACCCCGAGGGGATGGAAGGCCTGGGGCGCGGGACAGAACCCATGTGCATTACAAGGCATCTCGGAGCACTGGGCTCCATTCATAAAATAAAAAAAATGACCTCTTAAACGCATATTAAGAAAACAGCAAATTATTGTTCACTGTCCAGGTTAACAGAGAGCTAGTCATGGGAATTAAATAAAGGATGCTTCTCTATCGACTATAATATATATATATATATATATATATATATATATATATATATATATATATATATATATATATATATATATATATATATATATGTACACATATATATGTATATATATGGCTCTCCAGCAGCAAAATAACCAAGCACGAACTCTAGCATTGCGCGCCACCACCACGTAGTAATTGCGTATGGCTGAGCGTCTGTCATCGCAGTCGCCAGTGAGAGGCAATCGGTTCGCAACCGCGTCAGCAAGGGACAGCCAAAGTTGGTCATTCTGGTTGTATAAAGCAGACGCAACATCATAGAGACGTAGTTGTTGCTTGCCATGGTTGGTATATGACATTGCGAGTGTCAAGTACTTCCTACAATTTTGCAACCTTCGTCACTTCGTACTACCTTAGGGGCTTCCACACCGTCAGAAATAATGGCAGCATAGTACTTACATCGTTTCCAAAGGAGGCGATTAGTCCTAATACTTAACCTTTGAATAGATTTCGGATGCTTTGATGTAAATTCTATCAAGAACTTAACACTATATAGTGAGCCTCTGCAAAATTTCGCCTAGTAGGAAATCTTCTGAGAAACCATATTGTGAGGGTAATCGATAATGTCGAGTTGAATACGATTGCGTGTAGTCAGTGTACACACATCACAGTAAAGTAACCGCATAATCTGTTTGCAGAACACCAGGTAAAGCAAAAAACGGACTTTGAAACACTTCATAGATCCGCATGCTTTTGCTATTCCTACTTGCATTACTTCACCTTTCAGTGGAATTAAAATAGTGGTTGTAGAGGTACTGCAATAATACTACTAATAACACAACTATACCAAGCACCAAAAATCCACATGTAGACAAAGGTCATTAAAAGATATAGGACAAGGTGTCCAGGTTATCTTCCTTAAGAATGCTATATATATATCTCAGCATATTAAGCACCGTAATCGCCACTGCATATACATTTGACCTATATAACGAGATGCGATGGCGTGCTGATATAGCGTCAGTTTTCAGACCCCGGGGACATGAAGTGTTGCCTGGAACAGGATTTGTGGTCGAACCAAGATCATGTGTGTACTGCACAGCACCTTTGACCACTGTTTCACAGGCCGTAGGGCCCATTATTCCTTTAGCCTGACCCTATTCCCTACAAAGACTATCACTTAAAAAAATGAAGTAACAGTCCATTCCATAGAAAAACTGGGATATGATTAGAACTTTAATCAATGACGAAGATAACATACACAATCTTTGATTAAAAACCCTCTTTTGGAACACACGCGTACACACATATACAGAATCTATTCCAAATTGAAGATAAATAACAGCTATTGAATACTTATTGAGAGGAGTCAGAAGAGGAGAATTTCATAACACAGAGAGGAAACAAAAACGGTGCTACAATACGACAACATATCTGATATTTTGCGATGATGATGATGATAACGACGATGATGAGAAACAGGCGATAAAGTCAGTACTTAGCGCATTCACCACACACTTTCCATTCACAAACGAAGTGCTCAAGCGACTTATCATACCAAAAACTGGTAGAACAGAATAAAAAAGAAAAGTATGCAAGAAGATGATATACGTTGTTGTCTAAAGTGAGCAAATAAAAACCCACAATTACACAACTCCCTAAAATAGACAGAATCTGCCGAGGACCAATGATATTGAAGAATTTAGAGCTAGCACAAGCAATGCTGTTTGATATTTTCAAATTTTAACCACCACAGATTTATTAAAAAATATCTGAAACTACATGAGGAATGCATATTACATCAAGTTAAACATAAGCACAGACTAACGTCGTTATTAGGTGTTTTCTTACATTTCACGAACCATCTGAAATAAGTTACTCTCCTAACGAATGACGACAAACCTAGTGACATTAATAAGGAGCTTTACGTTTCTAAACAGTTTACTGGAAACTGATAGATTATGGTATCCTCTGCAGAAAGTTACATTCAAAACTGGCCATCATCTGGAAACAATAAGACGCTAATACAGAAACTAAGTGGATATCAATGTATGATCGCAAAAAAAATCTTAGGAGTACAGTGGTAAATAAAAATAACATGAATTTAATAAGTATCATAATCTCTGAAAACAACTACAAACCAAAGCAGTGACCAGCCGTATCAAACCACATAATTTTTTGAACAAGAGCACTTTTGTTGCAAGAACTAAACCATGATTTATTTAAATGAAAAGGGATAACCTAATAGGTAGACGATCGCGTTAGACAAGGAGACTTTAGGCATAAGGGAACGTAAAGCGAGTGTGACATGCAAACACCAATGAGAAAGCCAAAAAATTGAAGTACGTCAAGGTCAAGAAGCTGCGAACATATACGAGTAATACTAGCATGGAAAGGACGTTGAATGAAGGTCTTGCAAGAAAATCGTGTAGGCTGAGTTTGAAATTCAGTCAATTAACGATATCTGTGCGAAACCAGTCAACGTCCGCTCGTCGGGAATCTGAAAGCGATTGCGGAAACTATATACAAAAGTAAGAAGTAATCAGACCAGAAATAAGAAAACCCTACAAAAAGTGGTAGAACAAACACCATTTGAAGAGACTGCTAGGAAAACTCAACTTTTGCCTCATAAAAATAGAAAAACATTCGACATAATCGCGACTATGTTGGCTTTTCGACTACCAGAACCCTTGAGGAGAAAGTGCATCTGGGACTTATAGAAGAAAGTATGCTCTATCGCTATAAGCACAAATATAATTTTTCAAACGGTATTCTACTTTACGAGTATTTAGAATTCTACTTTGCTAAAACGTGGAGAAATCAACATGCAAAAGTGGGTTCAGATTCTTAACATTTTTAATGCACGAGCACCAGACATAAATCGAATAACTCGCGGTTACCATTGTTTTTCTAGATGAAACCCTTGTTATTCAGTCGCCTGCGCTAAAATAAATACAAGCGCGGACGGAAAACGAAGAATAAAAAAGAGATCTAGAAAACAGAAATATCGTAGCAGAATAAGAAAACTTGCTTCATGCTCAATTGTAAATCTTAATAGTTTCCAATTGAAACGATATTTTGAAAGAACAAAATATTTTTTTCAAGTACATATATATATATATATATATATATATATATATATATATATATATATATATATATATATATATATATATATATACCATCGCGGAGGCGTTAATAAATTCATGCCTCATAATGAATATGCTGTATAAGCAAAACGTCATACATTTTAAGACAAAAAATAGGGTAGACAAAAATATATGGGGAAACATCCGGTCGAAAGACAAGAATCCATATTCGGAACACTGGGTTAATTCCGTTCTAAACACCTATGTATAACACAATTTCAAGACAGTATTTCACAATTACTCACTTCATTTGGAGCTACACCTGAGTTGAGTGCGAATGTCACCGATCGTTTATCACTTTTCTGCTCGGCGAAATCAATAAGCTTTTGCAAATTTGCAGCGACGATAACCAAGTCGTGACAGTCTATCAGTTCAGCCGTTACTAACTCATGTGCGATTCCTTCCACTAAAATACCAGTAACTTAAATATCAACGAAGTGATCAAATAGACCGCGGAACGAATATAGCACTGTTCCAAAGAACAAAATACGGCGCTGTACGTGTATAGGATTTTCCTCTTAATATACGGTACTTGATATTATAAACAGAACAAAGGGCTCCAAATCCTATGAAAACGTGGGAATTCGCTAGATAGTGGGAATCCATAACTAGGTTTGGCATTCTTCTGGTCTTCTCTGTCTGTAATAATGCCATAGGAGAGGGTCAATTTGTGAATGTTACCTATAATGTAATGAATAGTTCAAAACATCCGTCGCGACCTATAAAACATCAACACGGTACAAAACAGATATATCAAATGAAGAAAATAAACTAAAACGGAATTTTATCACACAAAGACAAGAGAATCTAAAAATGTCCAGGTAAGGTGCTCAGTGTTATAAAGCATCATGTTAAAAGTGTTGTTTCTCACTGATCAGGGAGGGCTACCTCATTTCTGAAGAAAAGTGGAGATTTGTAGCGGAAACAGGAGTATCAGAAAAGGTCGATAACTAGGATTTCTACCTGCGGTGATTTGCTATTCTAATATACATCCTACGCAGCAAAACCACACTAATCTCCTTATATCAGACTACAATAATTAAAAGATTTGCTAAAGACAATAAGAATGGTAAGGGTTAGTAAATCTGAAAAAAAAGCGAAACAGAAAAAAATGAAAGCGTAATATACCTGTGTCAGCAGTTCGTGTGTAATCAAACTTGATGTCATTTAATTCACGCTGCTGATTCCTCACACGCAATACCTATGACACGAACATTTCTATAACTCTTAACAAGTATACCTATAACAACGATTCATGATATGCTACATACAACTAATCGTTTATCCACTTATAATCCATTTGATTCACTTCCCACATAAGTGAAAAAAACTTCTTAAATACGCTGGAATATTCTGCTAAACACAACCTTTTATGCTGTGCAAGCAAGTGAAAGATTTCCCCAAAACTGCAAAAAAAAACTTCCCCATTATAAAATGCTACTTCATAGCCAAGCCCAAGGAATATTAATTAGGAAACAATAAGTGTGAACAAAGATTAGAAGTTAAACAATAAAAAACCCGTAAACAGCATGAAAAAGAGTTTAGGATGAAAAACGTACAAGGTTGAGTGTTTCACCCTGAGCACCAGCGTCCTCAGTTTTAGAGTTAGCCATAGAGTTCACTTGAGTTTTAGCAGAGTGCAAGTCATCGTCTTCGCTAGATTCGCTACCACCAGGTGAATCATATTCGAACTCCCAATTACCATCTTTATCCTTCCGCAACTTTCCTGATGCCACCGAAAAAAAATTTAATTGAATTGTCCTACAACCATGAAATGCAAAAGAATTTTAGAAGGGCTATGAATATAAGCAACCTTCTTCGCATTATGATGACTAATCACTGGTACAGCAGCAAGATTCTCTATGAGCGAGTGAACTAGATACTTCTTATCTTTAGCTTTCTTGAAGAACGAATATTTTAGAAGCTCCGAAGCCGTTGGACGCTTTGTCGGATCCTTCTGGATAATTAAATGTAAAGTAACCTTGGAAATGGAAAAGAAGTTTTTAAAGTATTAACTAATTGAAGACACAGACTTGACATTATATTGGTCAAATATGATATCGTGGTATACAACGAACCTGAAGACAGTCCTTGATTAAAGCGCGAAACGACTTGCCATAGGCTTTATACTGATCTTTACGTTCAGCGTTCGTTTCCAGAGTAGGTGGATCATTTTGCAGAGTTAGCATCAACACCTTGGAACACGCAGTCACAAATATAATATATTATATAAAAGAACAATTTTGGAACATATTCTGGCTAACCAACCTTCATTGGCGGAAATTTATGATATGGTGCGGTTCCCGTAGCAAGTTCAATAGCCAGGATACCCAAACTCCAAATGTCGGCTTTGAAGTCGTATCCTTGAACTTGTTCCATCACTTCTGGAGCCATCCTAAGCGTGAAAAGCTCAGGTTACCTCAAATACAGTGTGCGTCTAGTAAACCGAGTCCCATCTACCCCAACGCGCGCCGCACCCGGCTCCCACCTTACCATACCCGTTACTCCCCTCCCATTTCCAAATACGTAAACGTTTCCCTCACTTCGCTAAAATATGAAAATAAAATGAGAGGTTGCCGAAATTGCAAACAGCAACCATCACACGAACAAAGTGATGGAAAACGCTCACGCCTAACCCCCTACCATCAACCCCGAATCAACGAGGTCAAAACCCACCAGCAAGGTGTGCCGACGAATGTGTGACGAACCTTCTGAAACGCAAACACATGTGTAACACAACAAAGGACCGATTTCGAAATTCGGCCTACTATGCAATAAATTAAGGATGTCTAAGGAGGAGCAAGTAAGGCGTCGGGCATTCAGTGCGTTGGGCCAGATAGAAAAAGATGTTCTGCACGACACCTCCTCTCAATCCACCCTATCATCCTCTCTAAACATCATCGACGAAAAATAACATGATAAAAAAGACATTATATCATATCACACGATTTAACTAAGCTAATCAATTCTCATAAAATTAACACCCTTAAAATCTGAAGCAATGCGTTTACTTAAAATTGCAAAGAAACAAGATTTCTTTAATAGGACACAACAGTAACCTCTTGAGATTCTCCGTACTGAATTTAAGAGATAACGTGTTCAGAACATAGAGACTCGCATGCGAACGGTAAGGTAAAAAAAAAAACGACTATGTAGCCATGGCAGTGAATAAAGATATTTCCTTAGTTTGTTGGAAATTACTTGATATTTCGACTCATATAATCTAATGGAATGGTTATAAAAGCAGCTCGTCGTTAGAAATGCATAACTTATAAAGAGGAAACGTATAGAAATCAACAAATGTAATATACCTGACGAGAAAGATCACCGCCTGAAGAAGCTAGCCAACCAGACACACCAAAGTCAGCTATTTGCACAGTACCATCATCCGAAATAAGAATATTACCCGCCTAGAAAGCAATAAACATTCTCCAGAAAAAAAAGCCATGACAGACCAGTTAATTCGGTGGAGATGCATTTTGTTATTATCAATCACTGGTAATCAATCTCGTAATTTCTGTCGTTCTGATGATGGTTAAAAAAACAATACTTTTCAAAAACAACCTCATAAATCCCTATTCATGAGTAACATAGACAGTGATAAGAGAAATAGGATCTAAGTTTTTTTATTTAGCTCAGAAAACAGAACATCTTCATGACACTGTAGGAATATCTAAAGCATTTCAACACAGCTAGCAAAACACAGAGACTTACCTTGATGTCGCGATGAATCTGTCCGCTAGAATGGAAATAGTCAAGGCCTTTTAGTACTTCACGTAAAACAGTAGCAATCGTTGTCTCATCTAGCACTCCATACATAGCCTGTTCTTTACCAATTGCCTGAACCGCACATAAATTTGAGGAATTGCCGATCTAACTTTATGGTACATATTACATGACTATAGAAGAAAAAAACGCCAGATTAGTGCAAATGATATCAGCTCAATACTCTTCACCATTCATTTTCATCCAACCAAAGATCAGATGATGCAGTCATATAAAACGTTTTCGTTGACAATCAATTTCAAGTCATTTAAACTTTATTTCATAGTTGAAAAGAATGCTATCTACAACTAGAACGGTACCAAAACAGCACCCATAAAAGCGTAAATTATAGAGCGATGATACACATACAACACAACCGTAGCTGACATTTCGGCAGAATCACTTTCTGCAGAGCCGCTTTTTTCATCTGTCCTCTACCGAGGAAGAACAGCCGCTCAGAGTCGCATATGGTGGACGAGTCGTCAGCTACGGTTGTATTGTATGTAGGTTATTGTATGGAAGTAAATGTCTGCTGTATAACAACCTCGCGATTGCTGAGAAAGAAAACGACGAATTTATAATCCAATCCCGAGCTTAACAGAAAGTCGATCCTGGGAATTATAGAGCGATGTGTTTACCTTTATTTTCCTTTTTAGTATGTCCAACATTGAGCCACTATTCAATAGTCGCATTACTACCCATAGTTCCTCACCGACAACGAACGATGTGTGGTAGCTCACCACATTTGGATGAGCGCATAATGACATTGCCTATAAAAAAAACTAGTTTGTCTCATCAAACACCAACTACTCGTAGAGATTTATGTGAAAGGCTAGAGCTACCTCACAGACCATTACCAGCTACACGATACGCCTAATCTAAATTACTTCCGGAAAATAGTATTGCCCACTTCACAATATAAAGAATTACAAATACACAATAATTACAATACCAACCTGAATCTCATGGCTTAACTCATCCACCGATGTCTGACATTTTTCCAAATTTATACACTTAATGGCACAGCGCTCGTTACGTGGTGTGCAAATGGCCTATAACAAACGTGGTAACAATACAGAGCAACATTTTGGAATAATGATTAGGATTACAGAGTAGGGATTAGGACTAGAATTAATTCGCTAGCGATATTTAATCAGTAAAGGTGTTTTAATGAATTGGCTACCCATTTTCACGGTGTCATTATAAACCAAAGAGCCGTTTCTATATAACCCAACTCATAAAAGCTCCCGAATTCCATGCTGGTAAAGAATTAAAGAATGATCTCCATAATGATCTTTTCGCATATTCTATCCTGTAGAATCTGTCCCTAAGAAATGAGCCATTTTGACCTTTAAAGAAGAACAGAATTAAATAGAAGTAGGCGTGGACGAAAAAGTGGTGCACTTTTTGTAACAAAGTTCGCTATTTCAATAACCAGCATTTTGAAACAGGTCGATCGATGCTATCGAAACGAAACGCTATATTCACCCGTCCGACAGCTACGGCACACACTTCTTTTCTTTTCGAACAACTTTTAAAGACTCCCATAATAAGCACTAGTCCATTTTTGAACCCACATCATCCCACAATCTCTAAACATGAGGTGGTACTTCAATGACCTCTAGCGACATCGTTTTCAGTAATATTGTGACCAACAGAAAAGTTTCTTCATCCATCCCTTATCGTTAAAAGACCCGTCTAATCATTGAAATCCTCGCAACCATAGCATTCTGTACAATTTCATCACATATAATGTTACTCTAGTTTCGATATGAAATGTGATGAGGTGAAAAAAAACTAGCCAATCAAATCGA
Organism: Angiostrongylus vasorum; assembly: GCA_018806985.1. NCBI lineage: Eukaryota > Metazoa > Nematoda > Chromadorea > Rhabditida > Metastrongylidae > Angiostrongylus > Angiostrongylus vasorum. The sequence continues at coordinate 520,418 of JADANN010000351.1, read as the reverse complement.
AATCGGGATCGTAACTTAGCCTTCGTCCAAATCCTATTCTAGATAGGCTTAAGAATCAGTAAAACCTTAAAAATGATCTAACACATTTAACTATAAGGTCACACCACTTATGAAGTGGGGAAACGACGTGCAAATCTAATCATGGACAGTCAGCTTAGGTGCCCCTGAAAGATGCGGAAATGGGAAATGGAGAAATAATAGGGTAAACTGTGGTCCAACACTAACAAATAAAGGACGCTATAGTCTTCCCTTATAAAGGAAGGATGAAGGACTAAATCTAGTCAGAGTGATCAAGTTTCGATTGAATCCATTACCTTATTATCAACACTATAATAAACAGCAGAAATAACTTACCAACTGGTAATACACAAACCTTATAAACAGTGGCTGTGGCACCTACACCAATAGCATCTTCCAAAACGTAGTGTTCCTTTCGATTAGGCCACACCGGTGTTGGCTGACCACCGCTTCCTGGTTGTTGCTGGTCCATAGAGAACGCTCCAGCTTCTGTGGATGCCGCTTGATTTAGGTTCACCAGTGCTGACTGTGCATTTCGGTGGAGTGCTTCTCCGGAGCTGCTATTCATCGTAGAATTCGTAGAACCACAGGAAGTGAGGACGCTCGCACCACCACCTTCTGTTGAACCCATCTGCAATCAAACAAACAAGTTCAAAAAATTGTGATGCACCGTTCAAAATAAAACACTCAGGCCTCATTTCAGAAATCGTGCAAAACCAAAAGCGTAAACATATGTGCTTGGCACTAGAACGATACTCATGTATTCACCTACGAGCAAACCTTACCACAACAGAGGAATTTTCCTCGAAAGTATATGTGGAAAAGAAAACAAAGAAAGAAAAAAGAACAGCGAAATATATTTTAAAAAAACGGCTAAAACTTCTTCGAGATAGTTCTACTACGCAGGAATCCTTCCAAAACCGCTTCCAATGTTTGTAAGAATAGATGCACAATTAAGGAAAGTATAGTGCGCTCATGGAATCATACTTAGGCCAGGATGTTCTCAGGACTCCAGAAAACCACACTGGCTAAACCATCAAAACTCCTAAAAGTGGACATTATGCTGGGACCCGTACTACCAGTGAAGACGGGCCATCGAAATATCGAAGCAAGTATAGTACGCTCATAAATAGTGAACCATAATAAAAATTTGCATAAGTAACAAACATTCACCAAGGAAGCAGAACTGACATGAAACGAATTAAAAACGAAAACATTTGATAAAGGCTCGCCAAAAAAAGAACTCGTTTGACACTTCGGCGTGGAATACGTGACGTTCACCGCAACAGTATCTCCACTATTAAATGTAGGAGAAACCATGCAGTATTGAGTATAAAAATTGCCGTTAACGCTGTTAATACATTTGTAACAACGTTACCGATACTGAATCACAAGAAAACGAACACTGTGGCCGATAGGACTCCTAATGGCATCATATCGAGTACGGTTAAAAAAGTAGACGCCGCGCAAAAATTAGGCGTTGTCACGAACATATGTGTTAACTGCACTAGAATGCACATAGTCTACGGTTAGCATAATTAGTGCTATGACCAAATCCACTTGGAGCCACTTCGATTAGCAGTGTAAGAAGAGCAGAAAAATACGTTATGAAGGAAATTCTCCACGAATTTTATTCTTCGACAAACTTACAATACCTCAGTAAAAACCGATCTTTCCATGAGAAATATTCTGCAAATAGCAACATCCATGCTTTCATATCAGAGCTAGTGGTGCTTTTGCACCAGCTCAGATCTGTCAGCAATCGTCTTAAACCAGATTTAGTACTGTTTCGCTTATTTGTCTTGAAAAAAATATACTGGAAAAGTTAAACAACCATGTTTGCTGGCTTTACACCACCACAAAAAAAAGAAAAACCCTACAGAACTATCAAACGGCTCAGGAATGATAAAGAAAACTAATGAGAGAACAGGGCATACAAAATAGCTAAATTGCCGTTACTCAGTAATTCTGTAAATGGCACTAAACCAGTGTTGAAAACTGAAATGAACTTATCCGGTACTTTCAGTTCCACGCACCATGAAAGTACTAGGTGCCGCTGGTGTGTGACATTTCTTGAATCGAAGTCGTTTACGAACGCTGTTGATCCTTCGAATGAGACCCCTTGGAGAACAAGCACTCATCCACATCGCTATGGTATCACGTTCAGAACTGAACAGGACTGACGACTTACGTGAAATGAATGAAGAAAATGATCCGACAACCAACTGGGGGTGGACAGACAAGCAGCGAGTAAAACAAAACAGCTGATAACGATTACAACCACCACTACCACAAGCATACCTTAGTTAACATTCCCGTAATTTTTTCGAGATGGTGTGCTAACGACAGGAATGATAGCAGTGCGTTGAGAAAGTCCGCGCTATTCAGAAAGGCGTAGTACACTTTAACCAACATGTACAAAAGCAGGCCCTATTTCAACAAAATCTACTGTAGACATTAGGTTAAGACCTTATATACATTCTCTAGAATCACCGAATGATAATTCTGAACATACACTAATTAGGCGAAAAAGTGTGCTTAATGGGAACTGTCGCCTTCTAAAATCCATTTAATACCCCAAGAGTTTTATCAGCCAAAAGTGAGGTAACATCAAAGGTATACCTCGAAAGTGTTCATTATAATTCCCTTCCTAATCTTCTTAAACTGGTCACTCAACACTTTTATTAAGATCATTGCAAGCCTACTTTCATCTTACCTCAGTATAAATGATTAATGTACTCTTGTTTCATTGATAAGCTAACACAAGGTTGTTAACAAATGTTTACCCTGGCTAACGTCTCGACGTCTTCGTTTTCCTCAGAGCCGATAATTCGAGTCGATGTCCATAGTCACTCTTGCTCTTCCCGACGTGGTATCTTCGCAGTCGCACTGACGATTTGAAGAAGAAGATTCGACTCCATGCGATTACGAAGACACCACATCGGCTAGAACAAGAGAGACTGTGGTGGACACTGATTTGAATCACAGGTTCGGAGGAAGAAAAGAACGTCGAGTCGTCAGCCGAACAGATGTTTCGTAACATCTTTCTGTTAGATTATCAATGAAACAAGGCACATTGAACTTTTATTGACCTTTCAACTTTTACAAGATATAAATGCAAAACAGATTTTCTTGCCATGTTGAGTTCGATGCTTAATGAAGTCGAATGCATCGCGCATCCCTCAGGGATTGATCAACGCCGACAGCTTTATCCTTTTTATCTTTTATCTAAACAATATCACTACTAGCAATCGGTCAGGATCATACGCACTTAGCAGAAATGTATAAAAATGAATACAAACTTTGAATCCTTTTCGGAATTTCAAGGACACTTACATCTACAAAACGTCGAAAGTGAAAGATATAGTAGAATATTTTACTATATTATACTGGAGTATACTCTACGCTGAATAACAGAATGATTCGCAGGTTCTCTTCTAGGTCATACCAATGAAGTGCATTAGAAGATTTGCAAAATTGGAAACAAATACAACAACACGTCACGACATTTTAAACATCAACCACCTTAATCCAAATGATCCAAATCAACAAACTGCCGATATCTGGTTTATGCTTTCGTAGAACTCGTACAGACTATCAACACCAACCTCGTGTCAGCTTATCACAGAAAGAATATATGATAACTGCCGAAGTTTTCGAAGAACTCCCGCAAATTGACCAACTCTACGAATATCCACCAAGGAATTTGCTCTGCGGACAAGTATCTTTGCCACATATGGGCATTGTGGGCACTCCATATGATTCGTTGGAATCAATATATTATTTTCTTCCACTATAAATTACTTTATTAGTACATTTATGAGCAGTAGATCATCCCATTCATTCCATATTGGCAAATAAAATACGGAATTATACACTGTTCATGCGAGTCAAAGTAACAGCGAAAACTTCCACCATATCAATATCAACACCATAGCGGCATTTCATCGAAATCGACCTCTATTGAGAATAAAGTCTCTGACAGCATGCAGGACGCGATTGTGTAATCATACCCTATCACATGACAGAACGATCATTTCCAACATAAATCATCAAGAGAAAACGACGATATTCATTCCTAAAATCAGCATTTGCAGTATTTCAAATGATAACTCAAACCATCAAGAGTGTGAACATTCCATCTTGGTCAAAAAATCTTGGTCAAAACCCAAATAAAAAACCATCATGAAGCTGAGAAATTTGCACAAACACAGCACTGTTTGCAAAATAAGTTCAAAAACGAAATGAGAAAAAGACGCTAAAAACGAGCTCCTTAAGACAATACGGGCAGAAAACGGAAACCTTGAAGCTTTGAGGTATACGATTCAAATAACAAGAGCTGTAGCCTTAACACACAAGTTAAGACTGGAATTTCCAAACGAAGTAGCCTTTCGTTTTGTAATGCCAACCCTGATGCGCAATTTAGCATCGCCGCTGGTCCGCTGGACACACTAGGTGATGGAGACCCACGGACTGTAGACAGTGTCTTCGATAACGTTTTACGAAGTAACCTTTCGCTTTGTAATGCCAACCTCGGTGCTTAACCACATACATTGTGAAAGTACCTCACAACAAAGTCCAGCTTAAAACGTAGTAAAAGACACTGTCTACAGTCCGTGGGTCTCCCATCACCTAGTGTGTCCAGCGGACCAGCGGCGATGCTACGTTGCACATCAGTAACAGAAATACAGAGTGAGAAACGTGTACTGGAAACGAATCCACTTGCTCTAAAGGTGGATTTAAATAATGTAGTACCTGTCCCTACAGGAGTACGTCCATGTCCATCTTATGCATATATAAAGACATATTCAATACATGAAGCCATTGCCTAAGTGAGGATTGTATCTTGAACGCCAAATGAATCAAAAGCCGCAATAAAGTGGACCACGGCGAAGCCCATGACAGCCGATTTAAAGCAGTGTTTGAATAAGTGAAAAAAATGCCACGCCTTCAGTAGAGAAGCAAGGGGAACTACCCATAAGTATACCATGCCTACACAAGTAATGTACCTCTGAGTATTAAATAATAAAATGGTCAGCACAAAGGAGCTCACTCTCACCATCTCGAAAACCTTCAATAGCGAATCGGATGTTTAAAGGAATATGGAGATATTGCTAAAATCCATGCGATATTATACGATACTTAAGTCCAGCAGGACAACTGTAACGATTTGTACCTACAATACATGGATGCTAGCATTGGAATTTATTGAGGATCTGATGACGTATATTAAGCAAATGAAACACGGCCTCATAGAACTCCACTAAGGACACCTGTGAATACCTTTTCCTCGGAACATGCGATAGTAGAGAAGCTGATAGAGTTGTTGTCCCCAGTACGATGTTAGCCACAAACATCAAGTTCTTTGCACAACTAACGACATGATTCGGAGATTTACGGTCGATAATGAACGTTTGAAACATGGGGACTAAGTATTGAAATAGAACGAATTGAGTGGAAAGACTTTGGAGTTCATCTTTGGAGGCCAGATAACACGAAATTTCTGGAACTCTCCTCTCAGCGTTAAACTTGGGAGTCTCCCAGAAAAAGTGTATCAAACGAAATAGAATGCACTTTAGCAAATCTAAGATATTGCCTAATCGATGTCGTTGTTGTCCCAGTGCTCCCCACGTTGTGTTTAAACAATCGTTTCTCTCGCTCAAAATTCTTTTTCACCGAAAAGGAGAAAGTAGCAAAATTCAATGTAGAAATCTAAGATTCACTGTCGATTTCTCTAGATCCCTAGCTGGCCTTTGGGAAAATATCATAGCCGAAGACAATTGTGAGGAAGAAAAAAGATGCAAAGCTATCGAAACAAAAAATAATCTTAAAAAACGGAAAGGAACTAATAGCAGAAAATACAGTTAAGCTAGTAAGAGTATTCGCAGCGCTCACCAGGGTTTCATCAATATGAAACGAACGGTTACTGCATCTTGTATAAGATTAACGGAGGTCGTCCACTTAGACTCCCACCTCTTCGAAAGCTGTTTACGTCTGCCCACATAGTATTTCAGGTAGCATATATATGTCACCTACAAATTAATCGTTTCTAATTCAGACATTCTTCCTTGTCGATAAATATTCGTTCACTATCTGTCGCTGCCAAAATACCTAAAGAACATATTTCCATTCTTCAGCATCCCTATCAGCTTGTCACACTTACCTGTTAGGATGTAACTATCAAGGTCAGTGGAAATCAGCAAGAATGTTTCGTTGGACATGAAGAAAAACAATAATTATATCGAGTAGATTCAGCATGACGGATTACATCACACGATAATGAAACTGGAAGCGCTCTGCTCAGTACACAAAGAGATCGCTGTTGTTTGAGCTAGACAGTGACTCGAGGACTACAATTTTTACCATTCTACAGTAACACTATCGCCAGAAGACAGGCAATGGATCGAGAAATCACAGTATTTCACCAAAATTTTTAAGGCCACCCTCTGGAACGTCATGAGCGTAATGAAACGGAAGAACTGAAATAAAAAGTTGGTTGCCATTCCTCGTTTCTCTTACGATACCATTCTTGTAACACTATATTAACCAGGCGAAACCAATGCTAGCCGATCTCCATAACACCTGTGGGAAGATCGGTCTTCTGATGCGATGCTCATAAGGAACGACTTTGTTTCTGATGAATATTAACGTTAAACGGAATGCATATCTATGAAATCTATAGATATAATAGAAAAAAATATATGTATAGAATAAAAAACGACTGCGACTACTAAATGTGAAATTATTCAAAAACCACTTTTCAAAGCTGCAATGACAATAGTAAATCTGGCCTTTTCCACTGTCATCGGTCACTCGACTGTATTAATGGACTGTTATCATATAAATAGGTAGCCTTGAAAGAATACAATTCTTTAGGAATCAAATCTATACCTCAAATATCAGCGATTGGTAGTGACGTAACGATGTGGAAAGAAATCGCACTGGTTTCAACTGATTCTGAAGAAAATCCTGTCCAACCATAAAAAAAATGTTCTACACACAACATGCCAACCAGTGAAGCAAAAAGCAAATCCTTGTGCAATAGTCGAATTTAACTACGAATCTCTAGTTCCTCTGTAACTGGTGACTGTAATACAACGAAACGAATCTTGTTGAGCTTGAACCACTCTCCCTTTCAGTAATGGTATCCCAGGGAGAGGCGTGTAAGCACAGTGGTAGTGACGCCGATCATCACGACCACGGTGCAACTTAGATCCTATTTCGTGCTCATCAAGCCTCCTCATCCCTCCGGGATCGAAAAATTGGTACCGGACTTGTCTGGGAAAACATTCTCTGCAGTGCAAGTGGGAACGCTCTAGCGCGGCTACCACAGGACTTTAGAGGGAATCGACTTCACTAACATTCAAAGACATTCATGATTAAAGGATAGTCCCTTAAGCAGCATCCGAAAGCACACGTTAAAAAGTTGGAAGACCTTAGTGGATAACAGATGCGAGAAAACGAATCGAATGCAAGAAGTGCTGGGATCCGCAGAGCAGACGTAATGTATGGGTCGTGTAAACAAAAAATGAGTACCCCACATGCTATCGCATGAAAATTTATGTAACCTTGCCCTCGAAAAGAGCGCAACAACCAGAGTTCTAGTGAACTCTTTTGATGTAATAAACGGTGCACAGCATGATGCAGCCTTTACAAAGCATCGTGGGAGTGTTTGCGCTTCGTCATCTAGCACGACCATACTTCATCAAACTTCTTGCTCTATCGCGCTAAGCCTTGAACATTAAACTTGCTTACTCAGCAATGGTTATCTGAGAATTTTTAAGTTAAATGAGCCATAGCTTCCCCATGTTTCGTTCACAACGTTGAAAAAACTTTGGGAATCAAATGGATTTTACGATACCTACTCTTGAAGTTAAATTTCTGCCAGATAAAGTTCTTTAACGCAGAAACAAGCATGAAAGAGGAAAATTTTGCCCAACCATGCCCAACCACCAGATAGCTGCTTCATGGCAATTGTTCTTCTTCGTAAAATCCATGAAAGTGAGTCATGCAAGTTGCCATCAAATGAAAATTTGCCACAGTTTCCACAATGCTTACTAGAATAATAATTAACACATTTCAGATCATACACATATGTCTTTAGTGGACCCGTTAACAGGGAATTTAGACAATATGCATTGGTTAAAATACATTACCGTATCGCTCTTTCTTCTTTAGGACGAATTTTTACAAGTTTACACAGCATGTATGCACTAACACAAAATGCACAATTTTGATTTTTTCGAAGACCAACCACAATCCCTCGATTACTACAGTATTCAAGAAAATCAAGGTTACAGCTTTTCAGAACAAGATTAAGATATTTGTTCTTGAGAGAGATTTCAGAAGTTAATGGACACGCTACCGTCTTTGCTCTGGGAGCACTTTTTAGTACGTTACCTGAATTAAATGCATTTTGATTGCTGTGAAGAACTACGTGTAATCCCATGCTGCAACAACTGAAAATATCATCGCGAATGTGTTAATGAACAACATCTATGAATGACTACTGAATAAGTCAAGAGTTATCTAAATCGCAACATCTGATATGCAAGAATGATTATTTGACTCCATCAAAGAAAGGGAGCGTGTGGCGCAGCGGTCGGAGGCGCCCTGCAACACACACGTAGAATCGACCCCCGCACCCACGGCCTACCAGGCCTTTCATCTCTTCAGGGTCAGCAAATTGGAAACAAACTTGTCTGCGAGGATAGCAGCACAGGCTCTACATCGTGCAGACCACCGCAATGTAAAAGCCAGATTTGCATTCAATCACCTCCAAACGATGCTTAATGAAGTCGAATGCATGGCGCATCCTTCAGGGGATTGATCAACGCCGAGAGCTTCATCCTTATCCTTATGAAAGAACAGAGCACGTGTAAATTTAGAGCTGAAGCAATTGACCAGTTGAGAAATACTGATTCGCTAATTGCTAGCTAATAATACCGAATCAAGCACGGTGGATTGTCCGTTGAAAAAAAATATTACCAACAGCCAACCAGTATCACCAACAACTGTCCTATATAAAAGAGCATCGATGAGTTAAGTTGCTTCACTCCAGCTCACTCAAACGGTGTTCCACTGAAGAAGATTCGACGCGACAGGACGATGAAGTGGCCACGTTGGGAAGACGAATAATTGTGGACCATCTACTGGGAGCATTCCCTCTGAGGAAGACGAAGGCGTCGAAACGTCAGCCGAATAAACGTTCTTTCAAACCTAGCGTTAGCTTAAGAATCCAAGAAGCCATAGAAGATTGATTTCTAATGCCTAGGTCAAATGACGGTCGGTTTGAGATGAACTGAACAATTGTAAATTCCCAAAACCGACTTTTTATGAACTTCGACATTCAACGCTTTTTTAACTTTGATTTTGAATTCGCTGTTCAAGCTCCGATGAAGGGAAAATCCGTCGAAACGTCAGCTAGTGTTAAAAAATAGTACAGTATCAACGTCGTGTCTACTGATCAACAAAATGCAAATTGTTGAACAACTATTAGTCCTTCTAAATACACTTCCATTAATTCTACATTACTAACAAAATTTACAGCACCAATTACTAACACGTCGATTTCTTTCTAGTATATTCATATACCTTACCTGCATACTTGAATGGCCCGACCTCACTGGTTGTGCGAACCGACCGCAGCATAATCTCCATTTTTCCGGAAATCTGCTGGTTTAGCCATTGTGGCTCCCTGGAATCCCGAGGTCAGCATGGCCAAAGTCTGCCCCAAGTCGTCATCACCACAGGCAGTCGCAGCACTTGTCGAATAGAGGGAGAATTGCTATACCACGACGGTGGTTAATCCTGATATTGGTTTACTCTTAGCTGGGCTTCCTGATGGAAACGCCGGACTCCTTGTTAGGTTGGGACACCCTGCCGGGGGATGAATCAACCCGCTGTACATCGCAGCCACCTGTACACCCAAGAACACCTCCAAGCCAAGATGAGAGAGTAAACCGTTGGGAGATATGGTACACATAAATATACATATAGAAAATACACAAGCAAATACGTATGTATATACATATACATGTATATATATATACGTATACATCTACACACACATATACATGTGTACGTATGTGTATAAGTGTATACGTGTATATATGTATATATATGTATATACACGTGTATATGTATGTACATATATGTATGTATATATATATATATATATATATATGTATATGTATATATGCATTTCAGTCAAGTAATATTCAAGCCAATATCTTCGTAGCGACAACAGGAACAAAGAAAATAGTAACGAGATTAGATTAGGTCCACATACCGCATTGGCTGAAACTCAAACTACCTATGAATCGTATAGAATCATAACCACACATTTAATTTAAAGCATAAATAGAGCGATAGATTAACGAACAGAAACAGACAGCGATGCCTGCGATTAGTCAAATCAACAACACTTTGGTAACACGATCAGCATAAAATCAAGCACATCTGTCGATAGTAATAAAATGGACTTTGGGATGGAGTTTTTTAAAACACTACACCATGGAATCGGTACATAGTCGGGAAGGACCGTGAATTCTTGAAAGAAAAACAACAGCATGTGTAGAAAATTTTATTCATAACTGATAAAAAAAACAAGTGGAAAGTTAAGGAAATTGTGCAACTTATGGGATGTATGGAATCCACCAAGGAATTATTAACTGAATGTATTTAGGTTAGAATTAGGAAGTGATAAAACTAGACGCTACATTTCAGTAGTGTCTACATAGAAGTTCAATGTGATCTCAATTAAACAGACTGTGTATAGAGAAGTGAGGAAAATAACAAACAGCATGAGATGACTTAAAAAGTAATGATGACTTTCAACTTAGCTTAAGGGCATCAGTGACGTGATACAGCACCGACTTCTTTGGCATTATGAACTTATTTAGCATTCTTGAATATGCAACAGTTATCGACTGCAAAATCACTTCTGCGACAGCCGTGCCCTCGGTTGTTTTTAACGATTCCACCAGCATTTCCGGAATGACATGTGACGGAAATTATGGATTGCTTAACTAATTGAAGGAGAAAAACAGGGTAAAACATAACATAATGTTAGGAACATACAGAAAAAAAAACGCATGTGAAAAGCTGAACGTATTTAAGTGAACCTTATGGCTGTTGTTTCAACCTAGCCACTAACTCGTTTAGAACTTGTATTTGCGCCTGAAAGCAAAGAATTCCATTATAAATACATAAATGTGGGTGATGTTCTAAGTCACGAATTTAAGAGTCTCAATGATAGCATCGTCTCACTACTGCACTCTTCGTGAGTGTAAACGCATTGAATATTTACCTCCACTTGCTTGTTTACTTTATCTTATCCATTTCCTAAGATCTTGAATGAATTATGAAATTAAGGTGGGTAAGTCACAGAAGATGACAATGTAACAATGTGTAATAATATTTCCTCAATAGTACTCAGAAAGAATTCGCACGACTATATTAAAGATTATCGCCCAACAAGTTTTCATATCGTAATAGAGACAGAACTTGATCGCGACCACATTATTATGCACTGGCATTATATGTATCAATGAATATGGCCACCATTCAACGGAAAGATTGCGGCTCCGCACTTCTAATACAATACTTTACAAAACTGCACATAGTAACTGTTAAAATTTCTTGAAACCATCAACCAAGCCAATGATAAACTACCGACCGATGAGAAGACATCAAAACACGATGCATCATTTTCACAGAGATATTATCAGTGTACAAAAGTACTGATAGAAATGTTTCGACAACCTAGCTACGGTTTAAAATGTACTACCAAGTCAAATCACATATTACAAAGATTTCGCAACAAGTTTGCTCTTTATTAAATGAGCTACTAGAAATTTAATGCGAGAACTATACAACAACTTGCACACTTCATTACTACGCTAAATACCATAAAATTTTACTGTGAAGGGTTGCAGAAAAAAATTGGTTGTGGTGCACTAACAGTGATGCCGTTTAGAACGATCACCATGCTGGTTCAATCCTACCTTGGTCCCACTGATCTTCCTATCCTCCCATGGTCAAGGATTGGTACTCATACTGCTCTGAGAGCTACTAACTCCTCTCAGTTGATAAAACGTGGCGACTCCCTGTAACGAGAACGGAGAAACCCCTAATACAGATATCTCAGGAATTGAGGGGAATTGGATCTGACTAGCATTCAGCGAGATTCGTAGAGGCGATCAAGATCGTCAAGTAGTAGCTGAACCAACACACAAACATGAGGACTATCATGGATGATTATACGAGAAAACGAACTGAATGCAATACGTATTGGAATCCATAAAACATGGGATGTCGAGTTGTTCAAAATGAGATAGAAGAAAAATTTCTAGCTCAATAATCCTTGTTTAACATCTCTGAAATAACATTCAGATTGGGTCCCATCAACATTCGGATTCGGAATATCGAAGAAAAGGACGACCTTGAATAACTTCGGTGACTAGCAATGAATAAGAACCATGAGGGCATAATTATCACTATTTACTTTTCTTCCTTTTCTCCTAAAGTAATTTTTTAGAGTTGTCGTAGCTGAGGACTAAGAATAGAGAAATGTTTAAGAAAACAAGCGAAGAGTGAGCGTAATCGGTGGGATCTACCAATGAATGATCCTTCTATGTCTGCAATTTTGGAAGATACAATACTAATCCAAGTCAGATTAAATAGACTGTTGTACAGCTAGTAGAAATAAGAAAATAAAATAAGAGTTAATGTTATAACAGAAAGTTTACAGCATAACGTCTGTATTCTTTCCTAGTCGAATAAACAGAAAACTTCCCAGCGATGCTTATCGTGTCCGGTTTTCATCTCATTCTACATTCGAAAAAGCTATTTTGATAAAGTGTATGGTCTTCAGTAACACAAAACAAAGTTTGTTATTATACTAACTATGTATAAAATCTATTCTGATTTACCGATGCTTTGCATACTGAAGTTGTTAGCCTTACGTACCTTAGCATGTTTAATCTCAAGATCGGCAAGATCAGCAAGATTCTTCTTAAAAGCCAGCACACGGCGCTTTTTAAGATCTTTCAGCTCGGTCCTTGCTAATGCACTGATATCCTCAAATTTTTTGCATGCCTCCTGTTGTTCAGTCTCAGCCTAGAATATGCCACACAGCTTGTAAGACAATGACACTATTTACCACAATATAAAGATAAATGGTTGGAAAACTACTGGAAATAAAAAAAGATACAGAGAATGAGATCCGTGAATGTTAAACACCACCTCAGTAAATTCTGCATGTCAAATTTGGACCAAACGAAAAGTGATGGAGCGATGTTAGTAATGCATACTCGTTCACATTGTTAATGAACATTATTTTAAAGAATAATTGTTATAAAACTATTCTGGCCCATAAAACGCCGAAATGGAGAAGATAAAGTGGGCGGACACGTAATACGTACGAACGATAATCGATAGACAAGAGCCGTGAGCGAGTGGATTCCTCTGAACGTCAAACGAACAACAGGAAGACCAGCAAGCCGATGGTCACAGTTGTTCACAAGAACCCTACAAGATAAACATGATGCTCAGCGGGTGCCCTGAGCAAGTAGCGCCCACTTGAGTCAGTTGACGATCAACGGGACGACAGGTGATAACTAATTTTCGAAGTATTCTTGACACTTGATTTAGAACAATAATAAGCGCAATATTCCATTTTACAGGTGTGATTTAGGATTCCGAATGTACACTAAACAGATGGTTTGAAGCTTCGTATCGGAGACATGAAACTTGATGATGAAGAAGGTCCATCGTTAGCTCACGACAACCGCGTGAAGCTGACCGATTAAAAAATAAATCGACAGAATGCAGAACTCGAACGATAACCATTCAACAGTCGTCTGTCCCTTGAAAGCCATTGAAATGTGAAAAATCTCGTCATCATAAATCTGCTCTTCGCTTGGTTTATGCACAAAAGCGACCCAGTTCTCGACACTGCAACGAAAAATGGATTTTATACGAGAACCAACGACGATTTTCAGCAGATTGACAGGACCATAACGAACCTTCAAAAACATTTTCCAAAAGAAAATTGTACTAAAAGGTGATGGTGACTATTTAGTTGAGTACAGTCGAATTGATCCCCAACAGCTTCCTCAATGTTGACGAAACAATCAGTGCTGAGAAATGGAATGCGAAATTCGTAAAATGTTACAAAACCACGACGTACATATCCAGCACTGTCAACAGAAAGCGTTCAATGTTTCTACATGACAGCGTTCGACAACACGATACATAAACAACGTTGGAAAAGTTGAACAACCGCGTTACGAATCTCTCGAGTTCAGCGTCCTGATCGAACGTCTAGCCAAGTGAGCACCACTTCTAGACCATCCCTAAAGTAAATTTCAAGTTCAAATGTCTCCTTAATACATACAAATTCTATGAACGATAAAAAGCTGTATATCCTAGTGGTTTCAACTTTAATTAATAAAGTTGTGCATGAGTTCATGTTTTAAAAGTGTCGGTAAAAAACTTATTACTATATCTCAGTCAACTTAAAAGTATTCAATGTTTTAATGCACAGTTCGCACATATATGTACATATATGTGTATATATATATAGTATATGTATATATATATGATATATATATATATATATATATATATATATATATGAGCAATACTATATAGCATAACTGTCCTAACGGTCTACCGACTCATCCTGGTTTGGAGGTGTTCCTGTGTATCGGGCTGCGATGTGCAGCGGATGGAATCGTCCCCCCGGTAGGGTCTCCCAAATTGAGGTGGAGGCTGGGGTTTCCATCAAGAAGCCTAGTCAAGAGTAAAACAATGCCAGGAACCACCACCGTCCTGGTATCAAGCTAGTCTTATGGTGGCAAACTCCTTCTGATCCACAAAGGCGACTATTACCTGTGGTGGTGAGGACTTGGGGCAGACATTGGCCAGGTTGTCCTCGGGACTCCAGAGAACTAAAAATGGCTAAAGCAGCAAATTTACGGAGAACAGAAATTATACTTGGGCCTGCACAACCAGTGAAGACAGGCCATCCAAGTAAGTATAATGTAACTACAATGTAACTGTAGCTGTATATATATACATATGTACATGTGTATATATAATACATGTTTATACATATGTGTAAATATGTACACACACATGTAAATATACCACCAGCGGCTCATCATGGTCGGAAGTACATATGGGTTTCGAAATGTGATTTATTCTGTGCCAAATTCACCCAAGCGCTCAGAGATTTTCACTCGGCAGACTAGACAGGTGCAAATCTGTACTACCACATATTGAATTGGGAAACGAAACAAGATAACCCTTGACTATATCATTTCCAAGGTTTTTCTTGACGTTCAAACCAGTTTGAATCCTTTTCCAGTTTGTTATGCAAGAGTATAATCTGAAACATTCCGGAGGAAGCATATAAAAAAGCAAGCTCTAAACGGGGGAAAATAACAATGAGTTGAAACGGATGATCAAAAAAATCCTAGTCACCAAGTTGTACGACCGACGAGAGGTACACAAGATGCAAAGATCTGCCTCGTGACGGCAGATCATGTTTGATGGAAACACTCGGCGCGGTGAACATTATTTACGGGCAGACTTGAGTACACATGGCCTGGAGAGATCGCCTCCATTCTGACAAATCACGTCTTGAACTTGCAGGTCAGAATATCTAACTTTGCTTTTTCAGTTCCCAGGATCGACTTTCTATTAACCTCGGCATTGGAATATGAATGCGTCGTTTCCTTGTTCAGCAATCGCCCGTCCTATACTTACTTATTAAAACACATAAGTTGGTATCACCTGATGATCTTGCGTCAACCAATCCGTCATCACTTAAGGTTAGACCCATCATCAGCTGTGTAGACGGGCCAACGGATAGAATAACCTGGTTTTTTAAGCCTAATACTTACCCAGTTGCTTAACCATATTCCAACTCACCTCACAAACACCCAAATGTTCCTAGAACGTCTACGTAACGCGTCTCCTAATAATGCGTACGTGATGGAGTCCTTCGACGTTACTGCGTTGTACACCAACGTATCGAATGACTCCGCAATGCAAGCCATCTTCGAACTTCTTGTTAAACATGAAGGAAGAATAAATATGCATGGCTTGTCCATTCAGCAGCTAATGGCTCTCCTAAAGGAGTGCCTAAACTGCTCGATTTTCAGATGGTCTGGGAAATATTTCGCGCAAATAAGGGGGTTGGCTATGGGACAGCGACTAGCACCAAGCCTTGCCATTGTATTCATGTCTAAGATAGAAGCCCCTGCTCTCGATCTCCGGCCACTACTCTACTGCAGATATGTAGATGATTGTTTTGTCATCTTCTCTACGCAGGAGGAGATGGACAAATGCTTTGAATTATTGAACGAGCAGTCTGAGTACATTAAGTTCACCCGGGAGAAACCGAGAAAAGACTGGCTTCCGTTTTTAAACGTCCAAATAAGCCTATCAAGTAGCGGTTACCTGACAAAGTGGTACCGAAAGCCAAGTAACAAGAACATCCTCGTTCACTTCCTTTCTTCCCACCCTTCACACACAAAGAGGGCGCTTGTGAGAAACATGTTTCGAACAGCCACCTCTGTGTGCACAACCAGGGGAACTAAAGGAAGAATCGCGCGACTTGGCTCGGCAAATAGCCATCTCCAATGGCTACGAAATAGTAACCCCACGAGATAAGTTTAGAAGGAGAGCGACGCGCCCAAGCGAAACACTTGGCCAAAAGAAAGTCCCGTTTATGCTGCCCTTTATTAGCGATGAAGTAAGCGTAGCGATTAAACGATGCTTAAGAAGGGCAGGTCTAGAGGAATCGGTAGCGATAGTTGAAATACCACCAGCTACTCTACGTCGTCAGTTAGTTCGTAACCGCCTGTATGACCGTCTATGCGAAACAACAAATTGCGTAATCTGCCCTTTACGGCAGGGATGGTGATTGCATGAGTTCAGGTACGATATACCTGATTTCGTGTAATAATTGCGGAGATGAATATATTGGCGAAACGGGCAGGCCTTTGTGTATCCGTATAAAAGAACACCTAGATGGCAAACGAAAACTAAGACAAAGTACCCCACTAGGCACGCATAGGATGCAAAAGCACAGCGGGGACGATTTTGAAGTAAAAGTCAATATCCTTGCGCAGGAGACTAGAACACCAGCGCGAAAACTTCTTGAGGCTTTTTGGATAAATGCCAAAAACCCTACAATGAATAGCAGGGATGAATGCCCAGAGGTCATACGCGACCTGAGCCCGTATGTTCGCGTCAATTTCTGATGTAGGGTGGTGCAGTCATCAACCATATGCGACTATAATCAGCTGTCCTAATCTTCCTCATTGGAAGTAACGAAAAAAAGCGGTGAGTTTTTTTTCGAGAAGCTGTTGACCATGTAATTACCATGGAGTTTTTCGTCTCTTTGTAAGTGTCATTGAAGCGTTTGGCCTAGTAAATTGTATGTCAGTATACCCTTCCAGGCTCTGAAGAAGACGATACTGCCGAAACGTCAGCTACTATTGTATTGTATTGTGTTTTTCTATGGAAGTAAATGTATGCTGTTTAACAACCTCGCGATTGCTGAACAAGAAAACGACGCATTTGCTTTTTTCACCTGAATCGATAAAACATATTGAGGAAAGCTGCGGGTGCAAATTAGCACTGAATTAGTTACGAGAACAAAAATAGCCATGTCTTTTTGTGCCTAAACAAAAAGCAGCAGGCAACTCAGTCACAAAGTTTGCTCTTTAAAGAGCTGCTGGAACCGAATGGGATTGTTGAGGCTAAACGCTGAATACAGCAGCATTACTAGATTGCAGTAATGTAAAGGGAGAACTATAGAAAAGATCTGTGGAGCAACCTTTCAATGGCGTTTGACCTCATGCTGCATAGTTGACTCAGAGGCAACTACAGGATTTAAAGTAGGGTATCTATTCTCCTTCACGACCGTACAACAAGTAAGCAGGGCCTCAGTCTCCCAAGTTTTCGAACATTAAGAATCACCTAAACGACGAGAAGCTTGACAACTACGATATCCTCGAAAATTCTCCGAAAAAAACTCATTATCGTTTTCTATGAAAAAAGAAACCATTGACCTCAAGCCAATTATCGGTTTCTCAGATAACAAAAAAACATTGATAAAACGCAAACCAAACTGTCCATGTTTTCAAGAACTCAGAGAAGCAAGGTGAAATCAGAAAATAATTGTCTCAATGTGGCAGACTGGCGTCAGCTATATGTTCCGCAGAAACCTGACCACATCTACGCATTCATGCATGGATGTGCTTGCTTGTATGCTAATTATATTGTGCATATTAAATCAGCCAAATGCATAAAACCTTAACGGTTAAAAAGGACATGCTGAGTGCTTCGGAGTTGCTTCCAAAAAATAGGGCGTGCATCTCTGGGCACATTCCACAAGCTACCCTTGAATAAATGCAGTTCCCTCACACTTAGTCAAGACATAATGAGCGTGGAAACAGACTCGCCAAAAATAGAAGAAAAATTGTAAGTGCGATAGATAGCAATCGTGTCGCTCGAACGAGTAAGGGACACTGCTGGACTCCAGTGACGAATGGAGACGTTGCTCAGTGGTTACACGGTGGACTAAGGTGATATGGGGTTCATTCCAATCTCAAAATCTCGGGTATTAATAAGCCGCTACCAGGAATCACCACTATGTTCACAGGGAATAAGTGACAACCTGATAAACCTCATTTTGATGCAGCAAAATCGAGGAGTGTTTAAAATAGTCGCTCAACCAGCAGTACACCATTGCCAGCACCTTTAATATGGGTGTTCCCTACAACGAAGTCAAGCAGTGAAAATATTGGTGAAATACGATTAAACTGGGGTTACACACGAAGTCAACTATGCTCGAACAGTTTCTCACTTATGATGTCGACCTTTAGTTCTCCAAATCTGAATTTATCGCAGTTCCTCATTGGTATCCTACAAAGACGTGAAAACAAAGAGCAAGAAGAGAAAGCCAATTTAACTACGCTACTTTCACTATTCCGGAGAAGAGACTGGGCTGAGGACTGATTAGAGCGAAGTAAACGCGTTCTAAAATGAGATGGACGAAATAGCTGCAAATTCATTCTGCATATTGGTTCCTGAAGAATTTAACGTCAGAATGGGTGAAACGAGTAGAACGATATATGTTTCTCTCCTCGTACTATCCACTAAGATTATGAATCGGATAAGTCTAAGGAAAAACAGAATAACACTGCGGAGAAACGATGGTTTAAACATCTCATATTATGAATTAAATATACCTTTGGAATGTCTTTGTTGCGACCGCGTGCACGCTCGAGATTCTTGTTTGCAGCTTCATAGTTGGCCAGACATCGCATACGACGATACAGAAGATCCTAAAATTGGTAGATAAAGTGCAGCACGATTATCTACGACGGTTAAAACGCAACGCCTTTTTTTCCAGAGTCAAGAATCAAGATGATGGCGAGTGTTCAATTTAATTAATGGAAAGATCTAAGCAAATACACAACTAGTGCTATCCTTTATCAGCTGAAATACCGTTAACAATCTCATGATTAGAGCGCGTAACAATGAAATGTCCTTTCGTTCCTGTGATCTGTCACAATCGGACAGACTTCTTGGTTTACTGAACAGATATCATTGAAACGGTTATGAGGCGTTTCATTTTCACCGCTTTAGACCAGCAGTTAACCACGGTCATTCTGCAGAATTAGACATGAAGTCAATTTATTGCGGACAACAAGAGCACCTTTGAAGGTCAAAAATATGTTGATGTGGAAGGTTTGAGGATATCTGGTGCAGTCAAGAAATATAATCGATCCTCTGAATTTACCAGTGTCGCTTTCCAAGTACCTGGTTGCTTTTGGTCCGTGTTAAATCTGCTGATTCTACGCATCACGTAGCTTTTCCAGTGAGTGTTTAAAGATACTTCATATGAGAAATACCAGCGAAAATATCGCTGTCATATGTTAAATGAGTGCCATTCTATTTCCTCAGTTCGCAAATAAACGAATGACGGCTTAAAAAATATATTCTAAATCAAGAGTGAAGATAACGTTAAAGCAGTTTGGTCTTCCATTCCAACGAAATCGATTATGCATTGCAACAAGCACGCCCAAAAAACCAATTATGTTACATTACCTCTGTTCCGCAAATAGAAATACCTCAGCAAATACGATATATATTCTATTCTCGTTTTATACTCCAACGGATTTTCATAAAAATTTCCTCGAAGAGTTATGTCTCTTGTTAGGCGCCACTAGCACTGAACACCCTTCTTAGAGCAAATAAATCAAAATTTTAATTGATCCTGAAAGACATTAAGTTGTATGTCAATATATAATTTTCTACTTACTCCCTACTAATTTTCTTTCCCGCGAATATTATGCCAAATACAGCCACAATAATGCTAAGATATTTGCAAAACTTGGACAGCAGGCCAGATTCGAATCCATGATTACCCTTCCGTCGGCTGACGTGTTAACCACTGCACCACTGAGGCCCTTGCATCGTCTTTCTCTCAGCCAGGTTTTGACCCGTAATGGTGCCATCAGCAATCACCAGTGAATGGAATGATCTGACGAGCACGAATTGGCAGTGAATCCAGTTAAGCTGACGGTGTTGTTGAAATCAGAATGCATAACTTTCTATTTATTTTATTTTTTTTACTTAATGTCTATTATTTAATGCTTATTACTATCTCAAAAAAATAATGCACTGGGTAACACGTAAACCTCCGGGAAAGAGTAACCGCGAGTTCGAATCTGCCCCGAGGTCCAAGTTTTGCAAATATCTCAGGATCAGTGAGGTTGCACGTCTAACATTTATAAACACAGCACTAATGTAGAACCTCATCTTTACAAAGTCAGTACCGGAAACATTTCAAAGATCAATAGTGAAAATATAGCCTAAATAGCCAGAAAAAACCGCGTTATACATAAAGTGGAATTCAGGAAAGGAAATGAGTATGATTCAGCTAAAACTGTCTAAGCAATCTACTTCGTAGCATTGTCGCACTTTCCAAACTACAATCAAAGGTAACATTAATGATGAAGGCGAGATGAACAAGAATCAATCCCATAATATCAAACTGTTTAAAAAAAGATTGAAAGGAAATACGAAGAAAAACAAGTATGAGTGCCAACAGAAGTTCGTTGATAAAACAATACCTACTAAGCAATCCTGACACATGGCATGAACTGAAGAAGATTTTACTGGCTTCGTCCAATCGAAACAATTGAACTTAGACTGGTTTTGGAAAATTTGGTAGCACAAAGGCAAAATGGAAATATTTCCAAAGTAACCTCAATTGTATTCCTATATTATATGTAGGTCTTCGTTTGTTATCGAGTTATTATGCAATAAGAAATGCATAGAGACTAATCGAAATGAATTTTGTGAATTTTTTAAATGAAAGTTAAATTCTTCAGTGCCCTGAGGTTTTGTCCGGTAAAAAACGATGAAATCTGGTAAAACGATTGTTTACCCAGTTTTTTGGGACGCCAAGTAATTGGATGAAAAAAAACGGGTCATTTGAACTCTGCTACTGGAGACAGTCTCTGCATGAATCCATGCCAACGACGCCTCAGCGGCAGTTGACTAAACGAGCAATGACGTACCACATCGATTAGGCTTAACAGAGAATAACGACGAATGAATACGTCGTCAGTTATTTCGCTATACGAAATGTGGTAAAGCGAAGGAAAAACTCGAACTTTAGAGGGAAACGGTGGATAAATATCTAGTTCGATCCTAACAACATTTCATCATCACAACCGCATTACTGCTTCTGTTCCTGGTTCAACAAGCACTAGTTCCATAACCACGTCAGTTCTCATTTGAGGAATAACTGGATATAGATTTTTAAAAGATAATAACAATGAAATGTTTCTATATGGAAAACATATTTAGTTAACAGAAATAGCACTTCTTTAACCTTGCACGCAATAATTAAACAGATCTACCATGAATAATAAAAGGCTTCTCTCCAGTCTTTCTAGATAATGTTTGGAACTTCTCCTTATGTACACATACCACCATGGAGTGTTCCCGTTCTTTCCAAATGTATATTGACCAGTAAGTGAAAACACAGGAAGAGTATTAATTGGACTACGTTGCGAATGCGATGAACAGACTATTAACGCAAGGTGACTGAAACGAAGTTAAACGTTTTCATCGAGAAGCCCATATCTCACGAAATCGATATTCATTTGCTCTATTGCAAATATACATTTCAAATGAGGTCGTTTATGTACACATAAGCACAGTTTAACTTTGCTTTTGCGAAAAAACCAAGATGAAGAGAAACTCAAAACTTTGTGGCACAGGTCAACTTAAATGTACTTAAAAAACTACGAAGCATAGATGCAGCAATCATCCACTTGTTAACCCATAGCCACATGTTCTGCTGATGTGTGATGAACAAAAACATTAATTCATGAACAAGGCTACAACTTTCACACTCTATGAAGCGTTATAATGAGAGATGATAGGATGAATTTGGTGAGTACTTTGGTTTTTGCTTTGTTTTATATTTGCTCAAATTGTAGTTAGAAATAGTGGAGGAATGAAAACATCACAAATTTGATGGACTGCAACCTAAACTGTTTTCTGGATCCCTTTTCCGTAACGATGCGGTCAAACTTAATGAACTAGTAGAATAAAGTGACTAACTATAAAATTGAAAACTGAACTGCTTAAGACAAATACCACATAGATAAATATTACTCGAAATGATAAAGGAGTCTCCAACATAGACATTTTTTCACTAGAATGTGATTTCGTCATAAAATAACATTAATGACAACATTACGGAGTGATCTAATTGTGAATCAGTCGTTGATGAAGATTTCGAATAAAAGATAAGAATACAGTTCAATCTTCTGGAGAAATCTGCCTTATTCGAATTATCTGTCTCACATTACGACAAGGTAGTTTGAATAGTCGAAATAAGTCACCGACAGTACCAATTAACCCATTACGAACACGCGCGCCATACAGCCTCGGCTGTCGGACTTTCTGGTTTAGATGATTAGAGTGCTTTGGGGGGTTGTAAAAATGGTATAATTGTAGAAGTGGCTTTGCTCTATTGTTCTGTGGCTATGGATGACGAGTACGCTAGTATTTCTGGGCGTCACCATGCTCCATTATGCATATACATCGCTGTCACCACACGGAAGTACCCTGCATTTATTTTGAGTCTACTTCGGTGTTCTTTATATCTACATATTACATACAATGATTATAGTGATTAGAGTGAAACAATGGTTAATTGTTACGTCTCACTTTTTATTTTCTGCCTACCACAATTTTTACGGCAGGGTATTAAGCGAAATACAACCACAACGTTGCTGAAATTTTTGCAAAACTCCGGACCGCAAGTGTCTGCGGTGGGGAACGAACGCGCTATTACCCTACCTACGATTTAAACTACAGCCTCAGCTTAGTTGGGCTCAATGCCGATGTGGGCTCCCCAGATCAATCCTGTCGACGGGTGATCGCTGATGGCACTGTTCGATAGAAAACTAACTGAGAGAAAGGCGAAACAAAGGACCCGCATGGTGAGGTGGTGAACGCGCTAGCCCCCGGAAAGGATAGTTGCGCGTTCGTTCCACATCGGACACCTGCGGTTTGGAGTTTTGCAAACATCTCAGCAACGTCGTGATTTTATTTCACTTAACTGTTGGTTAAATCACCGGTCAATGAACCTTTTTAAAAGGTTTTTTTGTAAGTCACTAAGTGTAGAAAACGATTTTCTTGGACAACTGACAATATTTCAAACTGCTTTTGATGAGTTATCGAATGAATATACACAGTGGGGGTAAAAAAAAATGTTCTACAACGCATTAACTCGAAGCTGGACACTATTGGTTGGTCCAAACGCGTATGGGTACTATGGTGTCCATACGGGTCGTCATGGGTTGAACCTCACCAGTTTACTAAGTATAAAATTTTTGCCTCCACAGTGCTGATAAAAAAAATCTTTTTCACTAGTTGCAAACCAACCAAAAAGTGGTGGCGAGCAATGAGGAAAGAAAGAATAGCAATAGGGAAGAACAAATTAACTTACAAATATTATAGAGTGTAGAGATGAAAACCAATGTATCTGTCATCAATTACTTCGAGTGAACTGAGCAAAATTCAAAATTATGGGAAAATATTTACTTTGCTATTACATAACTTTGATGTATGATGGAAACCGAAGCGATAAAATGGTGCTGTCAAATTCTATATAATAGAAAGGCATCTTCTCCGGAATCCACCTCTTCATTACCGAAATTTATAACTCAAAATGACTACGATTTAATTGGTCCTCATAAACGCTTATTATCACGGATTTACTTAGCAAGGGAACAGAAAGCAATAAAGGAAAAAGTAAATGTTACCCTCCAAAAGGGAATATTATTGAATAGGAAATGGACGCCTCTAGGGAAAAGAATGAGGACATAGCCTAATTGCGTCCACAGAGCCAATTCCCTTCTCAGCAACATTGTAAAATTCATGTGATCGACCAGTTGCTTGATAAAAGCAGCAAAGTCACATAGACTTACGTCTTAAATAATAACGAATGAAAGGAATAAGACAACAAGGCAATCAAAAGATGAAAAGGAAGAGAAACGCTCATGGACAGCATAAATATTAAACCACACCAATAAACCACGCAATTTTTCTCATTTGAAATGAAACGCAGTCAAAAGCTTATGACGCGAGTTCTCAGTCAGCTTCATTTCGAAAAAAGTGAACAATGAATAAAACTATTTAACAACACTCATTTGTCCACGTGAACCATGACCTTTAATTCACAATCGATAAAGAGTTTTGACGGTTACATCACATTCAACATATATTAACGTATATTAGTATTTCAACAACTGCCGATAGCTCATCGACAACTAAAGAATTTAAAGAGTTGAGAACACTGCAATTAAAAAGAGTGCTTCTGACCAATTACTCTAAAAGTTAAACGATTCTCCTTAAATGTTCACATCATACGGGTGGGAGAGGCCTCTCAATACACACGCAAAGCGAGCCAAGTCACCCATTCCACCGGGATCAGGAAATTGGTATCAAATGAAACTTGTCTGGAAAGGGCTCTTTTCTATCCTTGCATGGCTATTCCAAGACCATCAAGGACCTACTCCAAGCACCCAGCTATATTCGTGAAGAAAAAAATTCTCAAGCAGCAGTCGAACGCATACGAAAATCCGAAGAGTTTCGTGGATGATGGATGCGAGGAAACGAATCCAACACAGGAAGTGATGGAATCGACATAAGATGTAGTGTGAGATTAAGTAAAACAGGTTTACATTCGAAGAAGTTAGCCATAAAGCTTAAATTTTCGAAACTTTCAACACAAGCACAACAGCCGAAATGATAACGATACACAAGGTAACATCATTGTGCCTAAGGGACGAAATACCGCTTGCACAATAGCTTTAATGTTCAAAATATGAGCCTCTACATAAAGAAAACGGTACCTCAACGGAGAACTTCGCCTTACTTCATTGGAAAAAGAAAACATCCACTATGTTGGCGAAAATATGTAGACTCTAGTGGTTCTTATGCCACTGTGAGCTGTGGTATGTTTAATTAGAGATGAGCGGTGCAGCCAGTTGCGCGCGCACATGTATTGAAGTCAATGCATTGTTTTAACTTTTTATTTACTGCCTACTCTTTTTAATGGCAAGGTATATTGCGAAATATAACTTCAATGTTGCAAAACTCTGGACCGCAGGTGCTTATGGTGGGGAACAAACGCGCTATTGTCCTTTCCGGGAAGTAGCGCGCTCACCACCACACCATGCGGGTCCTTCGTTTCGCCTGTCTCTCAGCTAGTTCTATCGCTCTATTGCCGTCAGCAATCACCCGTCAACGGGATTGATCTG
This sequence comes from Angiostrongylus vasorum, assembly GCA_018806985.1. NCBI lineage: Eukaryota > Metazoa > Nematoda > Chromadorea > Rhabditida > Metastrongylidae > Angiostrongylus > Angiostrongylus vasorum. The sequence goes on along the minus strand of JADANN010000351.1, from coordinate 494,520 downwards.
GGAAGCCCAAATCGGCATTGAACCCAGTTAAGGCTATAGTTATAATCACAATTCTAACTTTTTTTATTTACTGCCTACTCTTTTTAATGGCACGGTATATTGCGACGGCTCTGAAGAAGGTGACGGCATCGAAACGTTAGCCCAATCGTTTTTTTTTAAATCAAACTCATGTTGGCTTAGCAATTAAAGAAAATGGAGGAGACTTTGCCTTATTGTAGCAAAAGTCCATAATACTTTTATAAAACTGCTTCAGCTCCTAATTCTTTAAATTTAGAACTAAAGTATATTGATACTGGTGTGGAGTTTTAAACAAACAGCGCCACATTCCTACTGACGACGCATTCTATCATGTACGGTTGGACGAAATCCCGCTCACTTCCTCGCTCCGCTCCTCGATGTAGGAACCAAAAACGAGACAAATCGACTAGTTGGTTACCGAAAACTGGAATTTGAATGTGGGAGAATAAATAAACTTATATCTTATTGGCAGATATTCTACACACTTTCATTTCCACTAATAAAGTTAACTACAAGGTAAAAATATTTTTGTTTGAAGTACAAAAAATTATTTTTCTACCTATGCATGCCATTACTTTTTGGCCATGTAATCTGTCACCTGTCATCTGTCGTCCCACTGATTGTGGAGTAACACGAGCAGGTGCGAGTAAACCTAATATTTTTCCCTAATGCGTGTAAGAGTAGTCCAGTGCATTCCGCTTGCTCTAAGAACTCGTTGATCATCATATCTTTCCTCTAGGGCTTTCGTGAGTAACTCTGACCATCGGGTTGGTGCTCTTCTGCTGCATGTTTGACATTACGTGTCTGGCCTAAATTGTCTTCAATAGTTTGACGTATAGAACGGCGTCTTTGATCGTTGACATAGGTAGGGAGCTTAGTATCACTTCTCTCACCTGTGTGACACAGGTACTCTTAGCACCGTCTTTCTGACACCGTATTGAATGACGATTGACGTCGATGTTAACATCGTTGTAGAATGGTGGTAAATTGGCTTCGAAATTTTTATACAGCTGTCAAAGAATCTTTGTATATTGAGTAGGGACTCTGACTGTCCAGGGCTTCCATAACTGCTTCTACCTCAACTGAGTTAAAATCGTTTTTAAATCGATGGAAGTGAGATAGAGCGGTTTTTGTATTCTCGCGATACTTCTATCAGTGTTGTTATCATGTGGATGTGGTCCATCATACTGAATCGTTTTTGAAACCTTGCTTTATCACATGGCTATCCTTTGTCCACTGTTCTGTCAATCCTGAATAGGATGACTCGATTGTGAACGACAGACAGTAAGCAGATTGAGCGATAGTTGGCGATATTATGGCGACCACCCTTTTTGAACAATAACGCAGTCTTGCTGGTCTTTCGTTGAATAGGAACTTTGCATTCCGACAGGTAACGTGTGGACAGCCAAGCCAGTGTGTTAACGAGAACTGATGGAAGGTTTTCGGGTATTCAGATCTCATCAAGTATGGAGCATTGTTGCTCGATTCTTCACCAAGGAAGGAGCTTGTTGGACTTCGGAAGAGAGAACCAGTGAGATGACATAGCTATCCTCTTTCATATCATAGAAAGACAGGAAGATGTGGTCATTGAAGAGATCCGACTAGTAGTCGTGAGCGATTTACTCACTTGCCTTTATAGACGCCATAACTGTTCTGTCTGAATCACGAATTGCAACCATTTTGGTCTTGTAATTGGCGAAGCTTCGGTGGGTTTTGCGAATGCTCTTCCCAGCGCCTCTGCAGTTTCGACCGTAACTGCTGCTGTTATCTGCTTATGACCTTCTTTTATCACCTATCTCCATTTTTATGCAAGGTTGCGTGTAGCTCGTACGATTACACGCCGGTGTATCAGCTCGAGTATTTCCGGAGACAGACGTCTTTAGATGACTTTCGAACTCTCAGCTTTCATAGCACTAACGTGAAGATGTTGAGTAAGACTGGTTATTCCTCGTCGACGTTAGCAAGAACAGCAGCCTCATAACAGCCAACTAATGGACTCGATAAATCCAAGGCTACGGTACTTTTAGGGCTTTTTTTCTGGATTTTGCTACCTGTTCTCCTTTCCACAAAAAAATGAATTTCGGTTCGATGCGAGACGAAGACGCTATATCGAGAAGAGGAACAACTGTGGACCATCGACAAGGATCGTCAGCTCTGATGAAAACGAAGACCTCGAAACGTTAGCCGAATAAACACCTCACATCAACCTCGTATAAGCTCAACAATATAAACAAAAAAATGAAACCTTGCAAGAAAGAAGCGGTGGTCCGATCCCGTGTATAATTTTGGAACAATAGTGGCATTGGTTAGCCAAAACCTTCGATTCACTGTGATGTGGTCTAATTCGTTATAGTATTCGCCACTGGGAGACTCCCACGTCCAGTGTTGAAAGTGGGGGCTTCTGGAATTGCGAGTTACTCTGAATGGTCTTAGTCATCTTGATAAACTCAGACAGTCGCCCACCCTGCTCGTTCCATTCCAATTCATGGGTCCCAATGTGATGTTCTTCAGACGTTTTTCTGGATGCAATCTTAGCATTAAAGTCTTTAATGAAGATCTTGCAGAATGTGATGTTTTCTGTAGAACTTCTCCATGTACATATAGAACGCTTCCAATTCGCTTTGGTCACAAGTTGATGTCGGTACGAAGACGATGAAAACTGTTGAGGCCGGTATTGTTCCACATTTCTTCAAGTGTAACATCCGATTCGTTTTGTTGGTTGTTCGAATGAAGCGATGTTCATGGTGAATATGCAGCTTGGAACGGTTGTGAGATTTTAACAGCCTCTCCCTATTCGTCCTATCCAACGCTACTCTATCGAAGGCCCTTTCATGGTTAGGGAGAATGAAGCCCGTTTATTTTATTGTTGAGCTTTTTTTGACACTACTATAGCATGCTGAGCTCTGAACGTGGGGTGGGGGGCGGGTACAACTTTGGCCGTGCAGGAAGCCTACATGACCCACATAATTATAACTATTGTACCCACATTCATTTAACAACGCTTTGCCCAAACAACTACTTAGCGGTGTTAAAACCTCTAGCAGCTTCAAAGTTTAATGAATATTCAGATAAATAACAAAGAAGCTAACCTAGAACACACACCATATACGCTACTATGTTGATGAGAAAAGGTTGTTTGATTAACAGCGAACAATCTAAGACACTAGCTATTTCGTAACCGCTTTTATGACTTGTATGCACAATGCAAAATCCCACATGCCTAAACGTTACAGAGACTGGTCGCAAGAGTTCGGTTATGGTATATACAATTCCTTGTAAAGCATGTGGGAACGAACATGTTGGCGAAACGGGTAAACCACTTTGTGTACGTATAAAAAGTGCACCTAGGTGGGAAACTTGAAGCCAAATAAAACATTCCACAAGGCTTGCAGAGAACATGGAGACATAACGGAGAAGGTTTTGATGAAGAATTTACCATCCTCGCACAGGAATCGAGAACTTCAACGCTAAAAAATGCTCTCGAAGCAATCTAGATGAATTCCAAGAATCCAAAGGTGGACCGCAGGATGGGAAGCCTCGTTACTACGCGTAATCCCCACAATATCTAAAACTGATACTTTTATGTGAGAGAAGCATATTAGCCATTCGTGTAAGCTCTGTGCATACAGCGAAATTGTCGACAACAGTCGGGAATTCTATGAACAGGACATGAAACGAAGAAATCTAGTTGACTATAATAGACTATAGACAGTTAGATTACTTCCAGTTATGCTATAATACGACACTTAGCGACTTATACTAATTGACGAAATAAATTTGACAAACAAATCTTCAGGGAACACATAAGGGATGGAGTAATAATCTAGCCACAACCACAGTCTCCACGTGGAAGATTCAGTGGAACACAGGAAACCTCGAGTGTGTAAAAAAGCTGTTTTGCTTTCAATGCTATTGAAATTTCGGTACTGTAGTTTTTTCTCTTGAAGTTATGGAGGTATTTAGCTGAGTATGTTACAATTAACATGACATGACCTTCCCAGCCTCTGAAGAAAGTATGGAGTCAAATATGTGACCCTTCTTTCTAATTCAATACATTGTAATACATTTGATGTCTATATAATTGAAATGAACTGAAAATAATTCAGCTTTTCACACAAATCTTCGCCCTTAAGACATAACGTTTTTGATACCAAGGATCAAATTTCCACTTTTGGAAGTTACAAGTCATTTTTTCCCAAGTCGTATTCCAAAGAACGAAGCAATCTCCTCCTAAAGTATACATTTACATCCATAAATGGATAACTGGTAATTTCAGCAATTCAATTTTCTCAAAATCTTTAAAAATTCGAGTCTTGAAATTGTAAATACCGAGAAATTATATGCCCTTAGTACGGTACAGTAAGGCATCATCTACCCTGTTATACAAATTCTTCTACAATACTGTGAAATCATCAGCTTTTCCGGAAATGCGTTCGATTACGAAAGCAAAAATCAGTGAAATACCAGATGTCTTGATGAAATGACTTTCTGTTGCTTAGTGGTAAAACCCACTTAAGCAATTACGGATAACACAACACGTTATTGCTAAGAACGCTCCAAAAAACAGTAATACATTAACCACCACTACTGTATTACAGAGAACCGCTGAGCAACATGGACCCAACATCACCTTAACGATAATTGGGTATCAAGCTAACTGTTGAGATGAACTTTAAGATTTCAAGAAGGTAAAAAAGGAACTTCAGTGCGCCACCTCACCTTTAATATACTCCAAATGACACTGGGTTTTTGATAATTGCACATAATATAAAAAATGAAACAGGTAAGTTCGATAAACAAGTACCTTGAGAACTGCCTACAATGGATCAAATATCTGAAACTGAAATTGGGAAAAAAATAAAATTGAAATAACATTAACATTAACAGTTAGCGAAATTCCGTTTGTTCAAAGATTATGTTGCAATCGAGAGCTCAGTTGGCTAATAGATGGATTGGCTAACGTTGTGGAAGAACGGAATCGCAAAGGAGATGACCTCTCACCGATCCACAAAGGGCGAAGACAGCCTGTGTTGAATGTCTGGGCTCTAAGGGGCAATCTCAGGATACCACGGAAAAACAAGTTTCAGTACCATATAACTGTCAATTAGGATTAAAAAAATGACATTGAAATAACAGCTGAAGAAAGGTACAAAACCACCTCTTTGGATGGAAGCTACAAAATAACGAAACGAATGGAATAAGTAATTGAAACCGCATGATTTGCGAAGGTGGGTCGTTTAGGTATCTAAACAAGCAACAGAACACACTGTTCGTAAAAATACGACCTCAAACTTGGAAGACTAAACTAATTTGGATCACTTAAGCACTGATACCAATGCATATGGTGAATGTGTTAATGACAAACAGCGCATAGGAACTGAGTGTGACTCATTGACATAAAGAGATTGTCCAAGAGATTGTGCATCTTCTTTTTTAATTTTGGAAAAGGGGACGGTATTACACAAACTGGATAGTCAAATGAACGCTGTTCTACTGCGTGTCGATAATCCCAATGGTAAACCTGTCACAGGATAAAATTAGAGTTTGGAATCACACCACACTCTTCTACGATTTTCTTCAACTTCTCAATATAAGGAATAAACCACGGATATTTCACCTGTAAAATAAAGATATCCATTAGAAAATGCACACCTTAGCCGCTTGTGTATCCCTCATAAAATACATTAACGTATCCGTCAACTTCAACTCTTCATCGTTTGCAGAACGCGCTTCTACCTGAAGAGACTTCTTCATACTAAGAACAGTAATAATTTTTTTCCCACAATACTCCAAAATATACGGAAATATTTACAAAAAAAAGAAAAGTTTTAACGGAATATTAGTCCGAAATGTCAGGTAAGGCACTATTTCCGTCTCTCTGAAACAGTATCCGATAAATCCTAAGGGTCAAAGTTAGAAATGGTTATACCTTCTTCAGCTTAAACATTCCATCAGATGCTCGCATCTCCGTTCGCGCTAACAACTTATCCGGTTCAACACGTGCCATTCTCTCGAGGCAGTCACCAATCTTTGCGTATGTTTCGGCCACATCTGAAAAAAATGCTGTATTGATATCAGAAAACCATGGAATCGTAAAGAAGGTACAAATAACCAAATGAGACTAATGATGGTTGTCAATGGAAGGACAAGTTCATCATCACTGAAAAAGTTCGATAAGAAAAAGATAATTATGGTAGAGAATACCAATAGTAAAAAAACACAGCGTTAGTATGATGGCGACTTCTCTTAGATGAATTTCTTCTCTACGAGAAAAAAATAACGAATGGTATGTAGAAACATCAGCAGACGGATCACCTACAGCGACAGAGAACCCACTTGGTATGTGATGGGCTCTCAAGTAAATGATTTACAAGTGAAGACGGATAACATAGGTGGTTCAATAATTTCTACAAAACAACTTAGACGAAGCACCATTAAATGCAACAAGAGATTCAAGAGATCAGCTCACATTTAATACTATTACAATTGTAAATCGAAAACACTTGGTGTTGGGTTGAAATGAAATCTTTGATTTAATTTACAAAAAGAGGGTAGGTACAGCGCAGTGGTCGGAGGGGGCCAGCAACAACACGAAGGAACGATCCACGCGCCCCCATGCTCTCCAAGCCTTTTATCGCTCCGGAGTTCGGCAAATTTGTACAAGACACGTCTGGGAGGACCGCAGCACCGGCTCAATATATCAGGTAGGCCACCGCGAGCCATTGTAAAGGACAGATTTGCATTCAATCACCTCTAATGATGCTTAATGAAGTCAAATACACGGCGCGTCCCTCAGAGATTCATCAACGCCGAGAGCTTCATGAATTTGCAAAGTGAATGACTAACTTTATCTCTCGTTAAACTGATCAGTATTAACCAATTCCGCTCTGGCGCATTTTTCCCTGGCTGGTCCAACCGATTACGTGTAATTTTTTCGTCCGTTGCGGACTTTCTGGTTTTTTGACAATAAAAAAATTTTTCTTATTAAATAGAGGACTTGAGGGATTTTGAAGATAAGAGAATTGTAGAAGAGACTTTGGTTTATCGTTCATTGGGTATGACTGATATGAATGCTACCATGTGCTATGCGTTACTATGGTCCATATTACAAATGTATTGCTGTCGGCATTTGGAAGTATTCTGCAATCTATGCTAAGTCTATTTGGATAATTTCGTATCCACACGATCTATAACAATGGCCATATCGAATAAAATGAAATAAGAATAGATTGATTTCTTGAAAGAAGGTTCTTAGTGAACCATCACGTGTAGAGAATGGTTTTTCTCATCTCTCCTTCATTGTGATCCGTTTTCGATAAGGTATTGAATGAATTTATATAGTGCAATAAGAAAAACTCTAGAACCCACTAAACCGAATATGGACACTATAGTGCTCACACGGGGTGGAGTGGGTTAAACCAAGGTTTGGAGTTGTCTTGTAACGTTTATAGAGTAACCCAGATGTAAACTTCATCGTGTCAGTAAAAAAGAAACTACAGCCATCAGCTATAAATATTTAACAAGAACACTGTCATACTGATCATCCAGTTCAATGTCTTCCCTTCAAACAAGGTCACCATTAATCGACTTACAAAAAGCGACCCAGACGGTCAATCGAGGAGCAAGAAAACCATCACACCCTCACATGAGACCATTCGCTTTGCTACCAGTAAAATGACACGAATAGCTTTGCAATGTTTGTTCTTGCTATAGGGTATATATACAAGCAACACAAGAAGCTCATTTGTTTGAAGTCGCCCCACAGCACTTTCCATATACTTACTTGAATACTTGGATGGCCTGCCTTCACTAAGTGTACGGGCTCCAGAATAATTTACACCTGCTGGTTTAGCCACTGTGTTTCCCTAGAGACCCGAGGTCAGCCTAGTTGAAGCCTTCCCAGGTCGTCACCACTACAGGTTGCCGCTGTCCCTTGCGGATCACAAACGGATTTAGCACCACGCCACTAGTTCGGTTCCAGGAGGTAGTGGCTCCTAGTGCTAGTTTACTTTTAGCTAGGCTTCCGGATAGAAACATCGGATTCCTTCTCGGCTTGGAAGGCCCTGCTGGGAGGATGAATACCCGCTGCAGATCGCAGCCTGAAACGCAGGATACCAGTCACGATGAGGCGGTAAACCGCTGAGAGTCTGCCATATACCGTATACATCTAGTTGACCAATAAGGTCTTCCACTCTTTCGGTGTGCATTAGGCTGCTGCATAAGAATTTTTTTCGCCTTTGTCACGAACGTCGTTCAATGTTTATCGAGTCGATTGCTCCTGGAATCCCGAGATAGCCATCCCAGGGTGTTCCCACGTGGATTAAAGAGAGTGATCTTGCCCCGGACACGTTTGATACCAATCTCACTCATCCTCTCCGGTAAATGGGAGAATTGGTGGGCCCAGCTCGATGTCGAATCAGCACTGTGCTCGAGATGAATGATATTACTACCACTACGCTACCCAGTCCCTCTTTTGCGAGTAACCAGGATAAAATCGATCACGTCTTAGAATCGCGATGAAGAAGTATAAAATCCACCCATCATATAGAAAGTAGAACTTAAGTAATACTAAGATGAGATAACAAGAAAGTACTTACTCTTACGCAATTTCACCACTTTCTCAGCTTTCGAAGCGGCATCCTTAATGTGAGTGTTGTACTCTACCAAGTAATTGCGCTCGTTTTCGAAGAAGTCGTCCACATCTCTCTAAAAAAAATTGATGCATGCTATAAAAAAAAAGAAAAAACCATGCAGTGTAAAACACCGGCCTTTTTCTGTAGAACAGGTAAAACAGCTTAGAGTACATTTGCTCTCCAATAAAATTCTGCGAAGATGCAGAATAAAAAGTTGTCAGTGAAAAAATTCTATCAAAAAGAGTGAAATTAAGTGAAAATATGACCTGGTAGAAAAGAGGCCAGCCTCTAATAATGGGTTTACAGAAGAAAAAAAGCGGTCGCTTCATCCAAGACAGGTTGACAACGACAGCAGTAATACAGAAACTGTGTTGAAATTACCTGTCCAGAAAGAAGAACCTCATCGGCGGACTGCGTGAAGCGCTTCCACAACGACTCCACTACTTCTTTTTTGTTTTTGCCTCGCACAGATAACTGAAATGAGACAACGTAACTACTTACTTATCTGAAGTACGATTCCAATAGAGATTTTTTTTTGCAGACTAATTTTTAACTAGTCTGCTTCCAATCACACAGATGATAATAAGGAAATAATCTCAACACAACACGATTATCCACAACAATAGTGCTTCTCAAAACCATCAAGTGGATAAAGTATTCTATGTGGAAAATGCAAATATACTTCCAATGCAGAATGGACAGTTCTCAATGCACTGATAAGGCTTGTTGTAAAAAAAATGCTTCATTAAAATGTAAGAATGAACATAACAAACAAAAAGTGGATGTATGAAAAGTGATACAAAAAGTTTAAATGAATCAATTTCAAAACCGTATGGAAAGCACCGATAAAAGAGAAGGTAGAATTCAAAAACAAAAACGTGACCAGATTTCTATTAACTGGGACATGAAAGAGAATTTCTAGAGTGCCTGCGTACATGATGAAAGTACTGCTCAATCATGCTTAAATCCAGAGTTACTGCTTCTATCTTGAACTTTGCAACGAACGAACAATGACGAATGACGAAAAAAATCTTACAAAAAACAAATAAACGGTAATCACCAACATTTTAAATCAACCTATACCGATATCTTCACGTTAAACTGGGGAATCATGACGAATTGTGACGAAAAATTCAAAAAGCGTAATGGACAATCAAACAAAGGCAAGGAAAAATGGAACTAAACCTCTTCAAACATCTTCCATAAACAATGCCCTAAGGAAAAGGCGAAATACCACTTAAAAAGTATGTAGAACACCATTTTGAGAGCACAGTTTATGGATCAAGTTCCCACAAACTTCATTAGAAAAGCAGCAAAAGTAGGAAAAAAAACAAACTCAACAAATTCCAGAGCATACTATAAAAACCTTCGGGGAAATAAATCTGGAAATAGTGCAGACGACAAATGGTTTCAAAAAACTAACTAGTTTCTTCCCTACTACAGATATCATATAAACGCAATATTACGGTGTCCCAAGTTACGCTGGTTGAAAACCCTTTTATCCTACTAATTATCAAGCTATGTACCGAGAAATCAACAATGTTTTGGTGTGTTGAAATATCTTATTTTCAGTAATATTTGGTTGCCGCCTTTACGAAGTTCGTTGCCAAACAAATGAGCAAAATAAAACCCTCTCTTTGAAGTGACACTCGAACCCTTAAAAAACTGACCAAAACATATCAAGCAAGTTTCTCACTGAGAATTTGAATTTTCTTGTTCAAGATAACTGTCGGTCACGATCTGAAAAAATGCCTCACGAAGAGCCAGCACTTGAGCAGGGCTAAGTGCCCTAGGAATAAAGACTAGACAGCCGCCCTCAGCCGCATCCGGAACTGATGGGGCTTGAGTGGGGCGTTTAGCTGGCAGCTGGTTCAGTTCTGACTTCAATTCACGTTTCATGTTCAGTGGAGCCATGATTGAGTTTGTTAAGCAACGGAGTTTTGAATGACGGAATGGAGGCCTAGGAGAGTTATCAGTCCTAACAAGGGAACGAAACGATTGACAGCCATAACATCTATACGCCCAGTAAGAGCGCATTTCGCCTTTAAATTTGCCCTGGCGTTGAATTATCTTCATTCGTGAATCGCAACGACCACACGTGACGACATCGAGATAAATGTCACTGGTACCATTGCGGACAAGACGCCTAACAAAGCATCTTCCGTCGTCAAACAAATACGAGTTACGAGCCTTTTTTAGTTGCGCAGAGCGCTGAAAGAAGTCCGAATCCCTGATAAATTCTTAAATATGGGTAATAACAAACATCAAATACAGAAGCATCCTCATTTACTGGATCTGCGGAAAACTAATGCACCACTAAAACCATTTATCTGACGGTTAGTTTTTCTCGAAAACCCTAGAAAAAAGATGTTATACCCAACAATCCCCAGAGCGAGCAGAACCCACTGGGCTACTCTTGCAAGCAACAGGGAGAAATGAAAGAATTACTGACGCCCGCTCAGATCGCTCGCCGATCAACAGGGCCGCAAGTGATACAAGTGATACCACTATTTACAGGAGTATTTTTTGTTTTCAGGAATTATTCCAATAAAAAATGCTAAAACTAACTACGTTTCAATTATAAGTCGCAACCACCATGTTAATCGGTCACCTTAGTTCAACGTTTAGATAACTATTAGATGTATCTAACTCAGGAACCGTATGACCCTAGATTTAAGGTGAAGACTTCGTCCTCTGGGAGCGAGTAATAAGATCTCTCAACATTTAATGGTAAATGAGCGCATTTTTGGATTGTGGAAACACCAGATGCTTGCTAATTCTGGCCAGTCAGATTCTATGTGTTGAGAACGTAAAGAGAAAATGCACAATTCTACAACGCATCCCAATATAATGAGCTAGAAACCATTTGAAATAGGGAAAAATGTTTCCTAAAGTGATGCATTAATCACCCGATAACCCAGTAATCTTTAAAATAAGTTAAAATACTATGCCTAAGTGTGCAAAAGATTTTAAGCTGTAAAGTGAGCTAAGTTTGAACATATGTAAGTACAGTTGACTATTGTCAATAATAAAGAACAAATAAAACACACTCTTTATAGTTTCGTCGTATGCCCCAACTCCTGAAATATTTAAAACTTTATTTAAACAGAAAAATAAGCTGATTTCGGACAATGAAGCGTTCAACTCTAGGCGGTCTTCTTTTAAAGACACCAGAAGCACAGGAAGACTTGTACTTAAAAATACATGCCATATTTTACTGTGATAAGAATGTTCAACTGAGACTGAGAGTAACTAAAACTTCTCAGACTCACCTCATTTTCATACTGCAAAAAGACACGAAAGTTCGAATCCTGCCGAAATACAGGATGAGCTGCAATCCTCTGGAGAAACACCTCATGCATGGCCACTGTTTTCTTGAACTGGGCTAGGTAATCCCTGAAGCCAATTATTGCTAAACAAACAAGAAAAAACATAATGTAATACATAAATTTTGAAACGGTGTAAAAAGGTCTGGTTTTCTAAAATTAAAAAGCGCGAAGCAGATGTAAACAAAAGACAGACGACAGGGAAATTTTTGGACTAGTTTTAGGCTAAAACAAGTCAACTGCTCCTACTCTTATTAAACCCGGTCCCTAGCAAGTTTTGTTCCTTAACGCAAATGCGTTAGACATACTGTTCGAGCTCCTGTTTCATCTTCGAGAACTCTTCTTTTGTCATAGTTGCTTCACCCTCGCCAAGTTTCTGCAACTTCTCACGTGATGAATCAAAGTCGGGACGAGGAGGTGCTGGAGGAACCTGGAGGAATGTCATGCGGCAAATAACAAAAGCTGATCGATAGGGCTACTGAAGCACCAACACTCTCAATTTCGTTCTCATAGATTGTATTATTCACATGTAATGAAAGCAAACCATAACGTACGATAAAACCCGCGTATTTCTCATTCTCATCCAATACGCTGTGAAGCCACAGAAACTCTTCGTGCTCACGTACCACAGACGTCTCGGGATGCATATCAGGAAGACGAGTCTTCGTATGTACAGTGTACTTCACCTAAATAACTAGTAAACTGCAAATTATGATGGCCTTGTGATACAAGCTTCGGTTTGGACAGCACAAAGGGAAATGCAGAAAGGGATAGTGATGTATGTAATATTCTCTAAGGAAACATCTAGGTTCGGGAAGCGAAATCGACCAACGAGTGTGACAAAAGCGTAAGTGCGACTAGCAACAAAAAATATAAACAAACTAAATGTAGCAAACCTTATCTCTCTCCGAAAGTGCATCGGAAATATCGACACTAATTGCATCGTCCGCATCCAGATCCACGTTGATTTCTTCAGTGCGATGCTGCAACATGAAAGAGTAGTCCAGAATAACAACAGATGAGTCAGTTGTTGATAGCGGAGGCCATCGATCGTCAACTCATGCAACATTTCTACAAACTAAGAGCTCGGTCAAGCTCATCTCTTCATGAGAATACGTTACAATGCAGAACTTCTTTTCATACGACTCGACACCACATACGGTGCAGACTTCAGCATTTCTCGCATTCGATTCCTTCCCTCGCATCCATTCCATCCATCATCCACGAAGGCTATTGGATTCGAGTGTGGTTAGGGCTTCTACTTTGGAATTTTTAGTGTTTTTTACCAGTGTAGTTGAATTCTGGTCGAGTCGATTCTCCTTGGATAACCGTGCTAGGGCGTTACCGCATCTTCCCACAAACAACCACCAGCCTCTATGGAGTGGTTCTTCATGTTCACTGGTTGCTTCTCAGAAAGGTCTGGCATAAATTCTCCGAACTCGTAGGATGGGAGGACAGGTTCAGAACAGGCTATCTTGAACTAGAACGTGGCACGTATTATTGAACGTCACCTCTTCCACTGCGCTACCCGAGCCCTGACATGGAAGCAAAAAATATAATTCTAAGCATTTTTAAGGAGTGATAATGGTAAAAGGTATGGCGATTCTGTAATATCAAGTAGTACTCATTTGTAAATCAGGCAATTAATTTGCAAAACGCAGGTCCTTGAATATGCAGCCGAACAACTGCCGAATATCTCATCGAGCAAAGTACAATAAAAACTAAGAGAAACATATTTAGCAACTAACGAACGCGTTTACAAAACATCGGACCACAAGCTTCAACATTGACGACCAAAAACACAACAACACGAGAAGACGAACGACTACGAAGCACCGACTCGGATCACAGACTGTGATGAAGACGAAGATGTCAAAACGATATCCGAGCAAAATTTGATTATCAACTTTGTGTAAACTTACCAAAGAATAAAAAAAAGATAAAGCTCTCAGCGTTCCCAAGATCGACTTTTTATTAACTTCGGTATTGGATTATAAATCTGTGGTTCTCTTTTTTACAGTAATCGAGAGTTTGTTATTCAGCACATCTTTAATTCCTTACGAATATAACACATACAACACAACGGTAAGCTCTCAGCGTTGATCAATCCCTGAGGGATGCTCCATGCATTCGACTTCACTAAGCATCGTTGGAAGCGATTGAATCCATATCTGGCCTTTACAATAACTCGCAGTGGACTACCGATGCATCGAGCCAGTGCTGCCATCCTCATTTACCGAGACCGGAAAGATGGAGGGTTTGGTGAGCCGGGGGCGCGGAGATCGATCCTATGTGTGTAGCAGGGCGCCTTGGACCACTGCGTCATATGCACTCGTTATATAAGAAAGAATGCAAGAAAAACAACGTCAGCCACACCATCGAATGCGATGGTATACAAAATATTTTGCTATGTGGTCAACCATCAACGTTTAAACGTAAAACCCACAAATCTATTGTCGTTGGCAATAGTTTCTGGACTACTCGACCCATCAGTAGGTACGTCAACGGCTGTGTTAGGAGACACATCGCAGCGAGGCTCCTTTGATGTAGACTGCGGCTGCGACGCACCGTTCTTGCCATCCACAGGTTCGTCTTCCATCCCATCTAATGGATTTTTGAACACTTCCTCGCCAGCCAACATCGTACTGGAATCCGAAACAAGGGTAAACAGTTATACTCCAGTGATATCAAATCGTACCATCAAAAGAAATTTTCTGAAGCTATTAAGCTACGAAACCACAACTGTGAGAAAAGATTAAGAGACAACAATCATTAGTACCTGCGGATTCTGCCACTGTCCGTTGAGCAACAGAGAAAATAAAAGTAACGGAAACTTCTTGTACGGCCTACTTCATATGCTTAGGAATCTAATGAACTAGAGATATAAGAAAAAGTACATGGAAAAAAAACTTCTGGAGAAATGTCTGGAGAATGATTCCTCTAAGTCTATTCACATCAAGCTATTGAAGAACCTTTTAAGCTTAGAAGAGAAGTGAAAATCGGTATTAATTCAGAACAAATGGCGGTTTGAGGCATTTCCCACAAATCACTGCAGATCAACTTAAAATGAGTTATTACTGAGCGTTTACTATTTAAAAAAAGGATAAAGCTCTCGGCGTTGATCAATCCCTTCGGGATGCGCCATACATTCGACTTCATCAAGCATCGTTTGGAGGTCATTGAATGCATATCTGGCTTTTACAATGAATCACGGTGGCCAACCGATGTATCCAGCCAGTGCTGCTATCCTCTCAGACAGGTCTGGTACCAATTTGCCAACCTTGGAAGGATGGAAGGGCTTGGTGGGCCATGAGCGCGGGGATGGACTCCATGTGTGTGTGTTGCAGGGCGCCTCGAACCACTGTGCCACACACGCTCCTAGCGTTTACTACTAGGTATTTAAAATGTGAACTAAGATTTTGCTCAGGGGAAATGGACAACCTTCCAGCATGACTCAAAAAATTTTATGACACAAATTGTACCCACGTATTCTGCGTAACCTAAAACACATCCGTAATAATTTTTGCGTATCACTAATGGTACAGTAAGAATGATTGGTTTAATTACGACGATTCTTCATTTTCGTTGTTTAAACTTCGCCTAACAAAATTCCTTGAGTCAAAGCGGTGCTAATACGCGGTTTTCTTCCGAGTTTGCAGAGTTCTGAACATCGCAGGTCAGAGTAAAGCTAAATTGACAAAATATTATTCGAATTCTCTAGTGTGTTGTACTTTAAGCTGTCTTTTACAGAACACGAAAACAAGTATTTCAACACAAACATGTGTACTAAGCAGTCATTTAGTATTAGAGCTCGTATATTTAGTATAAAAAATGTAAAGGACAACCTAGTGCATATATTGAATGTCATGGCATAAAAACCCCACAAAATCAGCGCCGTGGACGACTCTAGCAGTAGTGTCGAGTTTGATTATGTAGCCTGACGTACTTGACCCAAGATCTCAAACTGTTGTGGTTACTATTATGACTTTTGCTGTTATTAGCCTACTATTTCCGTTTCAGGATGAGTTCCACAACTGAGGAAAGTTGCGGTTCCTCAACGACCAATGCAGGTCCGGATCATTTTGTTATATCCGTTTCATTGCCGTTTGCAACGAACTCTTACCCATATATTCATTGTATATCTGACTGGTTACTCTTCTACTTCAGATAAAAAGACAAGAAACGCTGATAAGAAGGCTCGTGTGTTCGATTTTAATGCCATTTTTGAGGAAACCAGGAAGGTGACGGCAGTTAATAACTTTTTCATATTTGTTTTTTTTTAATGTGCCAATTTTTCCGTAAGTTTTTGTTCCAGTTTGCTAACCTTTTTATCGCTTCGCATTTACAGGCTGGTCAGGCACAATTTTCTCAAAGAAGTGGAGAACCTGAAAAGCAAAGTGTGAGTGTTCTCATTACAATTTCTGTATTTCTTTTTGCGCATTTCTCATTTGTTGTGTTTAAGGCAGAAGACACTTTAAGTAAAGACAGTGGTAACGTTAGTGAGGAAGATGGTAAGTCGAATTTTAGCGTCGTTTCGTGTAAATATGACTTCGCGCTTGTAGTGCAGTGGTCGGAGGCGCCCAGCAATACACGTGGGATCTATCCCAGTGCCCCAAGCCCACCAAGCCTTTCATTCCTCCGGGTTCGGCAAATTACTACCAGACTTGTCTAGGAGTAAACAACAACTTTCTCGATACATCGGCAGGTCACCGCAAGTCATTGTAAAGCTCAGATATGCACTCAATCACCTTGGTGCTACGAATGGAGTGGAATGCATGGCACCTCCCTCAAGGGTTGATCAACGCCGAAGGGTTTATCTTTTAGTCCTTTTATGACTTCTGCTTCAGATTTTCTGCCAATGATGCCTCCCGGTTTCGTGCCAGACAAAAGCGTAATCGTCACCGAGAATGTTAAATCTAGATCTCATTGCATAATTGTTAATGAAAGTGCATCCGACGATAAAAATGATGATGATGACGATGATGGTGAAGACTTTGCGGACTATGCTGGAGAAGGGGTGTGTTACTTGAAAAACGACTTCTGCTTCCATAGCATTTAATTTGTTTCCATAAACGCTGCCTTAATCATTTATCTTGGAAATTCATCATGCGCTATTTTCAGGTCCCAACAGTTAATCTTATTCCTACTTCATGTGAAGCTAAGCTTATTCACAGTGGAAAACCAGTACGTTCTTTTAAAGGGACATGCGAACCAATTTTTAGAAGGCTTTTTCGTCTTTTTCTTTTTCAAAATAAGGCGTAATTTCTGTAAATAGAATACTGCCAGTGTATAGGTATCAGCTCTTCGTTTCGAGCCGAATGGGATACGATTTGCTTCCGGTGGGGTTGATTACCAAGTGAAATTATTTGACTTTCAAAAGATGGACATGAGTCTACGCGCAGATAAGGAACTTTTCCCTTGTGAGAGGTGAGAGGAATTCTACTGGTTTTTCTTTTTTGTGCTGTTTTAATCTTCGTCATCGTACCTCTCGTCTATGTATCCTTTGCGGGCTATCCTGTCTTTTTCATATACGAAAATACTACTTTTAGCCACATAATCAACGACGTAGCGTTTAGCGCAAATGGAGAAATAATGCTAATTTGTAGTAGTAAGGCCCAGGTTCATTTATTGGATAGATCTGGCAAGCAATGGGCAGAAACAGTGCGAGGTTTGTGTTTTTTAGCTTTTTTCTTAACCCTTTTTAGCGGCCTTTTAATCTTGTCGTAGATCCGTAAGAACAATTTTCATGTGACTTAGTTTCCTTTACATAAAATCTGTTTTAAAGCAGCCTTATCAGTCTTTCTGCAGGAGATCAGTACCTCGTTGACGTTAGCCACACGAAAGGACACACAGCAGCTATCAATTGTTGTCAGTTTAACCCTATTATCAAGGATGAATTCATGACATGTGGAGATGACGGGTAGGCTTCTCATTCGGCCCTTCAATAAGTATCAGTATCAAGTACCTGTATGTCAAACTTCGAGTCAATCGTTAGGATTTCAGAACTGTTCGGTTATGGAGTCTGGCAGATTTCAAAATCATGACGAAAACAATAAATACACATAGGAAGGTATTGTAGAGGAGTATTCGAATTCGTTGATCTTTAATCATCAAAAGTGGTCGATTATTTTCACAGTCCACTCTGTTTCCATAATGTTAATTGCTAGGAATATCTTTCTATCTTCTTCCTCAAAGGTGATTAAAACGAAAACTGCAAATGGGAAGCGGGCAATGCCACAGACATGTTGCTACTCGATGGACGGAAAGTTAATTGCGGCTGGTTGCGACGATGGATCTATTCAAGTCTGGAAATATGGGAATCTATATGTGAGTGGTCTACGGTATTCCCACCTATAATACTAATGATTAACGGCGCGTGTAGCGCATTCTACCCTGCAGTACACATGGGATCGATCCCCGCGCCCCAGGCTCACCAAGCCATCCATCCCTCCGGCGTCGGCAGATTGGAACAAGAGTTGTCTGAGAGGATAGCAGCACCGGCTCGATACATCGGTAGACCACCGTGAGCCGTGAGTCATCGTAAAAGCTAGATTTGCATCCACTCACCTCCAACGATGATTAATGAAGTCGAATGCATGGCGCATTACTCAAGGACTAATCAAATTTATCCTTTCTTTTATCCTTTAATACTAATAGTCTTCTTTAGGTAAACACATTCTACCTTGTTCGAAATGCTCACAAGGGTCCGATCACGTCAATGACTTTCTCTCCAGATTCTCAGAAAATTCTAACAAGAGGACTGGACGATTGTATGAAGATGTGGTCAATCAAAAACAACAAAGCGCCTATCCTTGAAAAGGCTGATTTGGAGAATGCGTTTAAAAGGTTTATTATTAGACAGGTTTTCAGTGTTGATGTACATTCAACGTTTCATCTTCAAGGATAGTAAATTCGTAACTGCAAAGTATAAAATATTACGAGCTCAGAAATTTTAGCTCTAGCAATAAATTATGTCTCATCTAAATATGATTGTAACAGACCATCTAATCCAGTACTATTTCACAAAAAAAAGTTGAAGTTGTTAGGTTTTCTTGTACTTGTCACCTCAAAAACTTTAGCACTGACTGTGGATTTTCACCTCATGGTGAACTAATATATACTGGAACCTCATCTACAAATACGAATATGCCTGGCATGTTGCTCTTTTTCGGTGCGGATACGTTCGAACTTGTCTACAAAATCGAATACCCAGGAATAGTTAGTTGATATTTTAAATAACGTTGTTTCTCTAATTTCCTACACAAAAAGTATTACAGTCCAGGCGCAATAAGTTTTTTTGGTAACGGTCATAATGTTTTCAGAGTTGCACAAAAATCTGTTGGCACCCTAAGTTGAATCAGATCTTGGTTGGTCTTAGTGATGGGACGTTAAGGTTTGTACCAAATGTAAATTCTGTCATTATGACGACATCGATTTTTTTCTATACTACTCTAAGAGGGATTTAAATTGCTAATGTTATTTCTAGAATATATTATGATCAAAGTTTATCCAATCGTGGTGTGATGACATGCATTGCAAAACCCATCAGAAGAAATCGTGCTAACGAATTTGTTCGTGAGGAGATGATATTATCTCGTAAGTTGAAGTACTCTGGACTAATGGGACACTTACTTGTATATTTAGATGGCCCATCTTCACTTTTTGTGCGGAAACCAGCGTAATTTCCACTTTTTCGGAGTTTTGCTGGTTTAGTTGCTGTACTTCCCTGGAGTCCCGATGTCAGCCTGGCCAAAGTCTGTCCCAGGTCGTCACCACCACAGGCAGTTGCCGCCCTTGTGGATCAGAGGGAGATTTGCCACCATGCGACTAGCTTCATAGGAGGACGTTGGTGGATCCTAGTACTGGTGCACTCTTAGCTGGGCTTCGTGATGGAAGCGCCGGAATCCTTCTCAGCTTGGGAGGCCCTGCAGGAAGGATGGATCCCTCCGCTGTACATCGCAGCGCAACACCCATGAACACCTCCCAGCCACGATGAGGCGGTAAACCGATGTTATGAAGTAATGGAATAATACATCATATTTCTAATTATTCATGTTTGTTTATTAGTTGGTAGGATTTCGTGGGCCATTGAAAGCATCTATCATTCGTCTTCTCGTAGAGCATAGCGTGGCTGAAGCGAACGCCAGCAAGTACTCCGTTTGCTCGTGTTCCAATGATAGAGTTGCATCATGGATTCTTCTCATTCGGCAAACTCCAAGAACTAGATGTATTTTCTAGTATACTTGTGAAGAAATCTGACTATGTTCCCGATAAAGATATGTCCATTCTTTGAGCGTGAGTGGAACACCAGAAATGAATGCCATCCATATAAGGATCGTTTTCTGAAACTTCAACCGAGAACCTATTTTTTCTAAAGCTCTTTCGAAACCAGCAATCATTCTAATCATTTGGCTAGTGCATGAAGTAATAAGGACGATATTATAAGCATTTTTTTAAAAATTTACATTACTGCTATTAAAATCCATTGTGAGGATCCCACTATTTCTTGCATTCGATTCGTTTCCTCGCATCCATCATCTATGAAGGTTCTCGAATTTTTTGCTTGTGGCTTAGGTTATTGCCTAAGGATTTTTTCTTTATGAATTTCGAATGCTGGTTGAGTCGATTTTCCCTGATATCCTGAGATAGTCGTGCTAGATTGTCTTCATTTAGATTGCATGGAGTGAACTGTTCCCAGACAAGCCTGGTATCGAATTTACGAAAGGATGGACGGGAAGTTTGCATGCTCATGCTAAACGATACCGTTACCACTGCGCTACCCACTCCTTCGTTATTAGCATTGAGGGAATAATATAGCTGTCGGCCATCCACTTTTATCTCATTTTATTCCTTTCTAGCTTTCTTATTAAGTTTCCCCGTTAATTTTACGCCGCCATTGACATTGTCGTTATAGAACCTATATGCATTTGTAGTGTATTGATTCCTTTCTTTCTTAGCACTCACGCTGGAAATGTTCCAACCGCGGGGAGAAGAAGGAGAAGAAAAGGAAGTCACCGGATTTCGACTGAAAAAATACCTCCGCATGATGGATAACCAGCAACGACCGCAGTTTCGGAAACCAGCTGACGTCCCAATTGGAAGAAGTGCTAATGGAAGAGGTATTCGATTGATTAAATTTCTGTATCAAACAACATTTGTTACTAATAGCGTATTAAATTGTTGTTAAAAAGAAAGAAACTTTTTATCTGCTTCTATGCAAAAACAGGCACCATTAATGGAATGGTTTAAAACAAATGTAGATTTTTACATTATCGACTTCATATCTAGTGCTACAAATGACCAAAACACTGGACTTGTAGTGCTTTTAAGGTGTAAAAGTTTTAAGTATTATAGGATCCTTTAGTGGAGTGAGACGAAAGTGTTCCGTATGACCATTTTTCTTATTTCAGTGGTTGCTAGTGGTGGTAGTTTGCATTCATATGTAGCTCAGCAAATGGGAACATTGAAAAATAAGACATTCATGGAAGATACGGATGTACGAACGAGTATACTGCGACATGCTGAAGAAGTTAGTTCCATATATTTCTCACTACTACGGTTGCTTGTACAAATGAGGTGCAGTGTTGAAATACGCTAGTAGCATACATTCGCATAGAAGATGTCTTTATAATTCATTTTTGTATGCAGGCTGCGAAAAATCCGATCTATGTAGACAAGGCTTATCGTAAGACGCAACCAAAGCCCATCTTCCAAGAAAAAACCACAGCCCCAGAAGAAGAAGAGCCAGACACCGAATTACAGCCAGTGTTTAAGATGCCTCGATTGAATTGATCTCTGATGTTATAATAAATTCGTATATTCCAGCTTTCTTAACTGAGTACCTTTGTACAAATAGCTTGTCAATCATGTGACACATTAATAAAAAGAGTAAAAGTTTTTCTTAACCTATGTGGTCAGTCTACTTGCTAAATGGTTTGCCGTGTTACCGACCGTTGTGAGGGACCTTCGTAGGTCACTGAACTACAATCTTTATGCAAGGGTCTTAATCCATAATACGATCACATGAGCCCAGTTCAGCCTTTATGTTCAAAAGCTCAGCTAGATGAAAATCAATATCAGGAAACACTGCTGTTTTGATAACAACTAAGTCAAAACGGCAAACCTCTCGACCATCGAAGGGTTGCAAGCGCAAGAAGAAGCTCATGAGATTGGATATCGTTAAGACTACTAATTAAGAGTGCTTAGTTATTGCAAATAACGTCATTGTATCATGAGCAACGTAACTTTGCCCAAATTGCTCCATGGTTTCACCATCTTCACTCGAAGAGCACGATTCATAGATTAGAGCATTCGCTTCCGTGCACGCTTTTTCGATCGACAACTACCAACTAGGGAGTATAGAGTAACGCAGACTTGAAGGAGAGACTTTGCTCAATCACCTTAAGGGCATGTACGATTTCTGTAGAATATGCTTACATTTCGGGAATTGTCTAATGTGTTGACGTGTATCTTGTTTTGGAGTTTCTTTTCCCTTTTAACTGGAACGAAACTGAAATTTTTGAAGTCTCTTTCAAATGTATGGCAAGTAGAAACATCAACAATACTTGGATACTTGGATAGGCCGTCCTCATTAGTTGTGCGGGCTCTAGCAAAATTCCCATTTTTTCGGACTTTTGCTGGTTTAGCCGTTACGGTTCTCCGGAGTGCCGAGGTCAGCCTGGCAAAAAGTCTGCCCCAGGTCGTCACCACCACAGGCAGTTGCAGCCCTTGTGGATCAGAACGAGATTTGCCACCATGCGACTGATTTGATACCAGGATGGCGACGGATCCTGGTAGTGGTGTACACTTAGCTGGGCTTCCTAATGGAAACGCCGGACTTCTTCTCAGCTTGTGAGACCCTGCCAGGGAGATGAATCCACCCGCCATACATCGCAGCCCGACAACCAGGAATACCTCCCAGCCACCGATGAGGCGGTAAACCGTTCGAAAGATAAACACCAACAATACATAGGTAAAGACCATTGTGTGGTTTTTTTTCTGCATTTTAGATTTTACATGACCCGTGATTACATCTACTATGAGGATCCCAGCGCTTCTTGCATTCGATTCGCTTCCCCGCACCTAACATCTACGAAGATCTTCCAGCTTTTGCGTGTTGTCTCGGCTGCTGCTTGAGGATTTCGTCTTCTTTATGAATATCATGCAAACTTGAAGATAACCAGACTATGGCGTTCCCATGTGGATTGAAAAAGAGCGTTAGAGTGGGTATCGAACCAGCGCCTTTGTTTCCTGATCGACGGCATTATTAACCACTGCGGTATACACTTACACCATCGTCTCCTACCAGACGAAAGGGTTCAAAATATAAGTGTCGTCAACACAAAAGGAACGAAACACTTTCCCTGGGATAAAGAAATCCAGAATTTGATTTTGATAGAATAAGAATGTATGTACTTGTATCTGGTTGACGGAGATCTGCAGACTCTACTGGTATATAATACGAAGTAAAAACTTCTTGCATGTATTCTTTCATGCGAATATTTTTATGCTTGCTGTGATTTTTTCCGTTACTTTCTAGTAGTTTCCTTTTTATGCAGTAAGAAAGTCTATTTCTGAAGTTCGATGTTTCGGACTGCGATGTACAGCGTGGAGATTCGTCCCAGCAGGATCTCCCAAGCTGAGGAGTCTGGCGTTTCCATCAGGAAGCCTAGCTAAGAGTAAACCAATACCAGGACCCACCACCGTCCTGGTATCAAAGTCGCATGGTGGCAAATATCCTTCTGATAGACAAAGGCGACGACTGCCTGTGGTGACGAAGACCTGGGGCAGACTTTGGCCAGGCTGACCTCGGGATTCCAGTGTACCACAATGGCTTATGCAGCAAATCTCCGAAAAATCGAGATTATGCTGGGGCTCGCGCAACCAGTGAGGACGGGCCGTCCAAGTATCAGGTATCAAGTAAGGCTGTGTTTATCCTTATGTTTCTCCGGATTTCCTACCGTTCCCAGGATTCTAGCAAAAGTGAAAATCTAACCGGATTTTCATACCAGCATCGAATCCTTCCAATCTACTCCAAAAAATACAACTGTTCTAATGTACCTTCTTTCATTTATGAGCTAACACGAGGTTGATAGACTGCTTTTTCAGGACTGAATGGGGTGAACAAATGTTTTAGTCTCATTTGTCCTTGGTGGTACATCATTACAAGTGACTAGTTGTTCTAACCTTAGTTCATCTTCCTCGTGTATCACAGTCCTGTCAAGTTCCTTCGTTTGATTACTCTTTTTTGTCCTATTGCTCCTGGTCGTAAAACAGTGACCATACGCTTTCTTCCGAAACTGGATGCAGTCGATTCATGTTCCTTATGAAAGTTGCCTTACTTACAGGTTACATGTTCCGTTGAGAGTGTATATGTGGCCAATCATCTACGCAGTAGGTAAGTAGTGCTAATTGCTTTTCATAATTTCCAGTTGACATCTGTCTTCCTTTCAAAAGTTTACTGCCTCATCGTGGCTGGGAGGTGTTCCTGGGGTGTCGGGCTGCGATCTGCAGCGGGTGTTCATCCTCCCAGCATGGCCTTCCAAGCCGAGAAGGAGTCCGAAAAATGGAAATTTTGCTGGGACCCACACAATCAGGACGGGTGATCCAAGTATTCAAGTATGCCTGTCTTCCCAACGCATGTATTCGCTCCAGCTAGGGATTGAAAACTTTGGCTTGTAAGACATTCCTATACCACCACATCGACGTGTCGGTATTTTCCACGATTGCGGTTGAGTTATCCAGTAATATGAGGAAATCGGCGAAGGACGTTTTTTATTCACTAATTTGTGTTGTAATGAGGTATCAACATGAGGACATATCAACAGCAAACGACGTGATTTACGAAACATTTTCATCTGCCGATATTTTAGGTCAGCTTAGGAGAGTTAGCAGTAGGAACCTTATGTCTGTCCCGTCAGCTAAAGATACAATGGATGGATTGTAGTGGAATTGAAGATGAACTCGTAATGAAGTGATAAGTGCACTGTTTCTTCGGTTTTTTGTGAAGTAACTGCGCTGAAATGTTCACACTCATTAAATTAACAGAAGGAAGTTTATCAAGGCCTCGAAGCAGTTACCGTAGACTTTGCCGTCTGGACCTAGGCAAGTTTATCGCTTTGCGACTTGGTTCCTTCCATTATTGCAGAGAATCCCGTTATTAATGTACAGTTAGCTGTGCTTCCATTTGGAAATGTAGCACTCTTTTTCACCTCGAAGACTGCTCTTTGTACCTTGCTTCATTCATAAGTTAACACAAGGTTGTTACCAATATTTACTCGGCTATTTATTCTGCTCTTTGTCTTGATGGACGCATAGTTCGACACCGAGGAACACTCCATACTCCCACTATCATAGGGACGACAGACCAATGAAGTGAATTACAAGGTTTATATTAGCAAAGGCAAAGTAAATCACGATTTCTGGTTCACCTATAGCTCCCTGTAATTCTGTTACCTAGTGTTCCCTTCCGATCTCGTTTTACAACAGTTCCAACTTACCCGTTTCATCTCCTAGTTTTCGGCGAAATTCAAAGTTCAAACAGATGACTGGTGAGGGCTTTGTGCACACCAAGTCCGAATTTATTTGAAAATCTCGCACGGTTTCTATAAACTGGAGAACATAATCCTTCTGGTAGAAGTGTGACTTTGAAGTTTTCTTCCGTTATGAGGTTCTCTTAGACGTGTTCTCCTTAAAAAGCAATGACTCCATTAGTTTCCGTGTTGTTTTTATTTCGAGGAGTACCATAAGAAAGCACAGTATTTCCTCCGGAGAAAGCTCACTTTCGAAATGTGAATGACGGTATGATGTCCAACATGTTTTCGAGTTGATAAACTGTATATTGCACAACTTTATGTTAGGGAGAACTCGGTGGTAATTGTTAGTTATTTTCCTTTGGACAGATATTGAAGTGATGAAAGATGACTTTCAAGACCTACTCCAATAACCATTGCTTTAAAAATCTTGTACAGATAGTTAGGAGATGTGCAATCAAGTGAAGAATAATCCTCGTTTGTTCCATATGTGTTGTATGTATATCGATACTCCCAACGGTTTACGGCTTCATCCTGGCTGGGAGGTGTTGCTTGGTGTCGAGCTGCGATGTACAGCGGAGGATTCTTGCCACTGGCAGGGCCTCAGCCTAAGAAGGAGTCCGGCGTTTCCACCAGGAAACCCAGTTAAAAGTGAACAAATACCAGAATTGACCACCGTCCTGGTATCAAACTAGTCGCATGGTGGCAAATCTCCATCTGTTCCACAAGGGCGGGCGGTTGCCTGTGGTGATGACGACCGGGCAGACTTTTGCTAGGCTGACCTCGGGACTCCGGTGAACAACAATAGCTAAACCAGCAAAACTCCAAAAAAATGGAAATTATGCTGGGGTCCGCAAAACCAGTGAAGGCGGGCCATCCAAATATCTAAGTGTCCGAGCACGTAGGTCGATATCCCTGAGAGCTTTATGTTTTGTCCTTCCCTTTCGTCGTACTACTGCTACAACAACTGAAGATGTTGAGGCGAGATGAAACCATTGTTAGAAGTATTTAAGAGGTCATGCATATTGTAAGACTTGATTCACTTGATTCATTCTGTTGTTCCAATATTCAAGACAAACTGGTGAACTGTTATTTTATGGACCTTAATGCTAAAATATCCCTAAGCATCCAAAATATTCTTTAACTTTCAGGAACTCGATTTTCATACTACCTGGTGCTGCCCGTGGCAGCAGTTATAGGGACGATTGGATATTTTGCGGAGAAGAAATTGATGCCGAAGTCAAAGCCAATACCATATCTAAATTCATCAGTCCAAGAGCAACGTGAATATCGGCAATCCATGGGTGATGCTGATGCTAAACAAGTATCCAATCTCTTACCGAATAGTCTAAACGTACTGGAACCACGTCACGTCGAAGGATAGTGCGGGTATAACAACACTAGTATTGGGACAACTTGTGCTTCATTGCAAGTGTTCCCCCAGTAACGAAAGGATTGGGATTTCAACTAATCACTAACAAACGCTTGTCCTTTCTGTAGAGTTAGTAACATCAATAACAAAGTATTGCACGTTTACTGTACTGGAATATGGTACATTACCCGAATACAATCGGTACAAATTGCGCGAAAGTACTTGAGATGACTTCATAATAAGAAGTAAATAGGTGCTAGCACAAAAACAAGTATGACAGTAATAATGTTGACCAGTCATATAATGCTTAACTTTCTTGATTCGGTAAAAAATAAAACAAGTGACGTTACATTTTCTGGAATAGCCACTTCCATTCTACCTTGTTGAATCAAGAGAGGTGAGATTCCAGAATTCAAATAATGTTATGAAATCTGAGAATGTGGAATTATAAATTTGTTCCCTATTGGTGAACCCATACATCACATAAGCGGTTGGAAAAAAAATTAAGCAAAGAAATCATCGGATTGTTTTAAGATGGTGTCGCGCTCACACGTGGACTGGCGTCGTATTGACTCCGGTGGGTTCTCGTTTGCCATCAGAAAGAGCTAAATAGTGGAGAATTTTTCCTGAGTAGATGTACAAAATCAGGTAACAGAAAATATTGCATTTAAAGTGTTATTCACAGGAAGCAAATGTGGATTACAGGAGACTTTTACGAAAAAAAACCGTCGCATTCTATCAGTGAAGACAGCATTTGTTTAACGATGGGTATTTACACATTCATGACAATGTCTAGTCCTTACTTGCATACAAAATGCTTGCCACTAAACTGCTATCAAGTACCCCTTATTAGCAATCTTTTAAGACGCTATATCTGTACAATAAGTGAGCGAACTCCCGAAGGACTCCTGTATTCGCACATTTGCACTATAGACTTCTTATATTTTACGTTGGTCGCAGTCAATCTTAATTACCGCACAAGAACCGGTGAATCCCCTCTGAATCCATCGGAACTCGTTTAAAAAGTCCTTTTTTTTTTGTAAACTACTGCCTTTACACGGAACCTTTTATTGCTCATTGCCCAATATAATACCTTTGATAGAAACGCTATTGATTTCGTACAAAATGCACCACAGATATAATTCCCGCGAGAACAGAAATGGTCTAGAAGAAGGTGTACAATGGTACATTCCAACCAGTTTTTTTATGACACGTACACAAGAATGCATGAATAACAATGCATATCGACGCGAACCAGTATTCAAAAATGCTCATCACAAACCAGAGTTTACAGACGTTTTCTGATACTCTTCAATACGTTCGCGTCGATAAGCTAAAAAATAAAGCTCTCGGCGTTGGTAAATCCCTGAGGGATGCTCCATGAATTCGACTTCATCAAGCATCGTTACAAGTGATTGAATGCGTATCTGGCTCGTTTTTACAATCACTCGCTGTGGCCTATCGATGTATCGAGCCAGTGCTGCTATCCTCCCAGACAAGTGTGGTACCAATTTGCGCACCCCGAAGGGATGGAAAGCTTGGTGAGCCTGGCGCGCGGGGATCATTCCCATGTGTATTGCAGGGGGTGTCTCCGACAAGTGCGCTACACGCGCCTCCCATTCGCATCCCGCAGGGATTACTCAACGCCGAGAGCTTTATACTTTAGCTTTTCAGCGCGAATGTGCTACATAATACCAGAAGACGATTGTAACCTCTAATTTGTGACGAATAGACATCAAATAAACGTGTTCACCACCTCAACATGGAAATGCAGCACAAGGACCAGGATATAATGCATGCAAAAAATATGGTATCATATAGGAAACAGAACAGCTTTGTGTTGCAAGTTCTACTATGCTGTTTTAGTAGCTCACGATGTTTAAACCCACCTTCATTGGTCCAACGTAGACCTCCTTTTTGTCATCAGTCATACTTGGCTGCATATATTGCTGAATAACGACATCCGCTCTGTAACCGAATAAATAACAACTCTAGTAGGAAAATCTCACTTAAATGTTTATTGCATCGTCTCCCATGTATCGTGCTCTATGCAATGTGATAATGTTAACTAAACGGTGTGCGTATCCAATAGATAACGAACACCACTCATCTGTTTGAGAGAATGGAAAACTTCAATGCAAGAATTTACCCAAATAAAGGTTAAAGCTCTCGGCGCTGATCAATCCCTGAAGGATGCGACATATATTTGACTTCACTAAGTATCGTTGAAGGGGATTGAATGCATATCTGACCTGTACAATGACTCTCGGTGACCATTCGATGTATCGAGCCAACGATGCTATCCTGCTAGATAGGTCTGGTACCAATTTGCCGACGCAGGAGGGATGAAAGTCTTGGAGACCTTGTGGCGCGGGGGTCGATCCCATATGTATAGCAGAGCGACTGTGACTACTGCGCTACACGCACAGTTACCCATATATGCCCCAGAAACTATTAATTTTCCACTTTCACAAAACTGAAGAGATACAAGATGAATAAAAATAAAGGGTCGCTCACTTTGCTCCGATAAATCGCTGCTCAGTTGAAAATTTGATCGCTGGGTTTTCGATTGAAACCTGCTGATCGTAGATGAATACGTCGATGGAACTTAGCTTGAAGGATGAACCAGCTTCGCCGTCAACTATAAAACAATGACTTGTGAGTTTTCCAAGACTCCAGTTCCATTCTGTTTCATAAACAGCTTAGTTTTATCCAGAGAAGGATTTGGACAAGTGAGTTCTTGATAAAAATAAAAGATCACTACGATGGCAACGACGGTTTTCTTATTTCAAAGCATACTAAAAGATTCGGGTGGAATTGCGTTGACAGCTTAAACGTTAAAAAATCAGTATTTGGAAACTTCAGACTAGAACACACTACTTGTGAACAGACTGAATGTACGAGTTCTCAATACACACTGCGAACAAAAGTAGTAAAATTGCGTTCGGAAATCTAGAGCTCTTGTTCAATGTGCCATACGATCACGATAGACTTCAACTACAATCAGCTCGTGTATCCAGACACACAACCGAGGGAAATGCAATATGTGCTGCTCAGCCCTATGGCTCTTACGATACTGAACAATATGCACTCACCCTTTCACAGATTCAGATCTTATTCAGGTACTGAATTAGTTAATGTATGAAAACCGGCCCACTTCGTGTAGTCCGTGGACTTTTTCCAAGTAACTTTTTTCAAATATCCATACCGAAGGGAAACTTTCATAAGCGAACAGGACATCAAAAAACACCTTTAAAGACTTCATAAACGCTAGACCACCATATTTTGGGAGAATGGAACTTGTGAAAATGGCATGTACTGATTATAACGACACTTATTTCGAAGTAGAATGCTAGTTCCCAAGAGGGTTATGACAGCCCAGCGATAGCTTGCGAAAATGCCAGGAAAAAGTCTCGGATGGTAACATAAAAACTTATGCTGTATTATTTTAATCTCAAAAGTAAAGTTCCTTCTAACAAAATTTGCTAACAGGTAATGTTTTCCAGAGTATAAAACTGATTTTGCAATAGGGTCATAAAGTTAGATGCGTTTGCCGATTTTTCTTGAATTAGACTCTAATTTATGGACTAAGACTAAGAAGTCGCAATTTCCTCATATCGTTGAGAATGCAACCGATCAATCGAAGTCATTAAGTGTCACAACCTTTACACAAAGCTAATACAGTCGAAACTCTAATGAGTTTACGAGGCTGCAAGACGTGGCCAGAGAATGATTCCGGATTCTTGGCCCGATTTAGGCATTGTGAGACGAAGTATTAAATGGACTATACCTATGAAGATGTCCATAATGTACGGCTCAGAACATGTGTGCGGTTCAGGAGCACCTTCGGTGACTTTGCCATTGATGGAGATTGTTTCGCCATTGTTCGTCTCGAGAATACCATTTATGGTGTCCTCCATCTCACGTCCTGTGTCGTGTCGCCACAACCAGTTGCGTTATTAAATACGCACAATTGTACAGAATATTTGTTAGGTAGGTAGAAAATTCTCCATTTTATAATTCTCCACACCCATAAAAGAACTCTTAAGCTTACAAGCACCGCCAAGAGATATTGCTATGAAGATCTAGACTTTATTTGATTTTAGTTCGTACTCCTGTTTTCATTCATTCAGAAAATAAATGGATGCAGTTAAATAAAGTTCTGAACTATACTTAAACAATGATGCCGAGATATTCGCAAAACTTGGACCCAGGGCAAGACTGAACCACGATTTTCCTTTCCGGGTGCTCGCGCATTACATATTGCACCACGGAGGCCCTTGCTGGGTGTTTCTCCCAGCTATTTTTTTTACCAAACGCTGCCATCAGCAATCACCAAATCAATTCCGCTGACGGGTGATTGCTGATGGCAACGTTAAGTAGAAAACTAGCTGAGAGAAACGCTGAACAAGGACCTCCGTGGTGCAGTGTGCAGTGCACGAGCGCCGGGAAGAGAAATCGTGGCTCAATCTGGCCCGGAGTCCAAGTTTTGCGAGTGTCTCAGCATCGTTGTGGTTGTGATTCACCTCATACTCTGCTGTGAAAACTGTAGTAGACAGAAAATAAAAGGTTAACATTATACTTAAACAATCCTCGCCTTATGTTTCCCTATTGTGGAATTGATGCAGATCTAAGATCAAGTCAATTGTTCCAAACAAGTAGAAAAACGAAAGCATTCTTAGCAACGTGGTTTTGTGGTAGGTGAAATGTTTGATATGAAGGCAGCGAATCAGCAATATGAGAAGGAACAACGTAGAAATTACAATTTAGAAGCTACGGAAAATCATAATTTGAAAAAAAGAATGGCTGAAGCACTGTGTTTCACAAGTCAGGGAAGCGTCGCCCTGTTCCCTTTCATTTTGACTCCACTAGGCTCCGTAAGTCATAAAATATGAAGGGATGGTTCTCGATGGCCCTGTTCAGCAATGAGTAAAATATGATGGGATGGTTTCACTCATAAAAGCAAGGGAATTCGAACTCCTGTAAAGTTTCAGTAAGGAAGCATGAGAAAATTAATAGCGGTTCCCATTAAAAAAGAATGACTGAAAATGCAATGATGATGAATGAGAACTATAATTAATATCCATTCTTTCATTGACTCATTTTTCAATTCATTCTTCTTTTCATTCTAACATTATAAAAGCAAACCACAGTATACGCGTGGAAACTGTAACCAGTAACTCACAGTAAATGTACGGCGATCAGTTTCGAAAATCAGTCGAGCCACTCCATTCGCATCCATGTTCAGCACGATACCACGTTGTGACTCGGTGTTGACACGGACCATCACGGCGCAGAGTTATGAGGAGTCCAATGAAACAATACTGTGGACGTTCTCACACTTCACGAAGAGTGATCAACAAGAACGGTGATGAAAAGAGCACGTGAGATGCACGAGAACAGAGCGGGTCAGCTGCGCCTGTTGTCGCGCCCAATCGAAAGGGACCGTCAAAAGGCTTGACTACGCACAGATCATTTTTCGTGAACACTATTTATACTCCACGAAAGTTCCGGATTTCCGCAGGTCATGACGTAGAAGGACGGGTTATTTCTGTTAACAACCGTGAACTGTACTCGTACGGTGTGGACCTGGCAGTATTGTGCTC
The DNA here is from genome assembly GCA_018806985.1 of Angiostrongylus vasorum. Lineage (NCBI taxonomy): Eukaryota > Metazoa > Nematoda > Chromadorea > Rhabditida > Metastrongylidae > Angiostrongylus > Angiostrongylus vasorum. The sequence continues at coordinate 462,033 of JADANN010000351.1, read as the reverse complement.
GTCGGCAACATTTTTCTTTGTGAAGCAAGCGAAGAAAACTCAAAGGACTTTTCGCGACAAACGAACTTCTACCATAAGCTGTCTGTTGTGAATCGTAAGGTATAAAAGGTGGTCCGTGTAGTGCAGTAGTTACAGGTGCCGTGCAATACACATGGGATCGATGGCGCCTCCCAGGTTCACCAAGCCTTCCATTCCACTGAGGTCAGGAAATTGGTGCCGGCTTTGTCTAGAAGGATAGCAGCACTGGCTCAATACATCGGTAGGCTACCCGAAATCATTGTACAGACCAGCTATGCATTCAATCACCTCCAATAATGCTTAATGAAGTCGAATGCATGGCGCTTCCCTCAGGAATTGACCAACGCCAAGGCCTTAATCCCTTTTATCCTTTAGTGTGCGAAAAATAGTTGTTCTCACTCAACACAGAGTATTACATCTATTGTGTGGAATCTATCATTTTGATACCGAAGCTGTAGTTGAAAGAATTTCTGCACCGATAGAAACAACTAGGAAGAGGAAGGGTCATGTACGATTCGTACTGTAGTAAATGCATGATTCGTATTTCGTAATAAATAGCTTGTGATTGGTGGGGAAACTTCTATGTGCCACTTACGAAATGTTTTTGCTAGACGGGAACGTACGGATCTCGGACTGAGGTGGAGCTTTTCCAAGATTGTCTCTATGGTCCATATGGGTCAAGCACGACCGGGTGCTGTTGATGCTAAAATAATAAGGATGCTAGTATAGTCTAGTATAGGTATTATACGTCACCACCTGTTTCGAACGGACCAGATTCAACATTCAACATTGAAATAATTTAAAAAAACTCTCAACTGACATCTGGATGTGGAGACAAATTCAGAACGAATCATCACTAGGCATATCAGTTATTTCGTCAGTGTGCAAATTTCTACGCTACCACTCACAAGTCAACATCAATTTGTAGCATTGGCCCTATATGTCTATGGGATAAAATGAGGTAAGCTAAAGACCCTGTAGAGTTAACGTCTTCGCATTCGCCATTCTCGGAAAAATGTCATAACGCATTATCGATGTGGTTTTTGGGTGGTAACGAATTAGAGCAATGCATTAGAACCCTATAGAATGTATAGCATATTCTTCATGAAATATGGAATATTTTTTTAGGAATACTCTTCATGTTGTAGAGACTATTCTGTTTGGTCTCTTGTACTATTTATAAATCACTTCTTAACATCCGACCTTTGCAATGTTAACACTTGCACATTTGCAAAAGCAACAGCTGCAGAGTGCTTTGTAATTTCTTTTTTGTGTTAACATCTGCAACCTTAAGAAAACTGACTGGGAAAGAGTCACGACTCGTACAGTAACCTATGTCCACTTCAAGCTCTACAATAAGGGTCACCGTCTTCTCGTTAAATTATCGCTGCTTTAACTCCCACGTGCGACTTTCTATTAACCTCAGCATTGATTGAATAATTCTTTCTAGTTCTGTTTAGCAAACACGAGGTGTTATTTTATTCCGTTATTTACGTACAAGCTGAGGTTTCTGGCGGATTTCGCCTTCCTCAGAGCCTGGAAAGGTCAAGTTGACTACAATCTACACGGTCAAGGGCCTCCATAACCAAACAGAGAAAAATGTTGAACCAAAATTTCAATCACGTTGAACACACAGCCTTTGCACACTCACTGCTTTCTAGGAGTCTCCCACTAAATATTTCACGTGGAGACCAACCGCACAGAGTTCACATGGAATCGTAATGTACCCATCTCATCAGAATCTTGGTTTAGCGTTTTCTGTGTTTGATTGTGGAGGTGTTTGGCCTAATAAATTGCTGTCAACTTGACCCCTCCAGGCTCTGAGGAAGGCGAAATCCACCGAAACGTCAGCCAGTGCGTAAATAAAGAAATGAAATAACACCTCGTGTTTGCTAAACAGAACTAGAAAGAATTATCCCTGCTTTGCTGCTTGGTCCGTGCTGCTCACTAGTCTTTCGATTTGCACAAACCCGATAATCTCTACTTGAGCTGTAGTCTTCATGTAATGTTCTTGCATTGTTAAGCTAACAGGAGGTTGATAAAGATGCTTATTCGACTAACGTTTCGACGTCTTCGTCTTCCTCAGAGCTGCTGATGATACGAGTCGATGGTCCACGTTAGTTCGTCTTCTCGATGTGACTTCTTCATCGTCGCACCGAGTCGGATATTTTTTAGTGAGGCATCGCTCGAATGAGGCAATCTCAGTGGGCAGCTGCCTTTTGTTGAGGACAGTTGTCATTGATATGACTATCCGTTGATAATAATTAGTTATTCAACAGATAATCCATCCTGCAGCTGTCGGTATTATGTTAGCTAGCACGCAGAGAATAGCAAAACAATATTTTTCAAACCGATCGTCATTTAACCTCAGTACTAATAATCAGTACTTTCTTGGGCTGTTTTGATTGATTCGGTAGAAAAATATTGTTTTGCTTCATGCATTCGTTCCACATCACTAACTTCGTTGTTATGTCATTGTGGTAGTATTTACAGGCAGACGTTTATGGAGGTTTAGCTACCGAAGTTTGAGGTTCGGTGTAGTCGATGTGCATCGTGTAGCACAGAACATACTCCATCCAGAAGATTCTAATTAAATCTAGCATGTGAGAGAATGAGTTACTACAATAAAAAATAACGACATTGACAACGGTTGTCAACTCATAAATCTTCAAAGAACTTTTCAAGAACTCAAAATATACGCACACTAATCCATGATCCAAATAGCAATTGAAATTCTCATTTAACCCTTGGATTTACCCCCTTAGTTGAGCACAGCTCATAAAAAGAGATTCGTTCCTGCACCGTCAAACCGTTTTCCGTAGCAGACAAAAGGTAAGAGAAGAGGGTAGGTGATATTACCGACAGACTTATTTTTATCCTAGATACGGTCTCAATGTCATCCAGGCAGCAAAGTGACCGTCGCAATGCTTTTTGGCTCAAACATATGATCTCCATCCAAATTTTTAAATTTTCGAGAAAGTACAATAAAGCAAGGAAATTGAGTACTAATAAGTGAAAATGCCATCTAATCTACCGACCCCAGTGGGAAACGATGACCGTGCCTGACGTCCTGCACTTGTCTTTCGTTCTTGAGTGCATAGAGTTCACATGACTTTAAACCTTGGAAGAAAATGGATGTGATTTTGCCTATAACTGAAGATGTGCCATTCTTCAAAGCATCTCAGCATCCAGAGAGAAGAATCCACGGTGGTTTTCTGCTTGATCAACGATGAAAACCATTTCCATTAACACTATATCTACACTCTGTCTACCGTATATTTGTAAGCCTTCATTTATATTTAACCTTACTCATGTTCAAATCGTTGTCAATAAAACTATTTTCTAGAAAATGAGTGACGTTTAGCAAATACAGAAAGAAGAAGAGTACAGTAAGTTGTTGTGGATCATTTCATTTAAAAGTGGTGATTTCTTAGGAAACAGAGAATATCATAGAGCATGAGGATCTGAGTATACTCAAGGAATGAAAAAGCTTTGAAATAAGAAAACATTTTTCAAAAAAAGAAGAAATTGATTGTCTGATCGAATATTTCACATGTTTGATCTTCTTCGATCAATATTACTACTTAGTACTCGAGATCTTGGCCAATCCCTATTAGGTAAACTCAGCAAATTTCCAAGGAAATTGCACAGTAACAAAACCAGGTTACGCCGGTCTGGGCGCGTCGATCGATATAGTTATGACCAATTTGACAACTGTGCGAAGTGCTCGAGTTGACTCTGTGGACATCAAAGGTCGTCCATAATTTTTTGGATACTGTTTTCCTCTCTTCTTCTTTCTTTTTCCATCCTACAAACACCTTGTAGAAGTTTCATAGTTACTGTTTCAAAACAAATTTCGAAAGTGGCATAGCAGTAATTGTCAAACGAGCGTTTAAAATGGTATTTTGGTAAAATGACTATCTATTTTTTGAGTGTTATGGCCTCAAAAATGCCGTGAAATAACCCATATTTAATTTTTTCTTTCTACTTCTTAGGAAGAATATTGTAGCTTTTACGATTAGGACTTTTCCCATTGCATTTCATGTTGAGGCAATTCTATTACTTTGTGCTTGATGCTACAGAAGTCCTGTCCCCTTTTCCTGTCGTTCTCAACCTCTTTCTTTGGCTTTCACTAATCGATTGATTGGTCGATTGATTGAGTGATTGGTTGATTGGCTGGCTGATTTTTGAAGAAGTCTTCCATATGGCCAGTGACGCTGTTATCACACAGAGTGCCATTATTTATGTGAGTGTAGTAATTAGCAGTAAGTATCACTCGTCTGGTCTGTTAATGCTTACGCTGAGCTTAAATGTTCGTGGTCATACTTCACCGTTTCTTCCGACTTTCTGTTTCCAGTTTCTGTTCGCTATATGGTATCGTACTATTGGCTTTTATTAACGGCACTATCTGCTCTTCTATTCAGGCGTTCTAGACAGTACCATTTTAAGCCCTGTTACTGAGGAAAAGCGCTACATGGTCGCACTTATCTCTAATGTTTCAGGACGACTTTTCATGTGCTACAATCGATAGCATCGGCATTCTCTTCATGAATCGTACGTTTTCCATGCGAAAGAAGCTGAAGAAATCTGAGATATCAACGCCATCCAATTTCGAGCATCGAATACATGCTGGCTATGACGCTAGGACTGGAACGTATACAGGATTACCAAAGGTTTGCTGTAACTTAACCGTTTTTTTAGCTTGCGAAACCTTTGGAAACAGTAGGGAAGGATCAGGAATTCAACCACCTCTTGCGTGGAAGTGTCCCAAAGTTTCTACATGAAGTTTGCTAAAATTATTGAAGAAGAGTGGGAGTGAGTAAATAGATTCGGCTTGGCATTTTGTAGGATTGATTATGGCAAGTATTAGACAGCAAAGGTATCCTTTCCAATGCAGTCGTGATGGGCTTGGGCTCACCATTGTTGTACCTTTGTTTTTCAGTTATTTTTTTTATTTCATTCTATACGACCCGTCTTCCACATCTACTGTGCGGATCCTAACACTTCTCACATTCGATTCATTTCCTCACATCCGTTATCCACAAACGTCTTCCAAGTTCCACGTGTGGTTTCGGCTGCTGCTTGAGGATTTTACTCTCATCATGAATTTCACTGAAGCCAGTTGCTGTTCGAGCCCATTTTCCTTCGAATACTGAAATAACCCATCTAGAGCGTTCCCAGTTGGATTACAGAAAGTGAGTTTTCCTGGAAAAGCAGGTACCAATTTCTTAACCCCGGAGAAATGAGAGGATTGGTGAGCCCACAGTGGGATGAAACCAGCATCGTACCCTCGTGGTGATCACTACTACTGTGCTATCACGCAGTGTCATCTTTTGTTTGGCACCTCATTTTTACGGATACATTTCTGAACTGTTGTGTTCCCTATATTCTCGTACACATTTGATTTTTTAATATGTTATCATGGTTTGAATGTAATCCACTATGATTAAGCAATGGCAAGCGTTGTTGGGTCCTCCACGGTCGTTGAACGGACGTCCGAGACCAATTGTTGATCCGTCTTGTATTACTCCTGTTGATATAGCTGAATTAAAAACTGTTATTAGAGGGACAGGTTCAAGGTAGGAGAGTGTTCAAACATTTCTACTTAACATCTTTCCTATTTTCTACCATAAATATTTCTCATTATGTTGAATCGTATCAATTAAGTGTTTCAGATCTTATGCCAGGTAAGTCTGTTTTGAAATATCTGTTCAACTAATTATTGACTGTCGAAGCAAAATTGTAGTGGAGGTATTCTACCCTTATTTAGCGATTTTATTCACCTTATATTACAAAATGATATGCCATGAAAACCATTGGTAATATAATAGTTTGCTCAGGTACAAAACAGTGTGGGGAACTTAAAACTGCGTTCTTTTTTTTCCTGAAATTTAGAAACTCTAAGCGCTTCTGAAATGAGCCGGAATCTTTGTACTCCACCGATGGCTTCTTTCTTAAAATTGTGGTTTTCTGCTTTTTTCCACTGGTTTTTTTTTTCCCTCCTCAACGTACTGGTCAACTGTGTAAACCAAGAGTGAAGCAGTCTTCATCTGAGTAGAGCAGAATGCAAAAGTAAGGCATGTGGACATTACTTGATTTACTCTTCTTCATAAGTTGTCCGAAATCCATCATGTGCATATAATCGTTCAGTTTCGAACTACAGGCTTCTTTTCCAGCATGAATACTTCGTTTCATGGTGTTACGGTAGCTAGGAGTAACAGTCTTCGACTGACTGCCACGCGAACACGTGAGAACACGACGGAGTTGGATGGTTCCAGCCTATAGTAAGCTGGTTCATACTTTTGTTGTATAGAAATTTATTCTGAGGCAGACCTTTTTCATTTCCCAAATGGGCAGTGGTAAGACGAAGACTTTACTTTAGAAGTTTCTTCTTTTCTATAATCTCAGTTCATTGTCTTCCATACTTTCGCACTTCGGTGATTACTTGATTTACTCTTCTTCATAAGTTGTCCGAAATCCATCATGTTCTTCATTCGTCTTCTCTCTAGTTGTCCGTCATGCTGATTCTGTGACGTGAATTTCTATCGTCATTTCATGCGCCAGAAATCCTTGACAGCTGCGAATATAGTTGCTAGATGTGATCTGGAAGTAAAACCAGTCATTTCGTAGATGATTACCGCAAAGGACGCCTTCATCCTCGTTCTGCTATTCTGGTCCATACATCGTCCGTACCTGTCTTCAAAACTTCACTCCTTCAATTATGCTTCTCTTCAAAAACTTCACTCCTTCTGTTGTGTTTTCCTGGGTTTAAAATACGGCATACATTCTTATTTTTTGAACTGTACGGTTTGATGTAGAGTATATCCGTCATATTTTAGAAGACATCATTCCTTTATGGGTGAATGAGTAAAATTATGAACACAGTTGAGGTGTCAACTCACCTTTCATTTATACAATGATCGCTGGGATGATGTAAGAAAGTTATTAAAGTGAGTTATGGACCAGAAAAGCGGTTATATCTGTTATTAGTCTACCATAGTTGCGTCTCTGATGGAGATATCGAGTTGCTTTTTCAACGTACGTGGTTTTCTTTAGTGAAGAAATCTCCGCTTTCTATTCCTTCATTACACTGGGTGTCAATGAGCATCCCTATGCACAATGGGCTGGGAAACTGTTGAGCGTTTTATTATGGCAATGGATTTGAGACGTTCACTGCTGTGTTTTTTGTTCAGCACGACGACGACTGTTTTACGACCACCTTCAGTGAAATCATCGGTGAAAGTTCATGGTTACCCTTTCAATGATCCAAACTATGCTGCGCTTCCTTTGAAATTACCCACCGTTACAACATTTGGCTGTGAAAGGGTGAGTCTCTCAATCGAATTCACTTTTTATTGAAGTTTGGATTGTATTAATAAGACGACTGGTTAACTATTTGTGCCTTTGTACTATGAAGACAGGATAGAGGTAAAAGCACGAAATCTGTTTAGCTCTTAAATGTGCATTCATGGTGTGGATAGCTTCTCCTCATTCCATTGCTTCAAAATGATGAAGAATGAAGAGAAAATTTTTTGGCATCGATGAATTCCGCACATATTGCTCACTAGCTTTTTATAATTTTAACATAATAAGGCAAAAATTAAGAGGAATATAGTCACATGTTTTTTGAAAATACGCTATGGCTTGGATTTGGATATGTTGCATTAAATTGGTTTATGAAACTCATAAATATCTGTATTATTTTTCTTTATAATTACAATGTGTAATAGTGCCTATTTTCTATACATGGAGGATGTTCTAAACTTATTTATGCTAAAAAAAACGAAAGAGACTACATGAAAAGGAAACAAATGAAACTTCAGTCCACAAGGATTGAAATAAATAGCTCTTGAAGAGTTTCATATATTGAAAACATTCAGAGAACGGTCGCTAAATCACAACGATGCTGAGGTAATCCCAAAACTTGGATCCCGAACTAGATACCACGATTACCCTTTCCGGGGCTCACGTGTTACACACTGCACCACAAAGACTCTTGCTCTCCGTTTCTCTGAGCTAGTTTTCTACCTAACGTTACCATCCGCAGTCACCCGTCAGCGAGATTGATCTGGTGATTGCTGATGGCAGCGTTAGATAGAAAACTAGCTGAGAGAAACGCAGAGCAAAGGCCTCCATGGTGCAGTGTGTAATGCGCGAGCACCCGGAAAGGGAAATCATGGTTCGATCTTGCCCGGGGTCCAAGTTTGACGAATAGCTCAGCATCGTTGTGGTTGTATCTCACATCATACCCTGCCATGAAAAATTATACTAAACACAAAATAAAAGGTTAACATTTTGATCCTTAAATCAACCAGAAGTCTTTTTTTAGTCTTGCGATGAGTATAGTCAACAAAGTACTGCTCGCATAGTGTCCCCGAGTCATACAGAGCAAAGTACTCCTTCGAAATGTGACTATTTGACATGTACACCATCATGGAACGAGAGCACAGGCTCCTACATTGCTCACTATGGAGTGGTGGGCTTTTCTGTTGATTTTTCCTTTTTGTAATACGATCCCTATTGTCGTTATATACGACGTTTGTTTTCAACTCACTAATCAATAGGTAATATAGATCAGTGGAAAAAAGCGGAAGAGGTTTATTATTCAAATCAGTAGAGTCGGTAATTTTTAATTTGAAAAACGGTAGTACTCAGATTTCACCTAATTCAACAGTAACTTCGTCCATAACATCTCCTCAGAAGGCTTCAAACGAAGGTGTCGGTTATGATGAGTTTCGGGTCGCGTTGTCGTGTGTCGTTGATCGAAAGGATCCACAGACAGATCTCACTGACTTCACAATAGTCGGCGAAGGTTCAACTGGTATCGTTTTCGCGGCTTATAAGGTTTGTTTTTAATAAGGCAAGGTAGGAGATGTCACCTGTCATCTGTAGTAACCTGTAATCCCATTGATCGCCGAGTGACTCGAGCGGGCGCCAGTAAATCTCCCATTTTTCCCTGTCGCGTGCAAGAGTAGCCCAGTGGGTTCTGCTCGCTCTAGGGACTCGACGAGCAAGGTAGGAGATATACACAGTAAAATCCGGATCTAGCAAAATCGTACTTCACACTGATTGTGAAAAAATTGTGTGCTTATTTCATTCATTTTATTTCTTCCATGTTTTTTCAAGAAGAATATTGAGAATCTCGTCCTTGCTCAACAAGAATATCCAGAATTATACATATACATATATATATATATATATATATATATATATATATATATAATGCTGACGAAGAGTCTTCTTCGAGACACGTGCTCTGAATTGGTTGAAATTAATCACGCTAGCTAATTGCTCTTCTCCTACATATGGGTTGAAATCAAGTCACGTTGTCGCGAATGTGTTAGCAAGCTTGCAACAGAGAATTCCAAAAAACGAAATGCATTAGAAAATTTAATAGACACCATGCTAGAAATCGGTCGCAAGAAGTAGCTGGTAGATGCTTCAAACAATTTTTTCTTTAGAAGTCGACAAGACAAACAGTTGCTGTGAAACGAATGAACCTACGAAAACAGCAGCGTCGAGAACTCCTGTTTAACGAAGTATCGAATTTTGATCTTTTTACAATATTGTTCAATTTATTATTCAATGCTTTTATGACAGGTATCGATTATGCGTGACTATCAACATCCGAATATTGTGCGCATGTTCTCATCTCATCTTGTTGGTGATGAGTTGTGGGTAGTCATGGAGTATATGGAAGGTGGATCCCTAACTGATATTGTCACACAAACAAGGTTGGTTTTGTTCTTATTGAATGTGTACTTTGTTCTCCATATTGGGTACGAATGAGATTAGTCGTTTTCAAAAATTCATCGACGAAAAACATCTACATTTTCTACGAATGCTTTAATATTATTCTTATTTTTTCTAATTCACGAATGCGAGTATTCCTCATAGAAGCATCTAAGTCCGGTTTTATCACTTATCTCAACAACCTAGTTTTTTAGAAGTAAAATGTTGATTTTAAGGATGACTGAAGCACAAATCGCCACTGTCTCACAACAGGTATTGAAAGGTCTCGAGTTTCTTCACGCGCGACAAATTATTCATAGGTGAAGAAATGTCCACATTGATCTTTTTTTTCCTTGTAATGTGAGGTTGTTATACTAGGTTTCACTTTTTCAGACATTTTTTTCTTCCAGGGATATTAAAAGTGATTCTATATTGTTGAGACGTGATGGGACAGTCAAGGTAAGCAGTTACTGTTATATTTTATATTATTTTGTTATATTTTACACTCTTGGTTGATAAAAGATAATATTCGTTTCCCCATCTCAGATCTCTGACTTCGGGTTTTGCGGTCAGTTATCGGACGAATTTCCACGAAGACGTTCTTTAGTGGGTACACCATACTGGACTGCTGCTGAGGTTAGCCGTTTTTGATACATAAATAAATAAATAAATAAATAAATATACGTATATATACATGTATATGAATAAATACTTACGTATATGTAAAGGTGATAATGGGTACGTGTGGCGCAGTGGCCGGAGGCGCCGTGCAACACACACGTGAAGTCGATCCCCGCGCCTATGACCTACCAACCCTTTCAACCCTCCGGGAGTTTTATCACTGCTGGTGCTGTGAGATCTATGTGACGCATACAGTGCGCACCCACAATGGCTACAATATTTGTGCGTTTTTTCAAGAAAAAGGACATTAATTGTTTTAGGTGATTGCTCGACAACCGTATGGTACTGGTGCTGATATCTGGTCATTTGGTATCATGCTCATTGAAATGGTGGAAGGGGAACCACCACTGTTTAACGAAGAACTGTTTCAGGTATGTTGTGTGTTAGTTCGTTCATTGTGCGATTGTTATCCTTGTTGCTAAAATGGTAGATTATGTCGAATTGTAATGAACTTTAGTTAGAATTTATTTTGTTCACTTGTAGCGTCTTCTCTTGTTTCTAAATTATCTTGTTGTCTTTTTATAAAATAGTGACTTTAGGCAATGAAAATGATTCGTGATAACCCGTCGCCAACGTTTAATCCAACAGCCAATGTAAGTTCAGCTAACCGTTTTCTTTCTCAACGGTTAAAATATTATTAAAGCACAAAACAATTCACATTTGTTCATCTACTTGTGTTCTTTTAGCAATAGTAATTATGCATAATTAAGTTCACTCGTCGCTATGATTGTGAGAATTGGACCATAAAGAAAATTCCAGCCGCTCTGCCATGTTATCAAACGCTTTGAATGAACTTTTAGTTGGTTGTGCTTGAAGGGGTATTACATGCATTCTATAATGTTTTCAACCTTCAAGTGTATTTTCCACCGTTTTACCACTTTTTTTTCTTTACTTGGATACTTGGATACTTGGATGGCCCGTCCTCACTGCTTGTGAGGGCTCCAGCATAATCTCCATTTTTTCGGAGTTTATCGCAGATCCTGGTATTGGTTTACTGGAATTCCTGATGGAAACGCTGTGCTCCTCAATATGGCGGACCCAGCCGAGGGGCTGTACATGGCAACCCGACACCCAGGAACACATCCCAACCATGATGAGGCGGTAAACCATTGGGAGGATACCAAGATCTAAGCTACGGAATATGGTCATTCCATTGTTGAAGGATCTTTCACACAACGGCTGCATAGGCTGTGTATACATCAGTGAAACTATGCAATGTGTTAAGTCTTATCAACTTACCACACGCTGAGGAAAAAGCAGTTGTACCGAACAACTAAAATAGGTTTAAAACTTACCGATTGGTTATCTTGCGGAAAAATGTTTTGTTTCTTATTTGACTCTTTGCTCAAATCATTGTATACATTGGTCGGATGTCGTTGAAAGAGCTTGTAGGATGTATTCTTTACTGCCCACAAGATAATTAGATGAACTGGTTCAATAATACTGTCATCTTGAGACGGGTTTCTTTTTTTGGCAAAGATGGGTTGTATTTTGTGTGACTTATTCCTTGCAAAATGTCTTCATGCTGTTCGCTTCCTGTCAGCTTTTTTTTCTGCTACATGAGTGGTCGGGTTGTTTAAAAATGGCTTTAACATCGACATCTATGAAGAATTTCATATGTGCCATGAACAAGTCAACCATCATGGCGTGTTCATGTGCAGTTTTATCTCCAGCATAACTGCCATGGCGTTATTGAACTGGTTCTAAGTGTTCAAATTCGATATTGTCTGACATTACATACTAGCGCACCGAGTGTGAGAGCTCTGAGAATTCTGCGCATGCGTGCTTGTTGCTGTTCAGACTCGGAGGTTTTTCTAATATTTCAACAAAAATGCCACCATTCAACACTTTGTAGCTGGTAGATAGCTGGTAGATAACTGGTAGACGATCAATTTAGGCTGATCTGTCGTTTTCCTGAGTGGGTTTTTGGGTTCTCCCGGTTTTTGTATTAGTTCCTTGCATAGTTGAGTCTGCTGTCACCGTTGATCGCTATTCAACACCCAAAGCCTTCAGTGGGAGTTGCGAGTAACAGTAATATTCTGCGAAAAATGTATGACAGGCTGGCAAGGCTCCGTTTTCATTTGTGACATTTTATTTAGGTATCTCCTGAACTTGCACACATGCTAAGTCGATGTGTAGTGAAAGATCCGACCCAACGTGCTACAGCAATCGAACTGCTCCGACATCCATTGTTACGCACTGTGCAGCATCACAGCTGCATTGCTCATCTAATTAAGAATAATCGAGACAGCAAATAGAGTACTACAATATCTGGTGGGACATATCCAGTAGTTGGTTGTGAAGTTTAGAGTAGTAAATTCTTCCTAGGTTCGTTTTTTCCACTACTTTTGGACAATCACTGAACATATCAGGATGCGAACTTTAGAACTTTCTATTTAAAGTTCATTTGGTTGACCAAATTTCTTTGTGTGTGCTTTAGCGGTAGTTTTTATTTCATTGCCGTTTTTATGTTGTTCCGCCATTTTGACACTTCTACTTGCAAACTGCGAAGCGTTCATATCCTTGTACACTTACCAATTTCTTCATTGTTAATATTTAAGTCTCTCAAATTTGTACATTCTTCTCGTGGCTTTCAGCTTGTGGTTAACGGAATTCCAGCATCAGTTGTTAATGAAAAGCAAACCGGTTACGTTGTTATGTTTCTTCGACGGTTGTCGAAAGTGGTCTAAGATTTCTTAATAATTATATTAAGTATGTGAAAAGTCCTGTATGAAACTACTTCAGTTGTGCTGTATTATGGGTATGTCTTTTATTATCTATGTTGACTTACCAGTTCTAATACTAAGAACTTCGCCATGGAATGGTTATGCATGGTAATCAATTGTTATACAAACGCTAGGTGAACCACAATGTTCTGGTATAATTTTTGAGAAGTTTGTATACTAGCAGTCGCGATTTTCGATACGCGCTGTTTTACACATCTCATTGCTCTATATAAAAGGATAAAGAGTAGAGCTTTCGGCGTTGATCAATCCCTGAGGGATACGCCATGCATTCAACTTCATTAAGCATCGTTTGGAGGTGATTGGATGCACATCTGGCCTTTACAATGACTCGCGGTGGCCTACCGATGTATCGAACCAGTGCTGCTATCCTCCCAGACAAGTCTGGTACCAATTTGCCGATCTTGGAGGGATGGAAGGCTTGGTAAGCCGCAGGCGCGGGGTTGATTCCACATGTGCATTGCAGGGCACCTCCGACCACTGCGCCGCACACGTCCTAGTGCTGCACATAGTAGTGGGAAATTTGCATATTTCAACATCATTCAGCTTAATCATGGTAGTTAGTGATGTGTCTGTATGTAAATATGAAATGATGTAAGAGCTTTGTTTATAAGAGTTGTTGTACTTACGGTCTCACAGGATGAAGCGACGTTTTGAGTTATAATATCCTATTGTTAGGCTGTACTAGAACTACTTGGATACTTCGATGGCCTGTCTTCACTGGTTGTGGGGGCCCGAGCATAACTTCGATTCTCCGGAAATTTGCTAGTTTAGCGATTGTGGTTCTTAGAGTCCTGAGCTCAGTTTAGCCGAAGCCTTCCTCAGGTCTCTATTATACCAGGCAGTCGCAGTCGTTGTGGATCAGGGGGGGGGGATTTTGCCACCGTACGGCTAGTTTGGCACCTGGAGGATGTGATTACTGGTATTGGTTTACTCTTAGCTGTGCTTCCAGATAGAAACACCGGACTCCTTTTCAGGTTGGGAGGCTTGGATGGGTGGATGAACCAACCGCTGCAGATTGCTGGCCCCCGAGACCCAAGAACACTTCCCAACTACAATGAGGAGGTAAACTGTTTCGAAAACTGCTCCATAAAAAAATTTTATCTCAAAAAAGCCCTACGGCGTTTGTTTTCCTTCCACGTCTAAATTCATAAGTAGATGCGGTAGAATGCACACACTATGCTACAGTTAGAAATTCTTTGCAGATGTGAATAGTTGTACATTCTACATCGAAGAGTGGACACGTCCTTTATAAGAACGCTAGCTGAATGATATTGTTACTGAACCGTGAGAATCCAGCTTTTCTATCGATCCGTCACCAGTCTCTTAGAAAAAAGTTCAGAAGACTGACACCATTTAGTCGTAGCACTTTACTGCTCCACTACAGCGGGTAATGGGAGGCCAAAAGGCAGTACGCTTTTAGTGGAAAATTACGGTTGAATCTTTGTTTTGCCGACGATATCGCCATCTTTTCGAGGGAGTATTACTGAAGCAGAGACGATTATCAACGACGACAACGAAGTGGTAGAAATGACTGGAATACATATAAAGCAGAAAAGAACCGATGTTATAAACAGCCATAGCGCGAAGGTTAGCAAATCGAATTGATGGTTCTATAACTAAAGAGGCCAAGTCCTACGGCCACCTAGGAGTCCGAATGAAGATAGAGAGTAAGATGAAGAAAAGAATTATACATGGGAAGAAGAAGACTGACCCCGTTCGAGCCTCAATCAAGCCATCACTCAGCTGTCCGGCAAGCAATTCCGCACTGAACTTTCCCACTTAACAATAATCCCTGTGCTAGGTAGTGCAGCAGAAACGTGGGTTGATGCTTCAATCACGACAATTCTGGACACCGCCCATAGAGACTTTGAAGGGATACCTGGGTACTTGGATGGGTCCTCAACACCCATCATCATCAGTAAGTAATATGTGCCCTAGTAGAATCCTATTCATTTCTTCGAGCAATCGTGGTTCATGATCGAAGTCTGGTTTGAACGTTGGTGACGTCCACTTTTTTTTCGAGTTGTTTTACATTCGTCTTTTCTCATTTCGAAGAACTGTGTGGTGTGTAGATTGTGTCGACTCAACAACCACTTACGCTACGAGCAGACGTACAATAAATTAATAAAAAAGGAACAAATAACAATAATAATAATGACAATAATAGTGAAATGTTGTATGCGCAGATGGAAATGAGTTAGCGATTACGGAATTTACCTAGCGAACTTCACCACGTTGGAAGCAGATCAACACCATGGATGATGACTGTTAGGTGAAGAACGGAACCAATAATGTCCTGCGTCTGGCACTACTGGTGATATCCAGATATCTAACTGTGTATTCTACACTTATATTCTAATCTGACTTAACATTTGCTCTACTTGCGTGTTACATGCGGTTACAATTATTATTTGCTATTTGGAAGTATTGGTATTCTTCCAAATTTTTTCGAGGATCAACATTGGTTCCAGTGATATTTTAATGGAACTATACGTTAAGCGGGAGGCGGGTAGCGCAGTGGTAGTGATGCCGATCATCACAAGCACGGTGGTGGTCCGATCTCGTCCAGGACCCAGCAAGCCTCATCCTTTCGAGGTTGAGAAATTGGTACCAAATTTGTCAGACAAAGTCCATTTTCAGCGGTAAAAATGGGAACGCTTCAGCAAGGCTATCCCAGGACTCCGAGGAGAATTCACTTCACTAGTGTTCAACGACTTTCATGTCGAAAGGAAAATCGTCAAGCAGGGTTGGAAAACCTTCGTGGATGATGGATGCGAGGAAACGAATCGACTGCAAGAAGTGCTGGGATCCGCACAGTAGATGTGAAAGATAGGTACTGTAGAAAAAAGTTGCCCTGAGCAATTCGTGCCCACAATTATTCTCCAAATCTGTACTCGTGTCAACACGTTTCCCAGTTGTTTCTTCATCTTTGAAGTATTGGCGGCGACATTTCGGATCAAAAATCAAGAGCGTTGGAAGGTACATGTAGAAACCTAGGGCATGAATTGGATAGCGGAGATAGCGCAGTGGTTAGTGATACAGTGGATCAGGAAGCAAAGGCACTTGTTCGATCCTGCACCAACGCTCTTCTTCAGTTCACGTGGGAACGCCTTAGCACGGCTGTTTCCAAGATTGCTAGGTAAACTGACTCCAACCAGCATTCTACGACATGCATAAATAAGATGAATTAGATCTTTTGTTTCCACAATACCCTTGCCTTCACCGTAAACTATGATTTCTTAAATGCTTGACTTCCAATGCTTATATACTGAATCTATGCGATTATTTCTTCAGTATAAGACAAAGACAGAGTATTGCACGATCGAAAAATTCTTGTGATTTTTATTACTTTAGTTGAGAAAATGACTTCGCATAAAAGTACAACTTCATCAAGAAACGGTTGCCAAGAAACTCTTGTCTCCCTAGATTGTAATTCAGACACCTACACCATAATTAAAACAGATTTCAAAGGAAGGACAGCAGTATGATTATTTATAGAATACACAGTGAGGACAAGTATCCGATCGAGTATTTCTTTATACGATCTTATAAACTGATCTTGTTGAGCTGATGCGAAGTTGATATAGGGTCTACGTTGCCGTTGCTGTTGGTGTTGTTGGTCGATGGCTGACGTTTCGGCGATAACAACAACAACAACAACAACAACAACAACAACAACAACAACAACAACAACAACAACAGTGACAACAGTGACAACAGTGACAACAGTGACAACAGTGACAACAGTGACAACAGTGACAACAGTGACAACAGTGACAACAATGACAACAGTGACAACAGTGACAACAGTGACAACAATGACAACAGTGACAACAATGACAACAGTGACAACAGTGACAACAGTGACAACAGTGACAACAGTGACAACAGTGACAACAGTGACAACAGTGACAACAGTGACAACAGTGACAACAGTGACAACAGTGACAACAGTGACAACAGTGACAACAGTGACAACAGTGACAACAGTGACAACAGTGACAACAGTGACAACAGTGACAACAGTGACAACAGTGACAACAATGACAACAGTGACAACAATGACAACAATGACAACAGTGACAACAATGACAACAGTGACAACAATGACAACAGTGACAACAGTGACAACAGTGACAACAGTGACAACAATGACAACAATGACAACAATGACAACAGTGACAACAATGACAACAGTGACAACAATGACAACAGTGACAACAATGACAACAGTGACAACAATGACAACAATGACAACAGTGACAACAATGACAACAGTGACAACAATGACAACAATGACAACAATGACAACAATGACAACAGTGACAACAGTGACAACAATGACAACAGTGACAACAGTGACAACAGTGACAACAGTGACAACAGTGACAACAGTGACAACAGTGACAACAGTGACAACAGTGACAACAGTGACAACAGTGACAACAGTGACAACAGTGACAACAGTGACAACAGTGACAACAGTGACAACAGTGACAACAGTGACAACAGTGACAACAGTGACAACAGTGACAACAGTGACAACAGTGACAACAGTGACAACAGTGACAACAGTGACAACAGTGACAACAGTGACAACAGTGACAACAGTGACAACAGTGACAACAGTGACAACAGTGACAACAGTGACAACAGTGACAACAGTGACAACAGTGACAACAGTGACAACAGTGACAACAGTGACAACAGTGACAACAGTGACAACAGTGACAACAGTGACAACAGTGACAACAGTGACAACAGTGACAACAGTGACAACAGTGACAACAGTGACAACAGTGACAACAGTGACAACAGTGACAACAGTGACAACAGTGACAACAGTGACAACAGTGACAACAGTGACAACAGTGACAACAGTGACAACAGTGACAACAGTGACAACAGTGACAACAGTGACAACAGTGACAACAGTGACAACAGTGACAACAGTGACAACAGTGACAACAGTGACAACAGTGACAACAGTGACAACAGTGACAACAGTGACAACAGTGACAACAGTGACAACAGTGACAACAGTGACAACAGTGACAACAGTGACAACAGTGACAACAGTGACAACAATGACAACAGTAACAACAGTGACAACAGTGACAACAGTGACAACAGTGACAACAGTGACAACAGTGACAACAGTGACAACAGTGACAACAGTGACAACAGTGACAACAGTGACAACAGTGACAACAGTGACAACAGTGACAACAGTGACAACAGTGACAACAGTGACAACAGTGACAACAGTGACAACAGTGACAACAGTGACAACAGTGACAACAGTGACAACAGTGACAACAGTGACAACAGTGACAACAATGACAACAGTGACAACAATGACAACAATGACAACAATGACAACAGTGACAACAATGACAACAGTGACAACAGTGACAACAGTGACAACAGTGACAACAGTGACAACAGTGACAACAGTGACAACAGTGACAACAGTGACAACAGTGACAACAGTGACAACAGTGACAACAATAACAACAATAACAACAATGACAACAGTAACAACAATGACAACAATAACAACAATAACAACAATAACAACAATAACAACAATAACAACAATAACAACAATAACAACAATAACAACAATAACAACAATAACAACAATAACAACAATAACAACAATAACAACAATAACAACAATAACAACAATAACAACAATAACAACAATAACAACAATAACAACAATAACAACAATAACAACAATAACAACAATAACAACAATAACAACAATAACAACAATAACAACAATAACAACAATAACAACAATAACAACAATAACAACAATAACAACAATAACAACAGTGACAACAGTGACAACAGTGACAACAATAACAACAGTGACAACAGTGACAACAATAACAGTGACAACAGTGACAACAGTGACAACAGTGACAACAGTGACAACAGTGACAACAGTGACAACAGTGACAACAGTGACAACAGTGACAACAGTGACAACAGTGACAACAGTGACAACAGTGACAACAGTGACAACAGTGACAACAGTGACAACAGTGACAACAGTGACAACAGTGACAACAGTGACAACAGTGACAACAGTGACAACAGTGACAACAGTGACAACAGTGACAACAGTGACAACAGTGACAACAGTGACAACAGTGACAACAGTGACAACAGTGACAACAGTGACAACAGTGACAACAGTGACAACAGTGACAACAGTGACAACAGTGACAACAGTGACAACAGTGACAACAGTGACAACAGTGACAACAGTGACAACAGTGACAACAGTGACAACAGTGACAACAGTGACAACAGTGACAACAGTGACAACAGTGACAACAGTGACAACAGTGACAACAGTGACAACAGTGACAACAGTGACAACAGTGACAACAGTGACAACAGTGACAACAGTGACAACAGTGACAACAGTGACAACAGTGACAACAGTGACAACAGTGACAACAGTGACAACAGTGACAACAGTGACAACAGTGACAACAGTGACAACAGTGACAACAGTGACAACAGTGACAACAGTGACAACAGTGACAACAGTGACAACAGTGACAACAGTGACAACAGTGACAACAGTGACAACAGTGACAACAGTGACAACAGTGACAACAGTGACAACAGTGACAACAGTGACAACAGTGACAACAGTGACAACAGTGACAACAGTGACAACAGTGACAACAGTGACAACAGTGACAACAGTGACAACAGTGACAACAGTGACAACAGTGACAACAATGACAACAGTGACAACAATGACAACAGTGACAACAATGACAACAGTGACAACAATGACAACAGTGACAACAATGACAACAGTGACAACAATGACAACAGTGACAACAATGACAACAGTGACAACAATGACAACAGTGACAACAATGACAACAGTGACAACAATGACAACAGTGACAACAATGACAACAGTGACAACAATGACAACAGTGACAACAATGACAACAGTGACAACAATGACAACAGTGACAACAATGACAGCAGTGACAACACTGACAGCAATGACAACAAAGAACACCTGTACCAACCTCGCATCGGCTCAAAAAGATCAGTTTATCACGTGTATCACCTGTAGTCCCGTTGGTCGTCGGGTGACTCGAGCGGGCGCCAGTAAATCTACCATTTTTCCCTGTCGCGTGCAAGAGTAGCCCAATGGGTTCTGCTCGCTCTGGGACTCGTTGAGTATCATATCTTTCTTCTAGGCTATTCGTGAAGAACTCTGACCATCGCGCCGGTGGTCTTCCTGCAGTACGTTTGACATCCCGAGGAATCCAGTCACTAACGGCTCTTGTCCATCGGTTGTCATTCATACGCATTACGTGTCCAGCCCACCTTATCTTCGACTGTTTGGCGTACAGAACGGCATCTTTGATTATTGATCGTTGACGCAGGTTGGAGCTTCAGATCCCATCCCTTACTTGTGTGAAACGGGTTACTCCTAGCATCGTCATTTCGACTGCGCGTTCGGTAACGATGGATGATCTTTCATCCTGCTTACGCATCGACGAGGTTTCTGACGCATATGTTAGGGTAGGGAGTACCGTTGAGTGGAAAAGGTGGGCAAGGAGTCGGGTGTTCTTTTTTCCCTCTTCACTATATCCTCGATGCTCTTGAAAGCTCACCAAGCCGCTCGTTTCCTTCTGCTCAATCTCTGAAGCTAAGTCGTTCAACATGTTGATTTCCCGACTTAGGTAGACATAACAGGAGCATTCGGAGATATTCGTTCCGTTTAGCGTGAATGGGGCATATGAAACCAATCCGTTGTTCATGAACATCGTTTTTATGAGGTTTAATCGGAGACCAATCTTTCAACAGGCTTTATCAAAGTCGACAAAGATACTTTCCACCTGGCTAGTGTTTGGTGTTATAAGGACGATGTCATCAGCAAAGCGAAGATGATGTAACTGCCGGCCATCGATTTTCACTCCCATATTATCCCATTCCAGTGTTCGCATGACGTTCTGGAGGGTGGCGGTAAATAAATTTAGCGCGATGGTATCGCCTTACCTAACCCCTCTTTTGACGTCAGTGTTAATATCGTTGTAGAATGGTGATATCTTGGTTATGAAATTTTTGTGCAGCTCACGAAGAATCTTTATGTACTGAGTAGGGGCTCCTTGGCTATTAAGGGCTTCCATGATTGCTTCTATCTCATTTGAATCAAAGGCCTTCTGTAAATCGATGAAAGTGAGACAGAAGGGTCCATTGTACTCTCGCGATGCTTCAATAAGCCTTGTTATCGTGTAGATGTGGTCCATCGTACTAAATCCTTTACGAAACCCTGCTTGCTCAGATGGCTGTCCTTCATCCAGTGTTCTGTCAATCCTGTTTAAGGTGACTTTGAGTGAAAAGTCTGTAGACGACAGACAGCGAGCAGATTGGGCGATAGTTGCCCATATCGTGTAGGTCACCCTTCTTGAACAATAACTCGATCTTGCTGGTCTTCCACTGAGGAGGGACCTTGCATTCAGACAGATAACCTGTGAAGAGCCCGGCCAATGTGTTTACGAGGACTGGCGGAAGGTTCTGTAGGTGTTCTGATCTTATCCTCTCCGGACCCGCTGTTGTTCGGTTTTCCACCGACGAAATGGCATGTCGGATTTCGGAAAGGAGAACCGATGGTACAACATATCCATCCTCCTTTATTTCATATGATGGGAGGTGGACGTGGCTATCGAAGAGATCTGAGTAGTATTCATGAGTGATTTTCTCCATTGCTTTTCTGGACGCTGTAACTGTTCCGTCTGGGCTTCGGAGTGCAATGATCTTGGTCTTATAATTGGCGAAGCTTCGGTGGGCTTTGCGAATGCTTTATCCAGCCTCTGCAGCGTCGATAAGACCTTTTATCGCCTCTCTACGTTGTTTTGCAAGTTCGGACGTTAGTTGGCGGTTGCCTGCATCTCGTGCGATTCCACGCTGGTGTATCAGCTCGAGTGTTTCTGGAAACAGACGTCTCTTGATGACTTTCGAACTCTCGGCTTTCATAGCGCTAATGTGAAGATGTTGAATAAGCCCATCGTATTCTTCGTCGATGTTATTGACAACGGCATCTTCCCAACAGCCGACTAATGATTCGAATAATTCCCAGTTTACGGTGGTTCTGGGACTTCGGTTTTTGAGTTTAGCGGCTTTTTCTCCTTTGCACGAGAAATAGAATCTTGCACGAAGGAGACGGTGGTCGGACCCCGTGTAGAATTTTGGGATAGCAACGATATCGGTTAGGCAAAACCTTCTATTTACTATGATGTGGTCTATTTCGTTATGGTACTCTCCATTGTGAGACTCCAACGTCCAGCGTTGAGGGTCGGGCTTCTGGAATTGCGAATTACCATGGATGGTCTTGGTCGCCATGATAAGCTCAGATAGTGGCGTTGATGACCTTGAAGAATGCATGGTCTTCTCTGTAGAACTTCTCCAAGTCCGTATAGAACGGTTCGACTTCGTCATAATTTGATGTCGGTGCGTAAACGACGAAGATTGTCAAAGCCGGTATTGATCCACATGCTTTTTACTCGTAAACCTCCGATTCGGTTTGTAAACTGTTCGAATGAATCGATGTTCATGGACAAACTCGTGTTGCCGAGTACGCCGACGCCGCCAACTCCTCTACTGTCGCATGTTCCGAAGAACAGTTCTTCTCCGGTGTCATAGGAGTTGAGAGGCTGGCGTCTTCTCGTCTCGGCCAGGCCGATGACGTCGTACCTTATCCTTTTTGCTTGCATGAGCAATTCTTCTATGGAGGACTCGGTTACGAGCGTACGTGCATTATAGGTGCAGATCGTCACCTTAGTTCTTCGTGATACAGGCAGCTTCCATCGGCTCTGAGACATCAGCAGCTTCTGCGTACTCGTCCTACCGAACGCTGCCGAATTGGGGGGCTCTTTCGGAATCAGGGAATGAGGCCCGTCTCTTTTACTGTTTTTTAGCTTTTTGACACCCACGTACAGTTTGTATGCTGTGCGATAAAAGGCGCACTTTTCTAATGAAGATCGAAAGATCTACATAGTCAGTATATGTTGACCCTGAAAACGCTTCTGAAACCAACGTAGGTTCAAAACATCGCCATGCCCGTGAAGAACGGCATCAGTGCCACTGCACTATCCTCTCTCTAACATTTTCATCTTGACTTCTGAACGAGTTAAGGAATGCTCACAAATCCATAAGCACATGACTGATGTTGAACTTCCGCCCACACGAACCCCGATATAGTTGCTGTTTTTAAACCACGCATTGGTACAGATGCATGCGTCGGCATGCAGGGCAGAGTGTGTCCGTTGGTTTCGAAGCATGTCCTACCCAACTGTTTATCAAGGCACAGCTGCGTTTATGTTGATAGAGAACCCCTCTTAATATTGTAACGCTGTTTAAATATGGACGATTCTCTTAACCTTTTTTTCAGTAGGAACTCTGGTGGACTGGAATGAGATATCTGAATATTTGAAATGCGGATCGTCTTATTTTTTTACGTATATATTTTGTATCTTAATATATTTTACATATTATCGTTTAATCCCACACTACTGCGATGTGACTGGCATTTCTTCGGTGGCGCGTACCACTATCTGACAACGCTGGATTTATATTTAATTTTACTCTTCTATTAGTGGTCAAAGTTGCGTTCGAAATTTTTGAATCGGCAGCCCTATTTGTATAGGCCTTTTAGACCTCTTTTTCAACAGTCCTTCTTTCTTTTTTCATTAATTTTGCTTCTTCTTGCCTCCTGTGGTTGTCGTCTTCGCTTATTCGACTCTTGCCAATCCATTTCATGATTGTCATCATATGGTGTACCGTACCTTATTACAAACTTAAATAAAATAAACCATAGGCGACTTCATAGCTTCTAGAAAATTTTTTGGAGAAT
Source organism: Angiostrongylus vasorum (assembly GCA_018806985.1). Taxonomy (NCBI): domain Eukaryota; kingdom Metazoa; phylum Nematoda; class Chromadorea; order Rhabditida; family Metastrongylidae; genus Angiostrongylus; species Angiostrongylus vasorum. The sequence goes on along the minus strand of JADANN010000351.1, from coordinate 437,949 downwards.
GGGTAGTGCAGTGGAAATGATCGCGTTCCTTACGCGGACAACCCACCCATGCTCTGTTTCGACCCCGCTTTGCGCTCACCACAGGCCTGTCATCCCTCTGGGGTCAGGAAATTGCTAACAGGCCTGTCTGAGGCTGGACAACTCTTTGTAATTCACGTGGGAACGTCTTAGCGCGGCTATCTCGGGATCCAGAAGGAATCGACTCGATCAGAGTTTAACGACACTCATAAGGAGGACGGAAATCCTTAAGGAGCAGCCACAACATACATCCAATAAGAAGAAGCACGAACACCTTCGTGGATGACGGTTGCGAGGAAACGAATCGAGTGCAAGTGCTGTAACCCATACAGTGTGATACATGTGATGTCGGATCATGTAATAAATAACAAAAAAATAGATTGAATATTTTTTAGAGGACGATCTGAAATGATTCACTCTACATTTTCCATAAATTGGCAGAATTTTTCAAATTCTTAGGTCATTCCAATCCTTCTGGTAATAGAAACAACGATTTTGTATGCTTATTATAAAACCAGGAACACAAAATAATGAACTTGATCATTGTACAAGTGTGCTAATGCTTTTTGCATTGTTATCCAAAAAAGACTAACTTTATTTCCGTACATCTTTACATCTTTCATGCGTGATGAAACTTTGTCTACTGCGATTTCATGGATCAAATATCTGTTTTCATTGCTCAGTTACAAATGAGTTCTACATGTGTAAATAATGAGCTGAGGTTCGCTCGATACATTGAAATGCTAGGTTGGAACATCAGTGATCCGAATGAGTTCTACTTTTGTCCTGAATATTGGTAAAAGTTGCGTGTTCTCTTTCCTACAAAGAAGAAAGTGTACAGTAGTGACTGTTCAATCCCATGAGAATACGTCATGGATTTCATTCCACTTGTAGCATCGTAGAGGTCATTGAGTGCATTTTTTAGCCTACACGATGGTTTATGGTGGGGTGGGCTAGGTTGAAGTCGTAAGTTGAAGTACTCTGGAGTAATGCAATGCTTACTTAGAAACTTGGATGACCCATCTTTACTGGTTGTGCGGCCTCAGCATAATTTCTATTTTCCGGAGACTTGCTAGTTTAGCCACTACGGTTCCCTGGAATCCTGAGGACTGTCTGGCCAAAGTCTGCCCGAGGTTGTCACCACCACAGGCAAGTCACAGTCCTTGTGGATCAGAGGGAGGTTTGCCACCATGCGACTAGTTTGATACCAGGGCGGTGGTGGGTCCTGGTATTGGTTTACTCTTAACTGGGCATCCTAATGGAAACGTCGGACTCTTTCTCAGCGTGGAAGACCCTGCTGAGGGATGAATCGCCTGCTGTACATCGCAACCCCTTCACTCAGGAACACCTCCCAGCCACGATGAGGCGGTAAACCGTTAGGTGGGTGGAGCACTTACTTAGATTATATTTGCTATTGTCGCTATATTACAGGGACTAAATCCTGGTTCTGATCATTTCGAATGTCCTTAATCAAATTGTTCAACTTCAGATTACAACAGACATCACCTACAACGACAATATTTAGCTTCTTGAATAGTTTTCGTTTATAATTCTCGATTTTCAATGCCGGACATATTTTTTTGGTCGAAGATTTGCTGATGAACCAATGGATAAGGATAGTTAGAATCATCAATCTTATCGAAATACGATGTCGTTAAGAAATTTTTCCGATGCTGTGTAAGGCTGGATGGTTATTGGGAAAAAAGTTATATTAATGAAGCTCTTATGAAGTATTAACAATCCTGAAAGGCGGAGCTTTCCATTTACAATGTTAGACCACAACTTTGAAGCATCATCAACCTTTGTTCACGGTCTATCGATCAATCTCCTGAGTTACTAATTGATTTAGAATTAACGTATCTAAAGTAACAATAAAAAATGATGCTAGATTCAATAATTTTGATAGAACGAGGAGGAGAAAAACAACGTTTTGGAGGAATGGTTAGTTATTTCGCCGATATTGCTAAGCGTTGATTTTATTTTTAACTTACTTTGATACTTGGACTGTCCGTCTCAACGAGTTGGACGGACCCTAACACATTTGCCATTCGTTTCTTTCCCTCAAAATCGTCGTCCATGGTGGTGCTCTAATCCCAGCATGCATGGCGCGTGCGAGTCTCATACAGTGATCTGTAAAACAAATGCAGCGGAGAGTACAGCCGATTAAATTTGGTTACGAACACGTCCAACACGTAGGTGGTCGCCCTAGGGGACGCCTGCATTCTCGTGAAGTCCACTCCACAGTTCTTTTCGTCTATCCATCGTCTGTTCTCCTTATTATATGATCGGCCCATGTTTCGCTATCGCTGTATATTCTCCTGGGTCTAGAAGATGTGACAGATTTCGAAGATGAGAGCTTCGCATTCCGGCTTGGTATTGAGAGTGCCGGCTATATTTCAGAAGACATTGTTCAAGAGCTCTGCGAGTTGTGCGCAGCATTCTTGGCGTGGTTGAAGTATCAACCAACGTCTTTACTGCTCAAATGAGCTTTAGGGAGGAATGTTTAATCGAAAGGTAAGCGCGGAAGTTTGGATCCGCTTGTTGGTGTTGGGTGGCTTTTTTGGGAGTCCCGAATGCCGCCCAAGCTGCTCTCGTTTTTCTATCTAATTCTTCCTTCATATCGTTTTTCATGTGAGTTGATCGCCCAAGGTATACGTGCGAATGATCTCTGCAATCAAAGAACCATCAAGTTCAATCCTCTCACCATCGCCATGGGTTTTTCATGAACTGTGTCTTCTTCCGATTTTGTGCTTTACTGGTACTTCTTGAGAAGGTGATGATGTTGTCGGCGAAAGCAAGGCTTGATATACTAATGTTGGTATTGTTTGAGATATTTATATCTAATATATACTTATACTATTGATATTTTATTGATATTGTTTGATTTTATCATTACCATTTATAATCTGCTTCTCTAGGATCTAATTCTTTAAGAAAAAGTCCATTCTGTTGAGATCTCATAGCCCATTCTGTTGAGATCTCATCATAAGAACAAAGCACACTTTTATACTCGCGCAATTTATATTTTAATACTAGGTCACTAGTAAATAACAAGAGAATATTACCTGATGGACTGTAAAAACACGACGGAAGTTGTACCAGAAGTTTTGGTGGCTGAGGGTGCCTATTCTGCGCGTCATTGAGGATCACTTTAGTTCTATTGGCCTAAATTTGAAATCAAAATGAACCTAGAGGATTTATCCATGCAATGGAGTAAGTGACAATTGTATTAGCCTTAATAGGATTATTTTCCAGTGTAGAAAAAGTACTGGTTGTTTCGTGGTACATAGCACTTTAATAGAACGCGGAAAGCGCAATGGTTAGAGATGCCGTGGAATGCACACATGATCTCTGACTAAAACCCTCACTGACTAACAAAGCCCTCCATACCTTAAATAGGTGCCAGAGTCGTCTGGGAAAACTCTCTCCGATCTACAAGGGCATTACTGCTTAGGAACACTCTCGTAGAGCGATCCAACGGTTTTAAGCAGAATCGACTGGAACAACACGTAATGACGTTCATGAAGAAGGCAAAGTCATCAAGTATCAGCCGAAACCATACGCTAGGTCCGATGACCTTTGCGGGTGATGAATTTGAAGAGGGGAACCATTTGAAAGAGTGCTATAGTCGGCACATGGTGTCGATGTCATGTAAATAGATAAAGAAATATCAGTCCAGTGGTTTTCCGCTTTATCGTCAGTGAGGATTCAGTTCTCTAACAGGGTCACCGAAGCCGAAAAAAGGCTTGACGTTTCCATCAGAAAGCTTAACTGGGAGTAATCCCATTCTACGACAGAATCCGGTAAGCTATACATACTTACATTCTCTATGAAAACATTGAAAATGACTGTCATACCTAAAGTGAACGTTGTTGATATCCTCATTTCAGAGCTATGTCACTGACAATTAGAGACTTCAGCTGATATTCATAAGAGTTGCTGAAGGAATAACGGGATACGGTGGAGATAGGTAATATCAGTTCTGAATTGATTCTAACATTGGCTTTCTTTTTTCGATTTTTGTGGGCTGTTGAGCCTGTAAACGATGTAGCAGTACACGTTTCTTTTCACTCATGAGTAGAATTCGTGAAGTAATTTTCCTGAGTATCACACTGCAAGTGAAATAGAATTAAGCAGGCTTAAATTAAGCCACAGGATTCGTGGTCCAAAGGGGAGTTTAAAGGCTCATGTTCGTTTCGTCACTTTCGATTTTACCCTTTACTGTAGATTATTCTGCCTTCCCTTCATTTTCCCCCATCCTTATCATTTCATTCTTTATCGTCCTTCTTCTCCTTTTTATTATTTTTTTCAATCGTTTTTCTGCAACTGCACAACTAAGAATTTCATTAAATTTTTTAGTCGGCGAAGTTAGTGAATGGAAAAAATTTAATACCTGTTACCATGTGAAACCTGTGAATACCTGTTTTTTCGTGTCTGGTTTCTCATCGCTTCCATGCCGTGCTGCCTTTGACACTTCAACTTCTATGTGCCCATCGTCCTCAGTGCTTCTTCCTTGACCATTTTCTTCTATTCTCTCCTCCTTCTCTCTCCTTTCTTCTTGTTTCCTTTTACAGTTTTCTTCTCCTTTTTCTCTATCGATTTTTTTAATCGAAGCAGTAGCCCCTTAATGTTGTTCTACTTTGACTCTTGACGACCCTTTGTTTTTTTGTTTGTTTCTATTGTATCATCTTCAACATTCTTCATACGCTCCTCTTCACTCCACTTTTTCTCCTTCACTGTACTTTGGGCGCTTTTGTGTTTATTGGTTTACTTTACATTAAGTGTTATTTTCTGCTTCTTCGTTTGCTGAATTCTCTTCATCATAACCATGATCACTCTTATTTTTATCACTGTCGAACTCAATTTGTAATCTCTCTTCATCGTTCGAGCGAAGAAGCATTGGTTTCTGTGGTTGTGGTTGTCATTGCTAGCTGATTTCCTTCTGAAAGAGAACGACTACCGACTTCTGACGGTAGTGACACCAGCGATTCCCTTCCACGTTTCTCTACACTACTCTCAGCATATTCTTCCGAATCTTTATCCATTCCGTAGTTATCGATTTCTGAATCTAGAAATAAAAAAACTAGTGGTAGTTTCATGTAGTAATTTCATATTCACATGCATAGTCGTTTTAATAGATTACATGTTCTTTCAATTTGTTTTTTTGTCCATTCTCCAGAAGCTTAGATTGAGCTAGTAATAAGGAATTATAGCTTTATAAATTGCTAACTAGGTGGCCAGATTCTCTGAAAGTTACAATAATGAATCGTCTTTACATTTCGTCAAAAGTGCTACCAAGTTTCAGAACTCACACCTACGTCTGTCTTTTCATCGTCACCTTTAACATCCAGAAAAGAAATATCCGTGACGTTTTTAGGTGGTAATCTGTCAACGGCAGCTGTCAACATTGAAGTTTCATCTGGCAAATCAGTAAAATTCGTGGAACTTGTCTTATTCGTGCTCAATTTGGAATGGATTGGTGTGTACCTGTGGCGAGACAGATGTGCACTTCAGAACAGGAACTCTTCGTGGAAATGTCTTCCCTGTATTTCACTGGTAATTCTTCTGCTCGACATATCCTTCAAGCTCACATTGTTCTCAGTTTTAGTGATTTTCATTTTAGATTCCATGATGATGCGTCCTTTAACGATTTCAGTCCATTTGGAAAACTGAATCACTCGTGATCGCTTCTCCGTTTGGAAAACTGAATCATTCGTTGTCGCTTCCGTTCATTCTTGTGATGGGTAATCCTTTTCGATGATCTTATCCGTCACTGTTGGGCTGCTACCGGCTCTTTGGTTTCAAGTTCCTTTCTGATTGAATTGTTCAGCTTTATCATCCTAAAACTTACTGGCTTTATTTATCTCCACTTTTTTTCTGAAAATGACATGTTGTTTCAAAGCACCTTTTTTCTGGGTCCTACCCTTAATACCTTAATCGGTTTGGCTGGTTGTCGGTCATCAAAGTCATGTCCAACCGAAGAAGTCATGTCGTTTGAACGAATTGCTGTGATCACGGTTTAATGACTACGGTCAGTAAAATACATAACAAAATTAAAAATTCGTGTTAAACCAACGGATTTTTTTTGCGCTATTTTATTAAGATCCTTTGGTAGAGGTTGAATGACCTTACTCCTTCTTGCCTAAGCTTATTACGATGGACCTTTAGGAGCGAAAATTTTCTTCGATCAGAATTTCCTAGTGTCGTTTAATTCTGTGTGCCCGTTTTTTCACTTCATGACCCGACATCACATGGATCACACTGTAGCAGCACTCGTTGAATTCGAATAGTTTCCTCACCTCCGCCATCTACAAAGGTCTACGATTTTTGCGTGTGGCTTTCATTGCTCATTGAGGATTTTTTCCTCTTTCTCAACAACTCTTTAAATGCCGATCCATTCAGTGCTCACTAAAATCATGATATAGCCGCTATGTGGCGTTCCCATACAAATTTGATGGAGTTAGCTTGCCTTAGATTAGTCTGGTGCGAATTTTTCGAGCCTCGAGTGCTGAGAGGCCTCGTTGGGCCATCGCATCGTCGAACCAGCACCTAGGTGGGCTAAGCTGTTTGCGTAATAAACGAGATCACTGCCACTGCACTACTCGTTTCTTATGATTTTGTGTATGTCAGCCAAATTTCAAAAAACCCTCTTTCGAGCATGATATAGACGAGGTTCAAAATTCTTGCCGTATTTGAACTGTCAGTCAAAGTCTCAGCCGCTTACCTACTAATACAACCTAAAAGAAGGAACTCACAGAACTTTTAGCGGAATACATGCGATTCTGCAATTTGCGTACATTTGGACGATTAGAAGCACTGTTCAGTCAAAACTGCGATTATTTTACTTTCTTAGCACGGATTGATCGTATCAAAAATGCATAAGCATAATAAGATACGTTTTGGTCTAAAACTGTATCCGTGTCTTTGACCCACCATTCTTTCCACTTTTTGCAGCCTGTATGGGCACAGCGTGTTGTGCTGCGAATCTCGGCGATTGTCGTAAGTTCACCCCATCATCGGTTTTTTGGAACGCTGCTCGAGCATCTGTGTTGGTGTCGACGGACGTTAGGATTACCACACACGATATGACGGCACTAAAATTCTCGTTTATTATCCATCTTTTTTTTAAACTTAAAGCATTATATTTCTATAATCTCGCGCTTGTAGCGCAGTAGTCAGAGGTGTCCTGCAACAAAAACGTGGGCGTTCATTCGATCCCGCGCGCCAGCTTCACCGAGCGTGCTATGTCTCCGGTGCCGGTAGTTTGGTACCGGATGTTTTCGAGGACAGCAACGCTGATTTGATACATTAGTAGGCCACCAAAAATCGATGTATAGGCCTGACAAGCATTCAATTACTTTTAACGATGCTTAGCGAAGTGGAATGTGTGACACATCCTTTAGGATTGATCGACGCCGAATCTTCTGTTTATCGCCTAACCTTATTTTCGCAGTCCAAACATAGCTGTTATTCTCATAACAATAATTCCAATGGTAGCTACAACGATAAGCGTAGTAATGTGCAGTATAACCACTTAATAGAAGAACTCAAAAGAAAACAACAAGCAGCGTGGAATTCCTCGGGCCTACAATGGAGGCCTCTAACCTCTACCTACTTTTTTCAGCTCAGTATTATCAGATGGAACAATTACTCCAGTTCTGTGCTATCACCTGCATCACCTATCGTCTCGTTGATCGTCAAGTGGCTCGGGCCGGTGCAAGTAAATTTCCATTTCTCCCTGTCGCTTGCAACAGTGGTGCAATGGGTTATGCTCACTCTAGGGTCTCTTTGAGCAGCATTTCTTTATTCGACGGTTTATATGGAGAACTCTGACGATTAGCTCAGTGGTCTTCCTGCAGCATCTTTGACATTCCGAGGAATATCCAGTCACCAACGGCTCTTCTTCATCGGTTGTCGTTCATACGCTTTATGTGTCCCGCCCACCCTGCCTTCGACAGTCTGGCGTATAGAACGGCGTCTTTGACTTTTGACCGTTGATGTAGATCGGAGCTTCGGATCCCTTCCCTCCCTTACATAACACGGGAAGTTCCTGCATCGTCCTTTCCACCGCGCATTCAATAACGTTGAGTGATCTTTCATCCTGTTTACGCGGCGACCATGTTTCTGACGCATACGCAGGAAGAATCGTGGTGTTGAAAAGGTGGGCACAGAATCAGGTGTTCTTTGTTCTCTTCATTATATCGTTGACACCTCCGAAAGCTCTCCAAGCCGTTCGCTTCCTCTTGCTCAACTTTGGAGCTATGTGTTGATTTCCCATCGAGAGAGACGTAGCTGGAGCATTCGAAGGCATTCATACTATTGAGCGTGAACGGAGCGTACGAAACCAATCCGTTCCTCTTGAATATCGTTTTGTGAGACTCTTTTTGACGTCAATGTTAGTATCATCGTAGAATGGTGATATTTTGGCTGTGAAGTTTTTATGTAGCTCACGAAGAGTATTTACAGTATGTAATGAGTACGGGCTCCGTGGCTGTCCAGCGCTTCCGTGACTGCTGCTTTCTCAGATTAGTCAGAAGCTTTCTTCAAATCGATGAAAGTGAGATAGAGCGGTCTCTTGTACTCTCCCAATGCTTCAATGAGTCTTGTTATCGTGTTGATGTGGTCCATCGTAGTGAATCCTTTTCAAAGCCCCTGTTTGCTCACAAAGCTGTCCCTTGTCTAGTGTTCTATCGATCCTGCTTAGGATGACTCCAGTGAAAAGTTTGAAGACGACAGAAAGCAAGCGGGTTTAACAATAGTTGCCGATATGGTGGAGTTCACCGTTCTTGAGCAATAACACATTCTTGCTAGTCTTCCATTGAATAGGAACCTCGCATTGTGACAGGTAATGTGTGAAGAGCTAAGCCATTATGTTCCTGAGGTCTAGCGGAACCTTATTCAGGTGTTCAGATCTTTTCCTGTCTCAGACCTGATGTTGTTCGATTCTTTACCGACGAAACAACATTTTGCATTTCGGAAAGGAGGACCGGTGGGGAGACATATCCATCCTCCTTTATTTCATTTGAGTGGAAGGGGGACATGGCTATTCAAGAGATTCAGTTAGTTATAGTAAATGATTTTCTCCATTGGTTTCTGAAAGCTGTAACTGCTCCATCTGGGTGTCGGAGTGCAAGCAACCGCCTTGGTTTTTATAACTGGAGATGTTTCGGTGAGCTTTGTGAATGCTTTTTTCAGGTGTTGCAGCTTCGACCATTACTGCTGCTCTTCTCTCTTTAAGATCTTCTTTTATCGCCTGTCTGCATTGCTTTGCAAGTTCGGACGTTAGTTCGCGGTTGCCTGCAGCTCATGTGATTCCACGCTGGCGTATTAGCTCGAGTGTTTCTGGAGACAGACATCTGTTGGTGACTTTCGAACTCTCAGCTTTCATAGCGCTAACGCGAAGATGTTGAATGATCCAATCATAATTCCCGTCGATGTTTGCAAGAAGTGCATCCTCCCAATAACTGACTAATCAAGTGAATAAAGCCCAGCTTATGGTGGCTTTGAAACTTGGTTTTTTGAATTTAGCTGCTTTTTTTCTCTTTTTCCGCGATAAACGATATCGTGCACGAATGAGGCGCTGGTCCGATCTCGTGTATAATTTTGGGACAATAGCAGCATGGGTTAGCCAGAACCTTCGATTCATTGTGTGGTCTATTTCGTTATGGTATTCGCCATTGGGAGACTTCCATGTTCAGCGTTGAGAGTGAAGCCTGTGGAATTGCGAGTTAACATGAATAGTCTTGGTCGTCGTGACAAAAATCAGGGAGCCGCTCACTCTGGTTGTTCCTTCTAATCGGTGGGTTCCAGTACTACGTTCTTCTGGGTCCAGTCTCAGCGTTGAAATCTCCAGTGATGGCCTTAGAGAATGTTTAATCTTCTCTGTAGAACTTCTCCAAGTCCACATAGAACGCTTCGACTTTGTGTTCGACATAGCTTTATGTCAGCCCGTAAATAATAAAGGATGAAGCTCTCGGCGTTGATCAATCCCCTGAGGGATGCGCCATGCATTCGACTTTATTAAGTATCGTTGGAGGTGATTGAATGCATATCTGGCCTTCACAATGACTCGCGGTGGTCTACCGATTTATTGAGCCAGTGCTGCTATCCTCCCAGACAAGTCTGGTGCCAATTTCCCGACCCCGGAGAGATGGAAGGCTTGGTGGGCCGTGGGCGCGGGATCGATTCCACGTGTGCGTCGCAGTGGCGCCTCCAACCACTGCGCTACACGCGCCCTATGTCAGCTCGTAGACGACGAACATTTTCGAAGCCAATTCTGATCCACATTTGTTCAACCGTAAACATTTGATTCGTGTCGTTAGCTGTTCGAGTGACTCTACATCCATGCGAATCCTCTACTGTCGCGTGTTCCGAGGAACAATTCTTCTCCGGTGTAGTGGACGGATTTGAATGAGTGGCATCCTCTCGTTCCAGCCAATCCAGTTACATAAATTGAGAACTCAGATGAAAATATGCTTCCATTGTAGGTGCAGATGGTCACCTTAGTTCTTTACAATCTAGGCAGTCTAGAATGGCCCAGAGATTTTGGCTGGCTGTCCGCATTCGTCCTACTCCCTACCGTATCGGGGCTCTTTCGGGATCAGGGGAATGAGGCCATTTTTTTACTGTGTTTAGCTCTTTGATTCAAACATAGCTTGCTAAGCTCTAAACGTGTGGGCTGGGTGGGTATATTCACGGTTAGTTTGCAATAACTTCCCGATGTTAGCAAGAAGTCATTCCAATCATTTCATTGCAAGCTTTTGGTTCAACTGACTCTTACAATACAATCCGCATGAATGAGAACACACACGCCCAATCGGGCACTTATGCGTCTAAATACAGCAAGTACGTATCATATCGGTGCAGCGGTAACAAGGAAAACATCAAGTCAGAAAAAGAAAACCATAGCAAGAGCATAAGCGGAATTATTTGTTCTTAAATAATGTTTAAAACGTCAACCTCAGGAATTTCACGGTGAGTACATTGAGCTGGAACTCACCAACTCTGCACTGATGCTTCACCGTGATTAGCTGCAGAAGCAATAGGAGCAGTAACTGCATTCGGTACCGTACTGATATAGAACTATTGGGAAAAAATCAACTCGTGAGTGACTGAAATATGAGTGCCGGCTGAGGAAGCTGGGTGGATGAACCGATCGGTAGAGACGCTCCTTATTTGGGGCAAGATGGTAGGTGGCGAAAACAACTGGGAAAAACCTGTGCGTGGGTTATGTGGTCTCTTTGTACTAGCCAACTATTTGTTGTAAAAAGAGTAGATAATAGTTAAAGATACGTAGGATCTTCTTTGAGGCACAAACACTAAAATCATTTAGAGATATTTCATATGATGATACGAGCTCTAATCGTTGACACATCAAGAACTAGGTAACGCCACGTTAGTGCCTTTTAATAGAGCTACTGATGTAGTTTGAAAGGGTAACAACAAAACCGAAGCTAATAATCACTTCTGTAGAACTTTTACACTCACGCATCGAGTTCATGACTTTGATTTGCTCTATATCAAATTTCCTGTTGTATTCGGTGTTTTATGGCTGCCCTTGTTATGATATTTGTGTTTACACTGGTGTCCAACACACTGAAATCTAGCACAATGCCCAGTGAAGGTTAAAAGCATGAAAGACACCCGTTTCCCTGTATGTATATAAATATATATATATATATAAATATATATATATGTATATATATATCCTATGTATCCTATACCTCTCAATGGTTTACCGCTTCATCTTGGTTGAGATGTGCTCCTGGGTGTTGGACTGCAATGTACAGTGGATGGATTCGTCCCCACGGCAGGATCTCTCAGACTGAGAAGGAGCACGGCGTTTTCATCAGGAAGGCCAGCTAAGAGTAAACCAATAGCAGGCTCCATCACCGTCCTGGTATTCAAAATAGTGGCATGGTGGCGAATCTCCATCTCATCCACAAGGGTGGCAACTGCCTGTGGAGATGGGGGACCCGAGGGAGACTTCGGCCAGGCTGACCTCGGGCCTCCAGGGAACCAAAATGGCTAGACCAGAAAACCTCCGAAAAATGGAGATTATGCTGGGGCACAACCAGTGAGGAGGGGGCCATCCAAGTATCCAAGTATGTATCCTGTAAAGATACACCACGTTTTCGACTCCACTAAGCATTATAGAGACGTTTGAGCGAATATTTGGTCTATATAATCACTTCCTGTGGGGAAGCAAGCTGTAAAGTTAGAGCTTTTATCCTCCTAAACATGTCTCAGTCAATCTGTTGACCTTGTGGGGATGGCGAGTTTGGATATCCAAGGCACGTACGGGAAAGGTGCTCGACATTGAACATTTGCCCACTTCCATTTTTTTCCTCTTCCCATTTACTTGACTGATCAGTCTGGTGATAGAAAATTTGTATTACCAACTCGATGGCTACTTTTTTCTACTGTAAACGGGAAAAAAAATAGTGTTTGTTTACGTACAGTGAATGTAACCTGTGACAGCTAACCTGTATTGTCTGTTCAACTGTTGATTTTCGACTGATTCGAATGGGGCACCAGTGAACTTTCCGATTATCACTGTTGCGTACAGGAATTGCGCAGAGAGTTCTGGCTGCTAAAGAGACTTAGGGATCATTACATTCCTTCGTAGGGTTTCAAGAAGTCTTGTGAATGGGAATGAATTCCCCAAGCTTGACATCTCAAAGGGTCCATTGTAAACTAGAGGCTCTTTTTCATCAGTTGCTTTTCAGACGCATCACGTGTCCAGGTCACCTGGTTCTCGACATTCTGGCGTTCGTAGCGGTGTTTCCGGTCTTTCATCGGCGACATTGGTTGGAACTAAAGATTTCTGTCCCTTGTATGGCGATACTTCTAAACAGTATTGCCTTCTTAGTAGTATGTTTGGCAATGCTGAGTGATCTTTCAACTTGTTTACCCCATGCCTTTAGAGTTAAGACATTTATCGTATTCACTTCCCTACTTGTATACACAGAGGTTTTCTCCATTGCAGTTCTAAAACGCGATGATCACTAAATATAGTGATCATTTTGGACTAGTAGTTATGAAATCTCGACGCGTGGTGCGAACGCTCTTTTCAAAACTGTCCAGCTCAAACCAATATCGCTACTCCTGTCTCTTTAATAGCTTCTTTCACCGCCTCTCTGCAGAACTTTGTACTTGTAACCTGCAATCTGCTTGATATTTGAGTCACTCGAGAGAACACCGATTGACTACATTCGTCTCACAATGTACTCGCTTGATGGGCTGTCTTTGCTAAGTACAGTCGAAATGCATAACATTTTTTCGACAGTTTTTGGCGAAGGTGTAGCCATTGGTTGCTCTAAGGATGCCGCTGTGCTGTAGGCTTACACTTAGTTGGACAGCCCCATGGAATCTCGTTTTTTTAGTTCGGGCAACCTTGATGAGGACGAAACTACGCTAGCCGAGAGCTTAATCCTTAATCCTTAATGGGACAATACTTAGATCTAATGAGGGTACAGACCAATCACTCTTCCAATCCCTTTAACACTTTTCGGTCTCCACGACTTACACTTCCTTGGTCCATATCTGTTGGTCCGACCTTCAATATCTTTCAGATTCTTTATCGACCGGTAACACAAGAGATTCCATCGTTCCATCCTCGATGACCACTCAGTCGAAAATGATGCTTTACTCGTCTCCCCGCTGACGTGATTCAGACAAATTAGTGACTGTTATTTCATTTTAAATTCCTGTGGTGACTCGAATACATCGTATCAGATCGTCCAACATGGATTTACTTCATCTGTCCTATAAAACTTTGCCAAATGACAACATTGTGGCTGCACAGTGGATAAATTCCTTTCCTTTCTCCACGTACAAAAAATTTGCTATGTACTTATAGTATGGAAAGACCGGCGAAGAGCATTAGAAACGCTTCAGCGTTTATGAGTCATATATGATTCACCACTAGAGCGGCCGAGAATTAGACGTCGCTTAATGCGTTCGTCACACAGAATCCAGCCTCAGTTTGTGTTCTTGCGACTAGTACAGTGCATTTTGCGGTGCGAATGCGACACTATGCGTCACCACTATGTGGTGTCATTTCTACTGTTTTCTCTGTTAATTTTCATTTTACATGACCCACCATGACATTTCGATGTGCGGAACCTAGCAGTTTTCGCAATCGATTCGTTTTTCTCGCGTCCTTCGTCCAGAAAGGTCTTCGAACATTTCATGGGTGGTTTCGGCTGCTGCACGAGAATTTCGTCTTCTTTATGGATGTCGAGTCAGTTCTCCTTGTAATCTTTGAGTTAGCCGAACTAAGGTGTTCCCACATTGATTGGAGTAAACCGCTAGGAATGGGGTCGAGCCAGCAACTTGTTTCCTGATGTACTGCATCACTAACCACTGCGCCACCACCTGCCGCTTTCTGCTTTTTATTGACTGTAAAAGATGCCGCTTTCTTAGGTCTCTGTTAGTTCGTGGTGCTAGTTGAAATTTTACAAGCGGGACTTTTTGTTTTGTTTTTTTTGTACTTTATTCTATTTGACACGTCTTCACGTCTACCGTGCGAATCCCAGCACTTCCCACACTCAGTTCGTTTCCTCGCATCCATTGTCCACGAAGAATTTCCAGCTTCCGCGTGTGGCCTCGGTTGCTGCTTGAGGATTTTCATTTCATCTTCAATGTCGTGGAACGCTGGTCGAGCAATTTTGCCTCGAGTCCTGACATAGCCAATCTGGAGCGTTCCCAATTGAATTATGAAGAGCAGTTTTCTTCCAGACAAGTCCGTTACCAATTTCCCGACCCTGGGGATGAGAGGCTTGGTTGGCCCGGAGCGGAATCGAACTAGCAACATGATCATGATGACGGACATCACTACCACTGTGCTGTCCCCCCCCACCTTAAGCTGGATTATTAGTCAGCATGCTTAAGGAACTAAGGGTCTTTAGCATGAATTCATACTGATAAATGCGAGAAAGGAAGAGTCAAGGTATTTGTTCCTTGATAGTCAGTTATGTAAAGTCTCATGCGTTTTTTGCAATAAGAGCTAATTTACTTTACGTTCAGTTTATTCATGTTAATTCGATGTTTGCATTTCATGGTATCCGTCTGTTATCTGTTTTTTTGAAGTCCCAATTGAAAATTAGCAGTCATATATGACTGAGGGGCGCGCGTGGCGCAGTGGTTGGACGCGCCCTGCAACACACACGTGGAATCGATCCCCACGCTCTTGGCCCACCAAACCTTCTGTCTTTCCGTGCTCGGCAAATTGGTACCAGACTTCTATGGGAGGATACCAGCACTGCCTAGATACATCGGTAAGCCACTGCGAGTCATTGTAGAGGCCAGATATGCATTCATTCACCTCCAAATTATTCTTAATGAAGTCGAATGCATGGCGCATCCCTCAGGGATTGACAAACGCTGAGAGCTTTATCCTTTATATAGGACTGGTACTGCCGTTTCATCATTAGTTAAATCAATATTACCTGTACTTTGATTTCATAATATCCATCTTTACGTATTCTGCGGTTTCCGGCACTTTAGTTCAATTCGTTGTCTTGTGTCAGTCATTTACGATTGTCTTAGGAATCGTGGGTTCAGGTGCAGCTTGAGAGTTTCATATTTCTCATTAATTTCGTCGAATTCTGGTCGAACGAGTGTTCTCGGAATCACTGAATAATCTTAGTGGAACACTACCAACTCCTTACCACAATCGCAGGCCTTTGTGGATCAGAGGGAAGTTTTCCCGATGTAGTCTGGTACCACTTTGCCAACGTGGGTAGGACTTTTAAGAACGATGTCAGATGTGATTAAAAATTCATAACACTATAATTAGTACTTGTGCAGCTGGTAGTACTTAGTACTTGATCTTTTCTGCCGTCAAAGCACAACGGTTTCGAAGCCTACTTTGACCGTGGTGACTGTTTTTCGTTCTTAATAATTTTGGTCCTGGTAATATCGGTATTTTGGCGAATTCTTATGTTTGCTTGCTGTAGTTTAACTCTATTTTATAGACATCAAAGATGGATTCACAGGGAAGAAAGGTGATTGTTGTCGATAACGGCTCTGGGGTGAGTAGATTCTTTTTTAATTCCTGGTCTCTGTGTGGCTTTCGTATACGGTACTAATTTGATAGGCTTTAAGTCATGTCTTTTTTTATCCTGTTGGAGTGATTTTTGACAGTATTCGGTTTCAGTTTGTAAAGTGTGGTTATGCTGGTACTAATTTTCCTACTCATATATTTCCGTCTCTGGTTGGACGCCCACTTGTACGTTCTTCTCAGAAAGTCGGGAACATTGAAATAAAGGTCGGTGAATCTTGAATGCATGGATGTAAACGCAGTTTTTGAAGTATATTGTTGTCTAACAGTTAGTAATTTTTACATGTCTCTTTTTTTCTGCATAGGACCTCATGGTGGGTGAAGAATGTTCGCAACTTCGTCAGATGCTTGATATATCTTATCCTATGGAAAACGGCATAGTGCGTAATTGGGAGGAAATGGGTCATGTATGGGACTATACTTTTGGACCTGATAAACTAGACATCGATCCAAAGGTCAGCTGTTTAGAATTTCCACATTCTAATTTCACTCATTTGTAGTATTTTGTTGCTCTTCATTTGTGAGTTTTTAGTTTTCGTAAGGAAAGTTTATTTGAATTCATTAAATGTTGTATGCAATCCAACAGTTTGCCGTCTCATAGTGGTTGGGAGGTGTTCCTGGGTGTCGAACTGCGATGTACACAGAGGGGAGTCGTCACTCCGATAATGCCTGCCTCCCAGGTTCAGAAGGAGTCCTGCGTTTTCATCAGGAAGCCCAACTAAAACTAAACAATCACCACCGTCCTGGTACCAAACTAGTCGCATGGTGGCAAATCTCCCTCTGATACACAAAGGCCGGCGACTGCCTGTGGTGGTGAAGGCAACCTGGGGCCAACTTTGGGCAGGTTGACCTCAAGACTCTGAAGAAATACAGTGGTTAAAGCAGCAAGGCTCCGAAAAGTGGAGAGTGTACTGAGGCCCCCACAGCCAGTGAGAATGAGCTGTCCAAGTATCCAAGTAAGTAAATAAATGTTGTATGTGCTGATATATAAAGTTCCTGTCACTGAAGTTGTTGCCATTCCAAAATTGTCTGTTTAGTCGAAGACATTACAATGGCTTTGCTGTTAGTGCATCTTGAAGTCTTTTTCATTCCGATCTCTGTTGGAATGACAACAGAATGAAATCATTCATCGTTATTTCTGTTGAAGTGGCAGGATGGCGCAGTGGTCAGTGATGCCATCGATCACGAAGCAAAGGCGCTGGTTGGATTCTCGCCCAACTATATCGCCCAATCCACGGAACGCCGTAGATAGACTAACTCCAAGATTGCAAAGAGAATTGGTTCGACCAGCATTCTACGACATCCATAAAGACGAAATACTCAACAACGGAAGCAACGCGCAAAATGACCAAGGACCATTGTGGGCGATAAATTCCAGGAAAACGAATTGAATGCAAGAAGTACTGGGATCCGTGCAGTAGATGTCATGACGGGTCATGTAAAGTAAAAAAAGGTTCTGTTGAGGTGACAACAAGATGAGCTAGCGAATGTGTTCATGTATGCATGTTTAGATGTGAATAGTGTTTATGTAGGTGTGTGGCATGCTTAGGGATTGTAGAAATCACAAACGTCACCAATGGTGGACATTCTTTAACTACATATAAACTGTACCTATGTAAGTTACGAAGGTTATAACAATCATTGAAGCAACAGCTACTCATGATTATTCACTGTTTTTCGAAAGCGGTGTTTTAAATAACCTCTTTGTTAAGACAAACATCCTTCACGCATAGTCTATTGTGGGAGATTATTTGACAAAAAACATAGGTAAAATCTTACTGTAATCTGTAAAATCTCCTACCCTATTGTTTCAGCCCATATTGAGTGTTCATCTAGTAAAATGAAGCTTAGGAAGGTAGACTCAAAACAGTATTTTTCAAACCGACAATCATTTAACCTCGGTCGTAATAATCAGTATATTCTTGGATTATTAAGATAATACGAGGTTGATATCTTCATCGGCCCTGGTGAAAACGAAGACGAAACGTTAGCCGAATAAATATCTGTATCAACTTTGTGTTAGCTTATCAATCCAAGCAGGTGGACTCACTTTGAAAACTTGTTTGAAGTTAATGTAATGCCCAAAAGAAGTAGTAATAACAACAGTGTTGAGGCTGGTTCTTTCATTTTTTTTTTCCTTTGTTTCCTACTAAAGGAAAAAGGCATGAAGCGTCCGAAGTGGATCACTGCCTGAGGAATGCGCCTTGCATTTGATTATATGGAGCGTAATAGAAGTTGTTGTGAACTCGCCTAGCTACAAATGAAGTTCGTGTTTTTATCCCCGGATATTGTGCCTGGCACGAATTCGCTAACCCTGGGATTGGTAGACCCAGGACTCGAGAACTGATAAACGACTACGTGTGTACTTTGCATGGCACCTCTGACTATTGCGCTATACGCTCCCCCTTGTTTCCTACAGTTCTGCTTAATCGTCCAAATCATTTCCTTCTAGGACTGCAAGCTACTTTTAACTGAGCCACCTTTAAACCCTAGTAGTAATCGCGAACGTCTATTCCAAGTGATGTTTGAGCAGTACGGCTTCAACTCACTTCACGTCTCAGTGCAGGTAGTGTTTTACATTCCCAGTGCATTTGTATTCCTATTTACTACCGTTGACAAACATCGACTTTTCGATGTAAAAAAATTTACTTGTTTGTCACTTTTCCAATCTAATACTATAAAGGCCGTATTGACGCTGTGTGCCCAAGGTCTTGTAACAGGAGTGGTTGTGGATTCTGGTGACGGTGTAACACATATCTGTCCTGTGTACCAGGGCTACGCATTAAGTCATCTTACTCGACGACTTGATATTGCGGGGAGAGACGTCACCCGATATTTGATTAAGGTTTGAAAAGCCTCTTTTCTATACATTGAGTTTCTTCTACTCTATCAATGCAGCTGGCTTTGCTTTAGTTATTATTGCTTCGTGGATATAATTTCAACCATTCCGCTGATTTCGAAACAGTTCGGTTGATGAAGGAAAAATTGTGTTATGTTGCGTATGATGTTGAGCAGGAACAAAAGTTGGCACTGGAAACAACGGTTCTTTCGGAGATATACACGGTATTGTTTTGTTTTCGATTTTCTGTTTATTGCTGCCTATTCTGTCTATGAGTTGATTTCATTGGTTTCTTGTCAGTGTCTTCTGATATATATATATATATATATATATATATATATATATAATGTACGTGGGCGCATGTGGCGTAGTGTTCGGAAACGCGCTGCAGAACACGCAAAGTCGATCACCACGTCCATGGCTCACCAAGCCTTCCATCCTTCCGGGGTCGGCAAATTGGTACCAGACTTGTCTGGGAGGATGGCAGCACATGCTCGATACATCGTGTAGGTCACCGCGAGTCATTGTAAAGGTCGGATATGAATTCAATCAGCTCCAAGCGATGCTTGTGAAGTCGTATGAATGGCACATGCCTTCATGGATTGATCAACGCTGAAAGCTTTATTCTTTATCCTTTATATACGTATACATACATGTGTATGTATGTGTATATAAATACACATATATACATGCATATATGCATATATATTAATTTGCGTATTTTTTTTCACAGATAGCGACGTGTTGTGCGCAACAAATGGCTCATTCATATAAATTTCTTCACTCAGAATTCACTTCCAAGTATGAGTGTATTTTTTAAAGTGGTTCGCTGTGTTTCCATGGAAAAAAAAGCTTCTCATCATATTTTCTAAATGTGCTAAAAAGTGGTCTGAAGATGGCTTTTTAGAGTCTTTTCATAGTGGATTTTCTTATATGCCAGCGAATTTCCATGGTTTTTACCCAGACCATTTTTTTTATTGTCCTCTTCGTTTCATTTCTAATTCCTTTTCTTACTCCGTTCTGTTGTTTTAAATTTTCTGAGATAATGGGAGTACCTAATAATGCACTATTACTTCGTTGCCTAAGTCTTCATCTCCACCTTTGACCTCTAACACATCTATCACCTTATCCATCGTTGATCATTAAGTAATTCTAGCTGTCGAAGGAAAGGTCTCCATTCTTTTCTGCCTGTGGCAGGAATACCACAGTGGGTTGTATTCGCCATAGAGACTCATTGAACATCATATTTTTTTGAAATCTGTTCTGTTAGAGCACTATGACCATCGGGATGAAGTTTGAGATCTTTCTTTTAGTTGTGTGGTACAGGGTATTCCAGGCATAGCTCCTTTAACTACACGTTGAATAAAACTGGGTAATCTTTCATCTTGCTCACGAAGCAGCAAGGTTTCCCACGCATGCGTTAACACATAACGGGTGGCATTGACGTAAGTGTCCATTGTGGTGCCACTACCGGCCTATGTGAACTCTGTATAGTTCATTCTCTTTCTGATAGTTTACCTTATCGCACATAACGAGTTCATTGACCGATGATTTGACTGGAAGTTGATTGGTACTTTATCTCTTGTCAATGTTGATGAATCATGCTTATTCTGTGTAATGTGTGAGTATGAAAATTTTCGAAATAGACCTAGCATAAGTTGCAAAAGACTTCCTATTGTTTACAGCAATGTATTTGTGTGGCGGACCACATTAATATTTAGTAAGTAGTTGTTTTATGTACCATGTGCACCCATAGAGCGATAGAACAAAGTATCCCTCTACAATCCTATCATGTTCACAACCCCTCGAGTCCTCTAGCAATGGAAAAATCATCTTTTATTGTTAAACTTTAAAAAAAAGAAAAAAAAATTTATTCCTAAAGTACCAGTAAGTCCGTAATGACTGAAAATTAGGTATTGTCTCAAGCGTCATGGCCGCTAAATGCTGCCCATCCGTTATGTGTTAAGCCACAAGGAATTGTAGAGTTGAAAATACGTGTACGAGTGTTTTTCACCACATCTTTTGCCGTCTTGAGTGCTCCCAAGGCGCTCGTTTGCTGCTGCTCAGTTTTGGAACTGAGTCGTTCATCATGAGTTGACTTCTCGGTGGAGGTACATTACCTGTATCACCTGTAGTCCCGTTGATAGTCGAGGGACTCGAGCGAGCGCCAGTAAATCTTCCTTTTTTCTCTGTCGCGTGCAAGAGTAGCCCAGTGGGCTTCTGCTCGCTCTAGGGACTCGTCGAGCATCATATCTTTCTTCTAGGTTCTTCGTGAAGAACTCTGACCATCGGGTCGGTGTTCTTCTTCATGTATTACGTTTGACATCCCGAGGAATCCAGTCACTAACGAGCATTACGTGTCCAGCCCACCTTATCTTCGACTGTTTGGCGCACAGAGCGGCATCTCTGATTTTTGATCGTTGACGCAGGTCGGTCCTTCGGATCCCATCCCTTACTTGTGTGAAACTGGGCACTCCTACCATCGTCCTATCGACTGCGCGTTCGATAACACTGAGTGACGTTTCATCCTGCTTATGCATCGACCAGGTTTCTGACGCATACGTTAGGGCAGGAAGTACCGTTGGGTCGAAAAGGTGGGCATGGAGTCGGGTGTTCTTTTTCCTCTTCACTATATCCTCGATGCTTTTGAAAGCTCCCCAAGCCGCTGGTTTCCTTCTGCTCAACTCTGAAGCTAAGTCGTTCAACATGTTGATTTCCTGACCTAGATAGACATAACAGGAACATTCGGAGATATTCGTTCCGTCGAGCGTGAATGGGGCATATGAAACCAATCCGTTTTTCATGGACATCGTTTTTGTGAGGTTTAGTTGACGACCAATCTTTCCACAGGCTTTATCAAAGTCGGTAAGCATTCGTTCCGCTTGGCTAATGTTTGGTGTTATAGGGACGATGTCATCAGCAAAGCGAAGATGGTGTAAATGCCGACCATCGATTTTCACTCCCATATTATCCTATTCTAATGTTCGCATGACATGGGGTGTGGCGGTAAATAATTTTGGCGACATGGTATCTCCTTGCCTAACTCCTCTTTTGACGTCAACGTTAATATCGTTGTAGAATGGTGACATCTTAGTTGTGAAATTCTTGTACAGCTCACGAAGAATCTTTATGTATTGAGTAGAGACTTCTTGACTATCAAGGGCTTCCACGATTGCTTCTGTCTCAGTTGAATCAAAGGCCTTCTTTAAATCGATGAAAGTGAGACAGAGCGGTCTTTTGTACTCTCGCGATACTTCAGTGAGCTTTGTTCTAGTGTGGATGTGGTCCATCGTACTAAATCCTTTTCGAAACCCTGCTTACTCAAATGGCTGTCCTTCAGCTAGTGTTCTGTGAATCCTGTTTAGGATGACTTGAGTGAAAAGTTTGTAGACGACAGACAGCAGGCAGATTGGGCGATAGTTGCCGATATCGTGTAGCACCCTTGTTGAACAATAACACGGTCTTATTGGTCTTCCACTGAGTAAGGACCTTTTTTTCAGACAACTAACGTGTGAGGAGCCGAGCCAGTGTGCTTACGAGGACTGGCGCAAGGTTCTTCAGGTGTTCTGATTTTATCCTGTCTGGACCTGGTGCTGTTCGATTTTTCACTCACTAAATGGCATGTCGGATTTCGGAAGAGAGAACCGGTGGTACAACATATCCATCCTCCTTTATTTCATATGACGGGAGGTGGACGTGGCTATCTAAGAGATCTGAGTAGTATTCGTTAATGATTTTCTCCATTGCCGTTCTGGACTCTGTTAGTGTTCCGTCTGGGCGTCGGAGTGCAACCATCTTGGTCTTGCAATTGGCGAAGCTTCGGTGTGCTTTGCGAATGCTTTTCCCAGCCTCTGCAGCTTCGACCATTACTGCTTCTCTTCTCTCTTTAAGATCTTCTTTTATCATCTGTCTGCGTTGTTTTGCAAGTTCGGACGTTAGTTTACGGTTGCCTGTAGCTCGTGCGATTCCACGCTAGCGTATCAGCTCGAGTTTTTCTGGAGACAGACGTCTCTTGGTGACTTTCGAACTCTCAGCTTTCATAGCGCTGACGTGAAGATGTTGAATGAGCCCATCGTATTGCTCGTCGATGTTATCGACAACGGCATCTTCCCAACAGCCGACTAATGAATTGAATAAGTTCCAGTTTACTGTGGTTCTAAGACTTCGGTTTTTTGAATTTGGCGGCTTTTTCTCTTTTCCGCGAGAAATGGAATCTTGCACGAAGGGGACGGTACTATGATCCCGTGTAGGATTTTGGGACAACAGCGACGTCGGCTAGGCAAAGCCTTCTATTTACTATGATGTGGTCTATTTCGTTATGGTACTCTCCACTGGGAGACTCCCACGTCCAGCGTTGAGGGTGGTGCTTCTGGAATTGCAAGTTACCATGGATGGTCTTGGTCGTCATGATAAACTCGGATAGCCCGCCCACCCTGTTCGTTCCATTCTAGTCCATGGCTCCCAATGTGACGTTCTTGAGACGTTCTCCTTGGTCCAGTCTTGGCATTGAAATCTCCTGTGATGACCTTGAAGAATGTATGGTTTTCTCTGTAGAACTTCTCCAAGTCCATGTAGAACGCTTCGACTTCTTCGTCGTAGTTTGATGTTGGCGCGTAAACGACGAAGATTTTTAAAGCCGGTATTGATCCACCTCTGTTTAATCGTAAACGTCCGATTCGGGTTGTAAGCTGTTCGAATGAATCGATGTTCATGGACAAACTCGTGTTGATGAGAACGCCGACGCCGCCGACTCCTCTACTGTCGCGTGTTCCGAGGAGTAGTTCTTCTCCGGTGTCAGAGACGGCGTTGGATGGGTGGCGTAGACTTGTCTCGGCCGGGCCGATGACGTCGTACCTTATCTTTTTTTGCTTGCATGAAGGAAGTCTTCTATGGAGGACTCGGATGCGAGCGTACTTGCATTGTAGGTGCAGATCGTCACCATAGTTCTTCGTGATCCAGGCAGCTTCCGTTGGCCCTGAGATTTTGGCAGCCTCTCCGTACTAGTCCTACTCAGCGCTGCCGAATTGGGGGCTCTTTCGGGATCAGGGGAATGAGGCCCGCTTTTACTGTGTTTAGCATTTTGATACCCACCCATAGCTTGCTGTGCTCTGAACGTGAGGGCTGGGTATACTCAGGGATAGCTTGTCACTTGATTGCAGGCTTTTGGCCGAATTGACTCGTAGAATACAATCCGCACAAGTGAGAACGCACCCACACACGCATGCATCTATACGCCTAGTAAATACAGAAAGTATGTGCCAAATCGGCGCAGTAGAAACAGATAGTCCATCCCCTGGATCCACCTGCGTCTCAGGGAAGCAAAAGTCGCTTTTTTTCCGCGATAAATCTCCTATCCGCCGCGATTAACCCCCTATCTGCCACTTGGGGACGCGCCACGTAGCCTCGCGACTATCCGGCTCGAGATCCCCTCATGTGAGGGAGATCCGTGGGGAGGTACATATCCCCTGTATAATTCTGAAGTGTTCATTATATTGAGCGAGAAAAGGGCTTTAGAAACAAATCTGTTCTTCGCGAGCATCATTTTCTTCTCATTAATCCAAAAACCACTGTTTCCACAGATGTCTAAATTGGCTAGCCTTTGTTCCGAATGCCCCATACTTAATAGTATAAGAATGATACCATCGGACAAGCGAAGGTGATATAATTGCCGACCATCTGCTGTCGTATTTTCACTCATATATTATCCTATTCCTTTTTTTCCCACAACGTTGATGGGTGTAAACATTCTGGTAACATGTTATGATCCTGTCGAACTCCTGTGCATGTCCTTGTTATTGTCGTTGTAGAGTGACGATGTTCTTGCTGTAAAGTTGTTATATAACTCATGCTGGGACTTTATTTACTATGGTGCGATGCTTTCTCAAGTCGATCGAAGAGAAAGAGATGGTTCATAGTAGTCTTGCGGTATCTTGCTGAGTTTTGTTACCATACCCATTTCCATAGCTGTCTTTCGTCCAATGTTTTGTCAGTCATTTTTATGGTAACTCGAATGAACAGTTTTTTAGAAGGTTAGATGAGTTCTTCCTTCTTGTACAACAACTAGAATCTTGTTTGTGTTAAGGACTTCCATTCTGATGGGTGTTGTGTGAAAGTACGATCCACAATATTGATGTGGAGTAGGTGGTGGGTTGTTTAGATCAAGTCTAATGCTATACGGATCAGACGTTGCACGGCTCTTCACCGACGAAATGGCACGTCGGATTTTGGTAAATAAAGCTGCTGGGACGACTTGTTCATCATATTTGTCTACATATGGAGGCAGGAGGATGTGGCTGTTAAGAAGATTAGAATAGAAATCGTAGGTCACTTTCTTCATTCTATCTGCGAAAGCAGCGATTTCGACGAAGAGCGACCACTGTAATCTCGTAAATGACGAAATTTCACCGTGAGTTGCAGATGCCCTTCCCAACTTCTGCAGCTTTGGATAATACTGCAGCCTTTCTCTTAGGATACATTATCGCCTTTCTGTAGGCCTAGGCTTCTGAGATTCTACACTGACTTGTTAACTCGGATACAACTGAAGGGAGAGCTATCCTGGTGACTTGCGAGCTCTCGGAACATTTTTAGCACTGACGTGAAGGTATTGAATAAGCCTGTAACATTCTTCGTCAGTGTCGATGGCAACGTTTTCTCAAGAACCGTTTGGAGTAACCGAAATTCGTAGTGGTTTTGGGATATCGCTTCTTTAGCTTTGCAGCATCTTCGCTTTCCTTCGAGAGAAGGAATCATACACGTGTGAGGCGGTGGTCCCGTCATGTGTAAATTTTTGGGACAGCAGTAATATTAAGTAGGCAAAATCTGCAGTTTTTCAGTGATGTGGTTTATTTCGTCATGCTATTCTCCATTCTAATGCGTCAACGTCCGTGTGTACTTCTTCAGACGACCTTCTTAGTGCATTCTCAGCATTAATGTCACTAGTGATGGCCGTAAAGGAGATCTGGCCTTCTTTGTGTCGTTTTCTAAGTTGATGTAGAACGTTTCGACCTTGTCTACATATTAGCTCGATAGGGGGAATGGAGTGTAAATAACGGAGATTATTAAAACTCGTTATTGGTTCCTATCTCTTCAACCCTAAATGTCCAATTTTGGTTGTTAAGGATTGGGTTCAGAGAAGTCTGTGTCCATGACTACTCTCATGTCGACAAGAACGCCATCGTCACCGGATTTCTTATTTTCGGAATAACAATCAGGCTATTATAGCAAACAGCAATAAAATGTCTACTTATCCCTCTTGTGCCTCAGAGTTTTCCATAGTGTGCTGCTCCGTAAGGTACGAAGAGTATCGCATTTCTCTTGAGTGTTTGTTTACGTTTAGCATCTTTGGTAAAAATTTTTCCAGTGGTAGCTCTCCAAACTTTGCTCTTTGGTTTGTAACTACGGTTAGTTTATTCTGCCGAAATAATGTAGGACCTTTTTGTTGGTGTTGGCCTGGGCAACCTTCCATATTCTTCAGTATCATTTGCTTGCAGGGTTTTGACCGAATCATCTTGCAGGCTACAATGCGTGTGCACGTAGGCACATGAACGTGTTTTTGCACATAGAGTGGGAATAAATTAGTCTAGTGGAATAAATTATTCCAGTGCAGCAAAAGCGTCCAGCCAATTCTTGCTTCTTGGGACATCTATACGCTAGACTTTGGCGTTTGTTTTACACCTATACGACTACTACTTTCCTCATTTCCACCGTGTGCATTGAAAAATTCGTGCGAAAAACTACTTTTTGCAAATTATTAACTGTAGTGAATAACATTTCACGGGACGCCTCTGACAAATAATGTGTTGGATAAGGTATTGAATATAAAAAGTAGGAAATGAAATCTTTCCGATGAGTTAAACTCAGGAAGGACTTGCACTGGTATCGATGCATGAGGTGACTTTTGTGTTAACCCTGTATTTGTTACCTGAGGAGGTGCTGTGTAGCACTTTGACATATATATATATATATATATATATATATATATATACATTTACATAGTGGGGATTCACATCTTTTATCTTTATCCCAGCTCCCATCCATTCTAGTTACCCGATGGCAGGACCATTCGACTTGGAGGAGAAAGATTCGAGGCTCCAGAAGTATTGTTCCAGCCACATCTAATTGATATTGAGCAGCGCGGACTCTCTGAACTACTGTTCGGATGCATACAATCTAGCAGCATCGGTAAGATTTTGATTCTATATGTTATTTTACAGTTGGTGTTCTATATAAGTGGCTTGTCCTGACGTGGAAATTATTTCTTTGGCGCTTTCGTCTCAACTGCTTTGCACTCATTGGAACGTCTCTAGTACATCTCACGATTATTTAGACACCCGTCTTGATTTCTACAAGCATATTGTTTTGTCTGGTGGTTCAACAATGTATCCAGGTTTGCCAAGTAGACTCGAGAAAGAAATGAAGCAGTTATATCTTGATCGTGTTTTGAAAGGAGATACGGACCTGTTTCAGGTGAGATGTTGCACTTTTTTAAAACTTGCTAATGTACTAATATTTGTCTTTCATGAGGGACAGTAATTATTGTTATTAATCTTGACAGCGACGCAAGGTGTGAAAAATAGAAAGGATAAAGCGTTCATCGTTGATCCCCCACACATTCATCTGAAAAGTGAATAAATGACTAATTGGTACATGCAATAACTTACGGTGGTAGGCCACCGTAAGTTATTGCATGTACCAATTAGTCATTTATTCACTTTTCAGATGAATGTGTGGGGGATCAACGATGAACGCCTACCTATCCTTTAAATTAGTGTTTGCTCCTCTCAAATGAGAATGACACCGAAACGTTGCAGGGATGTAGGACATAATCAATTTCCCGGGGTGGGTTAGAATGGACGACCACTTGATTTTTGCAAGGTATTTCTAACCACTGCTGTCCACATGCCGTGGAAAAATATATGTGGGTCAGTTTGTACTGAAGAAACGTCTTTTATTTTGAAATGAGGTAGAAGGAGGCTAGCATATTAGTTATCATGTTTACTATGGTTCACTGTTATGAATGTTACGTTTACTCCCTCAGTCCTGTGCATCCTCACTGCTACCTTGGATTTTACCACTGTATAGTTTAAATCTTCTCCTTGATATTATTCTATCCCTACGATGTTTCACAAAGAAGAAAATATGTGTGGTCTGGGCGAGTCATTGTTTTGTCCATGTGTCTTTTTGTTTGCTTGCGTCACGCTCCATGCTATTGCATTGTCGTTGTCTTCGCGTGAAATCGTCCTCTTGTGTTTTTTTCGTGACATATTGTACAGCAGCAGTTTCAAATTTGCATAGTTAAACAGACAGCCGCGTCACCTGTCGTTGGTTATGGTTGAGTGACGCGTCCCAAGGTGGTCGTTTGAGATGAAACAGAAAACGGAATTAATTTTTGACCTAGGAAAGATTTATAAAAAAGTAAACATCTCTATGTAATCAGGATTTTATGGGCAAAATGGAAGTTTAAAAAGATCTAAGTGAAAAACATTTTTACATATTAGGTGGATTACACTTCTCATTTTTTATTTTTTCTTTTTTTATTTTTTTGTATTTTTTGCTCAATAGATTTCTTTCCTAGCTGAAGACTTTCCACCAGAGAGCTATGCTGTTGACAGTCTTAATTATTTAAATGAATCTAAATACAGTATAAGCATTTGGTAACGCATCACTTTTTAGTTGACGTTAACGTAGTGATTTTAAGGTTTTCATGTGCAAAATTTGAGATATTGTTTTCTGGAAGTTTGCCATTATTAGTAGATTGCTTGTTTCAGAAGTTCAAGGTGCGTATAGAGGCGACACCATTTAGAAAGCATATGGTTTTCATAGGTGGGGCCGTTCTTGCAAATATTATGCGGGATAGGGACCACGTAAGTTTTCTGTTTAATAAACATTTTCATCGAAGAAATGAATGAATTGCTGTTGAGAATTTTTTTTTTTTTGAACGAGTCTTGTGCTCATCATCCTCTGCATACGCATTTCAGATTTTGATGTGTGTTGATAATAAAAAAGGGTAAAGCTCTAGGCGTTGATCTATCCCTGAGGGGTGCGCCATCCATTCGACTTCATTAAGTATCGTTTCGAGGTGGTTGAATGCATATCTGACCTTTACAATGACTGCGGTGTTCTACCGATATATCGAGCCAGTGATGCTATCCTTGCAGACAAGTCTGGTACTAATTTGCCGACCCCGGAAAGGTGGAAGGCTTGGTGAGCTCTGGGCTCGGGGATCGATCCCATGTGTTTTGCATGTATTGTATGGTGCCTTCGACTACTGCCCTACACGCTCCCGTGACACGTATGAATGAAAAAAATTGTCAACGATCATTTAAGTAGTTCAATGCTAAAGGTGTTAACACATGATACGTTACAATGGATGAGTCATGACTACTTATGATCCACTCGTCTTGTTGCCATAGTGTGGTGTTGTGTAATACCCTCTCTCTCAGCCACATCGTGCTGGTTTTATCATATCGTAAGATCTGAATTCGAAATCCCAGTTCTCTCGAGGTCAGTCACTTAGCAGCACGTTCCTGTGCGAGCGATAAAACGCTTGTGACTTGTCCATCAAATGTCTGTCACCATAAGTACCGATTAGATACAAGCTTATTGTCTCGTGAAATTTTCACGGGCAACCTGCCATTCAGAATAATTGCTTAAGCGCTCATAATTATCGTGAAATTTGGTGCTTGTTTTCATCTTGAATTTTTTAGTTCAGTTCGACATCGATTGGTTTTTATGGATTTATACTTTTTTCCTTTTACTGAACTCCAATTGAGAACTTCTTTACGAAAACAAATTTCGTTGCGTTTTTCTGTTATAGATAGGTTAGCTTTTGCTAACATGAGGGATAAATCGTTCAGCATTAACCAATCCTTGAGAGATGCGTCATGCCATCGACTGCATTCATAGCATCTTAGAGGATGAAATGCAAATCCGTCATCTATAACCACCTTTGGCGATCACCTTTTGTACCCTCCCGGATAACGCTGGTACCAGTTCTCTTACTTCTTAGGGCTAGGTGCTTGGTTAGCCCAAAGAGCGATATGAAACTAAGACATGTTCGATATTTGGCTTTCCTTCGCTATGCTGGGTGGTTTTTTTTTGGCGGGGGGGGTTTATGGTTTTTATGCGCCGACCTAGAATCAGTTTCGTCTTCATGGTTTCATCAACGCATACCTGATTTCATATTTCTTGTTGTTATGCTGTCCGTGATACAATTTTGACAAAGATTTGACGAGTAGGTTTGTTAGAGCATAGTATGGAATCGAGACTTTTTTTGTATTGATTTCTTCAGAAGTGCTTGTTTTCTGATTATGAATTTGTAAGGAGTCGCAAGAATTTCTAGAATTTAATCTTTTAGGATTTCTGGATCTCGAAAGCCGAATACGAGGAAGGAGGAATCCAAAGGTGTTTAGGAAAGTTAAAGTTGGCGCACTAACTGTAGTAACGGTAGGAAACTAATCTTTCAGTCAAGGTTGTTTAAATTCCAGTTCATTATCGCTTCTTTACTTCTGTTTGATTACGTTGTCTCATTTTTTTTCGTTACAATATGTTTTCATGAGTGTGATACGTTTCATTTATTATTAACTAATCATGATAATTTGTTATCGCCCCTGTTTATTGTTGTTGATCACTTGTGCTCATTCGCTCACTCGGAAACTTAAATAATATGAACTCGGTCGACATTTTAATGTGTATATTATGATTGTGACACGATTTTAGTTTGTTTTCACGTTTGTGGACCGTTTTATGATGTGGGTGCTCATTCGTTTTATTGCCCATTCATAATTTACTGATTGAATTTTTGTTTGTTTTCTATCTATAAATCTATTCTGTGATGAATAAACTCTAAAGTTTTTGCGTATTACAATGAAGATATATTTATTTGTATGATCTTATAAACTGGTCTTCTTAAGCTGATGCCATTGGTAGTTCCACTCTTAACAGCACGGCTGAAGGCGAAATCGTCGAAACGTCAGCCATCGACCAAGAACACCAACAGCATCGACAACAACTTCGATAACGATAACGACTACCTGTAGCAACCTCGCATCAGCTTAGGAAGATCAGTTTGTAAGAGCATATGAATAAATATGTCAACTATATATGCCGAGGTTTATAGAAAGTCGGTATTTTGAGTTACAATGAAGATAGACGCAGTGGCAGTGCTAATGCTCTTCAACAGTGGTTCGCTTAGGATTTGTAAAGGTAGAGCTCAACTGTAACATTAGAAGAGTAACGGTCAGATTCTTCTTGGAGCTTCTCGTAGTTCTTGTGGCATCTGTCTGTCTTCTGGAATTTGTACCGAAATGGTGTCAAAAGCTTACGTAACAATATCTCATCGCAATAAACTACGAACTGGTGGTAAAGTTCAATGCTACGACTGCCCATCCGTTGAACTCTTACGTTCATCGTATTCAGTTTTTTAACTAGTTGCCTGAGTTTTTAGCAAGTCACTTTATATTCCTTGTATTAATTCTTAGCAGATTAACTAGATCTCTACTTACGGTGAATTTTATGGCCACTTGATAAATGAACACTGAAGCATACCGTAAAGACCTTTTTGTGACTGTTCATTCAACGAGATTTGTGAATCGCTACCAGAAATTCTTAAGTTTATGTAAACTGACACCACAGTCGTTTTCACTTTAAATATGATAGACTTTTTGTAATGATAAAGACGATCCCTTGAGAATCCGAAAATGAACAGATTTCTTGTTAACCTTGTTGATGCATTCCTCAGTCATTATTTGCCACAGTACTGAACGCTTATGCGAAGTTAGACAATTTTATTGCTTCACCTTACGAAAAGGGCGCGTTTAACGCAGTGGTCGGAGAAGCTTCACCATACATGGGGATCGATCCCTGCGCCTAAAGCTTTCCAAGCCTTCCGTCACTCCGACCTTGGCAAATTTGCACCAGACTTGTCTGGGAGTATAGCAGCACTGGCTTGATACATCGGTAAACAACCGCGAGTCGTTGTAAAGGCCAGATATGCACTCACTCAGTCACGTCCAACGATGTTTAATGTAGTCGAATGTATGACGTTCCTCTCAGGTATTGATAATGGTCGAAAGTCTTATCATTTTTTTACCCCATTACCTTAGGAATTGGTTATAACCTCGTCAGGATCAATCACAATACCTTCCGTAATGACGAAGTTAGCACGATGTTGTTATAAAAACTTTTATTCGGCTCCGAATAGAAGATTTTATAACAGCCTCGTACTAAAAATCGCATTGCCCTAACTTTTATTTACTGCCTATTCTTTTTCTCATCGTTAGGTACTATGTGACATCGAACCGCAATGTGCTGAGATATGAGCAAAACTCGGAACCGCAGCTGGGCTTGGAAAGCGTGATTACGCTCTTCGAGGGCTCACGTGCCACCCACCACATCAACCGGGGACCTTGCCTGGATGTTCCCTCAGACATGTTTTTCCTTCTTTTTTAACTCCGATGCTGTCAGCAATCATTCGTCAGCGGGAATGATCTAGCGATCACGAATCATCACTGAACACAGTTGAGTTGAAGCGGCAATCTAAATCACAATGTCTTAACTTTTATTTACTGCCAATTATTTCTCATGGCAGGGTATGATGTGAAATACGACTAGACGCATGCTGAGACAATATGAAACCGTTAGAGTTAAGAAACCGTCTGAGAGAAAAGCAAAGCAAGAACCTCGGTTAGTGTAATGGATAACGCGTGAGCTCTCGGAAAATATTGGGCATTTTCAAAAACAGGAAGAAAAGCTCGTTACTGATGAGTCCTACGTATTGTTCAGTATATATTTAATATTAGGGGTCGAAAAACTTGGTAAGATGTTTTTTACTGTCGACTGATAGATTGACATCACGACTACTAAAACGTACTTGTAAGATATTTGCCTCGCCTTCTAAGCTCTTCCCTCATTCCAGTCACGAAGGGCGGCTGACTTAGAAATCATGAGACTTTGAAGTGAATTCTAATTGCAAACTGAAATAACTATTGAGATTTCTAAGTTTTCAACAAAGTACTAGCAACCACAATATTGCTGCGATATTTGCAAAACTCCAGAGCGCAAGCCTCTCGGTGGGGAGCGAAGGCGCTATTGTCCTTTCCGGAGGCTAACGCGTTCACCGCTACATCATGCGGGTCCTTCGTTTCGCCTGTCTCTCAGCTACTTCTATGGATCACTGCCATCAGCAATCACCCGTCAACGGGATTGATCTGGGGACCACATCGGCAATGAACCCAGTTAAGCTGAGCCTGTAGTTGAATTTCTGCTGTCCGAATTTTTTGCAAATATCGCAGCAATATTGTGGTTGTATTTCGCTTAATACCCTACCGTAAAAATTGTAGTAGGCAGAAAATAAAAAGCAAACAAAGTACTAGCAGATTCGGGATATCATAAGTAACTTTGTATTAAGTACTTGTATAAAGTGCCGGTGAATAATAACTGAATACAACTACAATGATATAAGCAGATTTCGAAACTCCAGACCAGCTTGGATCGTAATTACCCTTTGCGGTGGCTCACGTGTTATCCACTGCACCACCGAGGCATTTGCTTTGTCTTTCTCTCAGCCAATTTTTTTTTGCCCTAACGGTGCTATTAGCAATCACCCATCAACGGGAATGATCTGAGCGTGACACTGTAGTCGAAATCACAATGTTTAACTTTTGTTTACTGCCTGCTATTTCTTGCTTGTCTGCTTTATATTTTGCGTAAGAAAAAGTAATAGCTGTAGTTGTATTTCACGTACCGTGTCATGAAAAAAATAGTAGGCAGCAAATAAAAGTTAATCGTAGATATGATTGTTTCTGTCGCCACCGTTCTCGAACTGGGACCTATTCTCTGCTGGAACGGAGGAAACTACTGGACAATGAACTGCCTGAACGAACAATTTCGTTCTGTTTCTCAGTTCTCCCCGCTTCCATCGTAATATGGAAGTATCAGTTTGAAGCTGTTGTGTTGTGTGATGCCGTTTTCAATTAGGCGTTAGCTTTCAGTCGCATTTAGTCACTTCGTTTTTCGGAATCGACTCAAGGTTTCTAGGTAGCTATTTCTACACGTAGTGAAAGCAGTAATTAAGTACGTTATAGATCCATCTTTTTGTAAAAATAGCGTTCTCACAGAACATGAGATGTTCAACATTTTTTTCTACAATCGAAACGTCTCTAGGATTTTCAATGTATTCTATTTTTGAATATGTCAAAAATAGCAACATTGCTCAATACATCGGGAGGTTACCGCGAGTCACTGTAAAGGCCAGATATGCATTCAATCACCTTCAAACGATGCTTAATAAAGTCGAATGCATGGCGCATCCCTCAGGGGGTTAATTAACGCCGAAAGCTTTATTCTTTCTTTATTTTTTTTAATCAAATTTTCAGACACAAATCCTTTATCGAAAAAAGGAATCTAAATGGCTATTTCTTCCGTGTCCTTCGGGAACTGTGAAATCCTGTATTCCTTAGTTACTTTGGTGATATTTAATCTCCTCTCGTAACACTGTAGTGTTTTACGATTGTAGTCTACTAAATGTGCATTTTATTCCGTCCACCATTTGCGTAACCTAAAACATCCGCCGCTGGAGAAAAACCACCTGGGATTGTTTCTTCTGAGGTTCGAGTGGACTTTCGTCGATTGTGAAATAGCGTTTGACAGTGTCTAAAGGAATGCAATCCTATCAATGGTCGTCGACCATGGAGTGGACCTGTCTTATATATGACTTCTTTCCGACTGCTATTCGAAGTACATGTTCGATACCCAGCAGAACACACATTGATAGTGAGACATAAATGGGTCGGTCATATAATAAGAGGAACAGAGGACAGATGAACGCAAAGAGCTGTAGAGTGGACTCCACGGGTATGCAGGAGTCCCCTAGGACGGCCGCTCATCCGCTGAGGGGGACGCGCTGCACACTTGCCACCATGTTCGGATCAATCCACCACCGTGGACTACAATTACGAGGCAAAGAAACGAATGGAAAATATGCTGGGGTCTACAGAACTCGTGAAGATGGGCCGTCCAAGTGTCCAAGTATCTAGGTAAGCATGTACTTAATTCCTCTAATAAGAACTAAAAATTAAAGAAAACGCTGACGAGAACGAGATCTGGTTGAATGCTCTTTTTCACCAATTATTCAATATTCTTACTATAAAGACGTGTCTTGAATAGTAGTTAGAGGTGCACTATAATCCATACGTGGTAGGTTGTTCATCTCCGTATCCCGAGTAAACCGAGCCTTCCATCCCTCTGGTATCGTGAAATTGGTACTTTACTTCACTAGTAGCAAAATGTACGTTGAGTAAATTCTACGGTGGTTGATGGAATCCAATGAATGATGCATCTCTAAGCCCATTCTTGTAGAGTATGTGCTGTTCAATCGTTATCTAGATGGTAAGCACGGAGATGATAGATGATGCTTTTATAGTCTCTATGTTCGCAGTTTTATTACACCATTACTCTCTAATCTAACTGGTTCTTTTGCGAATCTTAAGATAGATTATCTCATGGAACTCTCTTAATAGCTCTCATTTTCTCGTCAGTAGCATTTACCGCCTTTATGACTCCGTCAGTACGCCTTTAGCACCTTACAATTCAGCAGGGATGAAATTAGTGCAACGAGAAGGAGAGGTGATTATGACTTATTTTCAGAAGGAAATTCATTTTCTCGAAGTCAGTTTCCCTCCTTATATGGGTAATTTTGCAGGACCGCCGATATGCTTTGTAATGTGCGAAACATTCAAACAGAGCAGTAATTCCTTGTGAATGCTGTGGTTTTAGCGCAGTGGTTAGCGCGGTCCTCTGCGATACCCATGGTTATTGGTTCGACCCTACGGCCAGGGCTGACAAATCTCCCATCTCTCTGTGGTCGGCAAGCAAGTAGCAGACCTATCTGGGTAGAGCTAAAACGCATTAAAACAACGGTGGATCTCAGAGAGTCCATTTCAAAGCGAGTCATTTTCGTTATTAAAAAACTTATCCCTTGTTGGAAAATATGTGCGGATTCCAATTCTTCTTAGTTCACTTCGTGAAGCTCGGCACAAGTCGAGATTTGTTTGTTCAAATTCATGTCGTCGTGAATACTTCATATAATATACTGTGATGAGCAAACATGCGCTTATTAACAGCAAGATTTCTTCAGCACAACACTAGCTGAAGTATCGGCGGTTTCGCCTTCCTCAGAACCGTTTTGTTATTCTATGCAAATATTTCATACATATATATATATATATATATTAAAGGATTAAAGTGCAAAATTTTTTGGCAAATGTTACACCAGTGCATTTTATCTTAACATCACGTTGAGTAGGGAATATGCAGCCCAGCGATTAAGGGTGCTCCCTAATGCACGTGTGATTATTATTTCGAGCCCGCTCCGTTGACAAAGCACACTCTCTATCTCGCCGTATTTGGAAAATTGGCTCAAAGCTTATGTGGGAGGATAGAAACACTGACTTAAACATCGGCAAGCAGTCTTTCTTAGCCCACCGTATTCTAGCAACAATTTTTGCCTTTGCACAGTTGTGTATGTTAATTGTGTGCCTTCTGCTTCACACCACAAGTTATTCACAACGTTGTTTAGTCGCCTTCTTGTTCGCAAGCAGCCTTCTGCTTTGTTAAGCTGTTTAAACATTCTCTCATCTATATTGTGGGTATTTGATAGATTCTCTTGTTTTTTTTTCTTCGGGGCGCGTGTGGCGCAGTGGTTGGAGGCGCCACTGCGGCACGCACGTGGAATCGATCCCTGCGCCCATGCCCCACCAAGCCTTCCATCCCTCCGGGGTCGGCAAATTCGTACCAGACTTGTCTGGCTCGATACATCGGTAGGCCACCGCGAGTTTGTAAATTGTAAAGGCCAGATATGCATTCAATCACCTCCAACGATACTTAATGAAGTCGAATGCATGGCACATCCCTCAGGGATTGATCAACGCCGAGAGCTTTATCCTTTATCCTTTATCCTTTTATGTTTCCTTCATCCTTTCACGAGATGATAAGATTTTTTCGCTGATATGGATCGTCATTCGCCAGAACCGATGGTGAAATCCGGTTCATCAATTTGGTTCTTCTTTTGTGTTGTCCAGCAGTTTCTATTCAAACATATATAGCCGATCTTTGAATGGGTATTCTGTAACACTTCCTAGTTGGAGCTAATTTGCAAAGAGAAGAGTAAGCAACAAGAACGTCAGGGGTTCGATCAATGCTGAAACCTTTATCCTTTTTTTTATGGTAACGTCTTTAATGTTGACAAGGTTCATGTTTCCCGAATAGCAGCTTTGAATATTAGTGTCAGAATCACTTAATGGATATCGCTTGATCTCTTTATTCCTCTGGATGATCGGAACGGGCCTTCGCTTATTTTGTAAAGCAACCTCCAACCCCACCGGGGTCCCGCGATTTAAACGCGATCGTTGGCTTGATCCCAGTGCCTCGAGTTCACCAAGCCTTCTATCACTAGGAGTTTGGCAAATTGGTATCAAACTTGTCTTCGAGGATAGAAGGGATTGGTTGATACATTGATAGGCCACCGTAAGTCATTGTCCCTACGGAAATGCGTTTAATCACCTCTATGAAGCTGCGAATGGATTCCAATGTATAGTGCGCTGCTGACAGTTCGATCGATGCCTCAATGCTTTGTCTTTTTTACTCTTTAAGCGGATGATACGTGTTTAACAACGATTTCGAGAAGAAATGAAACGTCGACACAAATGAAAACATCCTTTTCATACAAGGCAGAAGATAACTCCATGAGGTGACATTTTTTCCTTTCTGCAAGATACGATTTTGTAAAATTGTCTTGCATTCGTTTCTAGTACTGAAGTGAACACGGGACTCATTTTACGAGGTAATGAGATTAGTTTCAGAGATTAGCTTAAGATTAAGACTTGAGATCAGTTTGTTTCTTGACAGGGATCTATGGTTTGTGAAAGTTTGATATAAATAAGTTTGACGTTGTTTGATATATATAATGTTAACTTTATGTTCAGTTTCTTTTGCGGATAATCAATGAAACTTTTATTCAAAGTGAAGGGTTAGAGGGTGAAGTGTTCGACTTTATGAAGATGCTTTGTGGAAATGACTAAATGCACATAAGACCTAAACAGTGAATTGAGGATCAGTTGATTCCGTTGTTCTTATCCTTCCAGACAACTGTGTTTCCATTTTTTCCGACTACGGAGAAATACAGAGTTTGGTTCATCCGTGTTCTCCGATCGATCCAGTGGTCGTGTGTATTGCATCTGTAACTCCTGTGCTATGCGTACCCCTTCCTTAATTTGTGTAATGGAAGTCTGAATAGTGGTGGCCCACACTTCTTTGTTCCTCAAATGTTTTCGAAAATGTCGAATTATCTGTGTCAGGATATGTGGTTTTGCTAGAAAACAAACCAGCACTGTTTGTTTACGATCCGTCACTTATGCTTCAAACACTGTCGGTGTTCTCAACAAACACTGTGAGTTAAGGAACTGTTATATCTAGTCAATAGGATTTTTGGACTTGCAAGCTTAATTCGTCAAAGTGACTTTTTATTCCAGTGTGTTTTTCATAATTCGTTTTGCTTCACCATATAGTCTTCTAATCCGTTATTTATAACACGTATAAAAAAAGTGACAGGAGAGCAGCTATCAGTGGTACTAATGCCATTTATTACCATGGCCCAACTTACTCCGGTTTGATACCGACCTGAACCTATCAATCCCAACAGCTTTCCTGAGTCGGAAAATTGCCAACAGACTTGCCCGAACTCTCTGCCACTCTAATCAACGTGGGTACGCCTATGTACGCGTATCTCAGGATCCAAAGGGAATCGACTCGTCACTATTCAACGACATTCGTAACGATGTCGAAATCCTCTAGCAGCAGCCAAATCCACACATGAAAATCTCGAAGACCATCGTTGATGGTGGTGCGAGAAAAACCCTATGAATGGTGTTGCAGGTGTTTTTTATGTTGTTTACAAACATTCAGTTATTCTTTTTAACGCCATCCTTTCCAACATTGACTGGCAACTATCTGTGGCAGTACTTTCAAGGTATCTTGAAACTGGAAAATTTCATCGGTTTCGTCACATTGGGTTTTTCAACACCATTGTCATCCATTTACAATATTTATGGTTCTGTTTTAGAAGGCTATCAATACCTTTGCATACCATTGGTAATGGGATCGCAACACATAATTATTGCTACATTAGACCGCTTTTTCTCTTATGAATTTCGTCTCTTCATTCTATCGATTCCACCTTTGTCGTCTTAGATTTTTCTCTCCCTCTTTCCATACCTCTATCTTTTGGTTAGTGCTCCGCCACTCTTTTTCATCCAATCTCTCTCCTTTCTCTTTACATGTCTTTCTCTCTGTTTTCGTTCCCAATAGATGTAACTGCAACCTCGCAGCGGGTGTATGGCAATCGGTCGACTTCATCGGTATTGAAAAGAAAGCGTAAAAAAGGGACATAAAAATGAGGAAAAAAACTCATAAATTCTATGTGTCATCGCCTCCGAGTGTTTGATTTGACGAGTCGTTTATGAACGTCGTGAACGTTCTAGAGCAAATGGAAACGCTATTAAATTCGACTATTCAAAAGCCTTGTGTGTTTGCCTTGGATGAAGGAGGGTAATTGAAGTGAGCATTTCACTTCCTATCTTTGAAGTGTTTTTTCCTCGATGACGTTTTCCTTCAGACGATTTGAAAAACAGAAAGCTCCTTCTTTAATAGTGCTGTATTCTATCACAGGATTTTTTTTTACAATATTCGACACGGTTATATGTCACTGGAGAAAATCAGGGGAACGTGGTGATATTTGTCTTGCTTGTTTCTTATGCTTTACATCCTATACAAAAAAGAAAACCCGAAAAATGGTCAAGAATGGTGCAAAACACGCGTGAAGATAAAAACGGTCCGATAGAGGTTTTAAAGAAGTGTATAGCGTAAATTCGGGAAATCAGTACCGAATTTGTCTGGGAAGGGTTCAGTGTGTGCAATCCAAGTGGAAACGCTATAGCCCTGCTATCCGACAACTCCAGGGAGAATCGAATCGAGCAACATTCAACGATATTTATGGAGAAAACGACAATCCTCAAGTAGCATTCGAATCCACATGCGAAAAGTCCGAAGACGCTCGTGGATGAAGGATGCAAAAGAAACGAAACAAATGCAAGAATTACTGGAATACGCAGAGCAGATGTGAAGACGGGTAGTATTAAGTGAAAAATTAGTGTAAAGTTATAGTGTTGGGTAACTGTTTACTGAGGATATTTTATGTGAGTGACTACAGTTTGATTACTAAAAATGAACAGAAACGGGTTGAATGGATGGGAAGTAGGAAGAATCTAGTGGACGTTCAACACAAAAACACAGTACTGGTTGAAGATGTTTCACTTTAAGCCAAAAAAACGATTCCGATAAATCGTTTGCAAATCGTACTTTTTCCGGTGGTTCGTGTGCAGTAGTATGCTGAGTAGAGTTGGCGTGAAACAAACACCTTGCTTCGATTCCTCGGCTTCTCTTTCTCTATCTCTTTCGAATGAGCATACTCAACGAACGATGCTCTTTTATACAGGATGCTGGCTGTTGATAGTAGTGGTAGTCCATTGATAACAACTTGTTTTTCCAGACAATCTATCTTCCTTAAGTCGGTATCATTATAAGCTAGCAAAGAGCATAACTATGTTTCAAAACAGGCTTTCCCTCAATGTCAGTATGACCAATCAATATGTATTCTTTCTTTTATAAGCTTAAACGAGGTTGGTATATAATCTTCTCGACGTCCTTGTCAAATATGCATTCATTTACCACTATGAAGCTATGAATTAAATTAAATACATGTGGCATTCTTAAAGGACTTTAAACTTTTCTTTTGGTACGAACTCTGTGATCACAAGGACTTCCTCTATATGAAAAGGAAACGCATGTAGGAAGGGGATCGTTGGTGGGCGACGTCGATGGCGGCGGCGATGGCGACGCGATAAGGGAAAGACCGTCGAAATCGGCGCGTGCGACGTCATTCATCCGTTTTGGGGCGTCATTATCGTCGTCGTCGTCGACGTCATCGTCGCCGTCGCCGTCATCGTCGCCGTCGCTGTCGTCGTTGTCGTCGCTCACGTAAAGCAAAATATCAGTTTCACTACAACGTTTACGATCGGGTTTTGTGTGATTCGGCGATGAAAATCCCGTTTCGTTCAAGTCAATTATCGCACTTCTCATAAAAATTGGTCTGTTTCTTATACCTATTTCTGACGGATTTCTTTTGTTTCTTTTTTTCCCATGAAACCTCCACGTACTCTACCGATCTTGTGGATATCCATGCATTCTACAACTGCTCAAATATGTAAATATTACGATTTGCTAAAAATATTGTATTCACAGTAATTTGCTGGCCTTCCTCTTCCTTCCTCCATGAAAGTATGTGAAGTTGTGAAGCCAAATTTTTTTTCTTTCTACTTCTGTTTAGCAAACACGAGGTGTTATTTTATTTCTTTATTTACGTACAAGCTGACGTTTCGGCGGATTTCGCCTTCTTCAGAGCCTGGAGTGGTCAAATTGACTGCAATCTACACGGTCAAACGCCTCCATAACCAAACAGAGAAAATCTTGAACCAAATTTTTTTCTCAAAAAAAAAGACCGAAAATGGTCGTTTTTTCACAATGTATGTATCTAGTTTCTTATGAGTGTTTAATCGCTTTCGCCCACTCATTCAACTTTTCTTGGTTTTTTGTTACTCTTTTTTGTTTCCCAGTATTTTTTTGATTCTTCGCTTTTTTTCTCTCTATCAGTTTCTCTTCTAGCACTCCAGATTTTCTAAGAAACTGCGGAAAAACAATTTTTTATTTTTTATTTTTTATTTTATTTGGTCCGTCTTCACGTCTATTGTGCGGATCCCAGCACTTCTCACATTCGATTCGTTTCCTCGCATCCATTGTCCACGAAGATCTTTCAACTTTTACGTGTGGCTTCGGCTGTTGCTTGAGGATTTTAGATTTCATCTTGAATGTCGTAGAATGCTGGTCGAGCAGTTCTCTGTGGAGTCCTGAGATAGCTGGGCTGGAGCGTTCCCAGTTGGATTGCAGAGTGATTTTTTCCCAGACAAGTCCGGTACCAATTTCCCGACCCCGGAGGGATGAGAGGCTTGGTTGGCCCGGAGCGGAATCGAACTATCACCATGATCGTGATGACGGGCATCACTAACACTGTGCTGTCCGCCCCCATTATCGAGAAAAAGAATGGAAATATCCAAAAAACAACTACCATGGTAACCATTACTATGGTAGATATCATTTTGAGTGAGAATGATGCTCAACTTCTTCACTGCTACTGTTCTTTTGTTACGATACAAGGCACTTCCCAATTTTTGCAGGTTTATAGATAAAATTGTGCACAGTTGATTTATCTGCTTTTATTCTTACGTAGAATGGGTTGTCAAGAACTAGTAAAAACAAGTTTAATCACTAGTACCACCCATAATCCCGGCTGGTCGAACGATTCAAAGGTGAACCTATCAGGTCTCCCAAGGTCCCTGTTCGACAATAGATTTTTCCTGTTGGCTCGACTGGCTGGATTACCTGAAAACCATCACATTTTTTGTTTACGACGCTGTTCAATTTTAGTTTATTGGCGAGGTGGTGCTCATAGGTAGGAGATTGAACTCTGCTATGGAGTGGAGAAGGTAAGCAGAGGGTACAGCGTTGAGTATACCAGTTACTCCTCACAATCATTTGAAAGTGAAAGCAAAATTACTAAAAGTCCTTTGAAAATCATTTCAGGGAAGTCAAAAAGATCCATATAAATTGCTGTAAAGAGGAAGTGACCACGAAAATTATGCACATTGATGTTAATTGATCGTAACAGAAGTCGAATAAAAATGGCTGCTCATTCTGGGAGGAACCATTCGCTGACGATTTTCCCTTTTATAGGCCGTTTACTGTTTTGTACACACCGAGTATATGTTTTTGTGTTGTTTTATATTGTTTCAAATGTTGTTTGCTTGTTTACATACGTTTGTTTAATATATGTTTTGAAGTATCCTCCCTTCCACAGACAAGTATCGACGTCTGTCTGGGTTGAAGATCTGTGAACATTTAAACACGTCTAAATTTCTGGATAATAGTGCTCAACAAACACTTGGAATGTCAATTAATAGAGAACACGTCTGATTCTCAAACAAAACCTTATATCGAGAACT
This sequence comes from Angiostrongylus vasorum, assembly GCA_018806985.1. Classification (NCBI taxonomy): domain Eukaryota; kingdom Metazoa; phylum Nematoda; class Chromadorea; order Rhabditida; family Metastrongylidae; genus Angiostrongylus; species Angiostrongylus vasorum. The sequence goes on along the minus strand of JADANN010000351.1, from coordinate 394,859 downwards.
CGAGCACTACTGTGAACGATGATGGTAAGACAACGAAACGAATGGAAGCAGGGGTGCGACCGTCCATTACTACTGGCATATGCCGTTTTCGACAAATGGAAGGCAGAGATGGAGTGCAATTTTTCATATATAGGCCAGCCATTTAGAGTTGAACAGTTGTCTGGAATTGATTCCTTCCATGAAGAATTCATGTTTAAAACTGGCAAACGTCTCTCGAAACCATAGAAATTGACGACTGTGTATGGTGATAATCTGAAACACCATACCACAGCGTTCTTATCTGGAACCAGAGTAGAAAAATACTGGTTTGGGAGCACAATGCCAGCCGAACGGAAATTGTTCTGGTGTCCGCGATTTTTTTTATAAAGACAGGCTATGAAGTATGCTAGATTTTCATGCTATCACATACAGCATAAAGTGGATTTTTCAGAGGGTTTGGACCGCTCGTTATCTATCTATAAAACTGGGATAGAGTTCGGCGTTTTCAGATGGGAAGGCAGATAGGAAAAAAATTTAGTTTGAAGTTGTCCTCGATGGGCCAGAATTTAATTAAATAGTGAAATAAACGTTCCTGCTATCTATAAAGGCTAATGGTGGTGAGATGGAATAGGGCAGCACCATCACAGCACTCTAGGGAAAAAGCTTGAAGGAGCAGCAAAAAAAGTGGAACTAACCTCGTCTTTTTTCTATCAATCAGTACAATTTATATCACTAATAGTTCAAGGAATATCGAGAAACTTACGAAACCAATCTTTATTAAAAGAAATTTGTTATCGTTAAGTTGGAGCCATCGCCAAATGCTGCGTTTCCACCTCCCCAGTCTGTGCAGGCTTTTTCCAAACACAGCGTTAATTCCATGAAGCCTTGCGAGGGTTGTTCTTTTTCATCTCATTGATTCGTCCTCCCTCAGTCTTTAGCTCTCATTTTCCTGTCATTCTTTTTCTTCTAGTGTTTACTTCGAACTTTACCTCATATAGTGTCAATAGAAGTTGTTAATTCACTAAAATAGTTTATAGGAGGTCTTGCTAACCCTTGAAAATTGTGGTTGTTGATTGATTTTGTGCGAGGGAGTTTAAAAACAAGACAGGTTTTCTTTGAGATGGACTTCCACCCTCTCATATCACTTGCATTTCTCTGTTGTCTTTTAACGATTCCTATAATTCAGAAATTAATTTTGGCGACTTTAGACTCTTCTTGTTGAGATTTATCAAAAAAAATTCTTCCCAAATACCTGCCCTTTCTTCCTATAGACTTTCTTATACCTAAGCTCTTAAAAGCTTTTAGTTCTGACCTTCTGAGGTTTCTCATGATCAGATTCTGACCGCAATCCAACCGAATACTTTTCTGAGTACTCATTTTTTCCGTACTTTTCGTGAATTATCGGCCGGTGTTTGATGCTTTAACTTTTTCCCAAACTAACTTGGGTTCAAGTTTTACTAATTAGGGACCTTCTCTGCAAAGCGATTTAAGTGCCCGGAAAACGATGCCACCATGATTGATGGGCAGCGTTGCTTATGAAAGCCATTGTGCATCGACTTCTTCTGAAAATGCTTAACTCGAATGTATTTGCCAGTAGTCACTCTTTCAGCTGTTCGTTTGACATGTCTCAAAAGTCGCGCATATTTGCTCCTTTCTAGAACAACTCCGGTTTTCTCTGGCTTACGATGCGAATAAATTAATCTCAATTTGTGATTTGTCTTCTGAGAAGAGTCTCGTATGCGTGCTGTGTTTACATTAGCGTTATGATTTCATGGTCGTTAGTTGATTTTCTAAGCGGTTTCTTTTTTCCCATGTTAACACTGAATAATATGGATTTCATTCTCTTCTTTTTTTGTATCTGTCAGTCATTCTTGAAAGTTAGTGGAACTTTTTTCCTTGTGATGGATCATCGCCGAGCCGTCTTCATCCCCCTGCAAAACAAAGAATTGTCATTTAGTCATCGTATAGATTGCATGCCGCAGTCTTTCCACTCTTTTTTTGATGTTTACCTATTGGATACATGACATATTACAGCATTTCCTGGTCTTCTTTGAAAGAAACTTTTTAGTGGTAATTTGAAACCAAGAGATGTTAATTACATTCTTGCAAGCTGATATAGAGATAATAGAGTCAATTGGTTTTTTTGCAAATTATAATTATAAAAGAGGTGCGTGTAGCACACTGGTTAGAAATATACACATGGTTGTTGGTTTGACCCGCGCTCTGGTCTCACGAAGTCTTCCGTTGCGGGTCCGGCAAATCGCTACCAGGCTTCTCTAGGAGGACGAAAACTGACTCAGTTAATTTTTTTGGTTCTCGCAAGTAATTGTATAAACAATATATGCATTAAATCACTCCTAGGATGGCACGAATAGAGTCTAGTCCTAAGGGATTTACAAACGCTGGAAGCTTCATCGTCTATCCTTTATAAAACAAAGTAATGGGACATACTACATATAGACTACCGATGATTCGGCGATTGACTGTGAGACAGCAGCACCATAAAATCCAAAGGAACAATGTTTACTAGTTGATAGTAGCACGTGCGTGACTTCAGAAATGTGATAGAAATATCCTCTTTTAAAACAACTATGCAGAGGCGAGCCCGTTGCAGAGCAATAGCGACCCAGTTGATTACGCGCACCGCCCAATCTACATGTGAACTGGTTCCGCCCTGCCACGGGTCCACCAAGCTTTCCATCCTTCTAGAGTCGGGAAATTATAGCAGACTTGTCTGGAACAAGCTGATTTTCCCCCTCTTTCTCTTTGTGTCCCCTCCCTCTCTCTAGTCCGCGTGGGACCGCCTTGACAAACCTACCTCAGGGTCTAGGGAGAGGCAAGTCGACTAGCGTTCAACGACATTCGTGACGAAAGGTGAAAAATCCTCGAGCAACAAGCAAAAAAAGTTCGGAGTCTCGGGTGGGCGATGGATATGGGAAACGAGTCGAAAGCAGGAAGTGCTAGAATTTGCAGAGTGTGATACACTTTATGGCGGATCATGTGATAAAATAGCAAAAAATAGAAACACAGATATGATAACAAGTCTTCTGAAGCCGGATTTTCTCCTGAGTTTACTATACACTCACCGCATTACCAGCAAAGCAAGAGAAACTGTTGGTCTGCGCATAAATAGGGTAAAACCTAGTTCATAAAGAAGCCATGCTGCGAAGGTAGACAAATAAAACTGGATTGTTCTTTAATTACAGAGACCCATCTCTTACGTGCGCCTGGTCGTTCAAAGAACACGAAGAAAAAGCATGAAAGAGGAATCCAACAAAAGGAGAGCAACATGAGCTGCTTCAGTCGCCTCAAAGAAGCCACCGACCAGCTAGCTAGTTGTTCCAAATCATTGCACTCATCTTTTTGATTCAATAGTTCTCCTACGCCAGGAATACCATGCAGTACTCACAGAGTGCTTGAACGATGTCGCCTGAACTATAACGGGCACACACAATACCTGATTGGACTGCGAAGCTTAGATCTTCGAAGTCTGTTCCATTTTCAAGGAGCAGGACTATACATATCGACAGTGAAACGTACATACCTCGGTCGTATAACGAGCAAAAAATACGATAGATGAAAGAAAAGCACATTGGATAGTCTCAAAGTCGATTCAGTCGTCATACGAGACGACCAGTTACACTACGAGCAAACATGTTTGTAGCTAGAATTAATCATCTGTATTCGCTGACGGAAATGATTCTTGGGTCACAGAATGCGCAGGCGTCACGAATGTGCTAGGGGCGCTGACTACTCGGAGAGAAGAACTGTTCAAGTATCCAAGTAAGTAAGTATGTTGTTTTCTTATCTGCTATGTAGGTCTTGCGTTGAATGCCTAAGAATGGCATGAGTGCCCCAGTAGAGGAGATGAGCTCATATAGATCCAGTAGTTTATCTCGAGCTCAGCGAACTCTCATAAAAAAGTTGTGAGCTAAATCACAATCAAATTCAGTATTTTTTTTAGGAGGAGTTGCACGCTCCTTGAAATGTCTGTTTGAAATATAACTTCAATAATGCTGAGATATTTGCAAAACTCTGGACCGCAGGTGCCTATGGTGGGGGAACGAACGAGCTATTATCCTTTCCGAGGGCTAACGCGTTCACCACCACACCATGCGGGTCCTTCGCTTCACCTGTCTCTCAGCTAGTTCTATCGATCAGGCCATCAGCAATCACCCATCAACGGGATTGACCTGGAGAGCCCAAATCGGCAACGAACTCAGTTAAGCTGAGTTTGTAGTTATAATCAATTGTAGTTACAATGTCTGTTTGAATTTGAGAATTTGAATTTCTTCGCTGTCAGTATTGATCTGTAGATCAAAGTCCACCGTAGGTCTTCACGACTTTGTGTAACTTTGGGCTGAACTAGTTGAGAGCCGTACTATGGCGTAGCATGTGCAGATGTTTTCCGAATCAACTTATCTTTCTGTTGTGTCTGAAATAGACAACTACATATCAGCATCGTCGATAGGGAAGGCATTTGAAATTCCCTTTCATCATGTGAAAAAGGATTTTAATAATAACTGCAATCGATAATCAATAATCAACGAATCAATAATCACGATAATAAATATGTTTGTCATAATATTGCTATTTTCTTGGCAGAAAATTGTAATGCTGTTAGGATTTAGCCGTTCTCCATGTTGCCCTTGACGACGTCTATCTGTTCATATAGAATTCTCTTGATGATCGCATCGCGGTTTTCATTCCACCACCGGTTTATGCTTTCTTCTGTTTTGTTCTCTACATCTAACCAGCATTTACGAAGATTCTTTTCCTCCCGATTGCACCTGTTCATGATATTCAAGTGATCTCTTGACATTTCATGGATGGCATTAAGGGGCATCCTTAGGCCCATCTGTTGTCGCTGAGCCATCCACACAACTAAGAAGGATCCGCCATCTCGTTTTAGCTCACCATCAGCCATCTATTGTTATCTCTTATTCTTCGTTCATAATCTTCAGTGTTTTTCAGAATTCGTTAATGGATTTAACAGAATTGATTTTGATCGTTCGTCTTCAGATTCTCTCATCTTTATATGTGTTCTTACGAACTGCCCTTGTTGAACAATAGTTTTGAAACCTACCGTCATTTAACCTTGGTAGTAAAATAATAAACATGTCCTCAAATTTTTTGAGTTTACACGAGGTTCATACGATAGTTTTTATTCGGCTAATGTTTTGACATCGTTATCTTCCTCCGAGTCGATGTCGACAATGCTCTGAGGAAGACGGAAACGTCGAAACGTTATCCGAATAAAACTATATTACCAATCTCATGCAAGCTCAACAATTTGAAGATGTGCCCTTGTTGGGCTGATTTTTCATCTTTGTTGCTCTTCAGCTTACAGTGAATGCAAAAGAGCTTTGCCTACATTTCTTCAAGTTGTTGTCATTATAATGATCTGAAGAACCCAGTACTTGAATACTTGAATGGCCTGTCCTCACTGGTTTTGTGGTCCCCAGCATAATCTCCATTTTTTCGGAGATTTGCTGGTTAAGCTATTGTGGTTCCCTGGAATCCCGAGGTCAGCCTGGCTGCCCTAGGTCTTCACCACAACAGGCAGTCACAGCCTTTGTGGATCAGAGGGAGATTTGCCACCATGCGACTTTGGTACCAGGACGGTGGTGGATCCTGGTACTGGTTTACTCTTAGCTAGGCTTCATGATGGAAACGCCGGACTCCTTCTCAGCTTGGGAGATCCTGCCAGGGGATAAATCTCCCGCTGCACATCGCAGTCCGACACCCAGGAACACCTCTCAGCCACGATGAGGCGGTAAACCATTGGGAGGGAAGACACAATATTCGTTTTTATAATGTATTCCCGAATTTCCGTGCAATGTTCCACCGGTATACATTATTATTTGATCAATTCCGAGGTTAATAGTAAGTGAGTCGCGTGAATTGCTGTGTAGTGCTTTTTTTTTGGCCATAACAACCGTCCCCATGCATACTACTAACCGGTATTCTGATCAAGTTGCCGAGGACATTTCTTTTCCGATATTCACTCTCGCTTAGCTTCTTAAAGGAATTCGTCGCATTTCTGTGGAATTATCTATTTGTTAAGCGCATTTGAAGAAGAGTATTTCTTATTGATGTTGTCGTAAAGCTGTTAACAGTGAGAACTCATATTCTTTCTTGTGTTGTATCTTAATCTCCAACTGATTAAAGTGTATTTTGCTTTGTATTTCGTATACATCTCATGAATTGGGTTAAATTAACGAACTGGATGCTTGTTTTTTAAAAACCCAAATTTGATGCGGGTGGGCAGCGCAGTGGTAGTGGTTCCGTCCATTATCTAGTCGACTCAACCTATAGAGGCCCTGGTTAGACAACGTTGGGGCCAAGCATGCTTCTTCTTTCTCTGTGTTTGAAACGCTGGTACCGGACTTGTCTGGGGCCGATTTACTCTCTCGAATTCACGCGGAAACCCTCCAGCATGGGTATCCCGGGACTTCATGGAATATCGACTCAACCAGCATTAAACAACAATCGTAACATAACCTCAACGACTAGCCGAGGGTACACACAAAAAGTTTTAAGACCTTGTGAATAGCGGTTGCTAGGAAGCAAATCAAATGCAAGAAGTGCTGGGACACGAAAACGTGATAAATCAAGTTTTAACTCATCTAATAGTAAAGAAATAATCATGAATTCATTCTTCTTGTACTCTCTAATTTTTTTAAATGGAATCGCTAATATTTCTTGGTAACAAATTTATAGTTCTTCACGTCTTTGTTACCTATCGCGTTTCTCTTTGTCGACACCCATCATCGCAGAGGAATCCTTTTTAATATTCTCCTGTACAAGCAAAATTCTCGCACTTCAACAGTTTATTACGTCGTCGTGACTTCGACAGTTCGCGTGCTCCCAGGTACGACGTACAAGAAGGATTGATCCTCCTTAATATCCACACAAGGCAAAACGAATTCGATATTTCTGCTCTTAGGACTGGCTAGAAGTAAACCTGTACCATGTCAGCCACGAGAACAGTCAAAATGTAGCCCTACAAAGATAGTGAAGCTCTTGGTATTCCTTGAAGAAACATGGTACACTGAGCAGTTCTGGCACACATAGATGGTACTAATACGAACTAGACATGTGAATTAATTTTTGTTCGAATCCCATCTGTAGGAATATACTCACAGCATCTTCAAACTTTGAAGTTCCTTTTTGAATGCGATTCTTAACCACCCATAGTCTTCCGTGTTTCATTCGCTGGGTGTCTCTAGAAACTTCAGGTACCATCATAATTGAACCAACTTTTTCGTTTACAAACAATGTTACATCAGATGGACAACTGTTGTTTCTGGTTGCTGAGCACATAGCTGAAACTTCTAAAGGTTAAGGTTAAACTAGAAGTGTTCGAATTCTCCTAATCTTCGATGGGTCATTTGACTTCGAACAATTGAACAGCTATCGAGAATTCTTTTAAACACGAAAAGGATAACACGAGTTATCTGCTTCGCTTAATTAGATAGTTTCGCGCTCTTTATGTTGAAATCATCTGGTGGTACGGAAATCGTTATTCATTTGCTAAAGTGATAGCATTACCACTAATTGTCCAAACGGCACTCGGTGATCTGCTAAGGTCATTGTGGCGACCTCATGAGAAATCCTTATCGCTGCTATGAAAGAAAGAAAGGGAATGTTCATAAGATTCGTGTTCTACAGACTTCTTAGCGTGTGTTTAAACTGTTCAGCTTACACGACGTTGTTATACAAATTCTTTTCGCCTAAAGTTCCGACGTATTCCTCTTCCTCAGAGCCAATGATCCGACTCGATGGTCGACAGTTATTCCTCTTTTTTCGTGTGGTTCCTTCATCGTTGTGTCTAGTCAGGTCTTCTTCAGTGGAGCACCGCTCAAATGAGGCAACTTCATCCGACGATGCTGTTTTATACAGTGCTGTTGTTGATACTGATTGCCTGTTTATAACAACTTTCTTCTCCCGGACAATCAAAATAGATTTCGTACGCAAAGATGTGCAAATTCAAATGATCATTATTTCAGCCGATAAAGTGAAGTTGTTCGAATTTTTGGATGGCCCCCTGTTAACAAATAATAACATTGGTCCACATCAAATCGTCCAATTAACCGGGCGAGGCGTATGTGAATATGAGTGAGGTTTGACATCACACACACACACACACACACACACACACACACACACACACACACACACACACACACACACACACACACACACACACACACACACACACACACACACACACACACACACACACACACACACACACACACCCACTGAACAGCGCGTCCTCACTGGTTGTGCGGGTCCCAGCATAATCACCATTTATCGGTGATTTTCTGGTTAAGTCATTGTGATTTCCTGGAATCCTGAGGTCAGCCTGGCCAAAGTCTGCCCCCAGGTCTTCACCACCATGGACCGTCGCAGCCCTTGTGGATCAGAGGGAGATTTGCCACCATGGAACTTTGATACCAGGGCGGTGGCAGATCCTGGCATTGGTTTACTCTTAGCTAGGCTTCCTGATGGAAACGCCGGACTCTTCAGCTTGGGAGACCCTGCCGGGGGGGACGAAGCCCCCCGTTGTACATCGCAGTCCGACACCAAGGAACACCTCCCAGCCACGATGAGGCGGTAAACCGTTGGGAGGGTTTTGACATCCAGTGTCCAAATTCGTGCAAAACCCAGTCAGAATTATTGCTATTCTCTTACGCTGAACTTTTTCTAGCATTGAGATCGAAAATTTTTCCGGATGAAATTTTAAAATAACTAATTATTAATCTATTTAAATAATTATGCTCGAGAAACCCCTAGGAATAGAAGAATTTTTGGTGGAAAACAATATGTTTTCCTCCCAACGGTTTACCGCCTCATTGTGGCTGGGAAGTGCTCCTGGATATCGGGCTGCGATGTAAAGCGGGGGATTCATCCCCTGGCAGGGTCTACCAGGCTGAGAAGAGGTTCAGCGTTTCCATCAGGAAGACTAGTTAAGAGTAGTTAACCGATACCAAGATCCACCACCGTCCTGGTATCAAACTGCATGGTGGCAAATCTCCCTCTGATCCACAAGGGCTGCGACTGCCTGTTGTGGTGAAGACCTGGGGCAGATTTTGGCCAGGCTGACCTCGGATTCCAGGAAACCACAATGGCTTAGCCACCAAATTTCCGAAAAGTTGAGATTATGCTGGGGCCCCGCACTACTAGTTAGAATGGACAATTCAAGTATCAAGTAACAAGTGAATAAGCAACATTTTGGTTAAGCACGACAGTGGTCGACCTAGACGACTCTGATCAGTGATCCTTCCTCAGTGGAAGACACGTAAAAAATGGCTCTGAAGAAGATGATACCTGCCGAAACGTCAGCTACTGTTGTATTGTATTGTGTTTCTCCATGGAAGTAAATGTATGTTGTATAACAACTTCGCGATTGCTGAGCAAGAAAACGACGCATTTATAATCCAGTGCCGAGGTTAATAGAAAGTCGACCCTGGGGACGGTTTTTCTATTGTTTCGTAAGTTGTTTTTGTTTCAAAGGGAATGTCGTCATAAACAGTAAAAATAGCGCCACATTATGCAGAAAATTCGTCGTTTTGTAACACAAAATTATTCCTGGTAATAGACGGGTTAAGCTAGTTGTAAAGGACAAAGACTGCGACAATAACTTTGTTTTGAATCATATTACTGTGCAAATTTAAAGTAGTGAATACTTGTTTGGGTATTTAAATGACCTACCTTCGGAAACAATCGTTGGGCGCACTGCACTATTTGCTTTCAGTCCGTCTTTGTTTGGTTAAGAAAGTTTTTTTTCAATCCTTGAAAATCTGTGCATATTTATCCTGGTTCTAAAGCGCTAGTGATCTCGGGGAGCACATAGATAGCAGTGGTTAGAAGTGTTCTCGTTCGACCACTCGTTTCTTAGGAAAGTTTTTTTTCAATCCTTGAAAACCTGTGTATATTTATCAAGGTTCTAAAGCACTAATGGTCCTGGGGCACATGGATGGCAGTGGCTAGAGGTGTTCTCGTTCGATCACTCGTTTCAGGCTATCCAATCTCCCGTCAGTCAAAGCTTGTCTGATAGGACAAAGGCGCTTTCCTAATGCATCGGCAAATCCTCAGAACCCACTCTAGGTTAAACATGTACCCAATAATCTCTCGATGGAATCGAATGCATAGTGCGTCTCTAAAGGAAGTTTGTCAACGCTGAACGCTTTATCCTTTTCCGAAATTTTAGTAAAATTATTGTGATCCGTAGATGATTTTTTGAGTTGTTCTATTGAGACATATGTTCTCGTTCAACTCTTGTCAAGTGATGATCAAAAAATGATGCATTCATGAGAATGTTCATTCTTGAGAGTTAGAAGGGATGAAAAGTTGAATATTTTGCTTACAGTAGATGACTTTTATTTCCACATCGTAGAGAGGACTCTACGGAATTCAGGAGACAAAATCCTAAAGCCCCATAAATCGAGATTTTTTGTACTTCTTTGTTCGTATTATAAAAACTTGTCATTATCAGCAATATAGATAGAGAATACGACCAGCTTTTGTAGCACTTTAGCAAGCAGTTTTAGAGAGGAAGTTAAGAGTTTCAGAGTCATAAATGGGGCTTCTGTTCACAGATTCACAAGCTGGTACGTTAATATAGAACTACACGAGCATTTGCTAACCATCAAACCAAGTTTAAGCTTGCAACAGTAATAATAGAAGAACACAAGTATTGTCCATGATTCTTTAAGTTGAGAAAAGCGTTCACAAGGCTCGGCGGACTTTCGCCAGTTATGAGACCAAGATCTACCAAGACCAAGATGCATGAAGACGGGTCAAATAAAATGAAATAAGGTAAATAAAATAAAAACAAGACCAAGATGATCCCTTGGTGCCACTCAGAAAGCAGGTGTTTTTTCTAATTTCCATCTAAAAGTTTACAAATCCAAAGGTTTCCATCATATCCCTACTACACACCGTCGTGATTCTCAACTCTGAGAGTTAAACAGATATTAACGCTATTCATCGCTAGTCAAAGCAATACACTGACCCACTTGAGAACATCTTGCCAAGGTTTGAATAGAAGTCAAACTCGACGACCGGCAATATTTTTCGTTGCGACTACATTGTTCTTATAAAATAACCTTCTAAATTGATGGAACGAATGCTTGCCAATTTTGACACTGCATGTGGAGAAATCAGTCTTTGTTTTAACAATGAAGAAAACCATATTAAAGAAGAAACGGGTATTTTACCGAACGCTGTATTCAACGAGAAGAATGTTCACTTAGGTTGGAAAGCCAATATAATAAACGACTTCATTCCAAAACTGAGGAGAGCCGCTTTTAAAAATTACTAAAGCACCGATGGATTAGTGGTGATGAAGAAGTACACACCTCTTCACGTCAATCATTTCGATCCCAAAGTAATTCCTTCTTTAAAGAATCAGCCGAAACTTGGCCCTGATGACAAGAGTATCTTGAAGTACGCAGCAAGTGAGAGAGTGAATCCAGGTCTGAACACTAATGGCGGTCCAAAGTAGGCACAGGAAGAGTAGTGGTTGTGGATCATGTTCAATACACCCATCGTCTCTGATTCGAACGCTGTTCAAGCCAAGCAAGCCTACAATCTCTCCGCTGTTGACAGAATGTTACCAGACTTCTCAGGGAAGAGATTCCTCCAGTCCACAAAGAGAACCGGCTGCCTGTAATGGAGACCTAAGGCCGACCTAGGAGAGCTATTCCCAGGATTTCCTCTTCCAGGAGAAGAATTTCCAGGAAAATTCCGATCCTTCAAGAATTAAGTCGGTGTACCACATAGTAACCGACCTCACTAGAATGCCAAAACCTTCACGGATGACTGCTACAACACAAGGAAGCGAATAAAGGAGTTTTCGGGATCCGCACGTAATTGTGGAGATGTAAATGAAACGATGATATAGATCGATGATCATGAAACAAGGATACTATAGCCTAATTAACTTGCTAAAAACTAGGTGTTCATGAAATGCGTCGCATTTGAATGACAACTGCTGCACTGCGGTTGAGTTCTCCCTTGTTAAATGCTGTACAGCGGTCGAAATCCTGCAGGAATTCTTCAACGAAGAGCCTGATACTTTCCTTGTCTTCAAAGAGGGAAACAGTAATGAACTCTGAGATGCTGAGTAGAAGAGGTACGTGCCCTGTACAGGTCATTCGATAACCAACAGAAGCAGAAGCAATAGAGGTGATAAAATCTGCCTGATCTTGGTACAGCCAATCATATCGAGTTATCTTAGCAGTGGAATAGGTGATTGCTGTTTAGAAGGAAATCATCTTGAAACAAATAATGAGGTATTTCTGGGTATTTAAGCACACACTCTAGAGTAAAACGTCCTTGGCACCTACCCATTTGTTCTAAAAATAGAGCGTCTTTTTTTTAGAAAATTGCTGCAGCTGTGATGCGATAGAGCTGTGTTTTTCCGAAAATGTGAATGCAATATCCATTCACTTAGTTATAGCCTTTTCGAGGATATGTCTCCATTTTGTCGGTTACGAACGTCATTCTTCTACGCATAGTCACCCATCTGATATTTTTTGCCTTTGTAAGAAGTCTATCCGATGAAGAAATTCCTTTCTCTACTTTGCATGATTTGTTAAATCATTGTCATGGAATTAGCCCTTCCACTATCTTCTTGGATTGTTCAGCGTACACGAAGTTTTTACAAAAGGTTTAGTCAGCTAGTGTTCTTTTCTGTCTTCGCCTTTTTCCAGACCAGCATGATCGGAGTTGATTGTCTACAGCCGTTTATCCTCGCTATGTGCGTCATCATAGTGGAATCAGCTCGAGTCGTCTGGAGCAGGACACCTCTTGAATGAGATTGCGCACTGGACTGTGGTCATAGCAGCCTTGTAGAAAGCGAAGGCACCGAAACGTTAGTGGGATTAAATTCTTTCTAACAAGCTAGTGTAAACCGAACGTTCTGAAAAGGTAGCGATTATCAACGTCGAGGCTAAATGATTGTCAATTTTGAAAAATATTGATTCATTGTGTGGCGCAATGGTCGGAGGCGCCCTGCAACACACACGTAGGATCGATCCCAGCGCCCATGGCCCACCAAGCCTTCCATCCCTCCAGACTCGGCAAATTAGTACCAGACTTTTCTGGGAGGATAGCTGCTCAATATATCGGCAAGCCGCCGGGAGTCATTGTAAAGGCCAGACATGCATTCAGTCACCTCCAAACGATGCGTAATGAAGTAGAATGCATGGTGCATCTCTCAGGGGATTGATCAACGCCGAGAGCTTTATCATTTTTATTTTTTTTGTTTGTTGATTCATTTCGCTTACTTTTTGGTGATCTTTGGTACGCATGAATAAGGATACATTTCTGCGAATGAACATATCTTTCGAACCTTTGTTTCATCGATTACCGTCGCCACATTTCCTAAAAAACAGACAGAATCAGTGACAATTGCTGATGAGCTTAACAGGTAACGAATTAATTGGGGTTTGATCTGGAAGTCACCATTTCGTCTACTCACATGCGACTTCATGCCGGTCTAACGAAGCTGAGAAAATAGATAAAAACGAGAATATTCCATGTTGATCGAACCCTTACGAGTGTAATAACACATATCTGCCATATGCAACGAGTTATTGGATGCTGCGGATGTATAAATTAAGTGTTCCTTATCTTCCCAGATCAATCTGTTACTTATTTATCGAACCCGGAGGGATGGAATGCTTCGTTAGCTCGGGGGCTTGGTGTTAAACCTAAGACCATGTGTTTACTAGTGAGCACCTCTAACCACTGCACTAGACGCGCCTAACAACAGCAACAACAAAGTTTTCTGTTTGTTTTTTGCTCGCGAGTCTTCAGCAGTCTCTCATTTGTTGTTCCATCAAAATTCCAGCTGATTGTGTTCGATGGGCGTTTAAAGTGATTCGAATGGATCGCCTTCAGGTCATAATGATGATGCACGTACAATTGTTTTCACATATTCATTAACTTATCAAAAGAATAAAAAAAATTTTTAAAATTTTATTAATTATTTTACTTATCTATTACTTGTTAAAAAAAATAAGAAAATTCACTAACTTATGTATTTGTTAATAGAAATAACAAATAATGAACAGTGTATAATAAATAAAAAAAGGATAAAGCTTTCGGCGTTGACCGATCCCTGAGGGATGCGACTGCATTCGACTTCATTAAGCATCGTTTGCAGGTGACTGAATGCATATCTGGCCTTTACAATGACTCGCAGTGGCCTACTGAAGTGTCGCGTTAGTGCTACTATCATCCCAGACAAGTCTGGTACCAATTTGCCGACCCCGTAGGGATGGAAGGCTTCGTGGGCCATGGGCGCGAAGATCGATTCCACTTGCGTTTTGCAGGGCGCCTCCGACCACTGCGTCACAGGCGCCCCTATTATTGTTGTTATAATATAATAAATACGTAGTAAATAATAATATGTAATATTATGTGACCAATAACAAGTAGCATATATAAATATTACTCATCATTGTGTGGAAACAAAAGAAGTGGTCCGGGAAATTCTTCGCTAATTTGAGCTCTTCTAACAAATTCTTCTTCCTACGGTAGCTCAAAAAATTGTGTAGTGTGAAGAGCAGACAGCAGATCGAAAGGCTGACCAATTCTTCTTATTGCTGCAACTTTGAATCTACGTAGTGGACATATTTACGGAATCGATTTCATCGTTTCTACTTTTTGCATCGGAAATCAAACTCTGCACTCTCTACTTTCTTCCTTAAAACTGTAGTACTATAATGGCGTACTCTTTTCTCCTCGCTCTTCCTCTCGCAATCTATCTGTTACTCCATCTCTCTTTTTTTTCTCTTCCAGTTTTCCTCTTTAAATCTTCTTTTTTGTCTTGCAAGCTTTGTTTGAAAACAATATAATCAGCTCATTCATCATATTATTGCTGTTACTTCTGTTATTATTGTTGTTATTTGTTATTCCTTCCAACGGTTTACCGCCTCGTCGTTGCTGGGAGGTGTTCCTGGCTGTCGGGCTGCGATGTATAGCGGGGGTGTTCATCCCTAGCGGGGTCTCCCAAATTGAGAACGAGTCCGGCGTTTCTATCAGGAAGCCCAGCTAAGAGCAAACCAATACCAGGATCCACCACCGCCCTGGTTTCAAACTAGTCGCATGGTGGCAAATTTCCTTCATGCATAAGGGCGGCGATCGCCTGTGGTGGTGACGACCTAGGGCAGGCTGTGGCCAGGCTGTCCTCGTGACTCCAGGGAACCACAGTGGTTAACCAGCGAATCTCCGAAGAAGGAAGGTTGTGCTGGGGCCCGCGCAACCAGTGAGGACGGGGCGTCTAAGTATTTTTGTTACTGACAATATTTCAGTTTTCTTTCATTTATCGTTTATTTTTGATAACAAAAATAGCATGCTGACTAAGTCAAGATGCCATTCGGTTATTTTACTTATTTGTTGTTACAAAAAATGAGATAGTAATGGTAATAATAGATTAAAATAGAGGAAGAAACACGGATTGATCGGTACGTTTCGTTCATGTTGGCGTTGACGCCAGTAATGCGATGACGTCAAAGGGAGACGTTGACAGCAGCGATAACGTAAAGTTGTTATGACAGTGGACTCAAGCTCTAAGCATTCCTGAAATTGACGGAATATCCGAAAAAATCTCCTTGGACACCATTTTACAGCATCCCGCTGGAAACTCATAACTGCTCGAGAACTCGGTGTGCTTATGAAAATCGCTCTACTAAGAGTTTTTCCGTAACTCTTATATTCTGCAAGTGTCAATGTTGATTGATCACATACTCGAAAATATCGCTTTGAATGTCGTTTCCTTTAGTCGAAAACTCGAAGAAATCTCCTCAGACATCGTTTACTGGCTTCACACTGAGGATTTGTAGCCGCTGCGAAACTCGCCCTGATAAGATTTTTTTCTGGAATTTCTCCACAACGCCAATGGTAATATTGATCGAGTACTCGGGAAATCTCCTTAGATATCATTTTCTTGAATTCTTCGGAAAATTTACGACCGTTCCAAAACTGGGCGTAGTTACGAAATTCGCTCTGATAAAAGTTTTTCTTCTCGAATTTTCATACAGTATCGATCGAGTACTAGAAAAATTCACTTCAGATGACTCATAGAGCTTATCGTCCTATTAAGTCGACAATAAACTTGTTGCTGAGTAAATTACGAGACTCGATGGCCTGTAGGAGTATGAAATTTGCCTCAAAGTCAGTTCGTATCGGGGTTTTTCATCAATACAAGGAACACAACGAAGAGAGAAATGAAACAATGTGAAAAGTACAAGTAATGCGGTTTGACCTACCAGTGGAGGTCAAATGACGCGTCTGTTGCTGCATTTATTGATCGGCGAGTTACTGACGTTCAGTCGCTTTCAATTGCTTTCAGCAGTTGCTTCTCTGAATTTCCTTAATTTTCTATAGTTTTTTGGTCCTCATCTTTATTTTTTTTAGCCAAGTCTTGTTTGAATCATTGCAGTTTGTCGAAAGTAGACCAGTTTCGATAGTGTGGTTTCCTCATGTGATTTATGACTCTATGAATTAACTAAGGGGCGCGTGTGGCGCAGTGGTCGAAGCCGCCCTGCAACACCCAGGTGGAATCGATCCCCGCGTTTATGGCCCACCAAGGCTTTCACTCTCCGGGGTCGGCAAATTCGCACCAGACTTGTCTGGGAGGATAGCAGCACTGGCTCGATGCATTGGTAGGCCACCGCGAGTCATTGTAATGGCCATATATGCGTTGAATCACCTCCAAACGATGCTTAATGAAGTCGAATGGATGGCGCATCCCTCAGGGGATTGATTAACGCAGAGAGCTTTATCCTTTTATCCCTTTTAAGAATTGACTAGAAAATGTTGAGTTGTGCTCCGAGTCAGTGTTGATCAGACACGAGGTTGTTAATAACAAATTGTACTCAATATAGTACTGTCTGAGGTTTCGGCAGACTTCCCTCTCTTCACGGCATAGAAAAGTCGACTGAGCTGCAACCTACTCAGCCAAATGCCTCCTTGGCAGAAAAACCGCGAAGCCTGAATTTTAACCACATTGGAATTCAAGCAGCTTTTTTACAAGCTCACCTTTTTCTGTGAGTCTTCCTGAGTCTTCCCACTGAGTATTCCAATGCCGAGGTTAATACAAAGTCGGTCTTGGGAAATTCATTTTGAAATTCAAAATTTTGTTTAAAAATTAACAGTTTATTGCTAATCTGAGGAAGGTGAGGTACCTGAGACGTCAGCCACCGAACAAGAGCAACAACAACAACAATAACAATAACGACATCATGTATCAACCTCGCATCAGCTCAAGGGGGGCAGTTCGTAAGTAAATAATAGTACTGTACTTCTATTTTTTTTCTTGGATATAAATTGTTTAACCTGTTTTATCACTTCATTATGATAACAAGAAGTTTCTGTTGGTGTTAAAATGTGATACACAGACGGCAAAGGGATTGAACTACCAAGCTTTCTCATTAGAATCATCCAATTCCTAATAAGACATTGCCATTTTAACTCAAAAGACCGACTTCCTATAAACCTCGACATGAATAATCGTTCTATATTTATCTATATGTTCTTCTGAACTGATTTTGTTGAGCCGATACGAGGTTGGTATAGTTTTCGTTGTAGTTGTGTAGTTGTAGTTGTGTAGTTTTAGTTGTTGTTGTTGTTGTTGTTGTTGTTGTGATTATTGTTGTTGTTGTCGTTGTTATTGTTGTGGTTGTTGTTGTTGTTGTCGTTTTTGGTCGATAGCTGATGTTTCGGCGATTTTGCCGACAAATGAGTCCCACTCGTAACAAAACGGCTTTGGGTAAGGCGAAATCACCGAAATGTCGACCAGCAACAAGAACAAGAACAACAACAACAACGATACCAACAATAACAACGACGGCTATACCAACTTCGCATCAGCTGAAGAAGATCAGTTCATGAGAATATATAAATAAATATATTGTCATTTTGTTTTCGTTTCTGTGCAGGAGCCAGGCAGAGTCGCTGTCGTCATAAATAAAGAGCATTTCTGTCCGTGAGCCCATCGGAATCACTACTATACTGGAATAAACCCAAAGCGCAACTCGATTAATGCTGCTCCGATCGACTAACATTAGCGAATACTTGTTAAGGCGCAGGCTGGGAGCACCCTGGACTCCGATGCAAATATTTTACCTTACGAAGAAAAATACCAGTCACATAAAGATTGTTACTGTCTCCAGTCTAAAGCTTGTAATTTAAGTAACTAAATGGATTCTTTGAAGGTTTACCGCTGTCCCATTGAACGAAATGGATAGTTTTACCAATGCTGTGTATCATCGGCTCTGTCTTCTTAACTTTAGCGTGCGGCGTTCCAACGGGGATTTTTCTGTGTGATTTGATTAGCTACCGTGGGGCAGTTTTTCTTAATTTTTTAAATGAAGATAACTGATTACAGCGAAATCCAGTTCGTTCATTCGGAAGAAATTAGCGCCATCAAGTGTTTGAGATGAGTCATTGATGAGGAATGAACGCATTGCATTCATGTTAATGTCTTTTTTGTTTGTCTTGTTTCCTATCAAAAACAACAAACCAACGTTTTTACTGGTACTGGTAGTTATTTTACTAGGTTCATTGGCAGTTGGTAGAGGTATTAATGTAGTCTTTTTTGTATCAATTCCCAAGACCGACTTTCTATTAACCTCGGCTAGGGTGACGAAAGTTTTTGACGGAGTTGAGCGCATGTCATTTTGACCTTTCCAAACTCTGAAGAAGTCGAAACCGCCGAAATATCAGCTATTGTATCCTAATAATAGCAACCTCGTATCTGCTTATTAAACGAAAAGGCGAATTTTTGTATCTTTCAGTTATTCGAAAAAGCCAAGGAATCTCACAAGTAAAGCTTGAGTGGGTAACATACTAGAGAAAAAATGTTATGGACCATTATTTTTTGTGTCCTTTTCAAGGACTCGTTCAAACCTCGTCATTTTAAAATCGCTATCAGTGCTATTTCGCTATTTAGTAACATTATCTATGGCAAAACAGCGATAGAGAACTCGTAGAAGTTCTGTCTGTCCATCGTTCTCTTCGTCTTTTCGACATTCCGATGGAGATTTTCGTTTGTTTTTGGTTTGCTGATCGATCTGAAGTAGTCGTCTTGAAAGTGGAAATTGAAGAAACGATTTCGGTTTTGTCAGAAGGAGAAAAAGAAGTTATTCGGTGAAATGCACTTTCCATGATTTAATGAGTCCTTAGTTGGTGATTTGCAGATTCCGGTTTCAGAATTTTTTTCTTATGGTGCCATTTTTTCTAATTTGTTTTAATACTAGCTAGTTGTCGTTCAATTCATCGTCTATGGTTGAAATTTTCGGTTTCAATTGAAGGTTTTTGTGGTTAATCGCATTAGTAAAGCACAAAGCTTTAGAGATTGATCGATCTCCATTAGGCGTGCACCATGTATTCTGCTCAATTCGTGACGTCTTAGAGTGGTTGTATGAG
The DNA here is from genome assembly GCA_018806985.1 of Angiostrongylus vasorum. Classification (NCBI taxonomy): domain Eukaryota; kingdom Metazoa; phylum Nematoda; class Chromadorea; order Rhabditida; family Metastrongylidae; genus Angiostrongylus; species Angiostrongylus vasorum. The sequence continues at coordinate 375,431 of JADANN010000351.1, read as the reverse complement.
TATTTGATCTATGCGAAAATTTGCGGATATTCCCTATCAATTTTTCGAGTCATTGTATTTGTTCTCCCAGATAAGTCTTGTACCAAATGGTCGACGACCGCCGGGGCTATCAGGGTCTTGGGTAAGGTAACCCGTGGCGCAAGATCGAACCAACGACCGACCAAGTGAGTATTGTAAGGCACATCTAGTTACTGCACTACACGAGGCCCAGTGTTAAGGTGTAAATATGAGTACTTAAATACATAACCTAGGCATTTATGAAGATAAGTATCTCGGTTAAGAACGAAACGGCTGGCTGAGCTGATTGCGAAATATAGAAATGTTTAATGGCTTGTTTAAGATGACTCGATAGAAAGTTTTTAATCGTTTTACTATTGTCAAAGGCAAAGAATGAGGCTGAATACCTTATCTCCAGTTAAATGACGATTTCTGAAAAAACTGTCATTTCACGTTGTTCTCCGTTCTTCGTGATTTCTATTTCTTTTTATTTGAATGGCGCAGTGGTCGGAGGCACCCTGCAACACACATGTGGAATCGATCCCTGCGCCCATGGCCCACCCAACCTTCCATCCCTCCGGGGTCGGCAGATTGGTGCCAGACTTGTCTAGGAGGATAGCAGCACTGGTTCGATACATCGGTAGGCCACCGCGAGTCATTGTAAAGGCCAGATATGCATTCAATCACCTCCAAACGATGTTTGGTGAAGTCGAGTGCGTGACGCATCCCTTAGGGATTGATCAGCGCCGAGAGCTTTATCCATTATTTATCCTTTTTATTTGAATGCGTGGCTATGTGTAGCTGAGGAAATTGTGGCTTCCATTCCTGTTTTAGCCTTTTCTCTAGCATCTAAGCAGTGTTTCTAGCCTAAAATATGTATTTAAAAGGTTTCACTATAGAGAAATTTCTCAATATTTTTTTCAATCTTACCATGTGTTTTCTGTCAAGCTCTTTCTCTTAGTGACTATTGGTGTTGGTCCTGATTTCTTCTCGCATTATTTTTTTTCTCTATTGCTTTTTCTCTTTCAGGCCGTCTATGCTAATGCGCTAGATTTTGTTCCTCTTCTTTTACTTCTCTCTTCTTTCTTTTTCTTTTTTTTCTGTGTAACATTAAAGTGATGTTAATGAATTCACAAACCAGTGACGATAGAAATGAGAATTGATTGCCGTATGGTGGTTTTACGGTGGCGTATGGTCATAGCAATGTAATTTTTTCATTGATCGTTTTTGTTGATTGTTGTGTTGTTGGTACTTTTTATGTAATCCTTTTTTTTCTGCTATGCTTTCCGGCTGTACAATCAACAGATCAGCTGATCACTAATTCTCCGGTTTGAAACGACGCTAACAAAAAAAGAAACGTTGCAGCGCTGACAGCTGCCTGTTCGCTCCACATTCCATTGCCTTTCTCTTTTTTTTTCTCATTTTTCGTTTTTTTTTCATGGTTCGAAGAATACCTGAAAAAGGTATAGTACTTGGACTGGAATTGCTAACTGTGTCTAGAACAAGCATTTTTTTATTTTCCATGGTTCGTCATGACATCCTGTGTGTATCCCATCCCTCCTTTCATTTGATTCGCTTCCTGTTTCAAATGTCTTTAGAGTGTGTGTATACGTATGGCTGCTGCTCAAGAATTTTGAAATTTTAGTCTTAGTCATGAATGTCAGCGGATGCTTTTTGCATTTTCGCGTTTTCAATACCGACTTTCATTTAGCCTTGTCATGAATATTCAATATTTATATGCTTATATATACATGTATACATATATATGTGTATATATATATGTATATATATATATGCATATATGGGGATGGGATAACGCAATGGCTCGTGATGCTGTCGATCAAGAAGCCAGAGGCGCTAGTTGGATCACAGCCCCAACGCTCTCCTTTAACCCACGTGGAAACGCCTTAGCCGCTAGGCTATCGCCAAAACTGCAAGGAGATTTGATTCGACCAACATTCTACGACATCCGTAAAGAAGACGAAATCCTCAAGCAGCTGCCCAAACAATATGCAGAATGTTCGAAGACCTCTGTGGACGGTAAATGGAAGGAAAACGAATCGAATGCAAGAAGTGCTGGGATACGCATAGTAGGTGTGATCACGGCTCATGTAAAGCGAATAAAAAGTAAATATACGTATATATATATATATATATGTATTTAAAGGATAAATGATAGAGCTCTCGGCGTAGGTCATTCCCTGAGGGGTGCGCCATGCATTCGACTTCATTAAGCATCGTTAGAGGTGATTGTTTGCATATCTGGCTTATACAATGACTCGCGGTGGCCTATCGATGTATGGAGCCAGTGTTGTCGACCGTAGAGGGATAGAAGGCTCGGTCAGCCTTGGGCGCTGCATCGAACTAAGGTGTACTATAAGACGCCTGTAACCACAGTGCTACACTCGCCCTCTATATACAGATATAATATAGAATATAGTGTACAGTATGTAATATATAATGTATAATATGCCTACATTTGCATTATATAATGTTTGTACTATATTGTATAGCATATGATATTCGGATCAATCCTGCTCTGAAATAAGTGCCTTTCAAAACGTTATCGGAATAAAACTTTTACACCAGCCTCGTTCTAGCTTGGGAATCAAAGAACATGTTAGCTGAATTGAATCTAATATTCTGGGATAATTCTGGTACAGAGTATTTCAAAGTCTTCACCATGGGCTTCTATGGATTGGAGGGAATACCACAGACAAGTATGGTAGCAATTTCTCGACCACAGAGGAATAGTAGGCTTAGTTAGCCCAAGGCGTGGGATATTCTAGAGGTCGTCGATCCATTTATGACTTCGGAGGTTTCATGAATAGGGATTGACACTACAAAATAAACCGCAGCGAACACTTGCTTATTTTTTGATGAGTTTTTTAAAAAACTAGTCATCTAATCAGAGATCAGTCATCATTTGATTGTAGAGGATTACAACTAGTGTGAAGAATTTATCGCTTGGACAGAGGTTGTTAGGAGATCACATCCAGCACTCAGCTGATTTGCAGCTATCAGTTCTAAAACGTTGTTTACTACAAAGTTCCACTTCTCCATAGGGAAAAGAGCATTATGTAGTGCGAGGAGTTGCGGATGCAGCTCACATGGTCATTAGTTCGGCTCGTATCGAACGAAAATCGTATCTTCCAAAGAATTTCGGCTCTCCCTTAGGGTTATCCACACGGTCCCTATCCCATACAAATTTCACGAGTACTAGAAAACCGAAGTGTTGATCCTTTTTTTTCCACAATTAGCCCTAATGGCTTTGTCCTTACTTTGTCACCTAAAACTAATTCTTGCAATAGTTTTTGAGCCATTTGTTCAGATATTGAAGTTTTCAGTTTTTGAAGTAATTGTGGCAGCAGACGGATAATTCGAGGAAGCGTTTCCATGGTGTTTTCGACAATTTTCTTTCTATGAATAAATTAAGGAAGAACGAAGCATCCAATATGGAATGACACACAACATGTGCCGCCTTTAGTTGAGATATATATATATATACACATGTACATATAAATACATTGCATACATACATATATATATATATATATATATATATATATATATATATATATATATATATATATATATATATATATATAATGTTCCCTCCTAACGGTTTACCGCCTCATCGTGGCTGGGAGATGTTCCTGGGTGTCGGGCTGCGATGTACAGCGGGGAAATTCATCTCCCTGGCAGGGTCTCCCAAGCTGAGAAGGAGTCCGGAGTTTCCATCAGAAAGCCTAGCTAAGAGTAAACTAATGCCAGCATCCACCACCGTCCTGGTATCAAAGTCGCATAGTGGGAAATCTCCCTTCTGATCCACAAGGACTGCGACTGCCTTTGCTGGTGAAGACCTGGGACAGACTTTGGTCAGGCTGACCTCGGGATTCCACGAAACCACAATGGCTTAACTCGCAAATCTTCGAAGAATGGAGGTTGTGCTAAGGCCCGCACAATCAGTGAGGATGGGCCATTCAAGTATCAAGTATTAAGTGCCAAGTAAGTACATGTACATGAGAATTCTCAAACTGACATGATTTTTTGTTTAGAAAGTCTCCGGCTCTTCGATCTTTTCATAGTTCGTTGTTATTTCTTTAGTGATATTTTCACAAAAATGGTCTTTTTCCGTTTGTATTTGTGCTCTACTGTTAAGCACTGTTTCTGAATTTGGCCTGTTACCTTGACCTCTTACGGTCGGGTAATCGCGAGGGTCACTGCCGTCTTGGAAGAATCCTAGTCAGGAGACAGTGAACATTTCCTCAATCAAAACTGGTCTGTGAAAAAAACTTGGAAATCCATAGCACACTTATTTGGGGATTTCAGAGAGAAGCACTGAACATATGAATAAGAAAGGAAGATCGAAGATGGTTAAGCCGTCACAGCGAAACTCGTCTGATCGCCTTCGTGAATGACGGTTGAAAGACAACGAAATGTACAGAAGAAGTAGTGGAACCCGCGTGACATGTGGGGATGCGCAATCCATGTAAGCAGAATTCTTGACTTGTCATCGCTAACTGATCGACCCACTTCCTTCACGGCATAGCCAGCCACCCACGTTTTCTTTTGTTTTCTTTTCTTCAGAACAACGTTTCTCGATTTTTAAAAAAACATCCCGCCATACCATCATCACCACCACCACACGATGACGTTGTCGTGACGCATTTTTCGAATGATTCACGTCGGCTTCCCCATCGGTGTGTACATTTTTCCGATTTTCATTGCTACGAGCATGTTATAAATTCGTTTAAGATTGTTCTTCCCGTATTATTACGCTCGAATCACCTTTCGCTCTCTTTTTCCACTTTTGATTGGTCTTCTTTTTCCAATACCACAAGGCTTTCTCATTTCTAGCGTTCATTTCGTGCATTAGTAAGCTTCATTGTGTTTGTTCGCTTGTGTTGCACGCTGTTGGTGAACAATCTCTCCAGCACCGTTCTGCTTGTGATTGAATTTTTCCATTTCTATAGGTTCTACATGCCTTTAACCTTTAGCACAGTACTTAACTGTGGTGAAGCGATTTGGTCTTCTGATTGAGTCATTCTTCCATGAATTGCCTTTCTCATCGTCAAGTCTCAGAAAAGTAGCAGTGAAAACAAACTAATCTCTGGTGTCGAACATTCTTCAACTATGAACTTAACTTATGGACTTTGAACTTTCGTCAATTAAAAAATTTGAAGCCGAACCTTAGTATCTCTGGGAAATAACGCACGTTTTTTAACCTCTATTTTTCAAAATGTCGACGCATATTGCGTTATGGTTAGAGATGTCCTGCATTACACATGTGTTACTTGGTTCGGCCTGTGTCTCGGGCTAACTGTGTGCGCCTTCCCTCATCAAATTGGTACGAGAGTTTTGTGGAAGGGTACATGCATTGACTTTATGCAATGGAAGGCTCTCGCAAGTCTTTGTATAGGCCGAATATCTATTCAATCACTTATACGATGCTACGAACGAATTCCATTTCATGGCCTATCTCTCATGGATTGATCTGCGCGAAACGCTTTGTACCTCAATGTATAACTTTTATCTACTGCCCATTATTTTTTTTACGGCAGGGGCATTATGTAAAATGCAACTACAGTAATGCTAATATATTTACAAAGCTCGGACCCGAGGCCAGATCTAATCGCTATCACCTTTTGGAGACTCATGTGTTATGCACGGGACCACTGAGACACTCGTTCTGTCTTTCTCTCAGCCAGTCTTTTTGCTCTAGCGGTGCCATGAGCAAACATCTGTCAACGGGAACGATTTGGAAAACACAAATTTGGTTTGGTTCTTTCCTGGTGGCTAAGTTTTGCAAATATGTCAGCATCATTCTGTTTATATTTCACATAATGCGCTGCCGTCAAAAAATAAGGGGCAGTAGATAAAGTTGTACGTTGTGGTTTCGAATACAGCCTCACCTTAACTAGGGTTTAATGCCGATTTGTGCTATCCATATCATTCCCGGTTGACGAGTGATTGCTGATGGCAGCGTTAGGATAAAAGACTGGCTGAGAGAAAGGTAGAACGAAGGCCTCAGTGGTGCCGTGCATATCATGTGAGCCCCCGAAAAGAGTAACCGTTTTGTTCATTTTCTATTGTCCGCCCATCTGATGACCGTCTAACAGCCACAACTTTATCTTCATTCAAATTTGACCTCGAGAAGTTCTTCAATGCTTCAACTCCTTACAGACACTTCAAGTGTCGAAGGTCGTCGCTAATTCCAAAAAGACTTTTTCTTGTCGCGTGCTGTAATACGGACCGTAGAAGAGACTTTATTATATTATGGTCCTTTGTCGATTTTTTTCCCTGACTTACCGGTCTTATTGAGGTGTCTCAAAACTACCCCAATAGCTTTGAAAACAATGCCAGCATCACAACCTTTTTTGTATTGATCTCGCATAAACTCATGAATGGAAAAATATTTCTCCCTGTATTGTTTTTAACTTTATATGACCCGCCTTCACATATTGTGCAGATGCCGGCACATCAATTCTTCCGTTCGATTGGTCGTCTGTCATCTATCATCCTTGAACGTTTACGGACTGTTGTGTAGGTTCCGGTTAATACTCGAGGACTTTGTCTTCTTTATGAATGTCGTTGAATACTGACCAGTTTGATTTTTATCGGAGTACAGGGATAACTCTAAGTGTTGTCTGGATTTTAACCATATAGGCAGTTATCGGGCTTTGTGTATAGGGAGACAGCTGCGCAGACAAGTCTTCTACCAGGTTCCCGACCCCAGACGGATTTGAAGCTTGGTTGAGAGTGGAGTCGAACAGGGAACCATGCGTTTATCAGACTCCTTCTGTAATCTCTGGTCTTCCTATCTCCCTTACTTATAGTTAAATATACATAGTTCTTCCATATGTTGTCGAATCGTTGTGTATGGATCTTCTTCAATTAATATTCTCGAGTGGTGATTTCAGCATCGATCTCAACGCGTCGCATTTCTGATTATCCTTTCTTGGGCTCCCATTAGGGAAGTATTTCTAAAGATTCTTGCCGAATACGTTTCATAACGGTTCATTAGTTGAATGCAACTTATTTCCAACTGTTTTCTTGGATTTCACTTACAAATTTGAAGTCGCACAAAAAATAAATCTGAACTCGCACACAAAATAAATCGAGTTTGTCCTTTCTTAATTTTTATCACTCAAGTTGAACACGCTTTAATACAAGCTTGAAAACACCAGTTTTATTACTAAAGAAACGTTAAAGTGTCGAATAATGACAAAATTTCTACAGATATACTCCTCTTTATCATATTTCTTACAAACTACGACCGTTATGGTTATTCGGCTTATCTAGAGCTTGTCTCTTGTCGTTCAGTGAATGAGATAGTTAAACATATAGAACGTATACTGAAAACTCGGTGTTCATTATAAATGCAGTTTCTCATTAGGTTAATATTGCCGTGGGTTCGTCAGGCGTTGACGTCCTCTGCAGTACACAAATAGTCTTTGGTTCAGTCCTACGCCCAAGCTAACCAAACCCCACTCTTTGGCGCTCGAAAAATTGCCACTACACTTGTCTGAGTGGATAGAAACATTGCCTTGATGCATCAAAAAGCTCCCGCAGTCCAAAGGTGCATTTATTCACCTCTACGATGTTACGAGTGCAATGGAATGCATGGCGCATAGCTAAGAGATTGATTAACGTCGAACATCTTGCGCTTTTATACTTTCACGAGACAGATCACTTTTGCCACTGCATACTATTTCAGAACAATTGATAGTTGTGCTCATATATATATATATATATATATATATATATATATATATATATATATATATATATATATATATATATATATATATATATATATATATATATATATATATATATATATATATATATATATATATATATATATATATATATATATATATATATATATATATATATATATGGTCTCATGTAGCGCAGTGGTTAGAGGCGCCCTGCAATACACCTGGGATCAACCCAGCGCCCCCAGGGCGACAAAGCTCTCAATCTTTCCGGGTTATTGCCAAATTGGTACCAGACTTCTCTCGGAGGATAGCACCACTAAACCGATACTTTGGTAGCCCACCGCGACTCAATGTACAGGTCACATATAAATTCAATCACTTGTAACGATGCGCAACAAAATCGAATGCTTGGCGCATCCATCGCTCAAGGATTGGTCAACGTCGAGAGCTTTATCCTTTATCCTATTGTATGCGTACTTACAATATGAGTACATACGTACATATATATATATATATATAAATATATATATATATATATATATATATGCATGCGTGGGTGTATATCTATGCGTTTGATGCGATTACGCATGAGTGTGTACGAAATTTGATACAGATATGAGACTACGGGTATGGATATTATGAGATGACAGGGATGCAGTACGCTGACAAGATATAATACGTATACGAGCAGCGTAGTAGTCGATGTAGAAAGCACTAGATGTATCTCAGCAGAATTGCAATTTATGTGGAACGCAGTTTAATACGGGCTCGAATTTGGGTTCGTTAACAGTGATAAGAAAGTGGAATATGATTAGAGAGATTTAGGACAAGAGAAGAGATTAGTGACCGGAAGTGGGATACACGTGCTGTTCACGGGCATCGGATCACGGTGGAAGTAGAGAAATGAGCTTGAAATGTGAGAAACGGGTAAGGAAATGAAGAGGAACGAGTGGTAAGGATTTAGATAATGATAGAAAAAAGGATAAAGTTCTCGGCGTTCATCAATCCCTGAGGGTGCGCCATGCATTCGACCTCACTACGCATCCTTTGGAGGTGACTGAATACATATCTGGCCTTTACAATGACTCGCGATGGCCTATCGATGTATCGAGCCCGTGCTGCTATACTCCCAGACAAGTCTGGTACCAATTTGTCGACCACAGAGAGGTGAAAGGCTTGGTGGGCCATGGGCGCGGGGATCGATTCCACGTGTGTGGTGCAGAACGCCTCCGACCACTGCGCCACGCGCTCTTTATATATAATGATAGAACCTGTTTATTCATTATATTAAAGACGAATTTACTTCATTGTACAGAGTTCCATCTGCTGATTTGTGTTCTATGAAAGAGTAAGTGTCTCAAATTTCTCATTGACTCAAATTATCTTAGTTTTCATACTCTTCGCTGGAAGTTTTTGTTTTTTTGTTGGAACAATTTCCAGTTGTTGCCCAAGGGTGTACGTATATAGACAGATAGGCCATTAACCTAATAGTTATTGATTAAATCACTGCGTTGTGTCTATTGACAATGTCGATCATTTTGTTCGCTGAACAACCTTATGAGTAATTCAATCAATTAGGCGAACCAAAAAGAGTAAAAAAACAACTGTTGATTTTGTTTCTGGGGGGACAATTCAAAGCTTTGGTGTCATCAGTAAATTGTCAATTAGTCGGCAAATTGTTCGCTTGTCGATTGTGGTTTGTGTGTGATTAACATTGACCTGAATACGATTTGATTTGTTGAAGAACATTTCGGACAATGACGAGAACGATCGTCGTGAATGTGCATTGTCTAGGGCGGCGAGAAGAAAGTACTTGGAAGAATCCTTGAATGTTTTTTTCTTGCGAAAATAGGCCCATTTATTTTGGATCTGTGTCAGAAACCTCATCGAAGTAGACGAAAATATGTGTGTCACAAATAAAAAAATAAAAAAAGGACAAAGCTCTCGGCGCTGAGCAAAACCGGATGCGCCATGCATGCGACTTCATTAAGCATCGTTTGGAGGTTGCTGAATGCATACCTTTACAATGACTCCCGGTGGCCTACCGATGTATCGAGCCAGTGCTGCTCTCCTCCCAGACAAGTCTGGTACCAATTTGCCAACCCCGAAGGAATGGAAGGCTTCCTGGGCCAAGGCGCATGGATTGATTCCACATGTGTTTTGCAGGGCGCCTCGCCTCCAACCACTGCTCCACACGCGCGTCATGTGTAGAGAAATTATTCTTTCAGTGAGAGAATAATCGCTACATTTGTTCTTCGGGCAGCTTTTTGCTTCGTTATCAGTGTCTTTGATTTTTTCTTACTTATTTTATCTACTGGAACATTAATGTCGGTGTTTAATTATCGTATTGAAATACATCACGTAGTGGAATATTACTAATCGATCAAATGAAGAATAGTGGGAAAAGTGTTTGAGGGTTTATCTGTCCGTTAAGAATTAGCGAATAGTTCTATTCCATTCGAGTGCACTAGAGGTATGAATGAATGAATATTTGGCCTCTATAATAACTTAGAAAAAGCTTATCGATGTACCATGTTAGTTTACTTGTCCTTCCAGTCACGTTTGTTACCAATTTGCCGACCCAGAAAGGATTGAGGGGCTTGGTTAGCCCGAATCGCGAACCAACGAGCACCTGTGTATTGCAGGATACCTATAGTTGCCACATGCGTCCCATCTTACGAATAACGCATTTCGTCGATAAAACATCAATTTAGTTGTTCCTTCGCGACGATATTGCGAATCATTTGAAGTTCACGATTTTTTCATTAGTCGACAACTGCTCATCCCAAACTCTTTCGTCTTCTCGACTCTAATCTCGACCACGGAATTTCTGAAGACATCGTCACAATTCGTGTTCATTAACGACTCTGATAAGATGCATTGTTGAAATTGCAAGCTTTTTTTCTACCAATTTCACTTTTAATTTGAATTTGCTCAATAATCTCTATAGTTTTGAAACTGAAACAGTACGTTGTTCAGTTCATCCCACGCATTTTAAAAGTCTTTTCGGAACACATGTAAGTTTTGACTCATGGATCTCCTAGGAATGTATTTCAGCACCATTGAATGTGAATTATTTTTTGTGAATGACGTTAGAGGTGTCCTGGCGAACAGAACGGTCTTTCACTCAGGCATGAGTCAGTTACCAGCTGAGCAGTAGAGCACTCAGGATGCTTGGCAAACGATGGCAGTGTTAATTGAACCAACATTTTTTAGCTCACCGCCAGAGGCTATCCTGGCTTAGGGTATAGCACGAACGTCTGTCATCTTGTAACTAAGTTTTGTCTATGCGACGACTACGTCACAATCAGTTTTGTCTTTGTCTGGCTTTCAGAATAAAAGCGTCAAAGTTCATTACAAGTCGGTGCCACTCTATATGGAAATGAACTTCTTAATGTATATCTGGCATATTCCTAGCTACTTTTTCAAAAGAATCGCGTGTGCAATAGCACATTTATTATTTAGCTGGAATTTTGCTCTTAAAGCGAAATGTCTACCCCTATGTCTTCTGTTAATTTTTTCTATGAAACACTTTGCACATTTTTTATTACAAAAGGTATTTATGCAAACTTAGTTATCAAATATTGAATAGGTCGAAATTTTCGACGCCATTTGTACTCTAGGCACAATAGCTCGAAAACCGTTTAATTTTCGATACACATATATATATATATATATATATATATATATATATATATATATATATATATATATATATATATATATATATATATATATATATATATATATATATATATATATATATGAGGCGCGTGTGGCGCAGTGGTCGGAGACGCCACTGCGACACGCACGTGGAATCGATCCCCCGCACCCGTGTGCCACCAAGCACTCCATCCCTCCGGAGTCGGCAAATTGGTACCAGACTTGTCTAGGGGGAATAGCAGCGCTGGCTCGATACATCGGTAGAGCACCGCGAATCATTGTAAAGGCCTGATTTACATTCAATCACCTCCAAATGGGCCTTAATGAAGTCGAATGCATGGTTCATCCCTCAGGGAGTGATCAACGTCGAGAGCTTTATCTTTTTTTATTTATATATATGTCTACATATATAAGTGCGTATTTACCTGTACCATTTGTATTTCCATTGGCAATTAATCCATCTAAGGTGTTTGCAAGGTATGAGAGGTACAAAAAAACGTCAGATTTTTGGGTCCTTTCACTTGTGTAGCTATGCTGGTGGTGGGTTTTTCCGTGGCATCGGTTTTTTGACGGAGTTTTTTCTCGCCCGAAGAGCACAGTGAACATCACCTGTTGTACAATGTGCTTATTTTTATTGTGGGTATATCGCCAGAGTTCCTTGGATTAAACACCTCGAACCCGTTACCTACCATCATTTAATTGAGGCTTTTGGTCAAGTCTCCTATATTTAAGTCAGTTAGGCACAGTAAGGATAAGTAGCTCGTTTTCGTTGTCCACTTATGTCTCCGAGTAAGTGTTGTGTAAAATAGGGTCACTTTTGGTTCACACCTCACATTCATCTTGCCAATTTGGAAGTGGACAACGTAGCATCATATATAACCTGCTTGAAATCGCTCAAATGAAGGTGATCGGTGGTGATTATCGTCACCTTAATCGTTTCGTGGTTTCGGGGAACATACACGCTAAACCTGTCTATTCGCAGTCGCTGTCGCAAATATGCAAGCGGATTTTTCATCTATGCGAAGTTTGAGTGTTTTAAACGTATTTAGATTTTAGCTGTTTTCGTAAAACTGCTCTGATAGTTTCTTAGTTATTTTTTTGCTCAAACCAATTACTTTGCTACAATTCAGTAAATAAATCACATGTCTTTAAATTCGGTAAATTTGAATTGCTGTGAGATCGTCATTTAATATGAACCTCTACTGTTTTTCTTGAGAACTGCGTAACTCTCCATGGAATATTCCTTCTTTACTTGTAAAAGCAAAAGGGGCGGATAACGCAGTGGTAGTGATGTCGGTCATCACGAGCATGGTGCTAGTTTGACTCCGTTCCGGTCTACTCAAGCCTTTCATCCCTCCAGGTCGGGAAATTGGTACGGGACTTGTCTGGGAAAAAAATTCACTCCCTGGAATGCAATTAGGAACGCTCCAGCCCGGCTATCTCAGGATTCCAGGGAGAATTGCTCGACTAGCATTTTTACGGCATTCAAGATGAAATGAAAATCCTCAAGCAGTAGCCGTTGTCACACATAGAAGTTGGAAGGTCTTCGTGGATAATGGATGCGAGGAAACGAAAGGAATGGGAGAAGTGCTGGGATCCGCATATCAGACGTGAACTGATATTTTGACGACTAGGTCATATTCATCATATTTTCCCTTCATTTCTTTCCCCTTACCGTAGTTGGACATGGTGGCGATCTGTTTCAACCATAGCAACGTTTGTGAGTACCATTCCATGATCCATAAATCGTTCGCAGCTGCGAATACAGATGGTTGACAGTGAGCTCTAAACGCGTCCGGCCATCTTGTACGTAGTTACGCTAGAAAATCCCTACATCCACTTGCAATCCGCCATTCTCTTCCTCACGTCCATTTGTGGTCAACTGATTAAATGACCAACCCATTTACGTTTTATGTGTGCCTCCTTTGGTTCTTGAACAAGGGATGTTTCTCGAGGCTCTAGTCAAAAATCACCTGCTCTTAGTACTCTGGATTTCTTAATACATCCCTGCGAAGTGATTTCATATTGAATTCGGAGTCCATGGAGCTCAATTCTGTGTGTGGAGTCGCTCTTAGTAGTTCGAGACCAACACTTTTTCACTTGTCCCTACTTCATGTTCCAACAATTGTGAACCCTTTCAAGTTAGTCTATAGGAGGTTTACTTTCATAAAATACACTAATAATATCTACAAGTCGTCAGAATACTAGAGATTTTGCGTGGTATTATGGTTGCTTAGTGCCACATTGCATATAATTTTTTCTTCGCCTTGTGGAGTGACTAGCGTAAACAAGCATGGTGCAGCAGAAATTCTGCAGTAAAACTGTTATGGAATTCAATCGATATCCACTATGTCTGTTCCTTTTGTAAGTGACCTTTACCATAGAATATTTCCTTGTTCATATCATTTTTATCATTTGTAATCCCGTTTTTCATATGGTCGTATTCACGGAACGTACATGTCAGTGGTCACAGTGGACACAGGGAGTCCATCTAATTACTCCTCACAGGAGGTGTTATACACGCTCACTATTGAACTCTCTGGCTTGCTTTATCAAGTACCAATGACGTTTTCCATTCGTCATAGCTCAACAAACTTTCCGATGGGCTTCGTTTGCTTAAATGACACAAATAGCTTTATGGTTTCACTGTGTAAGCGATTTGTTGATGACTCCGAACCATCTCCTCCCATCAATTTCTGTCACTTTGCCGAATTGACCTGTAAGACGTAAACCGTGTACGCGATCAAAATAGTTTGTACTAAAAGTATGAGTCAACCTATCGAACTAGTGACAGGAAGCCTCACGGATGCTAATCTACACAGGTGTGAATGAAAATGACTAATATCAAAGGTCAGAGTCATTCGGATTCAGTACTGCCTCACAGTGAACCTGTCTGATGAATCAACTATCCTAAGGCACATGCATGACCGCTATTGGTTCTCGTTTAACTTCTTATTTGCCAACGGGGAACAACACAGTACCTTTACAACTAGGTGGTTCCAGGTTTTTCTCAATATAGAAAGACCAGATGCCGTAATCTTATTTATCATAACGATCATTTAATATTCCTTGCTCATATCTCAGCTTCATTGCGGTTGCAGTTCACATCTTACCATGCCGTGAAAAAAAGAATGGATACTAAACAGACATTATCGTTTAATAATTGTGGTGGGACCTTCACTCATTCACTTCTGTGATCCGTAATCAAATCAAGTAGGGCATCTGTCAGGGATCGCTCAACATTGAATGTTTTATCATTTATCATTTACGCTTTTTTGTTCTCGCTTGGACCAAGACTATGTAGTGGTGTTGTACCTGATATCCTCAATGGAAGCTTTGAGTACTATCACTATAAATACAGATAGTTTCTATGGGATTTCTAGATTTTGTCCGTTGTCCGTTACGGTCTTTCGGTTGTAATAGGAGGCTTTTTTTTCGGGTTTCCTTCGTAACACGTTAGTTAACTTTTCTGTGTCAAGCAATAAGAACTTCTATCTTCCTCGTGTTTTTGACGGCATTTCACTCACTGGTTGTCTAGCGCACACTGCTTCGAGATCGCTCACACATCCTTATGATAACCGTAGTCAAGAAAGTTTTGTAAAAAAGGATAAAACTCTCGCCGTTGACCAATTTCTGAGGGATGCGACATGTATTCGAGTAATTAAGTCCCGTGGAGATGATTAAATACATATTTGGCTTATATAATCACATGTGAGGACCTACGATTACTCATGTCGGGAAGTATATTGCAGAAAACCTCATACCACTACAGTACCCCGGAAATTTTTTATTTGAAAACTTCATAAGTATTTTTAATCAGCGTCTTCTCGAAGAGTTGATGTATAATTGTTAATATGCATGAGAAGTCATAAAATTGAACTGCTGAAGGTCGTCTGTTCCAGTAATAATCTGAATTATAACATTTTTTCGATTCTTCCGCAAGGGAAGACTACTCCGTTTGCGAAATCCATCATTTTTAATAGTGATCGAGTTATGGAGAGCATCGAATTGTTTGCCTAATTGTTATTTGTAGTCGGGAAAACAGTGCGCTTCTCTTCACTTCCAAATTGTTTTTTGAGCTCGTTGAGCTACCCATGGATACCAGTTAGCCAAAAACACTAGAAATAGAGGCCATTATAATCGTATTAGGAGCGTCAAGTTCTTCGTGCTCCTTAAGTTAGCGATGAACGCCATAAAGATGCCCCCATGCATTCAACTCCATTAAACGTTGTTGAAGAGACTAAATGCATATATGGTAAACATAGTGGCTCATGGTAGATTCCTGATGTAGCAAGTCGGTGATTTTAACTTAGAATATAAGGTACCTGCTAGCTGGTATCGATTTGGTGACCCCTGAGAGATAGAGGATTCGGTTTTCCCTAACCGAGAGCTCGACAAAGAGCGACGCTCTCTACAGGACTCTTCTAACCACTGTGCTACACAACCACGAACGAGATGATAATTAACTGTAATCACTTTTAACTTTGTTAATCACTAGTAATTTACTTACTTAGATACTTGGGTGGTCCACCTTCATTGGTTGTATGGGCCTTAGCATAATTTCCATTCTCCAGAGATTTGCTGGTTTAGTTATTGTGCTTCCTGGAGTTCCAAGTACAGCCTAGCCAAAGTCTGTCACAGGTCGTCATCACCACAGGTAGTCGTCGTCCTTGGGGATCAGAGGGAGATTTGCCACCATGCGACTTTAATACCAGGATGGTGGTGGATCCTGGTATTGGTTTACTCTTAGCTGGGCTTCCTGATGGAAACGCCAGACTCTTTCTCAGCTTGGGAGACCGTGCCGGAGGGATGAATGTTCCGCTGTACATCGCAGACCCACACCTAGGAACGCCTTCCAGCCACGATGAGGGACCAAACCGTTGGGAGGCAGTAGTAACTTAGTGCTCGTAAAGTCGTCACTCGTTCCATCATGCAGCAGTGCTACATAGTGGACTCTATTCACTTGATGGCACGAAGAGCGTCACACTTTTGAAATGGTGGTTCTTTTTTTCCCTGTTTTTTGACGAGAAGGTAGCCGCGACTAGTCAGTCGCTTGGATCTGCCATGGCCTAAGTTTCCTTCTTCAACAGATTTTCGACTGCAAATACCTAGCTTATTCTTAGTCGGGTTATCTTCTTTGTAGATGAGCATTATTTGCATATTGCATTTAGATTACTGCTCATATTCGTTCAACAAGAACTGGTTAAACATTGCTAGAAATTCAGAAATGCAAGAAATTCATACTGTGTAGCGTAGCTAAGTAGGTAAATAATACATACAGTTACAATGTCGGCTACGTTTCTTGCAGAATACCATTGCCACATATTTATTCGTTTTAGAATCTCTTTATAAAAACATTAGAAAGAAAGAGGGAGACAAATAAAGACCATATCGATCTACTGGAATTATAAAAAGTTCGATATTGTTGCAAAAGGTTTCAAATCATTTCGACTTACAGAAAATGCCAAAACATATAGATTTATTAATTATTATCATGAGGAACGATAAGAAGTCCCATTAATTCTTGTACTATGTGCTACTATATTAGCAGTACCTCCCAACGGTTTACCGCCTCATCGTGGTTGGGAGGTGTTTCTGGGTGTCGGACTGCAATGTACAGCGGAGGATCCATCCCTCCGTCAAGGCCTCCCAAGCTGAAAAGGAATCCGGCGTTTCCACCAGGAAGCCTAGCTAAGATTAAACGATTGCCAGGATCCACCACCGTCCTGGTATCAAAGTCATGGTGGGAAATCTCCCTCTGATCCACAAGGGCTGCGATCGCCTATTGTGGTGAAGACCTGGGGGCAGACTTTGGCCAGAATGACCTCGGAATTCCAGGAAACCACAATGGCCTAGCCAGCAAATCTCCGTGAAATGGTGATTTATGTTGGGACCGGCACAACCAGTGAGGATGGGTCGTTCAAGCATCAAGTATCAGGTAGCATACTTGTCAGAGGTTGAATGTGCTTGTGAATATTCCTAGTCCTCTCTCTACAGTGAAGAGGCACGTCTGTGTGGGCGGAGCGATGTGGAATGGAGCGGCTGGTTTGCTCAGGTGTCATAGTCAGTTTTTGTTTGTAATAATATGAGAAAACAAAGAAAACTGTTTAATTTTTCTCTTTTTTTTGTCTCGATGTTCGTAGTCAGCCAGTAAAGCGCAAATATTCGTTAGGCACTCTATAGAATGTAAAAAAAAGCCAAACCATCTGATTTGCGACTATTTTTTTTGCCGTGGGGTTTCTGAAAGGTTTTTGTTACAGATATGTCAATGCTTCCAAAATGGCCACTGCCTTATCGCGTAGCTGGGGGGTGTTTGTGGTTGTCAGACTGCGATGTACAGCGTTTTTTTATCTCTTGTTGGTGTCCCAAACTGAGAAGTAGTCCGACGTTTCCATCCAGAAGCCCGGTGAAAAGTAAACCAATATTAGGGATCATTGCCGCCCTTATTAGTCACACGGTGGCAGATCTCGCTCTGATCCACAAAAACGGTGGCTGCCTGAAGAGGTGAAGGTTGGCTTAGCTAAAAGTTATTCCTGCAGTCAATAAATTGCTTTACTTTGGATTTTCTCTGAGGAAATTTGAATCGTCTAGCATTGTTTTCTGTCACTTATCTGCTCTCTCGAACATTTCGGCTTTTTTTAGTCGTGTTATTGTTAGCTTAGATGTTCTTCATTCAGTGTGCTGTTTTTTTTCGTAGTTTCAATTGTCGCTAATTACAACTGAATTTGAAAGCTTGGATAATTTCGGCATGTTTATTCCTCGATTTTTAGAAACTTAGAGAGATTTACTCGTTTGTCGTTCAACCTCTTGTTACCTTAACAACTCAAGAAGATATCGATTATTAGCACTGAGCTTAGATGACGGTGGATCGAAAAAATATTGTTTTACTCTGTTTGGTTCAGTCCGTTAAAAATAACTTAGCTCTATATTTAACAGACAGTATAATTCGGTAAAAATCTGTGGTATTAATGAAGGTCTAACATATACATAGACGCCATTTTGTTCAAAAATCACTCACCGTGCTGTTTGTTTTTGAAGAAAATGGCGTATATTTATATGTTAGGTCTTCATTAGAACTTAGTAGTAGTTAATACGGTATGTGCCGTCGGTTCGTTGATATTTCGCCGCAGCATCTCATTACTGAGTTGATGCGTTTATCGATGTCGTTTCTATAAGTAGATAAGATACTCGTTTATATGTTGTTCTGAATCTGAAGACGACGATGATGACGACTGCCATTTGCAGCCGACGACTACAGTGTCGTCCTGCATCGGCTCGAGCCAGACAGACAGCGCCAGCGACCGAGCACCGTTGTGAGCGGGCGTGGCCGGACAGGGAGGCGACGCGCTGCATTTGGAGGGCGTGAACAACGACGTGGACGTCGTCGTCGGGGCGGGGCACGGCAGAGTGTGTGCAGGAGTGTGGGAGTGGGCGAATGCCGACGGCTCCCCCCGGACTCTAGAGGCGACTGATGCTGCTCTGGTGTCTGGCGGCGACGCTGACGGCCACCGTGGCACCGTCGGTACTTGCTGAGCAAGACTTCGCCAACACCATCACACACGACTACTGTGCCAGAAGGTGTTCTGCGCCGTGTAGTGAACCGCAATGTGAGCATACCGTACTCGATCAGTGCGGTTGCTGTCCGGTTAGTCGTTTAGTGTGTTTCAAGTCAATTTTTTTCTCATTTTTTCCCTTTTTCAATTCTTTAGCTATTCTCCATGTATTTTATTCAAAACCTAACATCATCCTCACCCAACTGGAATGTGATTCGTTCACGTCTTTTTTCTTTTCCTGCTCCACTCATAGCTCCATCTTCGAGTGTGTTTTCAGAAAATTTCAGTGGATTGCTTCAGAGCATTCGAACAGGGTTTTTGTACTGAATGTATCCAGGCTAAATTCGGAGTCTACGTCGAGAGAATTTCTATTTTAGTTTTTTTTAAAGGGCTGGTTTTCTTTCAATTGTCTTAGCCTGTTCTATGATGTAGCTTGTACACTACTGTTTATTCCCTTCAAGATATCATCGCAGACACCACATACGGTACTTTTTCGGTGCCGTTTAGGTCGCACATTTTACCAGTCAGTGAAATGCTAATAGTTTATGGAAGGTTTTAAGCGATGATTGAAAATTTCGTGATTTGCTGCAAACAACGGTCGGAGTGGATGAAACGGCTTTTGTTTGCCTACGATGATGGTTGCCGGTCGATCAGCACGTCGTTGACTTTGTTATTTTTTCCATCGTTATTTCCTGGTGTAGAAGTGGAGATACGGCTTTGGTGGCCATGATGATCATCACTAGTTCGACTGTTACTCAAGATTGTCCTATCATGAAACGAAAAATGTAGCTACTCGGGTAACTGAGGCATTTACGTCCAGATTTCTTCTGAAAACTCCAGAAATGCATTTTCTAGAAGTGTGAAAAGAAAACAGCAAAGTTGAAAGAAGAGGTCGTCATCAGTTCGGTCAAAAGGTTCCTTTCAAAATTTGCTCAACAATTTCGTAGACCAACCAATGCTTTCCAGCAATCTTTCATTTCAGGAAACAGGTACGTAACGGAGTCGTTGGGTAAGGGTAACAACTGGCTTAACCATCGTTTGGCCAACAAGGCATTGCGCAGCTTAAACCCTAATTCAGCAGCTCTTGAATTGCGCAAACAAATCCACAAGCACAACATTACCACCAGATTGGTCATTTCTATCTTCTGACTTTCTAGGAGAGTTTTGACTGCTGACATGGAAAGCAGAAATACGTTTCCGGAGAACATTTCCGACTTGGTTACATAGTTATTGTACCTAAACTCGGCATTAATCAGTGAGTAGTTATATTCTTTGGGAGTTCAGAGTTCGTCAGAAAAGGCTCTATGATGAAAGAATGAAAAATCGCATTAAAGGCATTGATTTTCGATATGTCATTGTTCTATGAAAGAGTTCGCTACAGTATGCCAGGCATCCGGAATTGGAACGAATTATACTGTAGTGGGGGGTTTTATTTCATCAATTTCGAATGTTAAGCGTTTGAGCATTATTCTTTAATATTTTTGAGCTCAACGTTTCTAAAGGTAAAGCCTTTTATTCTTCTTTCTACTTCTGTTCAGCAAACAAAAAAACAAACAAACAACATACTTTTATTTTTTGTTTTTTTATAATTGCATATTAGTTTAGCGCTTTCACTAGAAGTGTTCTTTTTATTATTCCGGAAAAAAATTTCCTAAATCCAGGAATTTTGCACACGACAATTCTTTGGCCTTTTTTTAGTATTTAATAATTTATTTTAAGAAATCCATCACTGGAGAAATGAAATCCTTTTAAAGAACCTGGAAAAAAAATTGAAAAATATAGAAGAAACTCATCTCATCATACTGATATCTTCTTTCATTTATGTGTATTTCCTCTTCCTTCGCCTTTTTATTCCTAAGCACAAAAAGCTCAGTGGGTCTTTTTAAATCTGTGGTATTTCATTCTCCTCAAAAGAGACGAAGCATTTGTTTTGTTGACTGTAAGTAATCAATTTAATTTATCGTATTAACATTTTGCTATTTTATAGTGACTCTCTTTTCTTACTGGGTGCGTGTGGCGCAGTGTTCGGAGCCCTGCAACACACACGTGGAATTGATCCCCGCCCCCCATGGCTCACCCAGCCTTCCATCCCTCCAGGATCGGCAAATTACTACCAGACATGTCTGGGAGGATAGCAGCACTGGCTCGATGCATCGGTAGGCTACCTACATCGGTAGGCTACCTACATCGGTAGTCATTGTTTAGGCCATATATACATTCAATCACGTCCAAACGGTGCTTAATGAAGTCGAATATATGGTGCATCCCTTAGGGACTGATCAATGCCGAGAGCTTTATCCTGATAGTGACTTTGATTTTTTCGTCAGCAACAGTAATTAGTGTCTAGAAATCATCGCAGTGCCGTATCTCGTATTTAAATTTTTGCTGTTCTTGTCCATTGTTAATGTTGGTTAGTGTAGCTTAGTGTTATTGATCAGGTGGGTGATTTTCTTTTATTAAATAACCTTGATAATAGAGTTCCTGACTTGAAAGCTTCTTGAACTTCTTATAGCACTTTCAAAACTCCATCTGCTAAAAATATAGGATATCTAACGCATATCATTTGCTCTACCGCTATTTCGGTCTGTAGGAGATAATTTCTGGCTTAGCCTACCGATTTAAATGACCTAAGATTGCCTATAGAAAATATCATTACCAAAACTTCATCATACTTAGAGACTTAGTTGCATGGGCGCTGTTTGTGCGCACGCCAGTAGTTCATCCATTCTTTTGAATGTCCTGCTTGATCGTTGTCCGCTAAGGTGATCGGTACTGTGTTTGGGTTTAGCTTGGCCTTGAGAATGTGTCATCACTTCTCTTAACGAGCATGTTCAATGCTAACCGATTGTTTTCCTCTGGAATCCGAGGATAACTATGCTTGGGAGTTTCGTAGTTTTCACCACAGATAGTCAACGGACCTAATGGATCGAAGAAAGTTTTTCTGTCTTGCGATGATGAATCTTGCAAGGCAGTGGCGCTTCAGGTGATGAGTCAATCAAACGATTCACGAGAACATAATAGGCAGAGTACCAAGAAGAGCTCTATTAAATTTCATCACTGTTAACTGTTTTCGATTAGAGATCTACTGGATTATTACAATTTTAGATTTCCCTTCCTAGTTCAACCACTTGCTCGAAGGCTCCATGAAAATTTTGTGTTATGATTTATGTTTTGGTGCCAAAATATTGGTATGATCGGTGATTGCTTGGAAAACTTCGAAAAAAGAAAGAATCGCTTTTTCCAGGAATCATTCCCATGCAATTTTATAGAAGTAATGACGAACTAAACGAATTTATTAAACTCATACAGCAGTTTCGTCCTCTATTCTGCACTACTTCTTTTGAACCAGACCAACTTCATTAATAGAAGTCTGCTGTGCATTCTAGGTTTGCTCTCCGGAGTATATTACTGGCATACGAGTATATGAGATTAATAGAATTGAATTATCACCAAATTTAAGAGCCTATTAGTTCGACTTTCGTTCAACGCTGGATTTTTTTTTGGGCGCTAAATGTCGCACTGGTAACATTTTTTCTACCATTTTATGGGTATCCAATATTGTTATTTGATTCTCGAGCGTCTAACGTCATTCTGTAGTACTCATATTCTTCTATTTGACTTCCTACACCAGAACTGATTTTGCTCATGAAACGTTAAGTTACCGGACAATGAGACGGAAAATGGCTAGCACCGTTATTTGTTTAAGCCTTTACGCAGTAGATTGAATCGACTGGTTGGCGCCACAACTGGAATGTCGTTAAACAGAAGGAGATTGAGTGGGGCTTGTCTCAACGACATGAAGAGGGGGTACGGTGTGAAATCTCAGCCCAGGAAGAGTACAGTACTCTGGTTCGTTATAAACAAGTGTCGAAGTAGTGGTAGAAAATCTAGATTACCAATTATAACAGATCTGAACGAGTTTGAAACATTTGTGGAACAAAGTCATTGTCTGAAGCTTCTCATCGTTATCACTACCTACTTTTTCGAAAAGATGTTGAAGGTATGTCTTCTATGACGAATCCCGGCTATATATGTTTACTGGTATTGATTGGAAGCCAGGAACTTTTCCAAAATTCTACTTTGTGGCTTTGATTTATCATAATTGTAACTTGTTTTACTGAAAATTTCCATCATTTTCTTATTTAGACATTACTGTATTTTTTCTTCTTAGCAAGGAAAGGTGATAATAGGCAACGAAGAGGATAAGCTTGAATCTATTATATTATAATGTCTGGTTTATAGGCAGATCAGCTAGCATATCTCTTAGTCTTCACTCTAACTTGATTACTGAACATTAGGGAGTGCTACCGTTACCTACCTTTAAACCTTGTTGACTAGGCAGTGTTGAAGAAACCTGATCATCACTTTTTAAAAAAGGATCTTGTTGACCGATTTGTAGATCTCTGGCTACTGTGTTTATTAAGTAATAAATGGAGCTCTTCACGATGGTTTTGTCATAATACGGATCCTTGGTCTAAAAATATCCGAAAAATCGTTAACCAAGATCTAGTTCTCCTGCTTGTGGGTAAATATTCATACAAGTCATGGTGAACTGGAAAACAGTATCGTCACTCGGGATTCAGTTGTCAAACACTATTCTTCACTTGATCTTTTGTTCATTTTAAAACTTTTCACCTTTCAAAGAAGGCGGTAGCTTAACTTTGTCAAGGTTACTCGAAATGAGGATAGTTCCAGAGTTTGATCTGTAGTCGTATAATAGTAAGCCAATCGCAGTCGTCTTCGAAGAAACCTAGCCGTAAGGTGGTTGTACACTCTGTCCATAAAAGCGGGATATAGGAGCGCTCTAGCACGGCTACTCCAGAGAGTGGAAATCTTGTCCTGTCAGCAAATTGTCATTAAAATGGAAATTGTGGGGGGATTTTTCGTGGCAACTATGCACTGACGTAATTCAAAAAGAGTGCCACTCGTAACAGCACGGCTCCGAGGAAGGTGAAATCGCCAAAACAGCCATTGACCAACAACACAATCAACAACGAAAACCTGTGCCAACCTCGCATCAGCTCAAAAGATCAGTTTATAAGGTCATATAAACAAATATATCCACAAACGTAGACTTGAAAAAGGCATCTCAATGTTTTTGGCTCAAGCCAAAAACTTTGTCATTAGTTTTTTAAATGTATCCTCTGCATGTGTTGAGATTGAATATGCCGATGAAGAGGGTTTTTCTCATCCATATTCTTCGGTTTCACTCTATTGAAAACCTGAAAGCAGTAGCAGTAACGTTGGACTAATTCTCGCTGTAACTCTTTATGGATAAGAATAGAGATGTCTTGTGAGAAGTACTTTTTTTTCCTAGCGAAATGAAGTAGTATATCATGGCTGGCGTCTCAGTTTCGGGCTTTTCTTTGTGTATCTAGTAAGGAATGCTGAAGACAAAAATGATTTTTTGAGGCTTTATTGGTTTGAATAATTGTCTGTTCCATTGTTCCTTTTCGTTACAACTGTGCGAACCTCAATACTAGTTCCATTTAACCGTATGTTGCTTGTTGAGCGATTGCTTTTTTTGTATGTGAAGCGCCGGTGTAGCACTTCAAGGACATTCCTGATGGATGTATTTGTAGAAGCCTATTTATAGCGGGATTCACACTTTGACATGGTCCTTGGCTAATCGACTCACAAATCATGAGGATCGCTGCCGCCTTAGGAAAAACGAATTTAGGTAGCAATTAGCAAATCATTTGCTGAGCCACAGCTACTAAGAAGGCTTATACTGAGAACACCAGGGTGGTCTAGGAGGCCTATCTAAGGATTCCAATGAACACTGCGGTCATACAGTATCCGATATGTCACTGAAGAGAAAGAAGATGACGTATTGTCAAGTCGAATTGATACACAAATGGCGCTCAAAATCTCTGTGGGTAACGGTTGAAAAATAGGTAAACGAACGGAATAAATGTTCGCATCCACATGGCATTTGAGGATGGGGATGAACTAAATAGCATGTAAGTGAAGGATTTATAAACTTTTTTCAAGCAAGTGTTGTTAGTTTTGAGTAGAAGTGTTTTCTTTTATGCACTTATTGCTTAGTCTGATACCAAAGGCTGTTAATAATATAGGTAATATAGGCGTTCACTATAAAACACACTAAGCTGTTAAAGTACAGCTTGGTGTAAGTCATTCATACGCCCCATAATGACATGCTTGTGTTTTATTTCAGTTTATGAAGGATCGACTTATTGAATAATAAATTAAACGCAACATGCTGAGCAGATGGTTACTAGAGCTGTAAATTGAGAAATTGCATTGCTTGGCAGCAAACACAAGATAGAAAGAAGCCTGGACTAGTAGGGAATAGCAACCGTTTCTATTTTTTGTAGGTTTTTTTGCCTTTTTTCTATTCTTTAGTGCTAAGCTCTGAGGTTTCTACTGAAGGAGATAGATCTCACGGAAAATATTCTCGTCAAAAGTTTATCTGGGTATACGGCAGATAGATGGATTCTGTTAGTAGAGACTGTATCCTTCAATGATTTTGGATATTCTCAGGATTTACACGCGTTCTTTTGTAATTTTCATAAAAGACGATTCGATAGTGTGTAGTTCATATTGGAAATCAAGTTATAAACATGCAATATGCCGTAACGCTATGCTTCACATTCTACCGTATTCCTCTGTTCTACTCAATGCTTGATATCTCTGGAACTACGGCACCTCTATAACATGCTGTTGTGAAGAAGCAAGAATTGGTCGATATTTAAAGATTAAACGGTGCAGACAGTAATTTTTTCGACAAGAGAGAACTCGTGGCAAACATTTCCCTTCTATTTACCGTTTAATTTTTCTGTTTATTTTTATAACTATGAGCAATTGTGTTTCATAGAAGCCATTTAAAATGTAGGCGATGCTGTTATGACGAAAGAAAACAATTTTTCTGATTAAAGTTTTGATGATACATTGTTTTGTAAGTGCGCAGAGGATGACGCAAGACGTCTAGATGATCTCTTCAAATAGAACGATTCCGTACTTCTGTAGGGATTAAATGGAAAACAAGATCGCATTCAGTTGTTTCGTGTGTTGGTAAGGCTGAATGTTATGTTCGCGTTACAGGTATGTGTTCGACAACAAGGAGAACCATGCGGTACCGATGTCGGTGTTTGTGCCGCACATTTACGATGTACACAACAAAACGATGAGAATGAAAACGGTATATGCACAGGTGAGAAACATCTATGATCATTTATTGATTCAATTCAAGTTCTGCTGATGAGTAACTCGTTCCTGCAACCAGTCGTGACGACCCTCTTAAAAATCAAACTTCTCTTTGACGATTACTTTTTATTACTTCAGTACTTGAGTGGTCCATCCTCACTAAAAATACCTGGCACATAGCACACTTCCATTTAGTTGGTCTTCATTTTATGGGTTAGGCAGCGTTCTTTTTGTATGTGAAATATTCAGAAATCTTTCCCAGAGCGTTTCAGGTCATTACGCTACAGAATAGCGTTTAACTGTTGATTAGGGAACATTTACGAATAGATTTGTTTCTGGGCAGTAGTTATAGCTGGCACTGGTTTATTCCTAGCTGATTTTTCGGACAACGACATCGAACTCCTTACCAGTTTGCCCAATATTGCTGTAGTTAAACCATTGCTGCACATTACATTTAAACAATCAGGAACAATCCACCGTGGACCCGGACGAGACAGTAAACCATCGAGGGCATTTTTCATTTTGTTGCCATAAGCTTAAGAAAAGAAAAACAGCTGATGCTCTGACGAAGGCTTTGATGTCTTCGTCGTATCGAATATCAGTTATCACCTTAGGAGAATGTTATGCTTTTTTTTCGCAAGAATTCTGTTATCAATACGGTAACCTTATAAGTAAATTTTTTCTACGCGCTAATATTTCACCTTCACCTTTTTTTCTTCCACTTTTCATTCCAGAAAGTTTTTTTCTTCGCGTCTTTGCGTGCACTGTTCAGTTTGTACCTACACTCTTTCCATTTATTTTGCACTTCTTTTTCTGTTTCCTCTTTTCTTCGTTTTCATCCTCCTTGCCTTCTTGTCATCATCTTTTTGTGCCCTGGTCTTCGTCGTCGTCTCTTTCTCTATTTCTTCTTGTTCTCCTTTTCTCCGTCGGCCTTGTTCTTTCCATTATTTAGTATCAACCATGTCCTAGGAAATTTTTATTGCAAAGTCGTCTTTGTTTACGCCGTCTTCCCAATTTTGGGGGTTCCCGTGGCAGCCGTTTTAAAAGGAATCTGAAATTCGTTGCATAAAAAAATTGTCGTTCAAGTGCCATTAATTTCTTTCCATTATCCCTCTCCGAAAAGGGAGTCGATCGTGGGTTTTCTAGATAACACTTGATTCTTTCGCAGAAATCTAGAGAGATATCTCAGTCCAAATTGAAGAGATGGAAAGTTTTTTCCTTTATTTTGTTCATTATACCTTTATTCGGGTGTTTTTCTCAGTTTCGTGCTTATCTGACATTTTTTTGGTTTTGGTACTATTGGTTTGTGGGAACTTAGAGTTAAAACACGAGGTACTATGAAGCCTAAAAGCGCTTTAGTTATGAAAGCCTTTGCATCCAATTTCTGCGGTATGGACGACTATTGCATATTTTGTGAAATGGTTCTTTTATAATGGAATACGGTGAAAGACGGACATCTTGAAGGGTTCAAATCATAATTTTTCCTCTCATCCTAGCATTCTACTATCTTGTCATTTTGTTCTCAATAGAGTATCATGAAACAAGAAGGATGATGAGATTCGAGTAAAACTCGCGACCTCATCTGCGCTTCGAAACTGCGTTTACTCTTACGGGGGCTCCTGTTCTATCAACCACACCAACCGGACCTCTTACTTTTCATTTTTTCTCAGCCATATTTTTTTTACTCTATCAGTGTTATCAGGAATCACTCGTTAAGGGAATGATCTGGCAAGTAGAAATCAGCTGGAATCCAATTAAGCTGAACTTCAAGGATGGTGAGATATGAGCAAAACTCGGAACCTCAGATGAGCTTCAAACTCGTGATTAGGCACAGGTAGGACGTGAGCTCCCAGTAAGGGTAGTTGTAGGTTCGAAGCCGAACTGGGGTTCCGAGTTTTGCTCACATCTCAGAATCTTCGTCGTTGTATGTCACATAACACGCTACATGAAAAGAAATAACAGGCAGTAAATAAAAAATAGGACAGAGTATGATGCAGTGATGTTTTTGTCAATCATTCATTCTTCGCTAGTCTTCCGATCCAATCCGTAACATACTGACTGCAGAATGTTTTCTTATGCCATGTCGCTTCTCATCTTATTCCTCGGAGGCTGCTTTCTTCCTGTTTTGTTGCCAGTTTACGCTATTATTTTCTCATCCATTATGTATTTCAATTATCAGCTCCGATTTCATCTCAGTGTCTGTCGGTGCGTGTTTGTGTTGAGGAATTTCGCCTGCCCAGCTCCGGTGTGCAACCCCATGTCCTCATGAAATTTGACCCCACCAGCCAGCTAACGGCTTGAGTGCGAGAAAATAGAAAGGACGTTGTCTGCGCACTTTCGATACGAGGGATTCTTGGTGTTGGGGCTTTTTTTTTATTCCAGAGTCAACTATCATATCTTTCCTCACTCTTCTTGTTGTGAATTGTCAAAGGAGAACATCTTGTTGATGTAGAAATAATGGCCAGTTTTGAAA
This sequence comes from Angiostrongylus vasorum, assembly GCA_018806985.1. Taxonomy (NCBI): domain Eukaryota; kingdom Metazoa; phylum Nematoda; class Chromadorea; order Rhabditida; family Metastrongylidae; genus Angiostrongylus; species Angiostrongylus vasorum. The sequence continues at coordinate 346,851 of JADANN010000351.1, read as the reverse complement.
ACGACCTGTAAATGTTATCATTCAGTTCAGAGAAGACCTTTTTAAACTAAAATTACAGCCGCTAAAATCGAAACATTTTCATCAAGAAGTGAGCTTATTCCAGTAGTTTACGATACTGAAGCCTAAAAACCTGCAGAGTGCAAAAAGTCTCATATTCGGACATTGTGACTTAACACATCGACTAGTGCTGTGCCAGATCCAACTGGATGATAATTCAATCCCATCTCATCATGGTTTTCCCTCAGCTGTGAGCTTTGTTTTCATATTATGTTCTTCTTCACTATTTAGAGGACCATAGAACTTCTGCTAAGCTTTTCACTACCACTCGAGTCTCTCCAACGTGGTTTTTCTGTTTCATTCTCTGAGTGCCATCTTCATAGATTCCGTTCTTCTGAATCAATTAGCAGCTGCTTACTAGCTGTTAACATAGGGTGACAATTCGCAAAAAAATATCGCGGTTCAAGCTACTAGGTGTTTTAGCAGAAATTTCAAACAGTGGATCCTGATCTTTATTCTTTTTTCTGATAGTTGCTGTTTGTGTTTGGCGGAGATTTTTTCTATGCAAAATCACAGCTGTCGTCGACACGGCATGCTCGCATGTATGTCGCCATTACAAAGAAAATTTGGAACAAATTCACTTAATGGATGGATAACCTAGTAAATAAAATCGTTTCAAAAAACGATTGGCATCACTAGTGTTCGATCTTTCTGTTATGTAATCTTTGGTTTGCTGTCATTATCAGTTTGTGTTTCTTTCGTCATTGTTCGTAACTGTTTCCTACTGAACGACCGACGGTGACACCATCACCACCACCATCAGCAGCAGCAGCAGCAACAACAACAGCAGCAGCAGCAACGGGTAGTATGAGCGAGTTGGATCGGTCGGTGGCTGGATGGTGATTGATGCGATTGGCGTGCGAGGTCATCTGTTACATGAAGGTATTTACGATGTGACGATGTCCTTGCATGGTCACGACTACGACATATCGTTAACATGATGTTAGCGTTGGCATCGGTAGGGACTGCCTTCGGGACTTCAGACCAGGATCCTATCCAGGAATCACAAGGGAACAAATCGAGCCATGTGCGTCGATGACGATTTCATCTTGTTTGGGGTAAGTGTTTCGGTTTTTCTGAGTTTGTGATGTTGGCTCTTAGTGTGCATTAAGCTTGAAAGGGGGAGTGGGCGGCCAAACAAATTAGCCACCTGTAGTTTTTGGACTATAAATCGGAAACTGTTAGTATGGGTTTTGAAAAGTCCTGGACATTAGTGGTGTAATTTAAATTCTTAACAAACATGTTAATAGAATATTAGAACTAGCTGAGAGAGAGACGAAACGAAGAACCAGTATGGTGTGGTGGTGAACGCGCTAGCTCCTGGAAAGGGTAATAGTGCGTTCGTTCCCCCATCGCAGATACCTGCGGTCCGGAGTTTTGCAAATATCTCAGCAACACTGTGGTTGTTTCACACATAATATCCTGCCATGAGAATTTGTAATAGGCAGTAAATAAAATCATTAGTATTTGGAAATAGTACCCACTAGTTTTCACTTTTTTTGCTTTGATAAACCTTAAGTTTGCACTAACAGAAATCGACTTCTGTGAAGTACACATGTGCAAATTCACGAGATATCCCCTGATTTTAGATGTTGGATTTTTTGGATGTCAAATTCACCTATAAAGCACGAGATTCATCACTTCCACACGCTGTTCTTGTCCAAGATAAGGTGTTCGACATTTCTGCACGAAACTCCAGAAAGGAGTAGACCTACGCCGAGACAGAACTGGACGAACTGTTCTTAGAAAAAAAATTAAAAAATGAAATTCTTAGGCACTCTCTTTCTAAAGACAATCGACTATTAGACCAGTCGCCGTGCAAATGATTCAGCGAGATGTTCACGCATCATGTAACTTCTCTTCATCATAACACTGCCTCTGGGATAATTCTCTAGATGTCTATTTGGCAAATGTGTTGGTTTCTGTTCGATGAATGCGTGAGGGGCAAATTCTGCTAGGAGAAGGAGTAAGTGTTTCGGGCGTCTCTTATCTCGTCACGCTTTAGCGGATTGGGAAATTTGGCCTTCGATGTCAATAATTTTTTACAGGAGAGCGTTCTTGACAGAAAAAAAATGACGTCTAAAATAAAACCCGAAATGAAACAACCGTAATAAAATAGGTCGTTGTACCTTTCTGCTTTAAGTTTTTTTTAAATGAATTATTTTTTGGATATGGTTCGGATTAAATAAACACTTGTTTTGCTTGGCTTAATCTAAAACGTGTAGAACTACTATTTTGGATCTCTTGGGACGAAGAACTTTCCATGCCGTAGCCAAATAGTGGGTGTGTACGAATGCTTTTTTTTGAGTCTGAGCAGTTTTTGACCTCTTCTTTTTCTTTTCCCAATGCTTTCTTGATTTTGTCTTGGCCGAAATAGATGTAACTGAATGCGTATCATCACCGGTCTAGGAATCGAGCAAATAGATTTCGGTCTTGGATTGTTTTCTGGTTCTTGAAATGTCTTCTTAGTGCAAGAAAAAAGAAACATGTTTTCCTCGTAGAGAACATTTCTTTTATGTTTTCAAATGTTCCAGACTATTTTGAATATATATATATATATATATATATATATATATATATATATATATATATATATATATATATATATATATATATATATATATTTATCTGCTCTCCTATTTCTCTTTCGTCATCATTCCTTACTTTCAGCAAATCACTAGCAGGAAAGACATGAAGCATGAATGATGATGTGAACGATGGTGATAACGATCACTAAAAACGGCTTTAAAAATCCTGTCTTCGATTCTCGCTCTTATAAAAAACGCTACTATTCACTTAAGTTAATGATGTTGTTCTTTTTCTAACGATCTTTGTTCTTGTCGGTAGTCATTATCCACAAAAGTTCTTTGGTGTTTCGTAAGCAAGCACTCTTAGCAAAAACTAATAGTAACAAACGTTTTTTCTAAGTTCCTTGTAATAAAATACTATCTCATTATGGTCGTTGAATATTACTGGGTGTGGAACTGTAATATAAAAGTACGAGGTCGGTCTCACCACTAGAGTCGCCGGAGGTGAGAAAAAGGTTCTAGATTTCCATCCGGAGCATTCTTCCTTCTTATGAAAATTTACATTGCTTCACTAAGTGTTACGGTATTTTAAGGTGCTCTTACAGGGCGAAATTTAATTGGCTGTTTCTTTTCGGTTTTAAGAAATATGCACATTTAATATCAGTGAATTATCCACAGTGAAGAGTAAAAAGGTTGTATAAGCTGAAAGTAGATAGTGAATAGTTCTATTGGCCTTCAGTAAACGTAAACCATCTAATGGTGAAATTAATGGCTTTAGTGAGCCGTACTGTAGCTGGCCGACAACGAGTGGAACAATCACAATGTTTACTTTTTATTTTCATATGAAATACAATCACAACGATGCTGAGATATTTGCAAAACTCCGAGCCGCCGGTGTCTGCGGTGTGGAACGAACGCGCTATTGTCCTTTCCGAGGAGTAACGCGCTCACCACCACACCATGCGGGTCCTTCGTTTCGCCTATCTCTCAACTAGAACGGAACGATGTTTATCTTGTTACTTTTTTATCACATTTTTATTTTCGCTGCTTTTTAAATGTAACATTACCTGCAGAAGTGATATTACTAAATACGTTGTCATAGTAATAACGGAAAAATAGTGATATCAATGTTCGCTTTTTTATTTACTGCCTTTTACAAGTTCTACGGCAGGGTATTATTTGTGAAACAACCACAGTGATGCTGAGATATTTGCAAAACTCGATTGCAGGTGTCTGCAGTGGAACGAACGCGCTATTGTCTTTTCGAGGAGTAACGCGTCACCACCACACATGCGGGTCCTCTGTTTCACCTGTCCCTCAGCTAGTTCTATCGATCACTGCCATCACTAATTACCCGTCAACGGAGCTGATGGCAGTGATCGATAGAACTAGCTGAGAGACAGGTGAAACAAAGGACCCTCATGGTGTGGTGGTGAACGCGTTACTCCCGGAAAAGACAATAGCGCGTCTCGTTCCTCACCGCAGACACCTGCGGTCCGGAGTTTTGCAAATATCTCAGCATCACGGTGATATTAATATTACATAAGTATTTATTGCTGTGGTCACGGCTTTTCATTGAGGCAAAAATCAAATTTTGGAGCGATGTGAAGCCATCAGCATTTTTGCTGATTAACTCAATTAAATCCGTTGTTCTTTTTTCTATCCTACAAATTTGTTCACTATTTTGTGAAGTCTTCTCATTGTTCAGTGATATTAAACAAGCGATAGAGGAGAAATCAGTATCGTTCGATGATTTGGTATCTAATGTGCTATCAATCCACTTTTAACTGAGCAATCAATTCTCTCATTTCCTGTCTCGTCGGATTTTTCGGAAACAATTGCGTCGTCGTCAGCAAGCAGTACGGCCGACTCGCTGCTGAGTAAACATGGGCGCTTTCATCAATGGCGGGAAGCCACTACAAGACGTTAAAATGAACTCTGCTAAGAGGCTTGCTATATATATATATATATATATATATATATATATATATATATATATATATATATATATATATATGTACACACGTGTATACATATGTATATATGTATGTATGTACGTATGTATGTATATATATATGTTTTTATATATATATATATATATATATATATACCAGGCAACAACGTTATAACTGCTTATGCAAGGGGTAAAGAGATAAAGTGCTCGACGTTGATCAATTTCTGTGGGATGCGCCATGGATTCGGCCCATTCGTAGCATCGTAGTGGTGATTGAATACATATTTGGCCTATACAATGACTTGTGAGAAGCCCACCGATCTATCAAAACAGCGTTTTTATCCTCCTGGACAAGTCCGACAACAGTTTGTTGATTGCGGGAGGACTGGGAAATTGTTAGCCTGGGCGCGAGTTTGAACCAAAAGCCATTTGGGTGTTGTAATGGAGCTCTGCGCCACACGTACCCATGGTAGTAGTAACCTAATAAAATGTTATATTTGTAATTAACACTGAATTTTGCAGCACAGAAAATAGTGAATGTTAAACAGTCTCGTTTAAGATCATACAGTATTGTTTTTACCTCAGCAGACAAATTCGATACCGATTTTCCAACAACTGGGTCATGCCGAGACGCTGGATCAAATTAAGAGCCTTCCAAGTTACATGTACTTACTGCGTAACATGCACTCATTCGTCATTTACTAGGAACCGTTAGGGTAATGCATCTATAACGAAGGAAATAATAATAGTCGGCTATGAGCTTATTATAACGGATGGTTTTTTTTTCTATTTTTAATCGCTTTCTTAATTTTCTTGGTACTCATACACAAATTTAACTTTCCCTTTGTTTATCACTTTGCACTTTTTTTCTACCAAATCATTTCGTCAAATCGAAAGTCTGTTTGTAGTAGTCTAAAAAGCGTACTGTACGTGGGTTCAATAGTCGCACTGTTTTGTTGTGGAAAAAAGCTCGAGACTCGGAGTTTGTTTTACCAATGTGGCGCTATGTAGAAGCGACTTAGCACTAGTCACAAGTGCTCGGCACACCGAGTGTTTAAACATATTTCGTCAATATCAAACACTAAAGCACATAGTGAAATAGTCGTTAGCTATCGATAAACTGAGAACAAAATAGTTGAGAAGGAAATTACAATGTATAACTTTTACTTACTGTCAGTTCTTTTTTTCATGGCATGGTATTACTATAAGATACAACCATAACGATTCTGAGACACGAGCAAAACCTTCGTTCTATACGTGCCCAGTCGCAGCTTCGAAGCTCAGGATGCTTGTGATTGTATTTCACATAACATCCTACCACGAAAAATATTATGCAGTAAAAATTGAGACTTTGTGGTTTCGATTCTAGCTTCAGCTTAGCTGGGTTCAATGCCTATTTGTGCTCTCCAGATCATTCCCATCGACTGGTGATTGTTGGTAGAGTCGCTAGAGTAAAAACCAGGCTGAGAAAGCAAAGCGAGAGCCTCGGTTGGTGTGGTGGATATCATATGAACCCCTGGAAAACTTAATCACGGGGTCGAGCCCCACCTAGGTTTCTGAGTTCAGCTGATCTCTCAGCATCTCTGTGGTTTATAAGGATTCGGTTTTTTTTCTTCACCAAGTCTGTTCTAATATCTACAAGAATTTTTTCGTTCCAAAAACTAATACGTTGAAAACATGCTAGCACTCCCGCATAGGTATTCCCAATGAAAAAAAGAAAACTCCTACAAACATTAAAACCCTACCGATCAAATGGATGCAATGGGCAGAACACTTCGTCGAAGTGTGTAATGCAAGTATACAAGTAACCAAGGAGTCGTAATTAGCTTTCATTTTCTTCCATTTGCGAAGGCTTGGCATAGGCTTTATCAATTCTATGTGTTCTTTCTTCATTGTTTTAGTCTGCGATGTCGTCCCATTCTGCCATTCGACTAATAGCAGGAGTCCTTTTCGACATGGAAGAATCAAAGTGGCAGGGCATGAAACTTACCTCTGGCGTATGTTCCGCAGGCGCCGTCGACTGCCTTCGGTGCCGACCTTGAACTGCCTTGGTACGGCAGTCTCGGGATAACAAGGGAGAACATGTTTGGCAAACAATTAAGAAGGAAGACAAATTCTGAAGCCACGGATAGGCTCACACTCGAGCATCTCTATAGATAATGTTTGCGAGACAGTGAAACGAATGGAGGAAATTCCGGCAGCAGCTTGAAATGTGAGGAAGGCCGTCAGAATATCTAATGAACTCATCAGACATTCACGTGTCAGCACAGACGATGTCTCTTCGGTGATTGACTAGCCGAGCTTTTACTCGAAACAAAGCCTTCAAGTTAACCCTCCAGGATGGGTCGTCTGGCATTCCAATGAAAATCCTTCACCTCTTTGTGTACATGGAAATATTAGATATTCCGGCGTTAGAAATCATCGTTAACTGTAGTTACGTCATCTTTATTTATAAAAAAAAACTCACCGTAGTTTTTTTTGATAAGTCAAAAGTCAACCTCAACAGTGGGCTTACCTTTAGGATATAACGTCGTGCGGTGGCATAAGATCGAATTGGAAACCAAAATATTCGCTAAGCGACGAACTTATATTGCCTAGACTGAGATTATTTTCACTTATTTTGGAGTAATCTACTATTTCATTAGGGGTTGTTTGCCTGAGTCGTTGAGAAAACTATTTTTGTGTAGTTTTTTATGATTGGAAGACTACTGATCTTTTTCTAAGTTACGTTGTGTTAATGAAGACTTTATATTCTTTACATAGATTTTGCTGCCGAATATTCTGGATATTATAACTACTGAAAATAGTACGGCAACGGTGCTCAGACTCATTATATATCTTTATGAGTCAATAACAGCAGTGCTGATCTTGGTAATTGTCTATCGAGCGCTTGACATATGTTCATCAGATTGCATAATAAAGTGATGATTGTGCAAGATTGTGCATTAATTATTGCTAGCCTCGGCCTGCCTTTTGACATCTGTTTCAAATAATCACCGCTCATTTAGAAGAGGGATATCATCATTGCCCTTACTTTAAAGTTATTCTTCTCTTCTCTGCTCAACTTTAACTGCTCTTTCTGTTTGCTTAAAGCTGTAACTATTCCGACTTAGAAAACATGAAGTGTCACTCGGTCAGAGCTTTTTTTGCCATTGCAGCTGCAGCTTTGCTGAAAAAAGAAAAACACCGATTACAGTTTTTTCTGTCGTCCATTCGCGACAGATGACAAATTGTCGACATTCGATGATTCAAATGGTAGTGACGTCGCTTTCTCGATGATCTTATTCCTTACAGATTGGTGCTTCAATTTTTCTGGATTCGTTATCTCGTCTCCGTAATGTAGGGTAGAGCTTTTCGTCGGTAGAATTTTTTTGCGTTCATTTCTTTTCTTTCTTCTTGTCGACAACAAAGTTATATATATATATATATATATATATATATATAAAGCTTTGTAAAGTTGTTTAGTAGGGGGTGAGAATTCTTTTCAAGACCAAGTTTCTATTGAAGTGCCTGAAGACCAAAAAGTTACAGTGTTCTTGATGAGTTGTCACGATTCTCAAACATTTCAGCAAACTCCCTCCTTTTTCAAAGCCTATAAAAGATCATATTGGAATACATGAGATAGTGGAAAACGCTAGAAATTCACTAGAGTGTTTCTATTTATTTGAAAATGACCAGTAGTTTAGAGATAACCGGCTTTAATAACGTCTTTCTTGAGTTTCCTTCGATCTAATTAGCCTTTTACATACACAATAAGCTACTTGAGAGAAGTATAGCGCAATAGTTTGATGGTCCCTGCAACACACACCTATTTCTTACTTCGATTACACATAACGGGCAAGCCAGTCCAACATCCCTCCGTGTTCGCCAAATTGGTGTCTAGGAGGATGTCTGCATGACATAATACATCGGTAAGTCGCAAAAATCATTTTATAGACCAAATGCACATTCAGTCACCTTTACCACGCTTAGCGGAGTCAATTACATGACGCAACCCCTAAGAAGTTTATATTTCTGACTGCTTTGTCGTTTATTGAACTATCTCATTAGATATCTCCCAGCCTTGAAGCGTAAGCGCCTCGAAATGCTTTCATAACCTGGGATCTGAGCGACCTCCTGTATCAGATCTGCTCTTTTGCCTCTCCCCTATTACTGGGAAGCGGAATACTCGGATGTTGTTTGCCTTTCAGCAACCAAACATCCTATGTGGTTCTGACTAACGAATGATGGTTCATTAACTGACTAAGGTATAATAAGTGCATACGGAAATTGCCCATCTATCACAGAGAATGACCAGAAAGCGTTCTCAACGGAGGAATTGATTGACTCATCGTTAATGATTAATGTTGTGGTGAATACCTAGCTGTAATGGTGACATTTCCTTTCCATTCAAATAATAAAAGTTTAGTTGTTCTGCAATTGGATATTTTTGGATGCACTACTTGATATTTTGATCAGTTGAATATACTGTTGGATATCTTGATAAAAAATGAAAGGCAGTCTATGAAGTTAAATTAATTTTTTTGTGAATCTGAACTTTTTTCTCTGACATTTGAAGTTATTTTTAGTGGGAAGTAGGAGCCATGCTGAAAAGAACAATCTGTGGGCCGTAGTTGACATCCTGCTTTCTAGATCGACATTTCCGGACTACCTCTGAAATTATTGGATTATGTTAGAAAAACGTGATTCAGTTTCTCAGTGCGGAATACGGTTATCACTCAGTGGTTTGGGGTCTTGCTATCTACGAAACATTTCAGGAATGTTTCCGGAACGATGTCTGAAAGCGCAATGTTCCGTGGTGTTTCATCCAGAATGTCCACCGGACTCACGGCAAGTGATGTTACCACCACCACACGGCGAGTGCTGCGGTCGACCAGGGACTTGTCACTGTGATCTTCAGGTGATTTCTGTGTTAAAAAAATGGTTTTGTATATTTTTTAGATATAGAATGGATTTTAAACAACCTCTTCACCTGTTTCGCAGAAAAAAACGAGGTTGAGAGAAAAATCCTATGCGCTGTTAATATCGTTCTTCCATCTGTTTTTTTTCAACTGCTTTAAAATAAACCATGTTTTCCTTTTTCAACATCATTTTTTTTAGTGAAAATCTGTTTCACGGTCTTAATCGATTCTCTTTCAGAAATGTGAGGCATTCGTTCCCATCTGTGAGAAAGGCATGGAAAGGGTATTGGTAAAAGAAGGCAGTCACCAACCCGGCTCATGCTGTGATGTGTTTGAATGCCGAAAAAAGGTGAACAGAGCATTGATATGATAATTTAACAATGTGTTGGGTAGATAGGAGCGTAATTACACCACTGAAGTGAAAAACAACTGGTGTTCTCTTCTAGTATGCAACTGAAGCTAAACTAGGTCATGGGAATATTGCATAATTCTGTGTCGTAGATGGCACGTACTCATTTTCTGGCTGCGAGAATATACGAGCTTGTTAAGAGCCCATCGCATGTCTTCATTACCAGTCAACATTTATTCGTTTGTTGTCGACGTCTAAATTTAAGGAGGGGAGTGCAGTATCGCATTTCTATTATTCTCCATTAGGGAAGCTATGCGATTTTTGTTCGCTGTTTTCACAGTTTACCACTTTGTTCTGAGATTTTCTCCATGAAATCATTAGCCATCCTATGTAGTAGATGTCTGGCGTTCTTTGGCAGTGTTTAAGATTATTTACCAGAATGAATCTTTTTGCAGTAATTTGAGAAGAACCTAAACACCTGGCACTAAAAGGTTGGAGGAACTGGTTATGTGCGATGAGAGTTAAGCTTAAGAATGCGCATATTGAATGCTGAGGCAGAATATCTAATGCACTTTCCATAAACGTGATAAGACTTATCTCTTGAGAGTCCAATTTTAACTAACTTCGTTCTACTTTGTTTCGAGGGGGTTAAATGCTAAAACAGAAGATTAGGTGAAAGGTTAATTCGACGAGGTGGATTCAAATTGCAAAGGACGATTAGAAGGCTATATCGAAACGAAATCAATGTCTTATATCCATGTTGTTACATCGTTTCTGACACCATTTGAATGCCTTGAGATATACCCACGCATCTTCAAGATGAATGTGGAATGGAGATGAGTATCCAATACGAAGAATACAAGAGGATTGGAAGATCGAATGGTCTTCAGGGCTGAACCGAGGACGACGTGAATGTAATGAACGAAGCTTAGGGAACATGAAGTTACTGAGACAAAAAGACAGTCGCATGAGATAGTTGATCCTACCCAACAAGAAGGAAGCGCTAAGCAATAACAAGCGCTCATTAATTGTCGGTTTCTGCTGTCACATTTACATTCATTTTAATATGTTATACTTGCAGTAGATTCTTATTGGAACCGTCCTCACATATCGCTGTGCGGAATGTTTTTTGTTATCTTGCAGCAGTTACCTGTAGAAGCATCGGAGGCCCAGGTGGATTTGGATGCAGCTCCTCATTGACAAATTTGATTCTTGTGGAGTTTAGTTTCTTCTAGAATCTTGAGATAGCTATGTTAGAACGCTCTTTGGTCTTCGACACATGCAACCGTCTCCTGTTGTGGATCGACGAGATTCTTCTGTCGTTCGACCATTCTTCTTCAAGGCAACGGCAATACCTACGACTAGTGGGCAGATGTCGTAACAGAAGAGAATCCACACCCGTTATGCAAGTAACCTTTATGCCACGACATGGATATGAGGTCGAAACCTTGACCAGTTATCACTGGAATATAATCACAATAAGCATTTGTTCCCATGGATCTTCCTCATATGAGGGATCTAGAGCCGGTTAGTGGCGAGGCTACGTGCAGGGCCCCCACATGGCGGATAGGGGGTTGATCGCGGGCCAAAAGCGAGCTTTGCTTCCTGAGACGCAGGTATCCAGAGGATGGGCTCCTGTTCATGCTGCAAGATTTGGAACATACTTTCCGTATTTACGAGGCGTATTCATGCATGCCTCCCAATGGTTTAGCGCCTCGTCCTGGCTGGGAGGTGTTCCTGGGTGTCGCACTGCGATGTACAGCAGGGTGATTCGTCTCCCCCGGCAGGGTCTCCAAGCTGAGAAGGAGTCCGGCGTTTCCATCAGGAAGCCTAACTAAGAGTAAGATCCACATGGGCTGCGACTGCATGTGGTGGTGAAGACCCGCAGACCTTGGCTAGGGATTCCAGGGAACCACACGGCTTAACCAGCAAATCTCCGAACAATGGTGATTGTGCTGGGGCCCGCGCAACCAGCGAGGACGAGCCGTTTCAAGTATCGAGTAAGTCGTATTCATCCATGCGTGTGGGGGCGCTATCGTTTATGTGGATTACATTCTACGAGTCAATTCGGCTAAAAGCCTGTAATCAAGCAAGAGCGAAGTATATGGGAGGCGGTTAGGAGTCCCCTCTAACAAATAAGCCTCTATGTCCACTCTGGGAGAGACTGGCAAGCTACCCGCGAGTATATCCAGCACTGATGTTCAAAGCCCAGCAAGCTATACTTATTTGGATACTTGGACGGTCCGTCTTCACGAGCTGTGCGGACCCCAGCACATATGCCATTCGTTCCTTGCTCTTGCAATTGTAGTCCACAGTGGTGGTCTTGTTCGAGCATGGTAGCGCGTGCGAGTCTCATACCGTGATCTGTAAAACAACTGCAGCTGCGGGTACAGTTGATTAACTTTGTCTATGAACACGTCCGCCCAACGTGTAGGTGGTAGTCCTAGGGGGACGTTTGCATTCTCTTGGAGTCCATTCCACTGTTCTTTTCGTCAACCTGTCGTCTGTTCTTCTCATTATGTGACCGGCCCATCTATGTTTCGCTATCGATGTATATTCTCCTGGATCTCGAATATGTGACAGATTTTGAAGGTCAGAGCTTCATATTCCGGCTAGATATTGAGAGAGGCGGTTATATTTCAGAAGACATCGCTCAAGTGCTCTGTGAGTAGTGCGAAGCATTCTTGACGTGGTCGAAAGCATCAACCCACGTCTCTGCAGTATGAAAGAGCGCTGGGAGAACCGTTGAGTCGAAAACGTGAGCGCGGACTTTCGAGTCCTTCAGTTTGTCGGTGGCTTTTTTGAGAGACCCGAATGCGGCCCTAAGCTGCTCTCCTTCTATCTAGTTCCTCCTTCATGTTGTTTTCCATGTTCATTGGTCGCCCAAGGTGTACGCACGAGGTGGTCTCTGCAATGAGAGAGCCATCCAGTTCAATTTTTTTCGCCTTCGCACCATGGGTTTTTTCATGAATTGGGTCTTCATTCAATTTATGCGAAAGTCTGGTCTTTTTCCCCCGCTTCGTTGAGCTTGTAGATCATCATCTCTGCTTCGCTAGTACCTCCTGAGAAGATGATAATGTCGGCGGTAAAACGAAGATTTGATAGGAATTTTCCATCAATACGTATGCCTTCCTCATCCCAATCGAGTGACTACATTATCCACCGCAGTTGCGGCACTGAACAGCTTTGGCGTCATTGTGTCGCCCTGTCGAACCCCTTTTCCTATGGGTATGGTAAGAGGTCGATGGAAAAGCTGTATTTTCGCAGTGCAGTTCCGATAACAGCCGGACACAGTTCTTATGTAGGACGGGTCATCTCCTTGGTCGACGAGCGCTGATAGGATTGCTTTCTTTTCGACACTGTCAAACGCTTTTTTTATAGTTGACAAAGGTTAGCACTAGAGGCAAGTGGTATTCCCGACAAACTTCGATGACCCTGGACACGGTTTGGATGTGGTCCATGCAGCAAAATCCTTTTCGAAATCCTGCTTGCTGGACTGGTTGCGCCTCACCGAATGTCCTTGATATGCGCGAGAGGATAACCTTTCGTGAAGAGCTTGCAGAGTACACTCAACAAGCATATGGGACGATAGTTACGAAGATCCCTTTCGGTCTCCTTTCTTGGGCAGGATGACCGTGCGCGACGTCCACCACTGGTCTGGGATTTTTTCCCTTTGAAGGTAGGCTGTCGTATGATTTGCGAGAAGTTCATGTGGATTGTGGTCTCCAGCTCTAAGGAAAATCGGCGGTGACATTGTCTGGTCTTGGAGCTGTGCCTCTTTTCATGCTTTCTATCGCAACTCGAACCTCTGACGGAAGAATTCTACGTGGTTATTCTTCAGCGGGGATATTAGGATCTGGGACGGTGATTGTGGAACGGAAAAGGTTGGTGTAGAACGTTTCCGCTATTAAATTCCATATCATGGCGGGAAGTCATGACGATCCCATCTTCGCTCATGAGGGCTGACAAGAGATCATTGTAACCACACAAGTCCCGACGGCATTTTTTTCAGACTGCTTCTTTTCTCTGCTGCTTCCAGTAGTTTCTTCTGCCTGTACCATTGTAGATCTTCTTGCAGAGCTCTTTTGCAGGTGACATTTATTAATAATCATGTTAAACGTGTTGCAGTAGGATCAAGCTTCAGTTTCCTTCTCTTTTCGAGCAACTCTTTACTATTGATGGAGATGCGATCCGGCCTTTTTGCTTGAGGAACTGAGGCGAATTCGGCACAGCTTTTCAGTCCTTCGACATGCAGCTCGTAGTCTTCGGTTGGGTTTTTTTTAATCCGCCAGTCACGTTTGGATAGGACTTCGTTCAGAATGTTCTCGTCGTATACAGCTAGACTTTTTCCTCGTCGTCGATGAAGACAGTTCTTTTTCAGCTTGCGGCTGAATCGAATCTTCGTGCGAAGAAGGCGGTGATCGGAACCAGTACAGAATGACGGGACTACCGATGTGTCAAGTGGGCACCATCCTCTGTTTGTCAGAATATGGCCAATCTCCGCATGAGTCATGCCGTTGGGAGACTCCCATGTCCAACGGAGGCTTTCTTTCTTCGGGAAGAACGAGTTTCCATGGAAGAGACGTGCAGCTGACAGGAGTCCTGCGAAATGGTTCCCATTCTCATTTCTTTCTCCTGATCCAAAATTTCTGATCCTGTATTCGCCGTTGTTGGCCTTTCCTATTCTGGCGTTGAAGTCTCCCGACAACAAATTTGTAATATTCTTTATCATTGCGGATGACTTCCTCCAACTGATAGTAGAACGCATTTAATTCGTACTCATCAACTGCGTCGATCGGTGAGTAACAGTTGATGACAGTGATCTTCTTATGATGCGACAGTTGAAGACGGAGTACAGCTATGCGAGGGTAATAAAGGATCTCGTATGAATCGACAAGATGGACAATGGACGGGTGCGACGACAAAGCATATGCCGCCGATATTTCGTGACGGGACCCTTTTCTCCACGGATCACAAGGGTCCCTCTGTTTAGTTGGCGTGTGTCGGTCTTCTTGATTTTTGTTTCTTGTAATGCGGTTACGTGAAATTTAATGCGATCTGCAGCTACAAGAAGGGCGTGAAGATCGGAGTCTATGGAGAGTTTTCTGGCATTATACGTGCATAGTAAGAAACAATTTCCACGGCTTGTCGTTCGTGTGTTCGTGAGATCCGGTTCCAATGATGCCCTGCGTAACCCGAGATCTTCTGGCCTCTCACCGGTTTGTCTCACCGCCTGACGTCGTACACGGGAGCAACCGATGTGCGGGGTACTGAGGCTGGGTTATTGCTGGTCGTGCAACTTGGTCCTCCCTGGAGTTCTGACTTAACCTTGCAAGGGCGCATCCAGGTCTTCACCACGATGCGGATCAGAAGGGAGATATGTTTTCGGCGACGAATCCTTCGCTCGGTCTTCCTACTAGCTGATTCAGAGAGAAGTTTTAAAACCGAAATCAGAAAGTAGAAGCTGAATCCGCAAGCTATACATAGCTATCAAAATGCTAAACACAGTAAAAGAAATGGACCTCATTCCCTGACCCGAGCGAGCTCTCTATTCGGCAGCGTTGGCTAGGACTAGTACAGAGAGGCTGCTGCAATCTCAGGACCATCCTAAGCTACCTAAATCGCAAAGGACTAAGGTGACGATTCGTACCTACAATGCATGCACACTTGCATCCGAGTCCTCGATAGAAGACTTGATCATGCAAGCAAGAAGGATAAGGTACGATCCGCCTGGCCGAGACGAGACGACGCCACCCATTCAACGCCGTCTATGACACCGAAGAAGAACTGTTCCTCGGAACATGCGTCAGTAGAGGAGTCGGCAGCGTCGGCGTTCTCGTCAACACGAGTTTGTCCATGAACATCGATTCATTCGAACAAATTACAATCCGACTAGGCCGTTTACGATTGAAGACTGTGTATCAATATAGTCTTTTACAATCTTCGTCGTTTACGCATCGACAACAAGCTATGATGAAGAAGAAATTGAAGCGTTCAATGTGGATTTGGAGAAACTTCACAGAAAAGACCATACATTCTTCAAGGTCATCATTGGAGATTTTAGTGCTAAGAATGGAGCAAGAAGAACGTCTGAAGAATGTCACATTGGGACCAATGGATTAGAATAGAACGAACAGGGTGAGCGGCTCTCTGAGTTTATCATGACGACCAAGACCACCCATGGTAACTCGCGATTCCAAAAGCCCCAACCTCAATGCTGGACGTGGGAGTCTCCCAGTTGAGAGTACCATAACGAAATAGACCACATCGTAGTAAATAGAAGGTTTTGCCTAACCGATGTCGCTGTTGTCTCAAAATTCTACACGGGATCAGCCCATCGCTTCCTTCAAACAAGATTCTATTTCTCGCGCAGAAGAGAAAAAAGCCGCTAAATTCAAAACCAGAGTCCCAGAACCACCATTAACTGGGACTTGTACAATTTATTAGTCGGTTGTTGGGAAGATGCCGTTGTCGATAACATCGATGAGGAATACGATCGGCTTATTCAACATCTTCAAGTTAGGGCTATTAAAGCTCAGAGTTCGAAATCACAAAGAGACGTCGTCTCCAGAAACATTCGAATTGATACGCCACCGTGGAATCGCGCGAGCTGCAGGCAACCGCGATCTAACGTCCGAACTTGCAAAACAATACAGACAGGCGATAAACGAAAATCTTAAGGAGAGAAGAGCAGCAGTTGTGGTCGAAGTGTAGAGGCTGAGAAAAGCATTCGCAAAGCCCACCGAAGCTTCGCCAATTAGCGTTTCTCCATTTCGAAATCCAACATGTTATTTTGCCGATGAAAAGTCGAACGCCACCAGGTCTGGAAATGATAAGACTTGAACTCGTGAGGAGCCTAGCGCCAGTCTTCGTAAACACACTGGCTCGGTTGTTCACACGTTACCTGTCTGAATGCAAGGTCCGTATTCAATGAAAAACCAGCAAAACCGTACTATTGCTCAAGAAAGGCCATGTCATGCGAACATTAGAGTGGGACAACGTGGGAATGAAAGTTGATGGTCGGCAATTACACCATCTTCGCTTTGCTGATGATATCGTTCTTATAACACTACTTATCTGATATAGCGGTAGCCCTCCGCGGGTCATTGTATAGCTGGTTGTCGCATAGGTATTGTATTCAATCACCTCTAACGATATTTAATGAAGTCGAATGCATGGCGCCTAACTTAGGGATTGATGAGTTCCAAACACTTTGTTCTTTTTATTTGTAATAATTTTTATGTAGGCTATATTACTAGTTATGAGAATTACGTACGAAGTTGCGAAAAATTGGAAACGTTTAGTGCAAAATTCAAGGAAAATATTTTCGTGTTCAAAAAGTGTTCCACCTCATGAAAGAAATTATTGTAGAACTTCGTTGCGAAGCAGTGAGGTGTCCATCGCAGGTATTCGACGAGGACGAAGGTGTAGAGTGTCCAGCGGATAGTGTACGTCCAGCGGAACACGTACCACATGGCCTCTGTTGTCCAGTTCGGCCTGGGTAATGCTTCGAACTATTTCTTTCATATTTATGAAACAAATTGTTTTATTATTGTACCATTTATTTATTGAAAAAAGGTGAAGATTTCAATGTTTGTTGACATGAAACTAATTTAGATGCCGTTGTCGCGCCGCCGTATGTCGTCCGGCCGTCTGCGAGGAAGGGAAACGTTTACACATAATCCGTAAAGGTACGGGAACTCCAGGACGATGTTGTGATGAATGGACATGCGATGACGATCTACAACCTCTGGTACATAGTAGAACTGTTGAATTCCCATTATGACCACCCGCTTTGTTGCAGAATTCTTAAAAAGTGCATTTTTTAATAACTAGTGGAGTTTTTGAGCTTTAGTTTTGGACAGTATGGCTGCGGCTCAAGTGACCTGCCGGAAGAGAAGCTTCGAATACTCCATTTGTTTTTTAGAGTGTTTAAAAGTTGATTGAAGTCCTCTTTGATTTTTATGTTATCGTATTAATTATCCGGCACGCTAGAAGATATAGTATTTAAAGAAATGAATAACGTAGACGTTTAGTTGAAACCATGCATCCGTGATGGGAAAACATATTCGGATGGTCAGGAATGGCACACCTCATCGTGTGAGATCTGTCGATGTAAAAAGGGAGTTGCGGTGTGCAGTAAGATGACGTGCCCGAAAACACCTGGTAAGATATTTCTTTTGTACAGGAAAAAAACTGGCTGAGAGACAGGAGAAACGAAGGACCCACATGGTGCGGTGGTGAACCCGTTACGCCCCGCAAAGGGTAACAACGTGTTCGATTCCCACTGTAGACACGTTCAGTCCGGAGTTTTTGCAAACATCTCAGCTTCATTGTCGTTGATTTCTACTTTGTAGTTCACGTTTTTTTTGTCCTTTAAAGTAAATCAGACCCCCTAATTTTCTGGAATCTATGACGTAATAGGAAAAAGTGAATGGTGAATGTTTTTCAGTATATTTACTTGGACGTACCGTATAGCACAAAACGCTTGAAACATGGAAAAGATTTTCTAGCCATAATTGAATAATTGATAGAACCCATGATGAATCCTAATTTCCAAAAGAGACCATAAACCATACTCATCACTTAGTTAATTTTTTTTCTTTTTTACTACCATAGATTTGTAGTCGGGATGGGACCAGTTCATGACTTTAATTGCGTCTCAAATTCTCCCTGTAGAATGAAAGTCCATCTGTATACACCATGAATTAATTTGTGAAAAATATGAACGAGATCCTACTCCCTTCGTCTATCTTCTATGGATTCTTTAAGCACAATGTTCGTGGATTGTGATTCCGGAGGGCGAGTGCTGTCCGATTTGTGTCGGGTGCCAGACAGAAAAGTTGGAGAAGAAGATGAAAAATGAGACATGGCAGAAGGATGATTGTACAACGTATGTATTCCTTTTCAATTTTGCTTGCGTTATTGTTCTTGTATTTTAGGGAATGACCATTGTCCAGACACCGTTTTTGGAATAAAACTGTTTAAAAAATAATATAAAAGTTGGATTTCAGTTGCACTTGTTCCGAATCTGGGACATCCATATGCGTGAAGCACATGTGTCGTACCGAATGCGAGAATCCACGTAAATTAGAAGGACAGTGCTGTCCTGTGTGTGACGGTTAGTTCACTGGTGTCCCATATGTCACGCACCAATGAATAATGCTTAACTTTTTTCTCTGTGTTGACACTTGCTTTGAATTCTGTATGCAAATCTGCAGAAGTAATTTCCTTAGAGTGCTTGACTGCTGCCTGTTTAATAGATTTTGCATCTTATAACAGCATATTAGGGTACGGATACCACAGTGGTAGTAGTGATGTCCGTCATCACGAGCATGGTTCTAGTTCGATTCCGCTCCAGGCCAACCAAGCCTCTCATCCCTCCGGGGTCTGAAAATTGGCACCGGACTTGTCTGGGAGAAAATCACTCTCTGCAATACAGTTGGGAACGCTCCAGCCCGGCTATCTCAGCACTCCAGGGAGAATTGCTCGACCAGCATTCTACGATATTCGAGTTGAAATGAAAATCGTCAAGCAGCAATCAAAGCCACACGTAAAAATTGGAAGATCTTCGTGGGCATCGGGTATGAGGAAACGAATCGAATGTGAGAAGTGCTGGGATCCGCGCAGTAGACGTGAAGACACTTCATATAAAAAAAAACTGCACATTCAAATTACTGTCTATCCTTTAACGACCTGTAAACATTCCTAATTTCTGGATTCTTATGAAGCATTCGTTTTTAGTCCATGTTCATTTACCTTCAATGATGCTGAGACATTTGCAAAACTCCGGACCGCAGGTGTCTGCGGTGGGGAACGAACGCGCCATTGTCCTTTCTGGGGAGTAACGCGTTCACCACCGCACTATGAGGTTCCTTCGTTTCGCCTGTCTCTCAGCTAGCTCCATCGATCCCGCTGACGGGTGAATGCTGATGGCAATGATCGATAAAACTAATTGAGAGACAGGCGAAACAAAGGACCCGCATGGTGTGGTGGTGAACGCGTTGCTCCCCAGAAACGACAATGGCGCGTTCGTTCCCCACCGCAGACACCTGCGGTCCAGAGTTTTGCAAGTACCTTAGCATCATTGAAGTTATATTTCGAAATATACCCTGCCATAAAAAAGAGTAGGTAGTAAATAATAAGTCAAAAGTGTTTATTTATTTTTTTGCTTCACTCATCTCACATGAGGTTTAAAGAATTCTACTACTTAACTGGTTTGTGTTACATAAGTTACTGAAGAAATGCATCTTCTGAATCTAATAATATTCAGAGCCATTGCTGTTGACAATGCCAGTGGCTTGTCCTTCAATCGAGCACTGTCCTTTACGATGTGAAGCCGGCCTTCAACGGGACGAACGTGGTTGCTTCCAGTGCGAATGTGTGCCATCTACTCGACCTGACCGATGTCCAGAACTTTCTGAGCATAATTGTGACAAGTAAGTGAAGAAAAAAAAGCGGCGAGTGGGGCTGTTGAAGTGGTGCCGATCATCATGAACATGGTGCTGGTTCGACTTCGCCTCGGGGTCATTAAGCCTCTCTTCTCTCCACGGTTGGGAAATTTGTAGCAGACTTATCTGGGATCGGCTCACTGTATGCAGTCCAGATGAAAACGGTCTAGCCAGGTTACTTCAGGGTTACAGGGAAATTTGACACGACCAGCGTTCAACGTTCAAGACGTTCGTTGGTTATGGATGCGAGGAAACGAATCGAATGCAATTGCTGGGATTCACAGTAGATGTGAAAGACGAGTCGTGTAAAAAAAAGTAATTACAAACAACCGGAGCAAAAACAAACTGAAATACTTAAAATTGATAGGGAGTACAGAAGAGCAGAAACACTTTTCTCTATTTGACGGATCATTGCATCTAATTGTAATTAAGCGAGCTAGTTTGAAGGGGACAAGAAACGGTTCTCTAAACGATTGATGTGGGAACAAAACGTGAGCACGTATTAGGGAGAGCTGATTAGATGTCGGTGTAAATTATTTAGAATGCAGTGTCATAGACAGTTCAATAAAAAGATTTTTGCATAATAGACTGTGGGACCTTTGCCTCCTCATCGTGGTTGGGAGGTCTTCCTGGGTGTCAGACTGCGATGTACAGGTGGGGGGTCCATCCTCCAGGCAGGGTCTCCCAAGCTGAGAAGGAGTCTGGCGTTTCCATCAGCCCTAGCTAAGAGTAAACCAGTACCAGGATCCACCACCGTCCCTGGTATCAAAGTCACATGATGGCAAATCTCACTCTGATCCACAAAGGCTGCGACTGCCTGTGGTCGTGAAGACCTGGGGCAGACTTTGGCCAGGCTGACATCGGGATTCCAGGGGAACCACTGTGGCTTAACCGGCAAATTTACGGAAAATGGAGATTATGCTAGGGCCCACACAATCAGTGAGGACAGACCATTTAAGTGTTAAGTAAGTAAGGCTGGGGGGACGCCCGTAACGTAGTTGTTAGAGGTGCCTTGCGACACCGTGGTCTTCGATTCAGTCCAACGCCCAGTGAAAACCGAGCCGTCTATCCATCCGACATAAACAAACTAGTTCAAGATCCCTTACGAGGTATAAAAACACTAATGTAATTCATCGGTATCTCGTGGAAGTCGTTCTATATGCTAAACGCAAATTCATTCAATCTCTACGATGCTACGAAAAGAGTGAAATGCCCGAATACATGGCGCATCCCTAAGGTGCAGATCAACACTGAACACTTTATCCTTTTATTACTAGAGCTGTATCACCTGCACGACCTGTAGTCCCGTTGGTCGTCGAGTGGCTCGAGCGGGCGCCAGTAAATCTTCCATTTTTTCCCCTGTCGCTTGCAAGAGTAGCCCAGTGGGTTCTGCTCGCTCTAGGGACTCGTCGAGCATTATATCTTTCTTCTAGGGTCTTCGTGAAGAACTCTGACCATCGGATCGGTGGTCTTCCTGCAGTATGTTTGGCATCCCGAGGAATCCAGTCACTAACGGCTCTTGTCCATCGGTTGTCATTCATGCGCATTACGTGTCCGGTCCCACCTTATCTTCGATTGTTTGGCGTACAGAACGGCATCCTTGCTTTCTGAACGTTGACACAGCTCGGAGCTTCGGATCCCTTCCCTTACTTGTGTGAAACGGGATACCCCTAGTATCGTCCTTTCGACTACGCGTTTAATAACGCTGAGTGATCTCTCATCCTGCTTACGCAGCGACCAAGTTTCTGACGCATACGTTAGGGCAGGAAGTACGGTTGATTCGAAAAGGTGGGCACGGGAGTCGGGTGTTCCTTGTTCTTTCACTACATCCTCGATGCTCTTGAAAGCACCCCAGGCCTCTCGTTTCCTTCTGATCAGCTCTGGAGCTAAGTCGTTCATCATATTGATTTCCCAACCTAGATAAACATAACTAGAGCATTCAGAGATATTCGCTCCGTTGAACGTGAATGGAGCATACGAAACCAATCCGTTCTTCATGAACATTGTTTTTGTGACATTTAGTTGAAGACCAATCTTTCCACAGACTTTATCAAAGTCGGCAAGCATACGTTCCGCTTGGCTAATGTTTGGTGTTATAAGGACGATGTCGTGAGCAAAGCGAAGATGGTGTAACTACCGACCATCGATTTTCCACTCCCATATTAGCCCATTCCAATGTGCGCATGACGTTCTGGAGGGTGCCGGCAAATAATTTTGGCGAAATTGTATCACCTTGCCTTACCCCTCTTTTGACATCAATGATAATATCGTCGTAGAATGGTGATAGCTTGGTTGTGAAATTTTTGTACAGCTCACGAAGAATCTTTATGTACTGAGTAGGGACTCCTTGACTATCAAGGGCTTCCGTGACTGCTTCTATCTCAATTGGATCAAAGGACTTTTGTAAATCGATGAAAGTGATATAGAGCGGTCTTTTGTACTCTCGCGAGACTTCAGTGAGTCTTGTTATCGTGTGAATGTGGTCCATCGTACGAAATCCTTTTCGAAAGCCCTGCTTGCTCACATGGCTGTCCTTCATCCAGTGTTCTGTCAATCCTGTTTGTGATGACTCGAGTGAAAAGTTTGTGGACGACAGACAGCAAGCAGATTGCGCGATAGTTGCCGATATCATGTCGATCACCCTTCTTGAACATTAACACGGTCTTGCTGCTCTTCCACTGAATGGGGATCTTGCATTCAGACAGGTAACGTGTGAAGAGCCGAGCCGGTGTGCTTACGTGAACTGGAGGAAGGCTCTTCAGGTGTTCTGATCTTATCCTGTCCGGACCTGGTGCTGTTCGATTTTTCACCGACGAAATGGCATGTCGGATTTCGGAAGGGGAGAACCGGTGGTACAATATATCCATCCTCCTTTATTTCAAATGACGGAAGGTGGACGTGGCTATCGACGAGGTCTGAGTAGTGTTCGTGAACGATTTTCTCCATTGGCTTTCTGGACTCTGTTAGTGTTCCGTCTAGGGCGTCGGAGTGCAATCATCTTGATCATTAATTGGCGAAGCTTCGGTGGGCTTTGCGAATGCTTTTCCCAGCCTCTGCAGCTTCGACCAACGCTGTTGCTCTTCTCTCTTTAGATCTTCTTTCACCGCCTGTCTGCATTGCTTTGCAAGTTCGGACGTTAGTTCGCGGTTGCCTGCAGCTCGCGCGGTTCCATGCTGGCGTGTCAGCTCAAATGTTTCTGGAGACGTCTCTTGGTGACTTTCGAACTCTGAGCTTTCATAGTCCTACCGTGAAGATGTTGAATGAGCCGGTCGTATTCCTCGTCGATCTTATCGACAACGGCATCTTCCCAACAGCCGACTATTGAATTGAATAAGTCCCAGTTTGTGGTGGTTTTGGGACTTTGTCTTTTGAATTCGGCCGCTTTTTCTCCTTTCGGCGTGAAATGAATTCTTGCACGAAGGAGGCGGTGGTATGCTTCTATGTAGAATTTTGGGACAACAGCGACATCGGTTAGGCAAAACTTTCTATTTACAATGATATGGTCTGTTTTGTTATGGTACTCTCTATTGGGAGACTCCCACGTCCAGCGTTGAGGGTGGTGCTTCTGGAATTGCGAGTTACCATGGGTGGTCTTGGTCGTCATGATAAACTCAGAGAGCCGCTCACCTTGTTCGTTCCATTCTAATCCATGGGTCCCAATGTGGCGTTCTTCAGACGCTCTTCTTGGTCCACTCTTAGCACTAATATCTCCAATGATAACCTTGAAGAATGTATGGTCTTCTTTGTAGAACTTCTCCAAGTCCATATAGATTGCTTTGACTTCTTCTTCGTCATAGTTTTATGTCGGCGCGTAAGCAACGAAGATTGTCAAAGCCGGTATTGATCCACTTCTCTTCAATCGTTAAAGTACGATTCGGATCGCTTGTTGCTTGAATGAATCGACATTCGTAGCCAAACTCGTGTTGACAAAAAACGCCGTTGCCGCCGACTACTCTGCTGTCGCATGTTCCGAGGAACATTTCCCTCTCCGGTCTAATAGACGACGTTGAATGGGTTGTGTCGCCTCGTCTCGGCCTGGCTGATGACGTCGCACCTTATCCTACTTGCTCGCATAAGCAAGTATTCTATCGAGGATTCGGATCACTAGAGGCAACCACTCAAAATGCAAGAGATAGTGAAGTGACTTGCAGAATGGACTTTGATGCGCGGTTTTTTTACCTGTATATGCTTCTTCTATTTTGTTTAAGACAATGTGCACACGGATATTTGAACGATGCCAGTGGCTGTGTGGTTTGTAAATGTGCGAAGTGTCCGCCTTTACATCAGTGCATGAAGCATTGCCTCTACGGCTACGAGACGAACTCGGTTGGATGTCCGGTCTGTAAATGCAGAGGTAAGTAAACGATCTAAAGCACTGCGGTGCGATTCAACATTGTCACTATGAAATTACTTTTTTCGACATAGGAAAGAAATGTAAATAAAAAGTAACAGTCGTTTGTATTCCTATAGTGCTAAAGAATAGTTACAAAAAGTTTCATCTCTGGTCTGGGTATCTTTTGGAACCTTTTTTTCAGATAAGTGCTAGAAGTCTTCTGCCCTTCGGGCTTTTTTTGCTTTTTTCTTTGGATTTCGATGACTTCATGAGCAAAAAAAAAGTCTCGATATTCTTGTTGAGTAAACACGAGGTGTTACTTTATTCTTTATTCCGTTAAAGCTCACGTTTCGGCGGATTTCGCCTTCCTCAGAGCCTGGGAAGGTCAAGTTGGCAGCAATCTGCCCGGCCAAACACCTCCATAACCAGACAGAGAAAACGCTAAACCAAGATTTCAACCATATTGAACACAGAATAGCCTCTTTGCACACTCACCGCTTTCTATGAGTCTTCCACTGAGTATGTCGCGTGGAGACCAACCGCACATAATTCACGTGGAAGCATAATGTGCCCCTCCCATCAGAATAACAGGCTTATATACTGCCCAATATCACGCATGATAATGAGGCATTCTTCCCTGCGGTTCATTTCCGGATTTCTGGAATTAGTCCAGAACAGCTCGGGAGTTTTGCGCGCTTGTGTTCTCGATTCCTGTGTGAGGATCGTGACCCGTGCTTCAAAATCCTCGCCGTTATGTCTCTGGGTCCTGTGCGTGCCTAGTGGAGGAGTATTTAGTTCACGTTTGTCGATTAGGTGTTCTTTTTATGCGGACGCAGAGTGGTCTACCCGTTTCGCCAATGTATTCGTCTCCGTACGCCTTACAGGAGATCAGATAAACTATACCCGAACTCATACAGTCACCGTTTCTTCCATTAGGGCAAATTATGCAATTTTGCATTGCACATGGACGGTCATATGGGCGGTTGCAAACTAGCTGGCGCCTAAGAGTACTCGGTGGCATTTCAACTACGTTTACCGATTCCTCTAAACCCGCCTTTCTTAAGCAACGTTTTATAGCTGCACCTACATCATTTGAGATGACGGATAGGATAAACGGGAGCTTTTTATCCATAGAGTTGTCGTTTGGGGGCCTAGGATTTCCCCTACACCTATCCCGAGCTACAGTTCCCGTAGCCATTCCAAATGGCTATTTGCCGTTCCAAGTTCCGGGACTCCTTTCTCTGCTCTCTTCCCGTGTACACTTTGGTTGCTGTTCGAAACATGTTTCTTACAAGCGTCCTTTTGCGTGCGAAGGGTGAGACGAGAGGTAATGAACAAGTGTGTTTTTGCTACTTGGCTTTCGGTACCATTTCGTAAAGTAGCTACTTTCTGATAGGTTGATCTGCACGTTCAGAAATGGGAGCCAGTTTTCCATCTGTTTCTCTCGGGTGAACTTAATATGCTTTGACTTTTCATTTAGTAACTCAAAACACTTGTCCATTTCCTCTTGTGTTGAGCAAATGACAAAGCAGTCATCAATATATCTATAGTAGAGTAACGGCCCGAGGTCGATTACTGGTGCTTCCACCTCAGACATAAACGCAACGGCAAGACTTGGTGCCAGTCGCTGCCCCATTGCCAACCTTCTCATTTGAGAGTAGTACTTTCCGGACCATCTGAAAATTGAGCAGTTTTGGCACTCCTTTAAGAGTGTCATCAGCTGCTGAATCGAGAAGCCGTACATATTGATTCCTCCTTCGTATTGTATAAGGAGCTCGCGAATGGCTTGCATAGCAGAGTCATTCGACACGTTTGTATAAAAAGGCGGTAACATCGAAAGGCTCCATCACGTACGCGCTGTTGGGACGCGCAGTACGTAGACGGTCCAGGAACATCTGGGTATTCATAAGGGGGGCAAGAATGTGTTTCAACAACTGGGTAAATATTAGGGTTAAAAACCACGTTATCCTATCCGTTGGCCCGTCTACACAGCTAATGATTGGTCTGACCATAAATAACGGTAGACACTTTGATCATCGCTGGATACCAACTTATTGGTTTTGATAAGTAAGAACATGACGGGACATGTCGGTAGGTCAACTTTTAGTCGAGAGATAACAGATGGTTTTAAACCAGCAGCCCTTGCCATTTTGACCCATTCGTGGTTCAATTTTTGCGATCCACTTTTGAACTCCCTCTCAGATGATGGACGGTGAAGTGAAGCATCTTCAAGATGCTTCTTCGTTATCTCAACATCTAACTGATGGGGATATACGACAAACTCTCCACCCTTATCACTAACGGATAGTCTTATGTTTTTCAACCTTACCAGCTCTCGTACCTCTCGCATACCACATTTTTGCACTTCAGTGAGGATTGTGCTGTATCTTTTTCGCGCGATAGTGATCAAGGACTTTGAAAATTTCATTCGTAAACATCCGAAATTTAACATCAACTTCATTATTGGACTCTTGTTGTCTAAAGAATGGCTGAGGAAATGGTGCTATTGGTTGGGCCCACAATTGGTGTTGTTCGTACGTATCTTTTTTTCGTTTCATCTCTAGCTTTTTGCGTCTGCCTATCGTTAGCGCACTTTAAAAAAAGTCTGCCTGGGTCCATCTTCGGAGAAAATTGAAAAGCTTTAAAACTCATTGGAACGATTTTAAGCATTTAATGTCGACTTATCACTGTAATAAATTCGTAGGGACTCTTATATATAGATTGATTCGAAAACTTGTTTCTATATTTTTTTTAATCAATTATGTCCGTGTTTTCAGCATTCTCGGTCGTCGCTCATCTGAATGTTCGATGATTTAGTAATATTGATGATTGCTGTGCGCAAACAATAACATATGGTTTTTGAACAAAAAAAGAAAAGTACATATCATGTAGGAATATACATATATAGCGGGCGCGTGTGACGCAGTGGTCGGAGGCGCCCTGCGACACACTTGGGATCGATCCCCGCGCCCATGGCCCAACAAGCCTTCCATCAGGGGTCGGCATATTGGTAGCAGACTTGTCTAGAAGGATAGCATCACTGGCTCGATACATCGGTAGACCACCGCGAGTCATTGTAAAGGCCAGATATGCATTCAATCACCTCCAACGATGAATAATGAAGTCTGATCCATGGCGCGTCGCTCAGGAATACATCAACGCCGATAGCCTTATCCTTTTCTATATATATATAGCATGGAATGTAATAGATTAATCAGTCTTGGAATTGTTTACACACAGAAACGTCTTCCAAAAGATGAACCTAATTTGTGTTTGGAAGAAAAAAAAGAAACGAAAACTAAAGTGGGATAGAGAAGAGGAAGCTTTACGACTATTTCCTTTTCCATCGATCAGATTAGTGCAAAATTTCTGAAATTTCCTTGAAATAGTGTCTTAGCTTAAAATTCACCCTATTCCATTTCTTACTCCACTGTTCCATTCAATTTGACACTTTTAGAGTTGCACATTTTTTTTGGCGATCTCTTGAGCAAATGCTTGGTCATTATTTAGAGCAGCTTTCTTAACATTCAGCTTTAATAACTCAAAAGACCGACTTTTTATGAACCTCGGCATAGATAGTTGGTATATTCATTTATATGATCTTATAAACTGATCTTCTTTAGCTGATGCGAGATTGGTATAGGTCTTCGCTGTCTTTGTCGTTGTTGTTGGTGTTGTTGGTCGGTGGCTGACGTTTCGGCGATTTCGCCTTCCTCAGAGCCGTGGTGTTACGAGTGGGACATGAGACATGAGGCGAAGATCTATACCAACCTCGCATCAGCTAAAGAAGACCAGTTTATAAGATCATATAAATAAATATATTCTGCTTTAAATTTGCTTTCTCGTCTTTTTTTACAAGCTTACGGCAAAGAAAATGTAGGCAGCAAAGAGAGAAAGGTTGGAATAAATTATTAAAATTTATTCCGAGTCCTGATGTGGTGGCTTACATGGGAGTCATTTAGTGTGAGTGTATTAGAATACAAGCATCGAAGCTGAAAACAATAAAATTGGCAGTTGTTAGTATTATTAGTTAGTATTTTTTGTACCAACTTGGTATTGAGTTAATATTGTCTTAGCGTTATCACTAATTCTTGCATACAAGTTCTATTTTATTGCTGGCGTTTATAGACGAATTCGAGTGGTTTGCAGCAATTTCACAAATTGAAGCAAAATTGACTATTCCGGAGAAGATTGGCCGTTTGGCCGGATGGGACAAATGTCTTTCGCTGAACAGTGGCTCGGGCGTCTTCGTCGAACGTGACGCCGGCGAATGGTGGAGCGACGGATGTCGGCATTGCTTCTGCGAACAGAAACAGGAATACTGCTCGTTGATTTCATGTGCTCCTCGTCCCGACAGTTGTGCTGAAGAGAATTGGATTCAAGAGGAAGGTCAGGTTTGGGACTTATGCCTGTTTTTAAGCAAAAAAAACTTCGGAGTGTTTCAAAAATTTTTTCTATCTTATCTTGAATTTTTTCAAAAGCTTAAACAGCTTTCCTTGTGAAATATAACCACAATGATCCTGAGATATTTGCAAAACTCCGGACCACAGGTATATCACAAAGCAGATGCAGACATTTGCGATCCGGAGTTTTGCGAATATCTCAGCACCATTGTGCTTATATGTATTTCACATCATACCCTGCCATCAAAAAAGAATAGGCAGTACATAAAAAGTGATTACATCTTGCTTTGTTTTCAAGTTTTTCAACTGCTGCAAGCATAGGGTCAGAATTGTTGTTCTTCTTTTCCAGAAACCTCCTCCGCTTTTTAGAGAAATTCAAAATTTTATACAACGTTTTTTTATTGAAACGTGGCAGTGATCGATGGCTAAACTCCCAAGTGCACGGTGAGAATTCAGGAGCTTGTTGTCCATCCTGTGTGACCACGTCGCAAAAACCAGTGCTCGCTTCGAAGCACGAATATACTGTATGCCAATCACCAGGTTCCGGTCGAATATTTATGGGTGAGAAGTCCGTTGAATATTCCTACTTCCATTTGCATCTATAAGTTACACATAACTCTTATGCAACAAGGCCTCGTAACTATCATGCAGTCGTACGGCAAAGTCCTAAACATTCTTACTCTACTAGCCAACTTTTGCGGCTGTCACTACTTTCAATTCCTTCGGTTACCATAGTAGAAAAAAGTTTGTAGGTTATCAAAAATTGGTACTTTCTTTTTACTTCGGTCATTGCAAATAATGGCAGGGCGCTCTATGTAAAGCATAAGGATAAAACATTCAGTGTTGAACAAACTCTAAGCTATACACCACGCCTTCGACTTCACTAAGCACGTCGAGGTCATCGATTTGTTTCTACATTTGGGCTGCTGTTTGCCATGGGTGTGGGTTTAAACCAACATCACGTGTGTAGTTCAGAGTGCCTCTAATCACTGCACCACACGCGTTCTTCAGTGTTCGGTATAGGGAAAAAAAGTGTTGTATATCGTTCCGTTCCCAGCATATTTGATTTCAGACGGCGAAACATGGCAACTGGCGCCATGTGTGTCGTGTACTTGTCGTGTTGGTCACGTTCTATGTCGTGCCGTCGACTGCCCGCCCATCGCCTGCCATCAGCCCTTCATGCACCCAGACGACCAATGTTGTCCACGGTAGGGAAAAAGTCTACCATGCTCACAACGCTGCAGTTGAAAAAACACACTTCATTTAAGCCAAAAAATTTATTGGTGGTGCTCTTGCATATTGTTATTATATTTCTAAACTGACAGAGCAGTTTTTTTGCAGATATGTTGCATTAGGTGACCTATTATTATTATTAGTATTAAATGGACGGATGGGACAGTGGTAGTGATGCCGACCATCATGAATACGGTGCTGGTTCGATCCCGCTCCGGGTTTACCAAAGCTCTCATCTCTCCAGGGTCGCATAAATTGGTGCCAGACTTGTCCGAAAAAAATCACTCTCTGAAACCCAGCATTCTACGTTCAAGATGAAATGAAAATCTTCAAGCAGCTGCTGAAGGAACACGTAAAAAGTTGGAACGTAAAAGTTGGAAGACCTTCGTGGATGATGTATGCGGGAAAAACGAATCAAATGTCAGAAGTGCTAGGATCCGCAGTACAATACGTAGGAAAGATGAGTCGTATAGAAAAAAATCAAGGAAAAAATTAACATCGATTTTCAAACCGATCGTCATTTAACATTGGATTCGAGTGGTGCTCTACTGAAGAAGATTCGTCTCGGTAGGACGGCGAAGGTGCGACATCGAGAAGACGAAGAACTGTGGGCCATTTAATTGGATCATCGGTTCTGATGAACACAAAAACGTCGATAAGTTAGCCGAATAAGACTTGAATAACAACCCAAAAAGGTATTAGGTCCTATGTTGTTCAGAAATAAGTGAGCGTTTTTAACTATATTATTTATAATGTCGTAACTTGCTTCAAACAAAACTTTATTAATCAAAGTAAAAACCGTTTGAATCTACACAGTTTTGCCAACAAGAAAAAACTTCGATTATTCCAGTTGCATAAAATTCTGGTGTTCTTAAAGCGATGAATTTGTTGAAGGCATTTTCTACGTCATCGTGGTTGGTAAAGTATTTCTCGCGCAGAAAGTTGTTAAAGTGCTTGAAGAAATGATGGGCGGTAGGCGAGAGGTCTGTTAAATACGGCGGATGGGGCAGAGTTTCGTACCCAAGCTCGTTCAACTTTTGCAGCGCTGGTTCCAGACGTGAGACCAGGCATTGTTGTGGAGAAGGATTGGTCCTCACTGTAGACTAATGTGGGCCGTTGTTATTGGAGTTTACGGTGCATTTCGTCGATTTGTTGTCCATATTTCCCTTCCGTAATCGTTTCCCCCGGATTCAAAAAGGTGTAATAAATCAGCCCAGCTGCAGCCACCAAATAGCCACCATAACATTTTTTTTGATTCAATTTCGGCTTTGAGAAGTGCTGTGGAGCCCGATCGCAATACAACCATTGAGCTGAACGTAGCCGGTTGTCGTAGAGAATCCACTTCTCGTCGCAGATCACAGCTGGATCAAGAAAAGGCTCGTTTTTGTTGTGCAGAATAAGAGCAGACGTTACTTTAAAACGGCAGTTCTTTGGCTATCGTTTAATTCGTGCGGCACCCACTTGTCGAGTTTTTTTTGTCTTTCCTATGTTATTCAAGTGAGTGGAAATTGTTCCTTTGCTTACGCCAAGCCGTTCTGCAAGCTGTCGAATAGTTGTTCGCGTATTTGCTTCCACTAATGCGTTCAATTCGTCGTCTTCAAGTTCGATGGAACGTTCGCGGCTTTCCTTATCGTCGAGGTCAAAATCACCAGATTGGAATTTCCGGAACGATGTTCGCGCTGTTGATTCACCAACACTACCTTAACGCAAAAACTTCATAAATGTTTCGAGCCGTCTCTGCTGCACTACGACCCAGTTTAAATTCGTGAAGGAAATTTTGACAAAAAATCCGTTTTTGACTCCTAATTTTTTTTGCGAATTTTCTTTTGTATTGCGGAAATTGCAAAGCTCAAAATTGGTAAGAAAAAATTAATTTTTGTCGGAAGATAAAGACATTGTTCCAAAGAGCATAAAGTTAGCCTTCTTATGATATACAATATTGCAAGGTAGAAAGAAAATTGAAAAATGCATTAAAGTAATATTTTCTGAACAACCTAATATTAAGTAACGCCTTCAGTGAGTTCGGCTTACTAAAATTCCTCGGTCTTAGAAATCGTTGCCTCCTACCTGGAATCCTATTCATCCGCAGCAAAGCTCCCTCCGACGAGCCAGCGAATGCATATGATGATGACTCTGGAACATCCTAACCCGAATGCCTTAGGATTCTAAGGAAAACAGCATTCAAACATCATTTGAGATATAAATGACAAGGGAAGGACTTTACCGTCACTGAAACAACACACAGATCTGTTCACCTCTATCGTGCTTTCGGCTCTATTACCAAACAACGAAAAAAAAGTGAGGAGGTGCTGGAACAGTACCCAAGTGTTCACCACAAGCGGTGGCTCCTGCCTTTTATGCATCGCACACGTTTGCGACTTTGCAACAACAATGATTTCATCACGTACCCACACACAAGCCTGACCATTTGCATGGATGGCGATTTCGTCACAGTATAACCAGTGGAAGTGCTTGAATCCACGTAAGGTGAACATGAGGCAGTATCCATCTAAGCACGTACAATGGCCTGTGACGGTAGTCAGATGTGTTAATCTACGCTGACACGTCTGTTCTAAATGTTTCCACCGACAGCTAACGAAAATGGATTTTATCGTAAAGGCAAACCGTATTTTTTATTTCCATTGTATCAATTGGACATTAATGAAGTACAACGCGTTGTGATTATTAGTACACATTAAAGTGTTTACACCGCCTTGACGAATAACCAATTAACAAATCGGTTGCTTCTTGGAAACTGGAAAACACCAAAAAACTCGGAAGAGCCATCAAAACATTTCAAAAGTCTGGCAATATGAAATATATCTAGGGACTTCACGAAAGGTAAAAATTAACTTATATATTTCTTTTAGATGTCCGAACAACACGGAGATCATCGACACATCAGCAGTTTGTACAGACAACTACGGTACTGCTCATGTGGCTGGTTGGTTCATGCTTACTGTGGTTTATGTTAAATACCGACTTGCCATAATTATGCGTATATACGTACATATATATATATATATATATATATATATATATGTATATATACTACTCAGCACGTGTCGACCTGCGATGTACAGCGAGGGAATTCATCCCTCCGGCAGGGTCTCCCAAGCTGAGAAGGAGTCTGGCGTTTCCAACAGAAAACCTAGCTAAGAGTAAACCAATATCAGGATCCACCACCGTCCTGTTACCAAATTAGTCGCATGATGGCAAATATCCCTTTGATAGACAACGGCTGCGACTACCTGTGGTGGCGTCGACCTGGGGCAGACTTTGGCGAGGCTGACCTCGGGGCTCCAGGGAACTACGATAGCTAGAACCAGCAAATATTCGAAAAATGGAGGTTATGCTGGAGGCCGCACAATCAGTGATGACGGACCATTCGATTATCCAAGTAAATAAAAAAAAATATACATATATATATATGTATGTTTATATGTATATATATGTATATGTATGTATATGTGTATATATATGTGTGTAAATATATATATATATATATACGCGCATGTGTATGTACGTATGTACATATGTATACATATATATATATATATATATATATATATATATGTATATGTATATATAGGACAGAGTTCGAAAAGACGCGTGTGGCGCGATGGTCGGAGGCGCCCTGCAACACACATGGGATCGATCCCTGCGCCGCTGCCCCCCAAGCACTCCATTCCTTCGAGGTGGGCAAATGTGTGCCAGACTTGTCTGGGAGATTAGCAGCACTGGCTCGATGCATCAGTAGGTCACCACGAGTCATTGTAAAGGCCAGATATGCATTCAATCACCTCCAACGATGCTTAATGAAGTAGAATACGGGGTGCGGCGTGCATATATATATATGTACATGACTGTCAGTGACTGAGTTTCTCGGAAGAAAAAAGAAAAAATATAAAACAAAAAATTGAGGATCAGTAAAATACTACCTTACGAGTACTACGAGGAACGCATGACTATGGAATTGGATTGTTGTGAATACACTGTAAGATATGACTGTAAATGATGGTAGTTTATTTTTAGGTGCCTCATGGCGGCCAGATGATTGCACATCTTGTGAATGCAGCCCCGATGCTAAAGTGATCTGTTATCGTGAACAATGTGATACGGACATCACCTGTCGTGGTAAACCACTCACAATCAAAGGCCGATGTTGCCCTATTTGTGAAGGTGATTATCTAAATACTCGATCAGAAAAAAAATATCCTTTAGCTTACGTGAATCCTTTGTTGGTAGTCAGTTTTTTTCATTTCGCCGTCTCTTTAATTACTGGAAAAGAAGCGGGCCTACATGACTGTATCTCTTCATGAGCATCGTAGGTAATGAGGAATTAATAGCAGGTCGTGTGATGATACCTACTAATGTAGGTGGTATTATTATAACTCATTTTCTTGAAACACGTAAAGTTAGAGTTCTCAACTGTAGAATTCCCAATGAAAGGGACATCCTAGCTGAGAAGGAATTTGATACTTTTGTTGCAAATTTTGTTTTCCCATCTAGTCACTTCATAAGAAATCCTATCATCCCCATCGACATTCTTCGTCTCCAACTTCCACGTCAACAACAACTCAGTATCATCGACTGCTACTCACCAACTTGTAGAGCTGACATGAACAAACTGGATTCGTTTTACAACCATCTGGAGGAAGTGATTCGCAACGGGAATTCCTATAAATTCGTAGTTGGATACTTCAACACCAGATTAGGAAGGGCAACGAAAATGAGTAACGGTGAAAATCGTCTTGTAGAACTTCGTTCCGTAGAACATTTTTTAGACAGGAATCCTGGAAGGAGAAAATGCCATCAGACATGGGAATCTCCTAACGGCATGACTTATGCGGAGGTCAACCATATCTTGTCAAAGAGAATATGGTGTCTCCTTGACAGCTCAATGCTACCTGGATTCTATACTGGACCTGGTTATCGCTTTTTCCGTTCGAAGACCAGATTCTTCCGAAAGTTGGGAAGGAACTGTCAGCTTTCAGGGGAAACAGTACAAGTCGTTTGTGACAAAGATATGCTCAACAAAATCCTCTCGTATTACCGGCAGGTAAGGGAAGACCCTACCAACGACCCTGAGCTGCTTATCTAAGAATTTAAAATTTGTGCCGAAAAAGAGAGGTTCTTCAAATAAGAGTTTCGGACCGATTATCCACTACCACTAAAGATTTGCTCGAAAAATGACGAAAACTGAAGCTTGGTCCTACTGCAACACATTCAAAACAGCTGATAATAAGTGGGATCTGTAGAAGACCTTTGCACTAAAATTCACATCTATATAGGCAAAAAGGGTAGGGGCGTACAGGGCGCGTGTGGCGCAGTGGTTGGAGGCACCGCTGCGACACACACGCGGAATCCATCCCCGCGCTCATGGCCCACCAAGTTCTTCAATCCTTCCGGGGTCGGCAAATTGGTACCAGATTTGTCTGGGAGGGTAGCAGCACTGGCTCGATACATCGGCAGGGCACCAAGAGTCATTTTGAAGGCCAGATATGCATTCAGTCACCTTCAACGATACTTAATGAAGTCAAATGCATAGCGCATCTCTGAGGCATTGATTAACTCCGAGAGGTTTATCCTTTATCCTCTTGCATGTAACTGCTCACAGCACAAGAGTATGAAGAGCGTTCGAGAAAGCGAATAATAGTGGAGACCCGTTTGTGGAGTACCTCAAATCTGGGTAATTAAACCTTTATTCACATACATATGCTATTTACACAACAATGCAATGAGGTTATGCACAACAAACTACAAATAAGGTGGTTCAGTGGATTTCTTCTTCTTTCTAATAAAATGCCTTAACAATAATGCATGCACCAATGTAACGGCTCACAGCACAAGAGTATGAAGAGCGTTCGAGAAAGCGAATAATAGTGGCGAGCCGTTTGTGGAATACCTGTGAACGATGAGAGCATCGAAATCATGTCAACACGTATGCGAAAATCAACTACGCAATAACAATGCAAGAGCTAACGGAGAAATAAGAGCAAGAGCTGGCGACGGCGCTCACCAAGGCGTCGCCTGGCCAAATGCCGGTGGCGGTAGGCGTGGCTGCGTCCAAGCGAGCGGCTTGCCCATTGGCCATAACTGGACATAGACGCAGGGTACGCACGCGTCGGTGTAGTAACGCGATCTCCATCGACCCATAGGATGGATTGACTAGGTGGATAGAGAACTCTCTATCTGTATAGGGATTCATGCCCATTGACCCGAACGGGACATAGACGCAGAGTACGCACCCGTCGTTGTAGTAACGCGGTCTCCATCGACCCATGGGATGCATATATTAGGTAGATAGAGAATTTCAAGGATTGATAGAGGAATTCTCTATATTGCAAGCAAAAAAGGTTTTTAAAAAGCAACTAAAACGGTGCTCTCTGAGGGAGTGTAGTGGGATGTTTGCGACTACAATGTTCCACTATTTATTTCGATGAACGAATATGGGGCTATCACTACGTCCTGCCACTATATGGAATTCGTAGAGGTAAAGTTCTACACCAATGTTCCTCGTTTCTTCTCGGATCCTGAAATCGCCACTGGAGAAAAAACCGCGTAGGATTCTACCCTCTGAAGTTCGAGTTGCCACAGAAAAGACGGAGAGAGACAAAGCTCGGGGGACCCGATAATATTAACTTTGGTTTCCTACTTTTGGCAGCCTTATTATATCTTACCTTTTTGAAATAGAATATCCCAGACTGGTGAGGTCTCACCGAGGAATTGTAACTGGCCGGATCTTCGAAACTATTTTCCGATAGAAGAGTGCATACTGCATGTTGTTCACGAAGATTATCCTTCCGCGCATTTGAAAGATCTTCGAAGAGGCACGACCAGTTGACCAAGCAGCATTCCAACAAAAAATTCTGCTTAATCGATCACATCTAAACTGTTCACGGGTCGTGGAATTCTATCGCGAGTACCATCTGCCTCTTGTCCTAATGTTTATCGACTACGAAGAAGCGTTTCAGAGTCGGGACGACTGCAATGCTATCATCGTTCGTCGACTAAGGAGTGGACTGGTCCAATATGCGAACACTAGCTAACAGTTAGCGGAACTGCAGCGCAAAAATACAGCGTTTCCATGGACCATAGCCATAGGAAAAGGAGTTCGACAAAGAGACACAATATCACCGGAACTGTTTATTGCCGCACTAAAGTGGGTAATGAAGTTGCTTGGTTATGATGAGAACGGTATGTGTATTGTTGGACCATCAAATCTTCGTTTCGCTGACAACATCGTCTTTTTAAAGAAGTATCAACGAAGCAAAGACGATGTTCAGTGAACTCAACCAAGCGGAAAAAAAAGATTGGACTGCGCATAAATAGAAGAAACATCCAGTTCATGGTGCGAAGGCAAACAAATCCAACCGGATGACTCTCTGTTCGCAGAGAACACGTAGGTGTATCTTGAAGGTTCAAGGAAATAAAGAACATCATGAAGGTGGAATCAGACAAAAGAGGTAGGGCAACATCAGCTGCATTGCAGAATTTTGGAGAATGTATATCGAAAACGAAACAAAGATTGGTCCATCATGATATGAAGAACATATGATAGGTGGACGAAAAGAACAGTGGAATGAACTCCAAGCGAATGCAAGCGTCCATTTGCACGATCACCCAAGTGAAGGGCGGACGTGTTCTTTGCTAACGTCATCCAGCGAAACTATTTCGGGAATATGAAATGAATCGCGTGAACGTCACCATGTTCGAAGAAGACTACTACCATGGACGACGACAGCGCAAAAGGAAAACAAGATGTGGTGCTGGGGCTCGCTCTACTAGTGAAGGCGAGCCATCCAAATATCAAAATGTTGCAACCACAACGATGCTCAGATATTTGAAAAACTCCGATCCCAGACCAGATTCGAGCCCGCGAATAGCCTTTTCGGGCACCACTTACCACCAACTGCACCACCAAGGCCCTTGCTTTGCTTCCTCTCAGTCATTTTTTTTTGTCCTAACGGTGCTATCAGCAATCAGCGGTCAACAGGAGCACAATGATTTGGAGAGCACAAATCGGCAATCGGCATTGATTTTATTTACTGTCTAATTTTCTTTTTCCTTTTTTTTCTGACTTTTTTTCCCAGGAATGGTATAAAGCTCTAAAAGGACAAAGTTTTCGGCGTTGATCAACCCCTGAGAGATGCGCTCTGCATTCGACTTCATTAAGCATCGTGGTTGAATTCATATCTGGCCTGTACAATAACCCGCGATGGCTTACCTATGCGTCGTGCCAGTGCTACTATCCTCTCAGACAAACCTGATACCAATTTGTCGACCCCGGAAGGAAGGCGGACGTAGTGAGCGTGGGGGTGCAGGATGGATGCCATGCATACTGCAGGGCACCTAAAACCACTGCACTACATGCATCCTATTTATATCAAAGTATGATGTGAAATACAACGATGCTGAGATATTTGCAAAACTCAGACCTCAGGCCAGATTCAAACCCGCGTTTACCCTTTCCTGGGGCTCACGTTAAACCCCACTCCATCACTTAGGCCCTTGATTTTCCTAGCCCTTGAGTAGTTAACTGCTGAGAGAAAGGCAAAGCAAAGGCCACAGCGATGCAGTATGTAACAC
Organism: Angiostrongylus vasorum; assembly: GCA_018806985.1. Lineage (NCBI taxonomy): Eukaryota > Metazoa > Nematoda > Chromadorea > Rhabditida > Metastrongylidae > Angiostrongylus > Angiostrongylus vasorum. Next base: position 308,050 of record JADANN010000351.1, on the reverse strand, counting down.
ATGAGCCCTCGGAAAGCGTAGTCACGCGTTCGACTGGGGCCTGAGATTGTGGTTGCAAAAATACAACCACAGTGATGCTTAGATATTTGCAACACTTGGAGCTCAGGCCAGGTCGAACCACGATTAACCTTTTACCAATATCTCAGCCTCACAATGGTTGTATTTCACTCAGTACAAAAGAGAACCGTGACAAAAAAGAGAAATTAAGTAGCAGTAGTTAGAAATTCATACATTACCAAAATATTGCTCGGAAGTTTGAGCAATAGCAAATCCGGGCCATATCTAAGTTCAGCAAGGTGCCCATGTCTATCCTTTCGCTAAAAGCCGTAAAATTAAAGGTTTATTACAAAAAGAATCTTGTTTCCGGTGTTTCTCGAATAAATGAAACATATAGAGAAGCTGTGAATTATCGCGCTCTTTCGTGCCCCTCGTTAGTTAACACGATCGTGGGTTGCACATGTAATTTAGTTTTGATCTAAAATGGCATTCACGGTGTACTCTTCATACTTCGACTCAGCACGTGCACGTAAAAGTACGGTTGACGTTTTTTGATCGGGATATGAGAAGCTGACGTTCTGTTATCTTAGTGATTTTGACTACTGGCTCAATTGTTTCAATTTTGAAAAAAGAAGACTTTTGGGGCTACGTAACATCAGTAATTTAATTCAGCCTGTCACTATTATCTTTTCCTAATGTTTATAGATGCGCTATCAAGTACTGTGTGTTCACTTGACTCGTCAGTGTATACAATTGGTGAGGAATGGCGTCAGGACACGTGCACCAACTGTTCGTGCCATTCCGGTGGTCGTACGGTTTGCCGTCAGTTAGTTTGTCCACAATGCATCGAACCGGTGCCAATCGAAGGGCATTGTTGTCCGCTCTGTAAAGGTTTGTTTAGTATCCGCATTATATTGGTAACCTGCTTGCTTGTGCTTTTCGTAGCTGCTTGTGTATTTCCCACTATTTTGAGCTCCTCATTTGAACAAGTTTCGTGCATGACAGCTCTTATAATATAGTTTTTGCAGAACTAAAATCGTTGCAATCGTTCTCTTTTCCAGACGAACGATGGGCAGCATTCAGCGAAGGGAACGGACAGTCATTAGACCCTCCTTCACCGCATGCAAATTCGTTGTTGTGGATCGGACTGTGTCTATTTTCTCTAGCTGTCGTCGGAGTAATTCTTCTGCTGCTTATTCTCTACAAGAGAAGTCGTGGTGAGACAAAGGTATGCTTTTTTTAAAAACACTTTGGTTGGATTTTGCTGTTCTCACACCCAAATTCATTGCTTAGATCCAGTAAAATTCGATGGTGTGTAATAGTCGCTGAATTTATTCGACCAATTCGTGTATTTTATGTTTAAACAACAGTAAAGCTAGAGGCATTCGAGAAACTTTGCCAAGTAATGCACTACATACTGGAATATGTGCCTTAAGATAAACGTCATTTTGATACTATCAGAATGAATTGTCTGTGTATTCTGCTTAGGTTTTTCGATTTATAACAGAACATTATTCAACAACTCTTTAGAAATCCTTCGAGAATACGCCGTCATGTGTTCGACTGTCGGCATCCAAGCAGATAGGTTCCATTCCGCATTTGGTGGACTGGTCACCGTCATCACGTAAGGATTTCCATGCAGACGGCCAGAGCGAAAGTCTGCTATCCACTGTGTAGGTACTTTTTGTCCACTGTTATCGATTTGAGTAGTACATCAGTTCAAGGTTTAAAAAACGTTCTTAACCTTTTTATTTACTGCCTATTCTTTTTAATGGCAGGGTATGTTGCGAAAGTATAAGTTCTATAATGCTGAGATATTTACAAATTTGAGCTCCTCAGATCAATCACATTGATGGGTGACTGCTAATGCCAAAAGACCGATAGAACTAGCTGAGAGAAAGGCGAAACGAAGGACCCTCATGGTATGGTGGTGAACGCGTTACTCCCCGGAAAGGACAATAGCGCGTTCGTTCCCCACGGCAGATACCTGCGGTCCGGAGTTTTGCAAATATCTCAGCATTACAGAAGTTTAAAAAACGTGTCAAATTTTCCCTTTAGCTTTGAAAAATTTCGAATAAAGTAAAGGAAGAGTCTTACTATGAAAGGGACTAGAAGCTTCATGTGCAACCTAAAATTTTTTGCTATTTTTACATGATCCGATACCACATGTATTACGCTATGTGGATTCCAGTACTTGCATTCGATTCGTTCCCACGCATACACCGTCCACGAAAGCCCTCGAACCTCTTGCGGGCGCCTTCGGGTGCTGCGTGAGGATTTTCCCCTTTTCATTACGAATGTCCTGAATGTTGGTCGAGTTAACTTTTCTGAATCCTAACATAGCCGTGTTGGGGGCGTTCTCGTGTGGATTGGAGAGAGCTTGTCCTAATTGTGGTCGAGAGTCTGATTAATAAACACTGGTTTGCTACTATGTTGGCTGCTTGCTATGTTTCACAAGATATCATTTGGTTGCTCTATCGGTGATGCGAAACATCTCTTATATGTGGAATTGTTATGCAGGAGGGACCTCGTCCACAAACCACTAACTAAATGGCACTCATTTTGACGACGTTGGAAGCTCTTTCGTAATTTACGGCAGTTAAGCATTTATTCAATACTGTTACAAAGTTCCATATGGCTAGTTTGGATGTAGTTCAGGATAATGGTTTTTGTGGAGGTCTTTCAAGTCGTGTTTGACAACCAAACTGGATAATGGTTGACCAGATCCCTTTCTTCACCTTTCTGTGGAAAGAAAATAGCGCAATACCCTCTTCTGGTCTTCGATGCCTTGCCTTTTTCTGAAATCATGTTGGTGTTTAAGTAGCGATAAGAGCTTCCTCCTCTTCCTTCAACAATTTCAAGACAAACTGATTTTCCCACGAAGTAGACGAAAGCTAGACCCACTACGGAAAAGATACTACTGACTCATCACGTGATAAAGTCGTATTTCTGTGAAAATATGGTTTGTCTCTGTTTGTGCATTCATTTGGAAATTTAGTTAATTAGAGAAGAATTCTTACACCGCGAAATGTAGATTTCTATATATCACTACTGTATATCATTGTTCTAAGCAGTTGTGGATCATCTTTCATCTCTTTAAGATTAGAGCGGAAAACATAATGGGATCTAAATATTGCATGAATGATAGGAAACAGAATGATACGACAATCTACAACTCGATCTCATAGTCAGAAGCGCTGGGACAACTATGCCTCAGTACAACTATTCTTTTACTGTTAAGAAAAATCACTTTTATTTTTAATCTATTATTTGCTGACTACTTAGGGATTAAGTAATAAATTAAAATTGTGATTATAATTATAGCCTCAGCTTAACTGGGTTCATTGCCGATTTGGGCTCCCCAGGTCAATCCCGCTGACGGGTGATTGCTGATGGCACTGATCGATAGAACCAGCTGAGAAACAGGCGAAAGAAAGGACCCGGATAGTGTGGTGGTGAACGCATTAGTCCCCGGAAAGGGTAGTACCGCATTCGTTTCCCATCTCGGACAGCCGCGGTTGGAGTTTTGCAAGTATCTCAGCATCACTGAAATTATTTTTATATTTATTTTATATGACCCATCTTGCACACTATTGTCCGGATTGCAGCACTTCCCACATTCGATTTCTTCCCTCGCATCCATCATCCTCGAAAGTGTTCCCACTTTAACGTGTGGCTTAGGCTGCTGCTTGACGATTTTCTTTTCATGGTGAATGTCGTAGATTGCTAGCCGAGTTGATTCTCACTGGAGTCCGGAGATAGCCGGGCTGGAGCGTTCCCAATCAGAATACGGAGAGTGGGTTTTTCAGACAATTCCGGTACCAATATGCTGACCCCAGAGGGATGAGAGGCTTGGTGAACCCAGTACGGAATCGAAGCAGCACCGTGCTCGTGAGCACCGGTATCACTACCACTGTGCTATCCGCTTCCTGTTTTAAAACAGTTGCAAGCCTAAATTCAAATTCACTACTAAATTCTTGGGCAGAAAAGGAACATTCTTTAAAGTTTTCACGAGATTTGCAGATACCATATTGTTCTAAGCGATTCCAGGTCGGACACGATGACGGCGACCAGCTGCGCATCATCTGGAGTTGATCCACATGCTGACGCTAAGCTTCTCACCACGCGCAATCTTCATCATTTTCAGTGTCGTGTCTAAGTATCGTTGACCACCTGCACTACGAGAAGCTATCGTAGTCGCTGATACGCATTCAGATGTTAGACGTTGGACCTCCCTCAGTGACAGCATTTCGCAAAAAAAAAAACTAGCGTGCACCTTCACCAGCATCGCCATGTGTACCGTATGCGTGGGGTCTAATCACGTCTAGTATGGCTAGCGAATGCGAGGTGACTACGTTGCTTCGACTTTCGTGTCGTCCAACAATGGACAAAAAGTGTACAGACCAGTATAGACGGTTTTCGGTGTTCTTGAAGAATATGTTCCTTGTTTCTTTTTGTTTGCTATTCCTTCCTGTCTGTCATACCTTATTTTCTCACTACACCCACACAGATGTCATCGTCATGCGTTACCGTTTCGTGTGGGTGAATTTATACAGGTCAGATATCTTAGTGTGTCATTCCGAAGTAGCTAAAGTTCTACGCTTTCAAAGCAAAAAAAAAAGAGGCTTATTCTTTTCTTCTATGAAAATCGCCTAAAGCGTACTTATTCGATGGGCTTGTCATCACCATGCTAATCGATATTTCCTCCAAATCTGTGTAGATCCCTGAACAGGTCTCGATCGATTTTTCTCATGTATATGCGTGTGTCTGTGTGATGATTGGTTGTGTTTCTTTCTAGTATACTGATTATCGCAGCAGAAAATTCTCTTCGTTCTCCTAGATGATCGAAAGTAGTTTTCATGAGTTTTGTTCTGTCGTTCATTTTTATTTAAGCGGAATCAACGAAAAAAACGTGTTTGTACCTATCCCGGAGAGAAGAACAAAAATGCTCTACTCCTCTTCATCTAACCCCCAAGCAAAGCACAGGGCAATGTACATAACATGAAGACCGTTGTTGTTGTGATATAGTTAACCTATTGACTGATTATCGATTTTTCATTTAAAAACAAAGCCGCGTCGTTGACACGTTATTAGAGAAGTGCAATCTATGTTTTTGTTATCAACAAGAAGAAAATCACCATTACTTCCGAATATTTTGAATGTAGTAGATGGAATGTTGCCACGAGCTTCTTTTAATACGCGTTATTAATGCATATTGATTGTGTTTTTTTTTCGTAGTTTTCTGTCGTAGTACTGACGCCTCTCAAGTGTCAGTACAATTCTTCGTTGGCATCAAAGATGTATTGTAGTCGATTTGTATGAATAAACAGCTTTAAAATGTAAATTACTTCTTTGAGAGGAGTGCTATGCCTAACATGTTACTTTATAGGGATCCTTGAATTCCTTTTCATTTAATTCGTCTCCTGTTATCCTCCCTCCACGAAGGTCTTGCGACTTCTATATGGATGCGGCTGCTACTTAAAGATTTACTCATGAATGTCGTCGAATACTGGTCGACTAAAACCCAGGAATCCAGGGATTGCCCTCCTAGAAGGTTGTCAGGTCACCACGACAGCTAGTCCCCAGTCTTTATGGTGCGGAAGGCACTTCCCGGACAATTCTGGTATCAAATTACCGACTCTGGAAGACAAGCATTATTGGCTTGGGGCGTGGTCGGACCACCCACAATGCACGTATTGTTGAGCAACGTTTCTACCACTGCGCTACCAGCGCTCATTCCTGAACTTGTACTAACAACCAACTAGAAACAATAAAAAAATCACATCTTTATTATTGGAGATGACGCCATTGAGCATAATAATTTGGAAGAAGAGAATTCACAACTTCATCTAATCGTTCTTCCATGGCTCTTGTTCTTTCATTTCCAGTACTCGATGAATACCAAATGCAGTGAATTCAATGACAGTAATAATTAACGAAATAAATGCGATGTCGATGAGAAAGCTGGCTGCTAAATTATCGATTTTTATTCGCGGCCAGCGACAAGCCGATCGATAAATCGACAAACATCTGAAGATGTGATACCCACCGGCAATTTTGTCTACGTGGTTTACGAAAATGATAAGAAGAACAAGTTCGCAGACAATCAACAACATCTAAAGAACTGAGGAATAATGGATATTTTGACAAAACGATTGGCTGTTGTTCTGATGAAAGAAAACTGGTTGGACTTAAATGACCTTTGACCTTTACAGCCGAATACTGAACATACTTGAAGCCCAACATAGAGCTGAAACGCGTATGGCACCCAATAGCGTGAGTCGAGAAATTTCGCTAGGTTACAACTGACGTTCAATAATATTGTGAAGATCATCAAGAAACGTGTAAGTCCTCCTGGAATGTCGGAAGTAAATAGTCTTTGTTGTTATCCCGCTAAAGCAATACGATGTTGCCGCATAGTGTTTAATCGACTAGTTCCGGTTTTCCGGCGATTGTGGTTTGATTGGATGTGTGTAGCGCAGTGCTTAGAAATGCTCTACCGTACAAACTTGGTCTTTGGTTCCATACCGCGCTTCACGTAGAGCAAGCCCTCCACCATTCCCCCTTTCGTTTCAGCAAATTGGTAGCAGACTTATCCGGGAGATCAAAACAATAACTTTCTACATCGGTAGGCAACAAGAAATCATTTTATGGGCCAGATATATGTTTATCCACGTCTACAATGCTTAACGTAAATGCGACCACCGTCGACTTGGTGAATACCAAAATAACGGTAACGGTAGCGATTCAAACAAGGCAATTATGGCTTTTTCGGAAATAAACGACAAATTTTGAAACCGAGAAGACTTGTGCAGCCGATAACATCACACAGTTATAAAGAAAGGCTTTGCATTATTCACATAAATAAAAAAGGATAAAGCAAGCGGCGTTGATCAATTCCTGAGGAGTGCGCCATGTACTCTGCTTCATTAAGCATCGTTTGGAGGTGGTTGAATGCATACCTAACCTCTACAATGACTCGCGGTGGCCTACGGAGGTATCGAGCCAGTACTGCTATCCTCCCTGATAAGTCTGGTACCAATTTGCCGACCACGGAGGAATGGAAGGCTTGGTGGGCCATGGGCGCGGGGATCGATTCCAAGTGTGTGTCGCAGTAGCGCCTCCAACCACTGTGCTACACGCGCGCTATGAAAACAGATGGATTTGAAAATTTGTTAGCGAACCTCCACTTCGCCAACTACGCAAGGCGTGATCGACAAGACAGCTGGTAACAATATTAGGGCTGCTAATCGAGCTCATCAACTAGAACTACAGAGAGGAAATAAAGATTCATATGTACTGACGAATCGTTCCATTCAGAGGTAGAATTGTCTTCCACCACTACATCCCATAGAAAAGGCACATGTGCCGTCTAAGCTTGTTCAAATTGTGCAAGAGAAGCGGCTACACTTACAGAATCTGATATTTGCCGGCAGCGACCCTTCCATAAATCTAGACTGTGTGGTGATGATGGAGTCTATTTGCGACTTGCTAGATGAAGGAAAGCATCTCTAGAGCGATAATTGGTACATGAATCTTCTCCTGGCTGAAGACTCACTGGAGGGAAGGACCCATCCTATCGATAACTGTTGCTAAAACAGGGAAGCGACTTTGCAAGCAAGTCACCTAAAAGCGAGAAAGAGGACAGTGGGTAACAAGCTCGGTGTTGTGTAATAGTTCTTAAGTGGAAGAATAACATGGACATTATTATATTGGTCATGAGACGCGACCGTTTCCACCAACTGATGGAAAGTATTGGTTATTGAAGGTTACAATCAGGATAAGCTAGGACACATGCAACCATTTTTAGCTCAAACGCACGACTCTTCTTCAGCCTAGACATTGGTGTTTGGTGAACTCGTGGTGGACGAACACAAGCGGATAATCTCGCTGAATTACTTCAAGGTGGACGCCTACCTGCGTTACACTGGATGCGGGTGTATTGGGCGCAGTCGACTTCTCGTTTTGTTGAATAAAGCAGCATGAAGGGTTCGAGAAAATGGAGAAGAGTGTGGAGTGTCGTAAAGCAATTACAGATAGTGCAATCGGAAATAGGCTGCTGAACGTGCCAGGAAGGCTAGCACCAGGTGTAGACGTTGTAGGAAAAATTGTTGCTTAGAATGTTTCAGTACTGGTTACTCAAAGTGTACATCGCCAGTACGATCTTCCATGTAGACATCATTCATTTCAAACATGAATAGCAAATTTTATGTGAATATTGTTGATTGTAGCCAAGAACTGAAAGTTACACGTGGAGATTGCAACTGCTTTCAAGTACACGTGAATAATTTCTGTACAACCTCTGCCGATAAATCGTATGTCTGTGCGATTTTTTGAATTGTCGGTGGAAAAAGAAATGCGAAATAAAATCGACGTAAGACTTAATGACTCCATCCAGACTTAAAGACTCCAATGAGGTCCAAAGACGGACCTTGTTGAACTCCACTCATGAGCTCACGCTTAGTGAACACTAAGCTAGCGACCTTTAGCTTCATTGCGTTTAACAAGAAACTAGCCGCGGCGAATTTGCACAGTCCTTCATTTACAAGAGGAGCTTCTGCAAGAAAAATGTTGAACTCCTCAACCTAGGAATTCCACATCTGGGCTGGAAACATTGCTATGCATTGGCTGATTTTTTAAGTTGTTCAGTTAGGATCGGTACTTTCTCTTCAAAACCATCAACTCTACAATATTCACAGCAGATGTGGTTAGTGCATGAATTTCACACTAATCAAGTGCATAAAAGAATACTGGAGATATTTGAGCAGATGTTTTGAAACAAAAAAAACTGCATACTGCAGTAGTTATCTTTCATAGTGTTTCCAAATGTCGTTCACTGTTGCTGTGCAGAGCAGCACCGGATTGAACAACGAAAAGACTCTCTATGAAAAGTCAGAACCGGAAGTAAAACGTGATCCGATAATTTGAGAAAATCGTGAAGAGATAAAGAAACTTTTGTGCGAATAAGAACGAGACATCGTTTGAAATTCTGGTGCGCCAGAACAATATAAAGAATAAAGGATAGAGCTATCAGCATTGATCAATCCCTGAGGGATGCGCCATGCATTCGACTTCATTAAGCATCGTTGCAGGTGATTGAATGCATATCTGGCCTTTACAATGACTCGCGGTGGCCTACCGATGTATCGAGCTAGTGCTGCTATCGTCCGAGACAAGTCTGGTACCAATTTGTCGACCTTTGGAAGGCTTGGTGGGCCATGGGCGCCGGGATCGACTGCACTTGTGTGTCGCAGTGGCGCCTCGAACCGTTGCGCCACACGTGCCCGCCAGTACAATATAGGACGAATAAAACAAGTTGCCATTGTCTCATGCAAAAGCCGGCTGTGCAGTACAAAGAGATTTTGTAATGCAGTGACCTAAATGTTATGGAAATCATGGTGAACGAGAATGATTTTTTATGCAGCCAGCTCGCAAAACCGACAAGAAAGCATCGAGGAACTTCTTATCAAATAACTGAGTCAATGCATTTCTCTCAATGCATACAATTTTCAGCTTTTATCTAAATACAAAGAGCGCATGGGGTGCAGTGGTCGGAGGCGCCCTGCAACACACATGTGGGATCGGTCCCCACGCCCATGGCCCGCCAAGCCTTCCATCTTTCCGGGGTCGACAAATTGGTACAAGACTTGTCAGGGAGGATAGCAGCACTAGCTCGATACATCGGTAGGCCACCGCGAGTCATTGTAAAGGCCAGATATGCATTCAATCATCTCCAAATGATGCTTAATCAAGTCGAAAGCATGGCGCATCCCTCAGGGATTGATCAACGCCGAGAGCTTTATCCTTTGTCCTTATATATCTCATTGCAATGGATTCATTTACCATATTTTTTGTCTGCAGTCGATAGCTTATCCATCACAGATGTTGTGCTAGATGTGGTCCGTGACGGGTTATTCTGTACACTTAATAATCAACGAGAAACTTTTTTCAGAAGAATTTTTCAATCCAAGCCACAAGAAATTAGGCGCAGTCACGTATGCATTGATCTACAGTGGAGTTTAAAACTTTAGAAACCTACAAGACGTTCTATACAGGGAGAATTCTGCGCTGGTGAGAGCAAGTTGGATAACTCTACGACTTTTTGGTGAAGCTATGAATACGGAAGCTGCTCACCTATAACGCCTGCTGATTCGTTTTCAATCAAGTTCGACACACTGTAGAATCGACCCAATACCCATAGAATACTGGCCACAATTACCATATTGAGCAAAGGGTTGAGGTAAGTACGCTAAAAGTAGCTATACTAGGTGATAGGCAAATCAAAAAAAGGCGGAATCCAAAACTTCCAACATTTTTCAGAACAGTAAATGATAAGGACGACTGTTATGCAAACGTTAATTCAATCAACACTTTTCCTATATCGGCTAGCATGGCACGACTCGCATATGACTCATCATTTTTTTTCCGTTCATTTCTTTTGTATAAATCGATGCGTGGGAAAAAGGCCTAATTTTTGCGGCGGTTGCGGACTTTTAAAAATCGTCCATCAAAGAACATTCCTTGAACATTGCTGCTTTTTCGATGAAGGAAGATGGGTTTTCGGCATGTATAAGACTTGAGGCACAGATTTTCTTCATAGAGGGATCTCTTGCCGGCTAGTCACGAGGCAACTTGGCACATCCCAGTGTGATGGATAGGTGTATATTGCGGATCGAAAGCAACCTTATGCTTCCCTGAGACGCAGGTGGATCCAGGAATCCCTGCTTCTGCTTTGCCGATTTGGCACATACCTTCTGTCCCTGCGAAGACATATTCATTGGTGCATGCGTGCGTCTGTTCTCGTTTATGTAGATTGTATTCTACGAGTTAATTCGACCAAAAGCTTAAAATCAAGCCACAACGAAGTGTATGGGAGGCGGCTAGGAGCGGCCTCTAACAGATTAGCTCCTCGTTCGCGCTCGCAGAGACTAGGAAAGCTATCGTGGGTGTACCCAGCATCCACGTTCAGAGCTCAGTATGTTATAGGTGGGCATCAAACGCTAAACACAATAAAACAAGTGGGCTTCATTCCTCTGAGCCTTAAAGAGTCCTCGATACGGCAGCATTCGGTAGAACAGAGAGGATACTAAAATCTAAAATCTCAGGGTCATTCTAAGCTGCCTAAATCGCAAATGACTAAGGTGACGATTCGTACCTACAATGCATGGCCACTTGCATTTGAGTTCTCAACAGCACTCGATCATGCAGACAACAAGGATAAGGCACGACGTCAATGGACAAGCTGGTACAAAAAAAATGCCGCTCATTCAATGCATTCTGTGACACCGGAGAAGAGCTATTGCTCGGAACATACAACGATAGAGTAGCCCGGCGGGTCGGCGTTCTCGCCAACCGTGTTGGGCTGTGAACATCGGTTCATTCGAACAATCAACAACTGGAATCGGAGTTCCGCGGTTGGGCAGATGTGTATCAATACTAGCCTTGACAATCTTCGTCGTTTACGCGCCGACATCAAGCTATGACGAAGGCAAAGTAATTTGTCGCTGTTATTGCAAAAATTTCGTAATTGATCAGACCCTCGCCCCTTGATGCGTTATTTTATTTTTCGCGAAAAAGAACAAAACCATCAAAATATGAGGAATGAATTTCTAAAACAATGATGAATCAAGACCACTATTCGACTCCTGAATAGATGCCATTAACGACAACAGCGGTGAACAATACGTCCAGCTTATTAAACATTTTCACGCGAGCGTCAAGAAAGCTGAAAGTATAAAAGTCTCCAAAAGAGACGACTATCTCCAGAAACACTTGAGCCTACGGAATCGGACGAGCTACAGGCAACTGCCAATTCACGTAAGAACTAGCATACAGGCGTTTAAAGAGGATCTTAAAAAACGAGAAGAGCAGAAACTAAGGTCGAAGCTGTAAAGGATGCTAAAAGCGTTCGCAAAGCTCCAAAGCTTCGCCAATCAGAAAGCGAAGGTGATTACACCCCAAGGGCCAGACCGAACGGTTATAGCTTCCAGAAAGGTAATGGAGAAACAATGGAGAAAATCAATCACGATTAGTACTCGGATCTCTTCAACATGCGCGTTCTCATACCATCATGCGAAGTAAAGGAGTATGAATATTTTGTTCCATTGGTCCTTCCTTCTTAAATCCGACATGCTGTTTTGTTGGCGAAAAAATTGAACAACGTTCCGATTGGATAGGACCTGAGCCCATGAAGAACCTTCCGCCAGTCTTCATCATCACACTGGCTTGGGTCTTCTACCTGTCTGAATGCAAGGTTCCTCCTCAGTGGAAACCTTGGCAAAAACCGTTTTATTGTTCAAGAAGGATGACCTCCACGATACCAAGAACTATCGTCCAATCGGCTTATTGTCTGCCGTCTATAAACTTTTCGCTCGAGTCCTGAAAAGAATTGACAAAACACTAGACGCTGCACAGCGATGCGAGAAAGCACGGTTTCGAAAAGGATTCAGTACCATGAACGACATCCACACGATAAGAAGACTTATAGAAGAACTGTGCGAGTACAAGAAACCGCTCTGTCTAACTTTCGTCCATATAAAGAAAACTCTTGAGTCGGTTGAGACAGAAGCAGTCATGGAAGCCTTGGAGAGCCAGAGCGCCCCCTACTCGGAATATAAAGGTTCTTCGTGAGATATTTAAAAAATTCCACTACCGAAATATTACCATTCTGTAACAAAAATTAACATCGAAGTTAAAAGAGGGTTAGGAGAGGCGATATCATCTCGCCAAAATTATTCATTGCCACCTCGAGAACATCATTCGAGCACTGGAATGGTAGCACGGGAGTGAAAATCGATGGCCGGAAATTACACCATCTTCGCGTTGCTGATAATATCGTTCTTATAACACCAATATTAGCCAACCGGAACGAATGCTTACCGATTTTGATAAAGTCTGTGGAAAGGCTGGCCTTGGACTAAATCTCACAAAACGATGTTCTTGGGGAACGGTATGGTTTCGTATTCCTCACTCACGCTCAACCGAACGAATATCTCCGAGTGCTCTGGTTACGTCTAACTAGGTCGGGAAATGAACATGATGAACGACTTAGCTGCAGAGTTGAGCAGGAAGATATGAGCGGCTTGGGGAGCTTTCAACAGCATCGAGTTTGTAATGAAGAGAACAAAGAACACCCGACTCTTTGCCCACCTTTTCGACTCCACGATTCTTCGTGCCCCTAATGTATGGGTCAGAAACCTGGTCGCTACGCAACTAGGATGAAGGAGCAGTCGGAGTTACAGGACGCGCGGACGAAAGGACCACGCTTGCAGTATCTCGTTTCACCTAAAGTACGACCTACGTCAACGATTAAAAACTAAAGACGCGGTTCTATACGCCAAGCTGTCGAAAATAACGTGGGCTGGAGACGTAATACGTATAAATGACAACTGATGGGCAAGAGAAAGCAGTTAATGATAGGATTGCTAAGGATGTCAAAAATCCTGCAGGAAGACCACCGACCCGAAGGTCAGAGTTCTTTACGAAAACTCTAGAAAAAAAAGTATTGCGCTAAACGAGTTTCTAGAGCGAGGAGAACGGGGCTACTCTTACACGCGACAGAGAAAAATGGAAGATTTACTGGCGCCCGTTCCAGCCACTCGACGACCAACGGGACGGGGAGGTGATAAGGTAAAAAGACTTGGACATTTGGGTACCTGAAATACCTATGGAGGATGCTTTACTTTACTGCTCTAGGTGTTTATGTTGGTGAAGTTGGAGCATAGTTAAGTTACCATGTTATCTGCTTTCTTCTGAGCCATCCGGTTTCTTCTCTATGGATCTACTATCGGTATTTTCCTTTCTTTATATCGTCTTCCCACGGATCTCCCTCATACGAGGGACCTCGAGCCGGTTAGTCGCGAGGCTACGTGGCGCGTCCCCAGGTGGCGGACAGGCGGTTAATCGCAGACCAAAAGCGACCTTTGCTTCCCTGAGACGCAGGTAAATCCACCAGGGATGGACTCCCTATTTCTGCTGCGCCGATTTGGCACATACTTCCTGTATTTACCAGGCGTATTCATGCATGCGTGTGTAGGTGCGTTCTAGTTTATGCGGATTGTATTCTACAAGTCAACTCGACCAAAAGCCTGCAACCAAGTGAAAGAGGTTATATGGGAGGCGGTTAGGAATCGCTTCTAACAAATAAGCTCCATGTCCACTCTAGGAGAACTGTCAAGCTACCCATGAGTAGTACCCAGCCCCCCACGTTCATAGCCCAGCAACCTATACGTGGGTATCAAAATGCTAAACACAGTAAGAGAAACGGTCCTCATTCCCTGACCTTGAACGAGCCCCCCAAATTGGCAGCGTTGGGTAGGACGAGTACGGAGAGGCTGCGAAAGTTGAGGAGTCGGCGTCCCTCGGCATTCTCGTCAACACGAGTTTGTCCATGAACATCAATTCATTCGAACAGTTTACAACCCGAATCGGACGTTTGCGATTAAAAAGATGCGGATCAATTCCGGCTTTGACAATCTTCGTCGTTTACGCGCTGACACCAACTATGACGAAGAAGAAGTCGAAGCGTCCTCCGTGGACTTAGAGAAGTTCTACAGAGAAGACCATACATTCTTGAAGGTCATCACTGGAGATTTCAATGCCAAGATTGGACCAAGAAGAACGTCTGAAGAACGTCACAATGGGACCCATGGATTAGAATGGAACGAACAGGGTGAGCGGCAACCTGAGTTTATCACGGCGACCAAGACAACCCATGGTAACTCGCAGTTCCAGAAGCCCCACCCTCAACGCTGGACGTTGGAGTCTCACAATGGAGAGACTATAACGAAATAGACCACATCATAGTAAGCAGAAGGTTTTCCCTAACCAGTGTCGCTGTTGTTCCCAAAAATTCTACACGAGATCAGACCACCGTCTCCTTCGTCAAGACCCCATTTCTCGCGAAAAAGGAGAAAAAAGCCGCTAAATTTAAAAACTCAAATCCCAAAACCACCACATACTGGGACTTATTCAATTCATTAGTCAGCTATTGGGAAGATGCCGTTGTCCATAACATCGACGAAGAATACGATCGGCTCAGTCAACATCTTCACGTTAGCTCTATGGAAGCTGAGTGTTCGAAATTCACCAAGAGACGTCTGTCTCCAGAAACAGTCGAGCTTATAGGCCAGCGTGGAATCGCGCGAACTGCAGGCAACCGCGAGCTAACGTGCGAACTTGCAAAACAATGCAGGCAAGCGATAAAAAGAAGATCTTAAAGAGAGAAGAGCAGCAGTAATGATCGAAGTTGCAGAGGCTGTGAAAAAGCATTCGCAAAGCCCACCAAAGCTTCGTCAATTACAAGACCAGGATGATTGTACTCCGACGTCCAGACGGAACAGTTACAGCGCCCAGAAAGGCAATGGAGAAAAATCATTCACGAATACTACTCAGATCTCTTCGATACCCACTTCCACCTTCCGTCATGTGAAATAAAGGAGGATGGATATATTGTACCACTGGTTCTCCCTTCCGAAATCCGACATGCCATTTCGTCGGTGGAAAATTGAACAGCACCAGGTCCGGACATGATAAGACCAGAACCTTTGAGGAACCTTCCGCCAGTCCTCGTAAACACACTGGTTCAGCTCTTCACACGTTACCTGTCTGAATGCAAGGTTCCTACTCACTGGAAGACCAGCAAGACCGAGTTATTGTTCAAGAAGGGTGATCTACACGATATTGGCAACTATCGCCCAATCTGCTTGCTGTCTGTCGTCCGCTAAACTTTTCACTCGAGTCATCCTAAACAGGATTGACAGAACACTGGACGAAGGACAGCCATGTGAGCAAGCAGGCTTTCGAAAAGGATTTCGTACGATAGACCACATTCACACGATAACAAGACTCACTGAAGTATCGCGAGAGTACAAAAGACCGCTCTGTCTCACTTTCATCGATTTATAGAAGGCCTTTGATTCAATTCAGATAGAAGCAGTCATGGAAGCCCTTGATAGTCAAGGAGTACCTACTCAGTACATAAAGATTCTTCGTGATCTGTACAAAAATTTCACAGCGAAGATATCACCATTCTACAACGATATTAACACTGACGTCAAAAGAGGGGTTAGGTAAGGCGATACCATTTCGCCAAAATTATTTACCGGCACCCTGCAGTTTCTCTGTGTTTAGCATTTTTGAAAAACGATCAAGAATCAAAGATGCCGTTCTGTACGCCAAACGGTCGAAGATAAGGTGGGCCGGACACGTAATGCGTATGAATGACAACCGATGGACAAGAGCCGTTAGTGACTGGATTCCTCGGGATGTCAAACGTACAGCAGGAAGACCACCGACCCGATGGTCAGAGTTCTTCACGAAGAGCCTAGAAGAAAGATATGATGCTCGACGAGTCCCTAAAGCAAGCAGAACCCACTGGGCTACTCTTGCACGCAACAGGAAAAAAATGGAAGATTTACTGGCGCCCGCTCGAGTCACTCGGCGATCAACGGGGCTACAGGTGACACAGGTGATACCGTCTTCGCCTTACTTGCTTTTTATAAAGTGTCTCATCCGTTATGTGGTTGATGTAAACTATGTGGCATTTCTCTTTACATTGTAATTAACCTTTTCGTTCATCATATGAACGAAGAACTCAATTTCGCCTTTGATGAATTCATCCTCGAATGACTATGAAATAGATGAAATTGCGGAGCGCAATGTGTAATTTGTTGTTCTTTCCGTATGCAAATATCACGAGGATGCTAAACCTGATGATGAGGAAGATGACAACGATGATGATGTGCTCAAAGATATTTCTTTTTTAGAGGACTTCACATGACATATTCCAGCAAATATTGCATTCGATTCGTTTTGTCGCATCCGTCATCCACGAAAATCCTCGAATTTACGTATGGATTCGTTTTCTACTTGATTGGTCTTCTTTACTAGTCTCGTTAAAAAGTTATTCAGTTAATTCACACTAGAATCCTAAGGCAGACGTTCCAGTGATGGTAAAATGTCTTTGTTACATGGAGTAGTCAACCTTTATGTATTGGACGGATCTCTTCCCAAACATGTCTGGTACCAATTTGCCGACCCCGGAGGGATGGAAGGCTTGGTGGGCCATGGGGGGCGCGGATGGATTCCATGTGTTTGTGCAGTGGCACCTCCAACCACTGCGCCATACGCACCCTTCCTGCGCGGATATAAATACGCAATACATTACAATGAATTACTTTTGGATAATATTTGTAAACTTCTTATTAAGGAGAAGAATAGACATGAACAACATTTCCACTTCACTTCAGGCATAAAAGGAAACCGTCAACTTCTAAGAAAATTAAGAAGCTGTAGTGGGTGCCACAACGGATTGTTAAATTATTACGACTCCAAAGACAGTTTTTTCTTGCATGACACGTCTTGTTGTCTACTGTACAGATTCCAGTAAACCTTGAATGCGATTCGTCTCTTTCATTTATATCCCACGAATCTTTTCCAACTTTTTGCGTCTCGCTTAGAGTGCCGATTGAGAATTTTCGTCTTCGATATGAATGTCGTCAAGTGCTGGTTCAGGCGATTTTCTCATGAGTGTTGGGATAGCCGCGCTAGAGCGTTCTCAGGTAGACTTGAAGGACCGAGCTAATCCCACATAAATTTGCCATCAATTTCCCGATCTCGGAAGGACGGAAGTCCTCGTATGCCCAAAGTGGGGTCGAACCAGTGTCGTGCTCGTAATGAGCGGTATCACTACCAATGCGCTACACACCCCATCCAAATATGCTGTGGAACATACAAGGCAGATTTACATTGTACAGCTAGGGTTGGGAACAATTCTGCCCAGAATGTTTAACAATGGCCGGAAAATATTCATTAAGTTTGCAAAAAGTTCACGTTTTATGTAAAATTCAACGTTTACCAGGTTATCCTGATAAAATGTCCCTTCTGGTTTCAACATGTGAACCTGAGTAAACCTAGCAAACAAACTCGTCCGAAAAAAACAGTTTTATGTTAAGTACTAGAAGCAGGGAATCTCTTGTGGTCCGAACCTTTGTTTTTTTGGTCTGTGTTCGACAGAAGCTACTTTGTGCGCCAAAATAGACTACCGGCAAATAAAATGTATTGTATACAATCGCATCGCCCACTCCAGCCCTCAACGTGCAATTCTGTACGGTGTGGATCGTCCATTTTAGGTTAAATGAATAGCTTCTCCACTATAGCTGTTGTAGGAGTAATCGTTCAAGAAAAGCCATTTTGTACACACTACAGCCCACAAAAAAAAATATTGGCACGAGATGATTTGTCTACATGAATTTGGTGGCGACCATTGTATGGAGAGAATAACACCAACGATTGTTACTAATCACTAAGTACTGCGATATGTTGCTCTGAAGGAGAGGTATTTCAAAAGATATGAACCATATATGACGCGTATCAACAGTTACAACACTTAAATAACATTAGCCTAACCTGAACATGGGTGGCTAAAAAACCTTTGCAGAGAGAACATCATGAACCTTAGCAGCTGTACTTTTAAGGTGTTGAAGTACAATAGTGCACTCACCATCACCATCTTTCTTCACCGACGTTTCGACAATGACTATGATAACCTACGGTTTAAACATTTCACTAGCTCTGATAGCGTACAGTCGTAATAACATTGCCTTTACTGACGAAGTAGAAAGATCCAGGATGATACATCACTACCGGTAGCAAATACATTAGTTGGAGATAAGGGAACGACATTACCACTCATTTCTATGCCTATGTCGTGGTTAGCTTGGTGGTTACAGATGCCTTGCAATATATACATCTTTGCTGTTTCAATCATGACTCCAGAGTTAACCAAGCCCTACACTTTTCTGGGACCGGAAATTTGGTATAAAAATTTGGCTGGGAAAACAGCAGACACTTCGCACATTGTTAGGCCCCTGACAAATCGTTGCGTGGGGCAAATAAGCGTGCAGTCACCTCTATGATTCTTTATGGAATCCAATGCATGGCATTTCTCCGTAGAATTGATCAGCGGCGAACGATTACTCATATCACTCATTATGTTTATTGGACAGCTGATCAGCATAAAGTCGATAATCAAATGCATTGCAGCAAAAAAGTGTTCCATACCGTTTTTTGCATGTGGCGCAGTGCTCGGAGGCGCCCTGCAATACACACTGGATCGATTTTGACGCCCATGGCCCACCAAGTCTTCCATCCCTTCTGGGTCGGCAAGTTGTTACCAAACTTGTCTGGGAGGATAGCGGCACTAGCTTGACACATCGGCAGGCAGCCGCGAGTCATTGTAAAAGCCAGATATGCATTCGATCATCTTCAAACGATGCTTAACGAAGTCGAATGCATGGCGCATCCCTAAGGGATTGATCAACGCCGAGAGCTTTATCCTTTTATCCTTTTGCTGTTTTTTCTTACTCTCTTGTTTATATATTTTAGGGGGAGGTTAGCACAGCGGTACAGATGCTGTTCAATAATGCGCACAAAGCCTCTATTCAACACCGCACCAGGCCATGCAAGCTTCCCACGCTCCCTAGGTCAGGAATCTCAGCAGATTTGTCTGCGATACTAGGTAGAAAGACTGTCAACTGCCTTTCGTGATGATTTGAGAAGGCCCTAGCATAGCGATTTCAGAATTTCAGAGAAAATCTACTCGACCAACATTTAATGACATTTGAATAGAAAATCTTTAAACAGCAGCCGAACCCACATGGAAAGTAGACTGAGGACCTTCGTGGACGGATGAATGCGAGGAAACGAATCTAATGCAAGAACTGCTGGGATCCGCCCGGTAAATATGAAGATGGTTCGTATAAAAAAGGTGTATCCTGGATCCTCACTTTTCTACCATCCGAATGAGTTATACAAGTTGCGTACCACATAATTATACTCAAGAATACATGTCTGATTGTTTAGTTGTATGCAGACTGCAACCTTCTCGTCTCTTCAGTGAAAAAGCCCGCATTCAAATGATTGTTAACCCATTCCTCCCCGTATGTACACTATAGGGTCCACAGCGACGTGGACCAAACGATCGTACGGACACTACAGTGTCCTTCCTCAGTTTAGTGGATTCCAGAGTCTTTTCCTTACCTCAATATGTACATTCATTGAATAGCTAATCGAAAACAGATCAAAATTGTAAGGATGGGACAGAAAACTCATTCTCTACACTCTCTACTACAGAAAATGTTTTCGAGAAAATTAGTTGACCTGTGATTTGACTAACAATTAACAGTTATTTCGTATCAATCACGATGCCAGCAACACTATACGGTATCAGGGGCGGGGATGAGTCAACCAATTGGGTGGCACTTCGTGGCTTATAGGCAGCTCCACGTGAACTAACAACGGATACCGTGAAAGAATAAAGCTCTCGGCGTTGACCAACGCCTGAGGGATGCGCCATGCATTTGATTTCACTAAGAATCGTCAGCGGTGATCAAATGAATATCAGCCCTTTACATTGACACACGGTGGCCTCCCACTGTACTGAGTCAGTCAAATTGCTGATCTCGGAGTGATGGAGGCGTGGTGAGACTTGGACGCGAGATCGATCCCATGTGTATTGCAAGGCGTCTGTAGCCACTCTAGAAATAGAACCATTTGTTCACTACCTGTACATGCTACCGACGGATCAACTTCTTTAAGACCAAGAACAGGACAATGATAAAAGCATTCTGATCTGACGTCAGATCAATAGTCAAGAGGAGGACGTACGAGAAACGATGATATTCAGTACAAATTTCACTCCCATTGCCTTGGGCCTTCCATTTTGTCCCTTCATAATAAGTGGTGGCGCTGCGGCCTTAGAATACCAATACTACAAAGTTTGTAAAATAAGTACGACACGTAGTAAGTTCCGAAAGTACAGATTTTACTTATGATAGCTGTTAGTACAGCTAACAACAGAACAGGTCAGGATGTAGCGAAAACCGCTTCCGAGGAAGCCAATACTCCCAGAAAATATTGGAAATTATTCTGCACAATAGAAATCTGCAATAATAATAAACATGTCCACAAGAACCTACACAAAGCGCAACTAAAACCTATTTCCAAACACCAGAGCCACAACCACTATTGTGATTTACACGACTTTCGACAGTGTGAAAAATAAGGAAAGACAGCATTACGCATGAAAGGTGACAGCAGGCTGCAATTTGCAGAGTTCGAAATGATAAAAGAAAATGAGACGTTGCTGTTTAGTAAAAAGAGAACATTGTTTAAAGTGCTTCTGAAGGAGCCAGCAAAATTAGTAGACTAACATATTTACATGAGTTCCAACGGTGTGATAAATAGGGACATATAGATTCATAAGAGACAAATAGCGATGGATCTTAATCCGCAGGGTCACGCGGTCATAAAAGACTTCATAAATTACTGAAGATAGCATTGGAAACTTTGGAGACATAGTTAGAAAACACTAGCCTATGGCGTGTCTCGACACCCAACATGCAAATAGTGAGGAACAATGTGCCAAAAGAAACACACTTTCACAGCATGGCCTCAGGATATTGAGCAGCTACTAGTAATGTTACCGGTGATCCGTTGGTTTCGCCGTTGGATATTGTCGATATCGGTATTGACAGTCCTGAAATGTTTTTCAATTGTCTTGTTATTCTACTGTAGATTCGGATAGGCTCATATGATTTCTGACACCAAAATGAGAGATTGTAGAAACTACCAAGACCAGCCTCAAGGATTTGGGTTTCATTTCGGTCAGGGGTGTAGCTTGGATGCTAGGGGTGCCCTGCGATGCTGGAACTGCGTTCGTGGCAGCGGAAGCCAATAGACACATTAGTACATAAATGAACATATCACGTAAACATTGCAAACACGCTAGTTTCGGACGAGTAAAATCTTACACATTTGTCAAAGAAGCCGGCCGAGATGGTTTATTGGAAGCCTTTAATCACTTTATCTAGTAACGATTCCTGCACAACTAACCAGAACCTACATTTCATATTCATATTGCTGCAGTTGTTCTGCTAGTTTCCTATCGCTCTCTTCGGAACTGATCTCAACGTCGCGCATGGAATCTGCCAGAGCTATCGCCAACGCTTGGTCCTCAGAGATCTGGGATTTCCTGGCCTCAGTTGCACAATTTTGCCTGCCCTGATTTCTCGCGATAGTCGCAGCTCTAAAACATGGATCTCATTAAGAATTGTACGAAAAAAAACATCTACCAAAGAAAATTTAGACCTTACTAAACAAAAACATAATGGTCAAAATAGAAGAGTAATAGAACCTACGTTGCCTTGGAAATGGCAAGGTTGCTCTCCACTTGACCACAGCGGTGATCAGCTTCATGACGATGTGCAAGGCAAAAGTTATTGTTACATGATGGACAAATGATGGGAACAAGCTGGAATACAGTACAGTACACTAGGACTCTATCGGCAAGTTTCCATATTAACTAACGACAAACCTCTTTCTTTTTACACCCTTTCACGGCGCACTTATTTGAGAACAGTTTCTTCTTTGTATTAACAGCACAGTTATTCAGAATATGTTCATTGATCTGTAAGTAACATCTAATCAACGTAAGTAACCACATGCGCATACATTAGGTCGCAGCACAACTCTAAGCAAAAGGGGCTACCTGGACATCTGGAGAAACACTTTTGGGTGTGGGTACGGGTTTACTACACAGGGGACAAACCGGAACTTGTACGTCCTAAAATCGACTCTGATAATAAAAGACGATAATAACGACTAAACTCAGAGGTCTAAAACGACTACTAACCTTTTCATAGGCCTTGCCACATTTGTGGGAATCATAAGTGAAATGATTTATGCTTAAAAATACGGATTAACATAAAGATATAAAGCAGAAGATAACTCGCCAAGCTTTCAAGACGGAAATGAACTCACCAGAAAGTTTTCGAACAAGCATCACATCGCACAGGAAGAAAGTCTGAAATGAAGAACTATTTTTTCCAAAGTTCTTAACAAAAACGCTTGTAAAGGCAGGTAAACTATACAGACCATGTTTCGCACAATGACAATAAGACGGCTCTAACTAATCAACAACGATTATAATTAATCAATAATGATCAATACAAGAAACAAACCGAGTAAATTGCACAGCTCAGCATCACAGTGCTGACCGAGATTCGGAAGTTCAGCCATTGAACCTAAAACACCACATAAATGACTTTTCGAGAAAGACTCGGAAAATATACTGAACCAGATGGAATAGAAAGCGAATGTGTAACATGATAATGACAATAACAGAATGCTCCCTACGGTTTTGATGTTGCTGGGTACCGGGCCGCCCATTAATCCACCCGACAGGACCTCCCAGGCCCAGAAGAGTCCGGTATTTCAACCAGGAAGCCCAGTTAAGAGTAAACCAATACCAGGATCCGCTACCATCATGGTGGTAAACTAATCGCACGATGACAAATCTTCTGATCCACAAGGGCGGCAAATGCCTGTGGTGGTGACGACCTGTGGCAGACCATGGCTAGGCTGGCCTCGGGACTCCAGGGAACATAATAGCTAGGCCAATAAAACTCCAAAAAACGGAGATTGTGCTTCGGCCCCCCACAACAAGTGAAAATGGGCCATCCAAATACCCAAGTAAGTAACAGTAAGGAGTAATATGGAGGCTAGAGGCTGACGGACATGTTCAGCAGTGCTGCCATACGGATGTGCTATGCCCTTTATATAACGGATGACAATGATGAAATCTCGGAAAAATCGCGAATCAGCTGATGATGACAATGGCGTCATAGTTGTTGGCATACGGCCAACGTGCATACAGAGGTCCTTTAATGGGTGCACGGCGTCGATCATTCGCTCCACTGCCGTGCCTTCCGTAGCGGATTGCTTACTTACTAGAACTCTTTGGAAACCAAAGATCTTCCCGAACATGCATATTTGTGAATTTCGATTCGATTTTTTTTTTGAATTTCGAATTATTCGAATTCGAATAGCCCGTATGAATAGTCAGGTGTGGCGGCTAGCTTGCGTATTTTCATTTGTAAAGCAGATTTAGAAGTATGACTAGTCGTTTCTTTCTGGGTTCCCTCTTTCTTCTGCATTTATCATCACACAACCTAGTTCTCTCCCAAACTACCCCACATGAAACTAGTTTCCACAGTTTAGCGTGGGTGATCCTCTTTTCGATGCGGGTCCCACGAGGAAAACTGACAGCGTATCGATTGGCTGACGCGTCCGCCAATCGTTTGGGCCACGGGCGTAGGCTGTGTGTCTTTTTTTCTTTATCTGGTGTTCTTAAATTCTTCCGATTGTCTAGTGGTTCTGAGATTTTTGTATGACTTTGGCATCGATTCGTGTGGCCCTGTCTCGTCTTGCTATAGCACAGAGAGGACCACGAGTCGCGAGTCGTGTTCTGTGCACATCCTCAGTTCAAGCTCCAGGTGGCGTATCGAACCAGGATTTCGGTCGCTATACACGTCGTCAGTCGGATTCGCCATTAACCGATCAGAAGAAAGCGTACCTGCTTCATCACACACAGAAGATGAAAGACTCACAGTAGTAGGTTTTCATTTCTTTGTATTCATTATGTTGAAAACAAAAAATAGGGTGTGCGTGGCGCTTTGGTTGGAGGCGCCTTGCAATATATATAGGTTCGATCCCTACGCCCCATGCTCATCAAGCCTTCCATCCCTTGGGAGTCGAGAAATTGGTACCGGAATTCTATGGGAGGAAAGCGGCACTGGCTCGATTCATCGGTAGACCATCGCGAGTCAGTAAAGACCACACATACATTGTATCACCTCCAGCGATTCTTGATGAAGTCGAATACATAACGCTTCCTTTGGGATTGATCAACGCCGAGAGTTCCGTCCTTTTTTTTTATATGCAAAATGGTACGTTACAGGCAAGGAAGGTGGTTCGACCTTTCGGCAAAGTCTTATGAGAAGTGTTCTGTGAACATTGGAGCCCCCCATTTTTTAGTTCTCGAAAATCTAGGCATATTATTGAGGATATCTTCTTGGATTGTTAAGCTAAAAAGGAAAAGGTTGGGGATATTCCCATTGCTGCTGTATTCCAGGCATACTTCGATAAGTGTTGTATCCTTCTATTCCTCTCAATATCCAAGCCACTAAATATGTTGTAATCTGCTGGTTTCTACTTTTTTTTATTATAGGAAGGCTAGTAATCACTTTTTTAGTGATAGATATGGAGGAAGCGGAAGTCGTGGAGCATATAGCAGTAGCAGAGGCGGCGGGTACGATAGCCGTGGTGGTAATTTTTTTAAAATTATATTTCAGATTTGTTGTTTTAGAGTTAATAACTCATTGTCTAAGGCGGATATAGCAGTGGGAGCTACGGTAGCGGAGGAAGAGGTTTCTCTGGTGGACGAGGAGGTGGTGGGGGAGGGGGTGGAGGAAACCCTGGGGGCAGACTTCGAGATATCGATTGGAGTAAAGAGAATCTGAAGCCTATCCAGAAGAATTTTTACCACGAACATGCAACGGTCACACGCAGAGATCAGGTACTGATGTTTGATTGGTTTTTTTTTTGAATGTAAAACGGTTCTAGAACAAAAACGTAGAAGGTTAGAACTAGGGTGCTTTGGGCTTACAGGATAGGTTGTGCGGCGAGATGACAACGCCAAATAGACCGATAACATAAGCGCTGGTAGCAAACTGGAATAAAAAACTTGGAGCACTGTTCGTCTCGTGTTTCGTTCCGTATTTCATCGTTTTCGCAAGTTCTCTAGTGGTGTGCCATCCGAACGTTAGCGCATGCTTGTTCTTGATCCACAAAGCGACCAAATGATTTGTGGTAAGACTTTTGCTGATGAAGGTTTAAAGAGGCTGTTGTCATGGTTTCGATACAAATAGAAATTCTTCGCATAATGTCCTGAATGTGCTGTTTGTTTTCTCCTACAAAGATAAGTGAATGTAGTAAGCTACGGTTTCTTTCACTTTTATCATTCCATACAACATCTTGGTGGTGAGGGTGGTTTTTTTTCAAAAGAAGAATAGGCTTTCTCTCCAGATGTCTTGGGCGAGTCGTGCTAAATATCACCGCAATCAAACGTTTGTTGTTTTAGGTTAGGGAGAGATTTGCAGTCTGTTGGTGATTTCAGATAGTATGTATGTTGCTTTAGTATGAAATTGATCAGTGGATTGCCGAAAACCAAGTGACACTGGATGGGCGCGGTATACCTCGACCAGTTTGGGAATTCAGCGAAGCTTCATTTCCCAATGAGCTCACTGATCTGCTTTACGCCAAATTCCAAAAGCCTACCGTAATTCAGTCGATCTCCTGGCCTATAGCAATGAGTGGTCGTGACATCATCTCGATAGCTAAAACCGGATCAGGGAAGACTTTAGCGTTCATGTTGCCCGCAATTATCCACACTACGAAACAAGCCGTTCGGGGACGCTACGATGGTCCATCAGTACTGGTATTGTTACCTACGAGAGAGCTGGCCCAACAAGTGCAGGAGGTAATATGTCCATGCATGCATATATATATATATATATATATATACATATATATATACATATATATATATATATTATATATATATATATATATATATATATATATATATATATATATATATATATATATATATATATATATATATATAGGCGTACATATATTCATATACATACATGTATAAAAGGATAAAGCTCTCGACGTTGATCAATCCCTGAGGGATGCGCCATGCATTCGACTTCATTAAGCATCGTTGGAGGTGATTGAATGCATATTTAGCATTTGCAGTGACTCGCGGTGGCCTACCGATGTATCGAGTCAGTGCTGCTATCCTCCCGGGCAAGTTTGGTACCAATTTGCCGACCCTGGAGGGCTTGGTGGGCCATGGGCGCTGGGATCGATCCCACGTGTGTGCCGCAGTGGTGCCTCCAGCCACTGCGCCACACGCGCCCTGTATCTCATAAATATATTTTACGCATATATGTGTATGTATATATGTGTATATTTTTGATTTATCTGTTTTGGTTCTTTGAGTAGTTCTAGTCTTCTTGATTTGTGCTATACATATATATACACATACACATAAATGTACTTGGATACTTGGACGGCCCGTCCTCACTGGTCGTGCGGGCCCAGTATAAACTCCATTTTTCGCAGTTTTGTTGGTTTAGCTATTGTTTCCCTGTTGTCCCGCGGTCAGCCTGGCTAAAGTCTGCCCCAGGTTGTCTCTATCATAGACAGTCGCGGCCCTTGTGGATCGGAGGGAGATATGGCACCATGTGACTAGTTTAGTACCGGGACTGTGGTGGATCCGGATACTCGTTTACTCTTAGCTGGGCTTCCCTGTTGGAAACGCCGGGTTTCATGATGGAACCGTCGGACTCTTTCTTAGCTTGGGAGACCCTGCCGTAGGGATGATTCCCCTCCGCTGTAATGAGGCGGTAAACTGTTGGAAGGAACCATTGAGTACATATATATATATATATATATATATATATATATATATATACATATATATATATACATATATATATACATATATATATACACTTACCGTTATGTACAATATATATATATATATATATATATATATGTATATATATAAGGTTGTAACATGAAATGTGCGATCTTAAATGTAAACTCTAAATGACTATTACTTTTTTCATACTAAGTTTTATTATTTCGAATAAGCACAGTTAGCATCAGTACATTTTTTACAACAAGAAAGAACTTTATTTATTCTGGTTGCTTAAAATTCTGGGGTTCTGGAAGCGGTGAATTGGTTGGATTTTTCCGTAAACGTGGTTGATGAAGCATTTCTCGTTTAGGAAGTTGGCAAGGTGCTTGAAGAAGTGATAGTCGGTAGCAGACGTCTTGAATATGGCGGATGAGGCAAGTTTTGGTAGTCCAACTCGTTAAACTTCTATAGCGCTGGTTCCGCAAAGTGAAGCCGGGCGTTGTCGTAGAGGATTGGTCCTTTTCTGTTGGCTAATACCGGTGCTTTTTGTTGGAGTTTATGGTGCATTTCGTCGATTTGTTGGCTATACTTCTCTGTCATAATCGTTTCGCCCGGATTCAAAAAGCTGTGATGAATCAGCCCGGCCTCAGACCTCCAAACAGTCACCATAATTTTTTTTTGGTGCAATTTCGGCCTTGGGAAGTTCTGTGGAGCCTAATCACAATCCAGCCACTGAGGTGAGCGTCGCCGGTTGTCGTACAGAATCTGCTTGTCGTCGCACTTCACATTTCGATCAAGAAAGTGGTCGTTTTGTTCTTGCAGAATAAGAGCAGACGACTCTTCATAACGGCTGTTTTTTTTTTTTTATTATCGTTTAATTCGTGCGACATCCAGTGGTCGAGTTTGTTTGTCTTTCCTATGCGGTTCAAGGGAGTGGAAATTATTCCTGCTTACGCCAAGCTGTTGTGCAAGCTCTGGAGTAGTTGTTCGCATGTTTGCTTCTACTTGTGCCTTTAATTCGTGAAGTTCATTGAGGTGTCCGCGACCTAGCTTAACTTCGAGGTCGAAATCACTAGGTCGGATTTTCCGGACCCGTGTTCGTACTGTTGATTCACGAATACTACCTTCACCCCAAACTTGATGGTATTTCAAGCTCCTACCGTGGCATTATGTTCACTCTTCCTCTCGTTCAAAAAAAGACTCGAAGGTCACGTTGATTCGTACTAAAGTTAAAGCCTATAAAAATGTTAAAATATTAAATCTTGGGAAAAACCAATACTAGATATACAAAGAGCGGACTTTGTACTTCAAAAATATATGTTAAACATACATAGAGAATAAAATTTTTGTTTAGAAAAATTACGCGGAATATTAGAACAATAAAATTTGACATTTCATATGTTACAATCTAATATGCATATATAGGTATTTATAGTACATATATATCTCCTAACGGTTTACCGTCTCATCGTGGCTGGGAGCTGTTCCTGGGTGTCGGGCTGCGATGTACATCGGGTGGATTGGTCCCACCGGTAGGATTTGCTATGCTGTGAAGGAGTCCGGCATTTCCATCAGGAAGCCTAGCTAAGAGTAAACCAATAGGAGGATCCGTCACCGTCATGGTACTAAACTGGTCACATGGTAGCAAATCTCCCTCTGATCCACAAAGGCGACGACTACCTGTGGTGGCGACGATATGGAGCAGACTTTGGCCTGGCAGACCCTGACAATCCAGGGAACCACAATGACTAAACCAGCAAAATTCCGAAAAATGGAGATTATGCTGAGGTCCGCACAAGTAGTGAGTACGGGCCATCAAAGTATCCATGTGTATACGTATATTTATATATATGAACATATATACGTTGTATACGTGCGTACATACTATGTATACACGTGTACATATGTGTGTGTGCACATGTATATAGTGATATATATATATATATATATATATATATATATATATATATACATGGATATATGTAGAAATAATGAGTATATGTATATAAATGTATATATATATATATATATATATACATATATATATGTAGACATAATGATCCACGATCATCTAGCACGGCATATATGTGTTTCTACGCACTTTAGGTTTCTATTGATTTCTGTAATGCTCTTGGATTAAAGTTGGCTTGTCTGTTCGGTGGAGCTTCGAAAGGCCCACAAGCTCGAGATCTGGAAAGAGGTGTCGATATTGTAGTGGCAACTCCTGGACGCTTGCTAGATTTCTTGGATAATGGTACAACAAATATGAAGAGATGTTCATATTTGGTCCTCGATGAAGCTGACAGGATGCTCGACATGGGTTTTGAACCACAAATTCGAAAAATTATAGGACAAATTAGGGTAAATAGTCTATTCTATGGGCGTATGTCATGTATAATTTCTCTTGATGTCTCTTTTTTATCAGCCTGATCGCCAAACGCTAATGTTTTCTGCTACGTGGCCAAAAGAAGTCCGTACACTAGCATCCGATTTTCAACGGGACGCTGCGTTCCTGAACGTCGGTTCTATGGAACTCGCTGCCAATCACAATATTACCCAGTTTGTAGACGTTTTAGAGGAGCATGCAAAACAATCGAGAATGATGCAGCTTCTTAATGATATTATGAATCAACCGGAGTGTAAAACAATTATTTTCGTGGAAACGAAACGGAAGGCCGATGATTTGACGCGTTGGATGAGACGAGATGGCTGGCCAACGCTATGCATCCACGGTGACAAGAATCAAGGAGAACGTGATTGGGTTTTAAGTGGTATGTACGTTGAATGTGCGACGTCACTAATTCGTCGTTACTTCCACAAATTGTGGTGGTAGTACCGTTGATAACTGATTGCTCTTGGTTTGTTGTGGAGTGTTCATACTTTGTTCTTGAGCTTTTAGAGTTCAGAGCCGGCAAGACGCCTATCATGCTCGCCACAGATGTTGCTGCACGTGGTTTAGGTAAGTAGCTGGTTTTCCACGTATTTGTGCATATTTCTTTATGCGGTCAGTTTTTAGTCTAAATATTTGTTGCATTGATTATTCTTCAATAAATTATTTGAAGAGTGATGCACATTGATTTGGATGTTGGTGAGGTGTGCGCGCCGCGGTCTATGGAGCTGGGTCAAATGAACGTGTCTCGAAGATCACGTGGCTCTGAATCGTCGCAGAGCTAACTTACTGAGCAACGTTTAGCCTGCCGGTGTCAACACGCGCCTTTTATCTTATAGAAGCAGCCATCGTCCTATGGAAAGTGGACATTCGGTGGCAATGATATGAAAATGTGACACCGGCATTACTCGGTAACGCTGTGAGAGCTCTAAGCCGTGTGCGCGTGCACATGCGGTGTATGGGGCGTCGTGTGTGAGAGTCGTCGTGTTCTGTAAAGAGCACGAGACCGCTCTGAGTCGGAGCTGATCGCCCAAGACATTGTTGTCTGCGCGTGGGCAGTGCTCCGGAGTGGAGTGGTTCTCTCCGCGGCCGTCTGTTCACCGCCTCGCTCAGCATTCGGACACGCAGGTGTGTGGACGCATTCTTCGTTTTGAGTTAATAGTCTAGAACGTGATGCGTAGTTTGATGAAGCTGAGGGGCACGATCTTGAAGATTATGCAAATGTTGTTTTTATTGGGAAGGGATTGATCTTGCGTGTAACCTTTATTGCATTTGTCTTTGCATGAACAAACTATGGGTTCCATGTGAGCTTTAGTTTCATAGGACTTCTTTCAACAGTAACTTCATCCGGTCAAAAACTGTCTGATCTATTTCGACTTTGGTAGTCAATTTACCAAATGCGGTAAAATTAAAAGCAAATTGCGCTTTGAGGATGACCACATCTATTCTTCAAAATCGTGTATTTCCTCCTCAACTTGGTTGTGACAAAAGTAGTATTAGTGGGGTCATAGTTTGGAGACATTGGAACATTGCATTGAGGGCAAAGATTCATGCACTCATGGAATATTTTTTAGATGTTGATGACATAAAATTTGTTATTAACTACGACTACCCAAATAATTCAGAAGATTATGTTCACCGCATTGGACGTACCGGTCGCCGTGATAAAAGAGTACTTTACTTTGACTTTGTTTAACGGTGAATTGTATAGGTACTATCGAACGTTTTTTGTAGGGTACAGCGTACACGTTCTTCACGCCACAAAATGCTCCTAAAGCAAAAGACCTTATAAAGGTGCTAGAAGAGGCTGGTCAAGCTGTGCCACAGCCGCTGCGTGATTTGCAAGGACGAGCAGGAACTGGGAATAGTCGTGGCCGATGGGCCGGCAGTAGTGGCGGAGGAATGAAACGTGGCTACAGTGGTAGCGATGACTATTCCGGGAAAAAAAGGAAGGTGAGGAATGATGCAATGAGAGGAAAAGTTCTATGATGTCGTGTGCAGTTCTGTATGAGCTTCTTGACTTCTCACTTAATTCGCAATTTAGATACGATAATGGAGGTGGTTACGGTGGAGGTGGGCGATGGTAATTGAAAATGTTGAATTGTTACCAGTCTATTTTGTGTGAGTCGAAGATCTTCATAATGTATCCAATACAGTTAATAATAAATTAAACATGTTGCTTGTTAGTGAATAAATTGTCGTGGTTCTGTCTCATTGCTGTTCTGCCATGATATTTCCTACACCGTGCCGCTCCGATGCATCTAAAATAGTGGTCGTTGGGAATTCCAAATCTTAACACGATATCAATAATTTCGTAGATGATTAACGTTGGCAAAATACGAGGCCACTATGGTCCACTCGTTCCCTACGAGTGGATCAGAGTGGCCTCGTATTTTGCCAACGTTAATCATCTACGAAATTATTGATGTCGGGTTAAGATTTAAAAAATTTAGTTGTTTTTAAAAATTATGGACTAGCTCACTGTGGTTTGCACTTGTTCACTAGGTATCCCATTGTGTGATTTCTTATGGTCTTTTTTTGCTGCCTTCGATTAGTGGGACATCAGAAGGTCTTGGTGGGCGACGACTTTTTGTCGAGTATAAGATTGGGCTTGGAGTACAGCGTGCGGAGTGTCCATGACTGAGAAGACCTTCACTTCCCACATAGCCGTGAAGAAGGAATTTCGATCCGAATCTGAACGAAGGGTTGCTGAATTTCCCATGCATCATTCGAGGTTACGTTGAATCGTGGGAGATAACTCATT
Organism: Angiostrongylus vasorum; assembly: GCA_018806985.1. NCBI lineage: Eukaryota > Metazoa > Nematoda > Chromadorea > Rhabditida > Metastrongylidae > Angiostrongylus > Angiostrongylus vasorum. The sequence goes on along the minus strand of JADANN010000351.1, from coordinate 275,566 downwards.
CGTAATTTAACAATCAGTAACAGTATCGACTTTCTACTAACCTCGGGAGTGCAATATGAATGCGTTGTTTTCCTGTTCAGCAGTCGCGAGGTTGTTAAACAGCATACATTTACTTCCACAGAAAAAACAATACAATACAACAGTAGCTGACGTTTCGGTAGTATGGCCTTCTTCAGAGCCTGGAAGGGTATACTGGTATACAATTTACTAGTCCAGACGCTTCAACAACACTTACAAGACGAAAAACTGTGTAGTTACATGGTCATCAGCTTCTCAAAAAACACCGTTTTTTTTACGTGCCTTCCACTGAGGAAGAGCCGTTGGTCAGCGTCGCATGTGGTTGACGACTGCACCTGTCCACATCAACGATCGAAACGAAGGTACGGGGCGAGATCACGTGTGATATCGGGGGCATTCCTCCCTGTTGTTCATTCTAAGGTTTTGTAAATATCCAAAATGCCTCAAGAAGCTTACGCGCTGTTGTTTTGGCATCCTGTGCGAGGATAGTGCCTTTTATATCAAAATCGTCTCCGCTATGCTTTATATCCTATGAGTGCCTAGTGGTGTACTTTGTCTTCGTTTTCGTTTGCCATCTAGGTGTTCTTTTATCTCCGCAATTATTACAAGAAATCAGGTATATTGTACCTGAACTCCTGCAATCACCGTTCTTGTCGTAAGGGCAAATTATGCAGTTTGTTGTTTCACATTGACGGTGATACAGGCGGTTACGAACTAACTGACGACGTAGAGTAGCCGATGGTATTTCAATTTTGAAGTAAAAGTCAATATCTTTGCACAGGAGACTAAAACACCAGCGCGAAAACTTCTTGAGGCTTTTTGGATAAATACCAGAAACCGTACAGTGAATAGCAGGGATGAATGCCCAGAGGTCATACGCGAACTGAGCCCGTATGTTCGCCTCAATTTCTGATATGGGATGGTGCAATCATCAACCTTATGCGACTATAATCAGCTGTTCTAATCTTCCTCATTGGAAGGCACATGAAAAAAAGCTGTGAGTTTTTTTCGAGAAGCTGTTGACCATGTAATTACCATAGAGATTTTCGTCTTTTTTGTAAGTGTTATTGAAGCGTTTAGCCTAGTAAATTGTATGTCAGTATACCCTTCCAGGCTCTGAAGAAGGCGATACTGCCGGAACATCAGCTACTGTTGGATTGTATTGTGTTTTTCTGCGGAAGTAAATGTATGCTGTTTAGCAACCTCGCGATTGCTGAACAAGAAAGCGACGCATTCATATTAGTATGATTAATTATTTTGGGACCTGTTTTATAGCGCTGAAGTTCTGCAGTGTTGTTATGGTATTATTTTAGGTGATTGGATATGCAAAGATTATCCAGAAGAAAAGAACATGCAGAGTAACCGGATACGGGGTAACGTGGTCGAAATTGTGAATCAGTACATAGCTTTTCATAGGTTAGAGTGTACATGTGCACTCACTTGCCTTGGAAGCAAAAAAAAAGTGCAAAGGAATGGAAATTGAGTAAAAAGCTATGAAAGGATGAAGTTCCTAGGCGTCGATCACCCCTGAGGGATATGTTCTTAGTTCGACTTCATGACTTTATTGTTAGATGTGATTTAGTGCATATCTAGCCTAAAAGTGACTAACGATAGCCTGAAGCTGTATGAGGTCAGCTCTGTTATTCTCGCAGGCTGATATGGTACTAAGTTGCCACAGCCGTTGGGTCGATATGGTGCTAATGTGCCACCCTCGTGGGGATGGAAGATTTGGTGAGTTCGGAAGGCGACATCAAATCAAGGAACACGTGTGTATTGTTCAACACCTCTAACCACTGCACTACAAGCTCCCCAGAAAAGTGTAGGTGATGTGGATTCTTAAAACTAATTAATTCGAAGAGAGCTTTTACATTGAATTTGTATAGGTTTCTAGGTTTTTTTGGAATTTGTATAGGGTCACTATTTGCGACATTACTTATCCTCATCCTTTGCCTCGGCCAAAACGATCGTAAATCTTTCTGTGTTCAACGTACTTCTCGATGAAATTTACAGTGAGATAATCCATTTTGTAGACTTCTAACACTTTTCTACATCGTGTCTCATTCTCGTTTATCCAAAGCCTTTGAAACTGGAATTGCAATCGATTTTATGATGAGGGGATACGTTTCTTTTTTTCACTTATCGATGAATGAACTTTGCTTTCACGTTCCGGAAAAAAATGTGACCGCTTTCTAAATATTCATGAAATGACGACAGGTTTAGGGCGTCTTTCGCTGATTGTGAAGGAATGTGTTAGTATGACCAGAGGTTTATGACTGAATTTTACGTTACGGTGATGTATAGCCCCGTAGCAGTTATAGTCACCAGTTCTAGATATCGCTGACAGAACATTTGCGACATCATGATGACACAGCTGCTAGCAGATCTTATAAGATTACGAAGTTCATTGAAACTCGTGTATTCTTATGTCACACTGTTAGTTCGTCATCTTCATTACCTGTGGTCCTTCTTTACTCTGGAGTAGAAGCTTTTATTTATCTATTTATTTTTTTTACTCATGAAGAAAAACTAGAAACCATAACTGATTCAGAGTCTAACCTCATCCAGACTGAGATTGTAAAGGTGAGCGATGGTGGCAAGTAATGGAAATGGTATTTCAGCATGAGTTATCGATGCCTGTGTCGATGCCAAAAGCTTTGATACATGGCTGATCTCCGTGAGCGTCTATGAATAGAACCTTATAGCATCAATTTCGTTTCGTTGCACATCATAAATATCACCTGTATAGTTTGTGGTCCCATTAGTCGTCGTCTTACTCAAGCAGACCCCAGTAAATTCCATTTGTTTCCGTCGTGCCCTTCAGTCATAAGTGGGGGAGGGGTTGGGGGGGGCACGTAGAAGTTGGTTTTGTGAGGAGGTAACTACCGGAAGCTCACTAGAGTTTGCTGTGACATAAGTTCACTTTTAGCTGGGATTCCAAATGGAAATATAGTACTCTTTCTCGGCTTGGGAAGCTCTGCTGGGAAGAACTCCTACTATACTTCACAGTTAAATGCCCAAGAACACCCGCAGCCACGATAGGGTGATGCACCATTGCAGGAAGATCAAACTTATGTCATAATAAGGTGCTAGAGCCATTAAAGACTTGCCTCTGTTCTAAGTGTCCAATAGGTGAAAAAGTGCAAATGCCATGATGATGAAAAGAAGTGCAAGTTGAACAGCCGCCGAAAGATAAGTGAGATTGATTAAGTCATTCATCTTACAGCAATGTAGCCAAGACTGGTCAACGTTGAGTGAAATCTTCAACTAATTCCAATGTTGTTTTTCAAATAGTTGTTGATATAACGAGCAATTCTTCCAAGGATAATCAATAAAGGGATAAAGTGCGTGGCTTTGACCAATCTTGCTTAGATGTATTTTGTTGGATTATTGAGCTAATTCGAAATTGATAGTTTTTATCCGCTAATATTTCGGCGTCTTCGCCTTCTTCAGAGTCGAACTGACTCGAGTCGATTGTCCACAGACTTTTGGCCTCACGATATGGCTGTTCGTTGTCGCATAGTATCGAATCTAATGGAGTGAAGACAGCTGGATGAACTATTCCCATCTGCAAAATCCACAGACACCATGAAAGTCGATCAAAATTTAGGGGATTAGATCAACAACGGCCCGGTATTAAAGGTACTGCCGAATGAGGAAGACATCTGGAACGTTAGAGCAGAATAGAACTCCTTACTAATCTCCTGTTAACTTAATAAAAGCTAAAGGTTAAAGCTCTAAGCGTTGATGAATCCCCTGAGGGATGCGCCATGCATTCGACTTCATTAAGCATCGTTTGGAGATAATAGAATATCTGGCCCATGTAATGACTCGCGGTGGCCTAGCGGTGTACTGAGCCAGTGCTGCTATCCTCCCAGACAGGTCTGGTGCCAATTTCCGACCCTGGAGGGATGGAAGGCTTGATGGACCATGGGCGCAGGGATTGATCCCACGTGTGCTGCAGGGCGCCTCGGGCCATTGCGCCACACGCGCCAACTTAATAACGCAAGAAAGTGTTGGTTATTTATGCCGAGATTAGGTGAAAGTAGGTTTTTAGAAATATCACTCAGATATGTTATTGTATTTTTTACATTTAACATGACTCGGGATCATATCTGCTGTGCCGATGCCAGCACTTCTTGTATTCGGTTTCTTTTTCTTCGCATTCGTCGTCTATAAAGGTCGTTGAGTATTTCGCGTTTTGTTTTGGCTACTGCTTTAGGAATTCATTTCTTTTTGAATACCATAGAATGCTGGTCGAGTTGATGCAGCTTGTAATCTTGGAGATGGCAGGGCTAAGGGGGTTTCTACGTGAGTTGGAGAGAGTGTTGGGAAGGGGGATTAGACCAGCAGCTTGCTTACTGATCGACTGCATCACTAACCACTGCGCTATCTCAATCTCAACGTCATTATTTACTTACACCATTAGGAGATATGCAAAGGCATTTAATTATGACTAGTTCTAGTGATAAAATAACGTCCGACAAATCACTACTTTATGATTTATGACTTATTCCACTGACAACTAAAAAAAGTTTGAAGACCTTGATTGCCTTCATAATCTATGATTAGAGTGATGTAATTGATATAATGGATGCCACTGTTAAATTGCACTTGAATAGGGACGTTCAATGGTGCTGAGTTGTGGAACATCTTTAACTCTCCTTCTTTGTTTTCTGTACTCCCTAGTTTTCTTTTACTATTGTTTGTTTCTGTTGAACATCAAGTGACCGAGGACTTTAGAAATGCTTCTTTTCAAAAGTTGTGACGCACGTCATGGTCGTTTTTTATTTTCTTCTTTTTTCTTAGTGATTTTTATGATTGAATGTCTTTTTTTGGAACACAGAAATTCATTTCCTTGTTTATTTTACATCCATCGTTGCAAATCACCAAAGCCGAAGGCAATTGAGCAGTGAAAATTTCGCTATCCGTAGTTCTTCACGGTCCCTGATCGGTTTCACCTAAATTTCCCGTTGTCAAAAAAAAAGTGAATTCGTTTAGTTATTTGAATGGCTATATCGAGATTACTTCCAGTACTAGTAACGAACGCGAAAAATGTAAAAGAATAGGAAAGTGTTTGAAATAAAATGTAAAGGTAAATATTTTTGTCTTAGTCTGAATCGTATTATCAAAAAAATTGGATAAAGGATAAACGAATAAAGCTCTCGGTGTTGATCAATCCCTGAGGGATGCGCCATGCATTCGACTTCATTAAGCATCGTTTAGAGCTGATTGACTGCATATCTGGCCTTTACAATGGATCGCAGTGGCCTACCGATGTATCTACCCAGTGCAGCTATCCTCCCAGACAAGTTTGGTACCAATTCACCGAGCCCGGAGGGACGGAAGGCTTGGTGGCCCATGGGCGCCGAGATCGATTCCACGTGCGTGTTGTAGGGCGCCTCTCACCACTGCGCCACACGCGCCGATATATAAAAAATTGGATAGAATTGGGGAATATTAGCAACAATTAGTTTCAAAGTGAAAGCAATTGGTATGTGTGGAGGATTTTACAAATTTTATTCATCAGTTAAACTGTACGTTCTTGTTCTTCTTTAAAACTTTGGAGCTTAAAACTTACGCGACGCCACCTATTTTTTTGCGGCGCTCGCTATGAAAACCTATAGTGAATCACGTCGGCCACTGTGTCCCCCTGTGAAATGGCCCGTGTCGAGTTGACGTAGTGGCGTAAGTGTTAATACTTTCCGCGTTAGCCATTCCCTGCCGATACGGCATGCATTAAACTTCATTTGAGGCGTCGTAGAGGTGATTGAATGCATATTTATATATTGATGTGTCATGTATTTTTCCTCCCAGAAGAATATTCCGACTCCAGACGGATGACAAGCTTGTTTTGTTAGGGGCGCATGATGGAACAAACAACCATATGTGTTCTCCAAGGCATCTCTCACCACTGCGCTATAAAACCTCCCTTTTTACTACAGTGCGGTCTAATAGTATTAAATTTAATCGTAAAATAGCTGTTCTTATTGTACTGGATAGATTGAAATCTGTTACTCTGTTTGAAAAATAAGATGGAAAAATGATGTAACATTTTCTTCAGGCACTGTGAGATAGTGTTCATTTGTTTCGATAAAAAATATGACTTACCCTGCCATTCGAATGGTTTTCCCATGAGTGAATGTGGAACTCGTTGTCGTATGATAAGAAAACGAAGTGAGTCTCGAATCAGCTGAAATCATATCAGATTGATAGGTTGGTAACTGCTTTTTCTTAAATAAGAGCAGCTTCAAAAGCATTTTTAACGAACCATTACATCTTCAACACCAAAAAGCAACAAACGGAAATCACAGCCTCGTATATCGAGAACACCATCCTTGCTTTCTACATAACCAACACTTACCTAAATAGAATCTTAAAGATTGCTGAAGATTATAGCTCTAGAATATTATTAAATATCCAGGAATACCCACGGGACGTTTTCACCGAGGAATCAGGTTGCCCTTACTTGCGACGCTAAATGCCGTGTCCCTAGAAGGCGCATGGGAGGTTAGGCATGAATATAGTAAAAGCGTTTAGCCCTGAGATGTGGACACATTCGCGGAATGACTCTATGCGAGTGCGGTAGAGGATTGGCACATACTTTCTATAGTCACGGAAATACATTCATCTACTGTAGGTTCACTTGCACATATCCAGATTGTATCCTGGACATCGATTTAACACAAGACTGCAACCAGATGAATGCAAGTGCAAGGAAGGTTGTCGTGAGTCCCTGTCCAGCTTCAGAAAAGAGCAGAAGTAATGAATCAGTTCGTTACTGGACTGATCGAATTGTAAAGGCTTCTTTTTAACTACAAGAATATCTGATTTAGATTTTTACGACCCGGCTTTAACAGTTTTCATCAATTGCATCCCAACATCAAGACTCATGAATTGAAATGCAACTAATACGATGACATCTTAGACGACCGTAGTAATTCACAATTTTGAAGCCTTCGATGGAAGAATTGGTTGTGGGGTCCCCATGCCGAGCGTCACCGTTACTCAACCTGAATTGTGGTGTTTTTTCCCGAACCTGTCTCTTCGTTTTTTCGGAAACCTAAAATCTTACTTGCTAAAATGCATTGATGACCCATTTTCAAGCGTTGTGCTTTTCTGTGAGAAAAAGGCACGAGAATTTTCTTGGTAAAGGCTAAAAAAGTGTGCGAATTGTTGTGCAGTCTTGCTCCACGATTTCGGGGATGTATTTCAACTCAAAGATTTTAAAGACCTTCCACATTCGTTGCTTCTAATGGATTCGTGTTAGGAATTGTGTCAACCTATCAACCGTTCTTTTCTTTACTGCTCTTATTTAGCTCGTGAGATGCCCGCTGACATGGAGAATTAGTAGTTACAGAGAATTGCATGGTTTTCTTGTTCATTAAAATTACATCAAGTCCACCAGAGGTACGTGAACTCAAACTAAAATTCGGATTTCTTATTAGCAAACGAAGAGTATTGGCATCCTTCCAACGGTTTACATCCTCCCTCTTCATCGTGGCTGGGAGGTGTTCCTGGGTGTCGGACTGCGATGTACAGCGGAGGGAGTTCGTCCCTCCGTCAGGGTCTCCCAAGCTGAGGAGTCCGGCGTTTCGATCATGAAGCCTAGCTAAGAGTAAACCAATACCGTGACCCACCACTGTCCTGGTATCAAAGTCGCATGGTGGCAAATCTCCCTCTGATCCACATGGGCTGCGACTGTCTGTGGTGGTGAAGACCTGGGGCAGACTTTGGCCAGGCCGACCTTGGGATTCCACGGAACCGCAATGGCTTAACCAGCAAATCTCCGAAAAATGGTGATTATGCTGTGGACTGCACAACCAGTGAGGACGGGCCGTCCAAGTATCAAGTATCAAGAGTATTGGCATGAAGAAATTGGTTGCGTGAATCGAGTACATGGATCTATACATGGATCGCGGTAATCATGTCCTCGATTCACCTTTTTTTAATGAGAAAGGATAAAGCTCTCGACGTTGATAAATCCCTGAGGGATGCGCCATGCATTCAACTGCATTCGTAGCGTAGTAGAGGTGGTTGAATACATGTGTGGCCTATGCGATGACTCGCGGTGCCATACCGATGTATCCAGTCAGTGCTGCTATCCTCCCAGACAGGTGTGGTACCAATTCGTCGACCATGGGGATGGAAGGCATGGTGAACCTTGAGCGCGGGATCGTTCCTATGTGTATTGCAGGGGTCCTTTAACCGCTGTGCTACACGCGCCAAGAACCAATTGCACATCATTAGGCTGTGCCTTATGGATTCAAAACTAGCTTCCGATCTTCATTTTGAAGGACGAGAATCGACTGAAATAAGTGACAGTAAACAATAATTTAGAGAAAAAATTAATTAAAAACCAACTAATAGGATTCGCTTTTTGTTCCTGGGAAATTTTCCCGTAATCAATAGCGAAGCATATTTGACACACGCTTGTCCCATTAGTGAACACTGAGGGAAGCCGTCTTTTCTGTAGTAAAATGCCTAAAAGCAGCTGAAATCATCCTATTGAACTCATTGCCGTTCTTTTCTCCTGGCTCAAGTGTTATGGGAAAAAATTGTCTGACTTTAATTCTCCATTGAGCATGTATGCCATTTTCTTCATCATTGAAATGTGGTAGCGGTTGTGGACGTTTGAGAAGTTGTAGATTCATCCTAAAAACCAAACATAATCATTGTAGAACATAGGGCGATTATCAGATATACTGGAATTATAATCGTAACTTATTCCAAAATACCTAGGGCGTTTAATAGTAAAATGGGGCTATTATTTAACACATCGTTTAAGGCAGAGAATGGATTGATTTCAACGCATTTGCTTTCTGATTGGTGTTTTCCCACCCGAACAGCTTTTTCATTATCGACACATGCTCTATTCCGCCCATCGCTCAAACAGAGTCACTCTCTACCGGCAACAAAAGAAGAAACGGGTTTTAGGAGGAGTATTCTTCATTGCAGTGGGAGCCGTGGAGAAGTTTAAAGATGTCTGTGTTGAAGAAATACAAATGCCACAGCATTTCCTTAGTCAGTGCACAGATTGAGCTACATTAAGGATTGTTGTTAATGAGGAGAGTACCAAATGTCTTTGCACTGATACTCGGGAGGCATTCATTGATTTCAATGCATAGGACATTCGACGAAAAAAGTAGTTGTACGCCACAGCTATTAAAAACTATCCCTCATCAGGAAGGACTTAAACACAAAAAAATATTCTGTTGGAGTTGTCGAAGGAGAAGCCAGATAACTGCATTCAGTCGGCCTTTGCCAAGTAATTTGAAGAAAGTTGAAAAGCTATCCGTGAACAATTGGCATCAATATGTACTAGGAGACTTAGGCAGCACCCCTTCACAGGTCTTTCCACTTCTGGAAGATTAAGAAACCGATAGAATAACTTTTTCCCTTTATGTCAAGAGATGGTTGTTCTAGGGTTTTTTCAGGTCATTACCTAAGACCTAAGGAAGTCGCAAGGTACAACGAATCGGAAGGAGATTTATCACCTCGAAAATATGTTTCTTTAAGGACCGCGGTGATTTCTGACACTGGTTTGCTCCTATGTTGATCTGCACAAGAAATTTTGATTTATTTCTAGCCGTGGTGACCTTTGTTGCTGCTCATTGCTGCCGCTGCAGTTTCCATTATCCTCATCAACGACCATTTCCCAAAGTGTTAGCTGTTCCAACAGAGATTAGACTTAAACAGAAAGCTATTAGGGGCGTTTTTTTTCTTGAAGAATTGCGTAGCTCATATGTGGAAAATCTGTGACGGTTTGCTTACTGTTAGTTGTTGTGACAATAGTACTCAATGAAAGATTACTAGACTATCACTGAACCAGAGTTTTAAGAGAATTTAACAAACGCAGAGTCACTCTCTACAAATTTCCAATCTCTTAAGAGTAAGGTGGAAATAACAGAAACAAGAAACGGTTCTACATAAGCACTTATCAGAAAGTGATTATGCACTGGGTAGCATGTCTTTGGGGAGAAGAAAAAGACAAACAATCACGGACTAGCTGATGTCGGGGCTAGCCGAGATGTTGGGGGCCCATTCAGGTGTTTCGTGACTTCTGTTTGATTAGTGGAGGGTGACCAGTCGTCGTGAAACCCACCAGTCTCATATCATGATGAAGCAACGAAAATCGCTTTAGCTGTGATATTTGTGAAACTGAAATTTACATGATTTGACGGGTTCCAAATTCGTGGCCAGTCGGATTTTTTTAATTGAGATGTTAAGGTAGTAAGACGTTCTTTTACTTGCCTTGAAGTTAGCATAATAAAAAAATGGTTATTAAACAAAGGTATGCATATTTAGAAATTATGTGCATACAAAATCATTGATATTCGCAGTTGGGCATAAAGTAAACTAAAACAAACTTGTATGAGCTTCCCACCAATGGCTCACTACCTCATCGAGCTAGGTGGCGTTCCCGGATTGTGAGCCCCGATCTAAAGTAGTTGGTTCATCAGCTTCTTCTACGATGAGGACGAGTTCGGTGCTTCCACTCCGAAACAAAGTAGATAACCGAATGAGCCTAAGATATATCAGAACTCCGTAACTTCAAGGAGTTCATATTTTGACTACTTTGTTAAAAACATTAGAGTAAAGGAAGTTGTAGCAAACATATTGTGTTCATCGTTTCCCAGCAGTGAACTGAGCACTCTGATAAGCTCTGTAGTGCAACAGGTAAAGGCATTAATGTTGCTCCACTTTGTTACTTAGGATATTGAGGGATTATAGAGATTAGCTGTCTGAGGTTTTAACTATTCAAACCTGTCGTCTTGTTTTCAGAAGTAAATAAAGTTTTCTATCTATGTGCTACACACAACTTTAAAACAGATCTTACTCTGCTGATTCGTGAAACGTAAAAAAAAAGGGTCTGGGATGCTCTCGTTAGTCCAGAATATTCGTTTGACTCCTTGTCAACCTATTGAAACTTTTTTCGAACACTTCACCAACTACTTCGTGAGAAAATTTCCAACGACCTTTCGACAAATTTCATCGATTATTTTTCTATCGACTACTAACGGTTATTGATTTTTTCAATAGTTCACGATGAGCTGAGATATTTACATTTAAAGTTGGAGACTAACACACTAAGCAGTCAACCAAATAAAAAATATTACATGAAAGGCCATTTTATTTCTGTAATTATGATTGTTGCAGAGATAATTTCTGTGCAAAAAGACATCAAATGCAAAAAAGGCCAAACGCGGATAGAAAACTGAATATAAAACAAGGTGAATGTAGAAGGAATGTGATTAGAAACGAAACGCCTCAGCATCTTTCCTTAAAAAATGACGTATGGAAATAAAAGTAATATTTCGGAAGGAACTATAGAAATATGTGAATGAGTCAAAAAAAACCTGCGTATTCAACAGATTGGAGAGATGTGAGTCATATTTGTCTCAGTGGCATTATTGAAATTTGTGTTTATTTCCTAAGAAGCACAATTTCTTATATCAGATCTAAAGTGTCGCTGTTAGCAAATGAACAACGATCGGCGGAAAGGAGCACTTAATTCAGAGAGGATCAGATAAAAAGGAGTGCATGTGGCGCAAGGGTTAAAGGAGTCCTGCAATAAGCTAATTCGTTGGCTCAGTTTCGTGCTTCAAGCTAAACGAACTCGTTTCCACCGGTGGTCGAAAAATTGGTACCAAAATTGTGTGGCACTAGAATTATTGACTTTATACACAGGTACGCCTCTAAAAAATGATTTTATGGGCCAATTGTGGATTCAGTTACCACCCTTCTGATTATCAGATGGAGCCGAATGAATGGTGAATTCGTCAGATTGATCAACATAGAGACCATTATCCTTTATCCTCTTATCAATTTCTGGAGATCAACATCGTCCAAGTTAGAGTTCAGTTTGAGAATTCTCCATAAATCATATGAAAAGTCCCAGTTCACAATTTTAAACTTTTTACTTACTGCCTACTCTTTTTGATAGCAAGGTATATTGCGAAATATAACTCCAACGAAGCTGAGATATTTGCAAAACTCTGGACCGCATGTGCCTATGGTGTGGAACGAACGCGCTATTGTATAGAACTACTGGCAAAAGATCGATAGAACTAGCTGAGAGACAGGCGGAACGAAGGACCCGCATGGTGTGGTGGTGAACGCGTTACTCCCCGGAAAGGACAATGGCGCGTTCGTTCCCCACCATAGGCACCTGCAGTCCAGAGTTTTCCAAATATCTCAGCTTCGTTGAGTACCAGTTCATTTAAAAAAGAAAAAACTTCTTCAATCCAAAGTGAAAGGACAAAATCACGTTATCTGAGATGCATTCAAAGAAATATCTCTTCAGTTTCATATGGTAACGACAATAACTACGAGCACAGCAGCTACAGGGCGGGTTCAGACTACAGCACATCATCCATCGCAGGTAACTAGTACCGTCCACATCGAATTCGGCTGAAAAATTCACAATAATGCCAGAAAGCCACTAAACTACTCAACACGAGAAGAAAACTGACACTTGTGTGATCAACTGCAGTTCAGCTTTATCTTACTTTAATCCATATGTTATCTGAAAGTGCCTGCAATAAAGCAGTATAGTTTTGAACTTGCAGAAAATTTGGATGGTCCATCTTCACAAGTTGCGCGGACTTCAACACATTTGCCATTCGTTTCTTTCCCTCACAATCGTCGTCCATGATGGTGGTTTTAATCGAGCATGGTGGTGCGTGTGAGTTTCATACTGTGATCTGTAAAATAACTGCATCTGCGGGTATAGCTGATTAACTTTGTTTACGAATACGTCCGCCCAACGTGTAGATGGCCGTTCTAGGGGACGTTTGCATTCTCGTGGAGTCCACTTTACAGTTCTTTTCGTCCGCCTATCGTCTGTTCTTTCTCACTATGTGACCGGCCCATCTATGTTTCGCTATCGATGTAAAAATCTCCTGGATCTCGAAAAAGTGAGATTTCGAGGATCAGAGCTTCGCATGCCGGCTAGGTATTGAGGGTACCGGTTGTATTACAGAAGACATCGCTCAAGCGCTCTGTGAGTTGTGCGAAGTATTCTTGATGTGGTTGAAGTAACAACCCACTTCTCCGCAGCATAATAAAGGGCTAGGAGGACCACATAATCGAAAGAGTAAGCACGGATTTTCGGGTCTTTCAGCTGGTCGGTGGCTTCTTTGAGGTGCCCGAATGGGGCCCAAGCTGCTCTCCTTCTTCTATCTAGTTACCGTGGGTTTTTCATGAACTGGTTCTTCTTTCGATTTATGCGCAGCCCGATCTTTTTCCCACTTCGTTGAGCTCATTGATCATTGTCTCTGCTTCGCTAGTACTTCTTGAGAAGATGACGATGTAGTCGGCAAAAACGAAGGTTTGATAGGAATATTCCGTCAATACGTATGGCGTTCTCACCCCCAATCGAATGACTTTATTATCCACTGCAGTGCGGCACTGAACAGCTTTGGCGATACTGTGTCACCCTGTGGAACCCCTTTTCCTATGGGTATGGTAAGAAGTCGATAGAAAAACTGTATTTTCGTAGTGCAGTTCCGATAACAGTCGGACAGAGTTCTTATGAAGGACGGGTCCACTCGTTGGTCGACGAGCGCTGATAGGATTGCATTCGTTTCGACACTGTCAAAAACTTTTTTCATAGTCGACAAAGGTTAGAACTAGAGGCAAGTGGTATTCGCAACAAACTTCGATGACCCTGAACACAGTTTGGATGTGGTCCATGCAGCAAAATCCTTGTCGAAATCCTGCTTGTTCGACTGGTTGCGCCTCACCCAGTGTCACTGATATGCTCGAGAGGATAATCTTCGTGAAGAGCTTGTAGGGTACACTCAACAACCAAATCGCACGAAAGTTACGAAGATCCCTTCGGTCACCCTTCATGGAAAGGATGACAGTGCGCGAGGTCCTCCACTGGTCTAGGATACTTTCCTTTTGAATCGGTTGATAATGCATCCAATATTTGGGATTATCAGTATTACTACCACTAATATTACCCCTATTATGGGAGACGGTAGGATTCGCCTCCAACAAATAAGCTCCGTGTCCATTCTGGGAGAGACTGGCAAGCTACCTGTGAGTATACCCAGCCCCACGTACAGAGCCCAGCAAACTATAAGTGGGTATCAAAATGCTAAACACAGTAAGAGAAACGGGCCTAATTTCCTTGACCACGAAAGAACCCCCCAATTTCGAAGCGTTGGGTAGGACGAGTACGGAGAGGCCGCTAAAATCTCAGGGCCAATGGAAGCTGCTTGGGTCGCGAAGAACTAAGGTGACGATCTGTGCCTACAATGCGCGTACACTTGCATCCGAGTCCTCGATAGAAGAATTGCTCATGCAAGCAAGAAGGATAAGGTACGACGTCATCGGCCTGGCCGAGACGAGACGATCGCCACCCATTCAACGCCGTCTATGACACCGAAGAAGAACTGTTCCTCGGAACATGCGAAGGAAGAGGAGTCGGCGGCATCGGCATTCTCGTCAAGACGAGTTTGTCCATGAACAACGATTCATTCGAACAGCTTACAACTCGAATCGGACGTTTACGATTAAAGAGATGTGGAGCAATAGCAGCTTTGACAGTCTTTTTCGTCTAAGAACCGACATCACGGGAATTGAATGGAATGAGCAGGGTGAGCGGCCGTCTGAGTTTATTAAGGCGACCAAGACCACCCATGGTAACTCGCAATTCCAGAAGCCGCATCCCTCAACGCTGGACGTGAGAGTCTCGCAGTGGTGAGTACCATAACGAAATAGACCACATTGTAGTAAATAGAAGGTTTTGCCTCACTGATGTCGCTGTTGTCCCAGAATTCTACACGGGATCAGAACACTGCCTCCTTCCTGCAAGATTCCATTTCTCGCAGATAGGAGAAAAATCCACTAAATTTAAAAAACTACGCCACTATAAACTGGGCCTTATTCAACTCGCTAGTCGGCTGTTGGGAATATGCCGTTGTCGATAACATCGACGAAGAATACGATCGGCTCATTCAACATCTTCAAGTTAGCGCTATGAAAGCTGGGAGTTCAAAAGTCACAAAAGAGACATCTGTGAGCACAAACACCTCGGGCTGATACGCCAGCATGGAATCGCGCAAGCTGCAGGCAACCGCGAACTAACGTCCGAACTTGCAAAACAATGCAGACGGGCGATAAACGAAAATCTTGAGGAGAGAAGAGCAGCAGTTGTGGTCGAAGCTGTAAAGGCTGGGAAAAGCATTCGCAAAGCCCACCGAAGGTTCGCCAATTACAGGACCAAGAGACCAAGATGATTGCACTCTCGACGCTTAGACGGAACAGTTACAGCGTCTAAAAAGGCAGTGGAGAAAATCATTCACGAATGCTACTCATATCTCTTCGAGAGTCTCTTTCCGTCATGTGAAATAAAGGAGGATGGATACATACGCTGTACCACCGTTTCTCCCTTCCGAAATCCGTCATGCTATTTCATCGGTGAAAAAATCGCACAGCATCAGATCCGGAGAGGATAAGATCTGATCACCTTAAGAACCTTCCGTCAGTCCTCATAAACACGCTGGCTCGGCTCTTCACACGTTACCAGTCTGAATGAAGGTCACTCCTCCATGGAAGAACAGTAAGCCCGAGTTATTGTTCAAGAAGGGTGATCTATACCATATTGGCAACTATCGCCCAATCTGCTTGCTGTCTGTCGTCTACAAACTCTTCTCTCGAGTCATTCTAAACAGGATTGACACTAGACGAAGGGCAACCATGTGAGCACACAGGATTTCGAAAAGGATTTAGTACGATGGACCACATCCTCACGATAACAAGGCTCAGTGAAGTATCACGAGAGTACAAAAGGAATGCTCTGTCTCACTTTCATCGATTTACAGAAGGCCATTGATTCAATTGAGATAGAAGCAGTCATGGAAGCCCTTGATAGTCAAGGAGTCCCTACTCAGTACATAAAGATTCTTCGTGAGCTGTACAAAAAATTTCACAACCAAGATATCACCATTCTACAACGATATTAACATTGACGTCAAAAAGAGGGGTTAGGCAAGGGCGATACTATCTCGTCAAAATTATTTACCGCCACCCTCCAGGGCGTCATGCGAACATTGGAATGGGTTAATATGGGGAGTGAAAAGCGATGGTCGGCTGTTACACCATCTTCGTTTTGCTGGTGACATCGTCCTTATAACACCAAGCATTAGCCAAGCGAAACGAATGCTTGCCGACTTTGATAAAGCCTGTGGAAAGATTGGTCTTCGATTAAACCTCACAAAAAACGATGTTCATGAATAACGGATTGGTTTCGTATGCCCCCGTCACGCTCAACGGAACGAATTTCCATTTCTTAACGTTTAAATGAACTTACCAAGTAGCGGTTACATGACAAAGTGGTACCGAAAACCAAGCAACAAAAAACATCTTCGTTCATTTCCTTTCTTCCCATCCTTCACACAGAGGGCGATTGTGAGAAACATGTTTCGAACAGCCACTTCCGTGTGTACGAAGAAAGAATTAAAGGAAAAATCGCAAGAACTGGCTCGGCAAATAGCCGTCTCCAATGGCTACGAAATAGTAACCCGACGAGACAAGTTTAGAAGGAGAGCGACGCGCCCAAGCGAAACACTTGTCCAAAAGAATGTCCCGTTTATGCTACCCTTTCTAAGCGATGAAGTAAGTATAGCTATAAAACTATGCTTCAGAAGAGCAGATCTAGAGGAATCGGTTGCGATAGTAGAAATTCCACGTGATACTGTTCGTCGTCAGTTAGTTCGTAACCGCCCATATGACCGTCTAAGTGAAATACAAAGCTGCGTAATCTGCCTTTACGGCAGGGACGGTGACTGCATGAGTTCAGGTGCGATATTTTCGATCTCTTATGGCACTTAAGGAGACAAATATGTTGGCGAAATGGGCACACCTTTATGTTATCCCCATAAAAAGAACACCTAGTTGGCAAACGAAAAGCAAGACAAGGTACCCCAATTGGGACGCATGGGATACAAAAGCAGAACGGAGACGATTTTGATATAAAGGCACTATCCTCGCACAGGATGCCCAAAACACCAGCGTTCAAGCTTCTTGAGGCTTTTTTGGATAAATGCCAGAAACCCCCACAATGAAGAGCAGTGAGGAATGCCCAGAGATCACACGTGATCTTGCCCTGTAGCTCCGTATCGATCGTTGATATGGAGAGGTGTAGTCGTCAACCATATGCGACGCTAATCCGCGGCTCTTCCTCAGTGGAAGGCACGTAAAAAACGGTGGGTTTTTCGAGAAGCTGTTGATCGTGTGACTACCGTTCAGATGCTCATCTTTCTGTACGTGTTATTGAAGCGTTTGTCCTAGTAAGTTGCGTATTAGTGTACCCTTCCAGGCTCTGAAGAAGGCGATTCTGCCGAAACGTCAGCTACGATTGTGCTGTATGTGTGTTGTTGTATGGAAGTAAGCGTACGCTGTTTAACAACCTCGCGATTGGTGAGAAAGAAAACGACGCATTTATAATCCACCGCCGAGGTTAATAGAAAGTCGATCTTGGGAACGAAGATCTCCGAATGCTCCAGTTATTTCTGTCTAGGTATTCAATATGAAGAACGACTTAACTCTAGAGTTGAGCAGAAGGAAACGAGGGGCTTAGGGAGCTTTCAAGAGCATCGAGGATGTAGTGAGGAAAATGCCCACTTTTCCGACTCAACGATACTTTCTGCGTTAACGTATGCGTAAGAAACCTGGTCGCTGTGTAAACAGGATGAAAAGTCACTCAGCGTTATGGAAGGCGCGGTCGAAAGGAGATGCTAGGAGTACCCCGTGTCACGCAAGCAAGGGAAAGGATCCAAAGCTTCGACCTGCGTCAACGATCAAAAATCGAAGATGCCGTTCTGTACGCCAAACAGTCGAAGATAAGGTGGGCTGGACACGTAATGCGTATGAATGGCAACCGATGGACAAGAGCCGTTAGTGACTGGATTCCTCGGGATGTCAAACGCACTGCAGGAAGACCACCGATCCGATAGTCAGAATTCCTCACGAAAAGCCTAGAAGAAGGATATTATGCTCAACGAGTCTCTAGAGCGAGCAGAACCCACTGGGCTGCTTTTGTACGCTAGAGGGAAAAATGGAAGATTTACTGGCGCGCGCTCGAGTCACTCGACGATCAACGGGGTTACAGGTGATAGAAGTGAATATTACCACTGTAACATACCTTCCTCGGATCCACATCGTGGTGAAGACCTTGCAAGATTGAGTCAGCACTCCAGGGAGGATCGAGTCAGCACCATGCACACTGAGTGCTCCTGTCAATGACGTCAGGCGGTGAGACGAACGGTGAGAGCCCTGAAAACCACGGGTTACGCAGGACCGTCATTGGAACCGAAAAAGTCAAGAAGGCAGACATACGCCAACTAAAATACGGGACCCCCTGTCATCCGTGGGCAAAAGGTCCCCTCACGAAATTTTTGGCAGCGTAGGATTTGTCTTCCACGCATCCATTGTCCAACTCGTCGACTAATGCGAGATCCTTTCCCCTCGCATAGCAGTCCTCTGTCTTGAACTTACGCGTCATAGCAAGATTGTAATCATCAATTGCTACTCAGGAGGTGGATAGCATAGTGGTAGTGATGTTCGTCATCATGAGCATGGTGATAGTTCGATTCCGCTCCGGGCCAACCAAGTCTCCCATCCCTTCGGGGTCGAAGAATTGGTACCGAACTTGTCTGGGAAGAATCGCTCTGTGCAATCCAATTGTGAACGCTCCAGCCCAGTTTTCTGAGGACTCTAGGGATAATTGCTAGACCAGCATCCTACGGCATTTAAGATGACATATAAATCCTTAATCAGCAACCGGAGCCACACGTAAAAGTTGGAAGATCTTCGTGGACAATGGATGGAGTGTGCTACAGATTTGAAACATTTTGTAGCACATAGTGAAGGGTAGGTGTGCTTTAAAAACAAAACGGGGGAACAATGCTTCGTTTATATTTGGCATCTTCATAGGAACTTTATTTTTTTTACAATTTTTGGCTTTGAAAGTCTTTTTATATCTATTGCTGACACATGCACTAATAAAAATGCGTGAAAAAAGTGTACTATTATTGTACTCAAGTTACCACTATAAGACAGTGAAAAGCTTATCTTATAGACATTTGGTTGGATATTGGATTGTAGTGGGAAAGCGGTGTGGAGGAGCGCAGTGTGGTTAGCGTTGCTGTCAACCAGGAAGCAAAGTCGCTGGTTCGACCACCCACCAACGCTCTCCTCCCTATATGCGACGTGCGAACCACCTAGTCCGACTACCTTCAAGATTGCAGGGTAGAATCGACTCGATCGTAACTCTAAGACATTCATAAGGAAGACCAAATCTTTAAGCAACGGTTGAAAGCACATTTTTTTTCGAAACAACAGCGAGAATTTCCAAGGCCTTTGCGAATGAGGGATGCGAGGAAAACAAATCGGATGCAATAAGTGCTGGGATCCACACAGTAGATGTAATGACGTGCCACCTAGAAAAAATAAATAAGAATTTTGCTTATGACAAGGTTTGAAGGTTGGAATTTTTGAATGACAAAACAGAAATCGCGACATGCTTACTTCTACGAATTTAAACCAGGTCGTATGCAGCGCAAACGGCTGGAAGTGTTAGCAAATGTATATTCGTTTGAGGGGAGTTCGTCGTGACGAATTTGTCGTTGGAAATGCGAAGGGTCATGATTGCACTTCCACTACTGGTGAAGATTAACTTAAGGTTTTAATGGAAGCAAATAAAGGGAAATATAGAATACGTAGAAGTTGTGTGAAGTTCTCAACTTTTTTCCGGACCATCTTAAGAGAACTGGACTGGAGAAATGGATGCCGCAAAAAATTGAATGGTTCTTCTCCAGCATAACGATCTATAACGTATCGCAGTACCAAGGCTACAAAGCGCTCTGTTGAGAGATGCCACTTGAAAGATAAAGATTTGAAATCTTAAAGAACTAATTCCATCTTTTATAAACATCGTATTGAACAATTTATTCAAGACGTTTACTACCTGCACTAACGATGCTTCTAATTTGGTTGAAAAGACTCTAATTTAGTTCATATCGGATCATAATCTCATAATCACATCAACAACAACCGCCCTATATAAAAGAGCGTCGCCGGGTGTGCTCTGCTCATTCGAGGTGCTCAACTAAGGAAGATCCAGTTTGATGCGAGACGAAGACTCCACATCCACGAGAGGAACAACTGAGGACTATCGACAAGAATGGTCGGCTCTGATGAAGACGAAGACGTGGGAACGTTAGTCGAATAAACATTTCGTATCAGCCTCTTGTAAGCTCAACAATACAAACACATGTTAATTATCACAGTACGGGGGTTAAATGACGGTCGATTTAAAAATTGTTCTAGTTTAGTTATTCTAAAACTTCAAGAAAGAACTATTTTGAACTACTTTTAAAGTTCTTAATTTCTACTATCGAACCGATTAAAGTTTGTATTTATATACGCCGCATTCCAGAAAACAACTATATTCTAGAAAACACAAAACTCCCACAGAATGTGGGTAAGCTTCATCGCGTACGTCGGATAGATTGGATTATCTTTATTCCTTGTGTCCATCATTGAAGGAACCCAGTTAGAGCATAGCATTCGCCGCTCAAAAGTGCCAAAATTTTTTTATTGTGCTGTTGTCTTCATTAAGGAGCACATGAACCTTAATGAGGTTGATGTAACTGTAATATAACTGTAATACTTGTCGTAGAGTTTCTACTATAGTTCATCAAGGAATTGTTCCAGAGTTTCAGAATGAATCGATGGCGTTTTATTATTGACGGTCGCTTGACCTTACTGGAAATGTGTCAGGCGATGACTATCTCCTTCATCTTTATTGATCATCTCCGACCATTTCATTCAGCAAATGACACCATAGGTTTCCATTCAAAATTTACCACAACATTTTCGGCCTATCACTGCAGGGATTTCACGGCTAACGGAAAATTCGTTTGCTTACTGCTGCCGTATAGTTATTAACTGATTCTAACAGAGCTCTAACTAAAACCGTTGAGCATCTTCACGATTCCAGTCGTCGCCGCTTTAGTAACAAAAGTAGTTAGTAAGTGAGTCATGCAAAAAATAGAGATTTTTAACACTGGGATTAGTCCTGCAGAAAAAAGCAGTTTAATTACTGACACTTCCTACATTTTATAGCTCATTATTTTTTCAATGGACCTAACTCGCAAGTGAAAGTTTCACCGGATTTTTATCAATTCAAGACGAAGTCGTTCGGCCAATTTATTTACGTAAATTTTTCCACTATTCAAGTTATTTCAGTCAGTTCAAGTTGAAGGGCGCAGTGATCGGAGGCGTCCTGGACCGCACACGTGGGATCGATCTCCACGCCCACAGCCCACCAAGCCTTCCATCCCTCAGGGGTCGCCAAATTGGTACCAGACTCCTCTGGGAGGGTAGCAGCACTGGCACGATACATCGGTATGCCATCGCGAGTCATTGTAAAGGCCAGATATGCATTCATTCACCTCCAAGCGATGCTTGATGGAGTCGAATGCGTGGCGCATCCCTCAGGGGATTGATCAACGCCGAGAGCTTCTTTTTATTCAAGTTATTTGAAAGCGTTTGAAAAACTGCAATGGGGTTGACTGATTTCATACAATATTTGTTTTCCAGATACAAAATAAGTGTTGTTAAGGGTACTACTCACTGTTAAGAGGTAGTATTAAGTAAACAAATAATGACAAATAAATACTCCCTGGCAGAATGGGCTAATGGAAAAAGTAATGAATATCTCACACACTTCTTTGTATTCCAAATTCTTTTCGCTTTAACCTTAATGTCATGAAATAATTGTGACCCACTGAATCGTGCAAGCGTACGGCAACAAATCAGGTAAACAGCACCTCTTTGGTGAAATTACATGAATTCTAATGCTCTTTATCTCAACCACTAAAGCTTGCAGTGGGACGAATTATGCATACTTTAAGATAAACTTTAAAAAATGGACATTAATGTCCGAACAACAAAATTTGTGGTATGCAGTGGGATAGGGCGTTTCCGAGTGGTTACACCTGACCTGAGTATTTGCGTAGAACATTTTATTTACTCCGACACTATGCACGAAATTTTTTCAGTTTTAGTCATAGGTTAGTTTTGAATGAAACTGGAAAACAAATAATAAATTTGTGCTTTTGCCACGTGGATGTACAAGAGTTAGCCACGAATCACCTTGTTCAAATTCTGGATTTTACGGCCTCTGAAGACATCAAATGCAAAAATTTCCTTTTTATTTGGTGCATTTACTTAACACACTTGCTGGTTTTTCGATAACAGCTGATCATTTTTCGCTCAACAGAGGACCTGAGAAATTAATGATCCGGAAATCGTGCGTATACGTAGAGGTTTTGTTCCACACTGTTTCTTCTGCTTCTATAAAAAAGGCTTTCAGCGTTGATCAATCCTTGAGGGATGCGCCATGTATTCGACTTCATTAAGCATCGTTTGGAGGTGATTGAATGCATATCTGACTTTGCAATGACTCGTGATGGCCTACCGATGTAACGAGCCAGTGCTTCTATCCTCCCAGACAAGTTTGATACCAATTTGCCGAGTCCGGAGGGATCAAGGGCTTTGCGGGCCAAAGGCACGTTGATCGATCCCACGAGTGTGTTGAATGGCGCCTCCTACCACTGCGCCACAAGCGCCCTCTCTCTCTCTCTCTCTATATATATATATATATATATATATATATATATACATATATATATATATGTATATATGTGTATATATATAATATGTGATATTATGCGATTTTTCTAATTTATTAACTTCTTCATTCAAAGTTTGTGTAAAAGACGCATTTTTTGAGAAACATTAAAACATACTCATCCTGCTGGACGAAATCTGCAGTACTGAATCGCTATGCTTTCCTAGCCAAATGGGCAACGACAAAAAAAGTAGAAAATAAAAAAATGAGTAGATCCTGAAATGTCGGATCTTCGTTACAGTAGAACAAAAACTTTTGTATGTGGCTGTCAAAAAACTGCAGATTCTAACGATTTCCGTAATATTTAATAAAATCCACAAGGGAAGGATCTATATTTTTGTATCAGGTCGAAAGGACACAAGGAAAAAAACTCGATCAAGCATGAGGTGTGCATGCCCCATATCGTCCAGAATATCTTCAGTAATCCTAAAGGATAGCGGCTGACAGTCGACGATCCGGTAATTCTCCAAGCTGTTCGGTTATTCCTTGAGCTGGATATTTCATCAACAGAGATTATTACATATTCAAGCTATCGCATGGGTTGGTAGTGAAATATCCAGTACATTACCATGTTTTTCATTACTTGTATTTTTAGAAGTTGGTTTATCCAAAAAAATGAATTTCACACTCCAAATGATTTTTGTTATTAAAACTTAACCTGAAGAAATGGAGGAAGCTTTGCACAGAAAATTTCCTTGAGAAAATGGTACAGTCAGCGTAAGCAGCTGATTGAAAACGATTTCGAAAAGTCAGGCAGAAAGCAAAGATTTTTTTTGAAAATGAAAAAGGTTTTCCTCGTGAAGATTGTTCAAGAATAAAAAAATGCGATTAAATTTTTTGGCATTATATAAAGCTGAGCACTTCTTCTAGTGGTTTGCCGCCATATTGTTGTTGAAAAGTTCCAGCAATTAATCAATACCTCCTTGGATAATTGAGCTAACATGGGGTTGCTATTAAAATTTTTATAAGAACCAAAAAACTGTATTTAGGGCTGAAGTGCTGTTGTGTCGGGCAAAGGCGAAGTAAAGTCAATAGCTCATTCGGCATCAAAGCCATCCCGCATGCAATTCAACATTTTCATCTAGAAGCCCACCTAACAATTAACCTGTTAGTCCTCGCTATTTTGCTACTTAGCAAGGTTGGAAAACGTCGTGTCCGGAGGTCCAGAAAGGCCGACATGCTCTTGTGACGATGCCAGCTTGAAGACCCTAAAACTGGAACTACAATCGTAAATCATCGAGAAAAAAAATCGCTCAAACAGTTTTTAAACCTTCTAAGAATCTGAGTGCTACTAAAGACCGTTCACTTCGATATTCAGACGAGAACGGCTGTATTCTCTGACCGTGAGGTGCTAAGCTCTTTTTTAACTCGAAAACCTGTAATTAGCTTCCTTGTTCTTTATTTCTCTCCCTCATCAACTGTTCCTCCTCGGATTACAGCTAGCTCTGCGTCTGCTCATGCCGTAGCTAACGTAGATTAAAAAATGATTTGAAATCAAAAGCTATAGGTTTTGGAGATTCATTCGTATTCGCTCTTCTAGGTTACGCTCGTCTCTGTTATCACCATTCCTGCTTTTTTTCCGGTATTTGTTTTTCACAATGTGGAGCTGAACTTGTTCGCACATTGTTTGAAACTGAAACGCTCTTTTCCAGTCATCTCCATCAAGAGATTCCTTCATCACGAAACATTCCGATCTCTCAAAAGCACTTTCCCGTAGTCTCATTATCCTCTGTGATCCAACCACAATGACTTCTCCTGTTTTCATTTCCAACACCAGTAACTTTTACCAAAAGATTCTCTACTACTGTCACAACATATCTGTTCTGTTGATCTTGTATTTGCCAATATGTTTATTTCGAAGGTTCAAAAAACCGAAAAGAAGAATTTTAATCCTTTCTGGGAATAACCATTTAAAAAATAAAAAATTTAAAAATAACTGATGAAGGTGTAACGCAGTGACTAGGAGTGCCATCGAATTCACACATGATCATCACTGCAATCTCGTGCTGTATTCCTGTCGCGCCGAATAAGTACCATACTTGTCTTGAAAAGGTGGAAACACTGACTTGATAGCTGTGTAGACCTAATAAGCATTCAGTCACCACCAATATGCTTATTGGAGTTGAATGGATGATGGTTGCTTTAAAGACTGATCAATATCGATGTTTATGCTTTATGGAGCAAGCATTATACTTATCTTGTTAACTTTTTTCCTTCTTTACCCTTAACTTACTTCTTAACTTCTTGAGGCGTTTTGGATAAATGCCAAGAATCCGGGAATGAATGGCAGGGAGGAATGCCCTGAGATCATATGTGACCCGGCCCCATACCGTCGCATCGATTGTTGATGTAGGGAGGTGCAGTAGTCAACCATATTGGAGGACATGTTAGAAACCGTGGATTTTTTTTCGAGAAGCTGTTGATCATGTGATTATCTCATAGATTTTCATCTATCTGTATGTGTTATTGAGGCGTTTGGCGTGGTAAATTGCATATCACAGTACCCTTGCAGGTTCTGAAGAAGGCGGTACTGCCGAAACGTCAACTACTGTTGTGTTGTATGTGTGTTTATGTATGGAAGTAAACATATGCTGTATAACAACCTTGAGATGGCTGAACGGGAAACAACGCATTCTACTTATATCACCTGCATGAGTCGTACTACTGCTGATCGTTGGGCGATCCGACTGGATGCTAATGAAGTCTTGATTTGTTCGTATCGAGTGTAAGAGTTACTCAGTTGGTTCCTCCCATTCCCTCTGCGTACTCTTTGTGCATCACGTCTTTCCAAAAAAGAGTAACATGTCTGATTATTGGATTGGTGGTGTTCGACGTGGGACTTAGTCATTAATCGCTCTTGTGCGTACACCGGTTGTCGTCAAGACGCATCATGTTTCTGTCGGCACATCTCTTTTTCTTCATCACGGCTTATAGCACAAAGTCGTCTTTCATGATTGTGCAAGCATTGGGAACCCTACAGCTAAAACCACTAGTCCAGTATCGAAATACTTTGAGTAATAACAGCTTGTTAGGCCGATCGATGGGAACAGCTCGTTGTTTTAGAATTATTTGTTTCATTTTTACCTTACAATGTGCCGTTGGTTCGAACATCCAGTCGATTTTTTCTATCTCTCGGTGAAATCCTTAAATTTTCAGCATGCACCCGTTCTATATCTTTTCAAGCTTTCATGGTAAAATTGACTATTTCGAGCAAAACTGGTTATTTGTCACAAATCCTTGATGAATATGAAATCATACCAACTAGTAGGACGCGTGTGGCGCAGTGGTTGGAGGCGCCACTGCGGCACGCATGTGGAGTCGATCCCAGTGCCCATGGCCCACCAAGCCTTCCATCCCTCCGGGGTTGGTAAATTGGTGCCAGACTTGTCTGGGAGGATAGCAGCATTGGCTCGGTACATCGGCAGGCCACCGTGAATCATTGTAAAGGCCAGATATGCATTCAGTCACCTCCGAGGATACTTAATGAAGTCGAGTGCATGGCGCATCCCTCAGAGATTGATCAGCGCCGAGAGCTTTATCTTTATCCTTTATCAAACAGCAATTTTACTTTAATTCTTCTTTTCCCTTCCATTTTTTTCCTGCCATTCCAATGGGTTATATCGGAAGTGTCTGTAAGAGTCCTAAAAAGGCACTGGCACTATCTGAATTGACACTCTTTGATTTCAGTTATACGGTGTCGTTAACGAGAACATTCCTTTTTTCTGGGTTTAAAAAAAATGTCTTGACTCTGTGACTACATCCTATTTTCACAACAAATTTCACAAGTACTAGTGAAGAGCAACTTGGCTAGAAAGCGTTTATAAGCTCGATTGGTCTAGTTCGTGGACCACTGTCACTGTGCCAAACAAACCTGAGCCAGTATCTCCATCATAATGAGTTCGTCGACGGTTTAGCATATCTATTTGAGCTCTATTTTGCGCTGCTCTTTCGTTGATGAGCTAAAACGAAAATGATAGAAAAACTTTATTCTGCTATCTTCGTCTTCTTCCTCCTCAGAGCTGAAATGGTCCGAGTCAATTGTTCAACAGTTCGTCATTCTTCCGGTCTGGGTCCTTCCTGATAGCAGCGAGTCATTCCAGAGGAGAACCGCCCGAATGAAGTAACTTCACTGCGCAGTGCTCATTTGTACTCGACGGTTGTTGACACTGAGTGTCTTCTGATTTTCGTTTGCTTTTCTACGGAAAATCCATCCTGCAGCCGTCGGTATCATTGTCAGTCAGCACTTAGCGTAACATTGTTCCAAAGAAACTGACCGTTCTTTAATGTCGGCGTGACTAATCAATATGTATCTTTTCATTCATAAGCTAACATGGGGTTGATAAGGAAAAACTTTGGGAAAACCCTTTTTGGAAAACTTTTCTCCAGTTTTTTGACTTTTTTCATCCACAATAAACATTTAAAAGTTGCTTTGAAGCTGTTACTGGAAAGGTGTTTAGAGTTGTGTACATAGTTTTCTATCAGCACCTATAGTGAGTTCTTGTCAATATCATCCTCCTCTTGATAATGCTCTTGTTTCTGGTTCAACGGTGCTATATTATGCTTGACAATTTCTGAAAATGGGGTACGTAAATATTTGTGTAGGATATATATACTATAATGAATCAAATGAAGCGTCTGAAGTTTAGAACTAGATCTATTACATTGGAGCAACCAGTTCATGAAATGCTTGACGGTTGTTGGTTAGAGAGAAACTTGTTCGTGAACGCTATTGAATGACGGTTTCATCATGAAGAGCTTTAAACCACATCACTATTCTTGTAGGGAACATAAAGAGAAAACATTTGAACAATGATGCCCTTGGGAAAGTAGAAGAGAATGTGAAGGAGGGGTGGTGGAAGGGGATGGACGAACTGAAAAACCAATATAAGAGTGCTGACCATGTAAATTCTAGTGCTTGTGCCAGTGGTTTCTGTTATTTACTGATCTTAAACGACCCGAAATCACATATTGTTCGGAGCTCGCATTTTGCCATTCGACTCGGTTCCTCTCATTCGTCATCTACGAAAGTCATAGGATTTCTTTGGAGATGACTAGTAGGATATTTGAGCTCCTGAATATAATCCAGTGCCGGTCAAATCCGCTTTCCCTGCAATTTCTGAAATAGACATGCTAGGAGGCTCCCAGATCTTCGTCGCGTTCAGGCGCCGTTCCTTATGACTTAGAGGGGAGCGTGCTGATTCCACACCAGACCGCTACAAATCTCCCGAACCAGGAAGAATGTGTGGTTTAGTTCGACAAGCGCCGAGTCGAGCCAGCATCTTGCACATATGTAACGGTACTTTTCTATTAACATGGTGTTGCAAAGCCAAATACTATAAAAGTGTTAGGAAAGAAAACTTATTTCGCTAAGATATGTTATTTTGCGTGACCATTTTGATTTTTTTTAAAAATATGAAGTTCATGCGAGTGTATGTGTATTGCCTATATTTTGGAAGAAACATTGGCGAATAAGGCGTCTGCAAAATGGACATATTTCATCTCCTCAGCAGCCAACTAGGCTGGCTGTTCATTCCACTCTAGGTAGCACTACGGGAACCGGATGACTGGTATCCCGAATGAGGACAAGCCGATGGATCGTGTACGTGGTACTTCAAACGAATCCCCGTTTTACAGACAGTTGCTACACTATCCAAACAAGAGACAATTTTTCATTGTCTTTTACCATCTAATGCATAACTCCAGTAGGAATAGCGTGGTGTTATCCAGAATTGTAGAATATATCCAAAGTTTCATTTTTTCACTTCCATTTATTTTCATTTTTTATTTATTTTATTGTATTTTGTTTTATTCGACCTGTTTTCGCGTCTGCTGTGCGGATCCCATCACTTCTCATGTTCTATTCGTTTCCTTGCATACATCATCCACAAAGGCCTTCCAACTTTTTCCGTGCTGCTTCAGCTACTGCTTGAAGATTTTTCTTTTTATCTTGAATGTCGTAGAATGCTGGTCGACTCTATTCTTCCTGGAGTCCTGAGATAGCCGGGCTGAAGCGTTCCCAATTGGATTGCAGAGAGCGACTTTTTTCGTGGACAAGTCCAATACCAATTTCCCGACCTCGAAGGGATGAGAGGCTTGGTGAGCCTGGAGTGGGATCGAACCACCACTGTGCTCATGATGGTCGGCTACCACTGTGATATCCGACCCCTTTTGTGTATTTTAGCTTTCAGCAAAGGAAACACCATTGATTGGAAAGAAATCTGCATTAAAAAGCGCGTCAATAAAATCGATACCACTAAGCAGGGTATGAGAAGCTTATATTGCTGTTAAGGACTTCTAGTTAACGAAAATATTATGAATTTGTCAGATTGGTAGTATCCGCACACAGCACTTTTGCTAGTAACAGGTAGTAAAACAATTTTCTTTTTTTTGCAACTATAATAGCACATTCCTGCTAACGCTTACAATCTAACCGAGCTATTATGAACAGGATTCGAACTCTGAAATATCCTTTACAAATGGTAATGGAAATTTTTCAAATTTATTTCCTTGTGTGCAATTTTTGCAATTTGCTTTAAAATGTTAGTTGTTAAAGCCTCATAACACGCTTAACGGTACAATCATGTGACCAAACAAACTTTAAGGAACCATTTTTTTCTTACGTAATCATCCTTTAATGTCGAATTTTTTTCTTCCTTTTTAGATAGAGCCGTTTCTTAGCGATTACGAAATGGTCTCGTTCTACAGCCATGTGGGAATAACATTGTTCGGATACTGTAACTGTAAACGCCATTATTGCACTTGAAGAATTTGCTGTGACTTGCGACATCGTTCTTCATCAGTGCCGTTTTTTCTGTTGTAGTTTCTCGTGTACCGTATTTTGCACCTTGTATTTTTCATATTAGGGGATTGCCAAAAATCACCCGTAACCATCTACGACCCTAGTTAACTTGACTGTGGGCAGTACCAATAATTTGTCTCCTATTCTCAGTAGATCCTACAGCATTGAGAGTGGGGATACGAACTGGTTCATATCTCATTTTTGGGTTTGCTTGGTTATGGCTTCTTGTTGGAATCAAATTTTACATATTAAGAACTCTATAATTTTTTTTATGATTGTCTAAGGGAGTGGGAGAAAGTGTTCGCAGAGAAAACGTCGACAATAATTGCAAATTTTATTCTAATTTGAGGAGTTATTAATTCTAAGACAGTGTTTAGGTCATTGCTATTTACTTACTTAGTTAGTTAGACAACCAGTCTTCACATTCTGTGCGGATCTCAGGATTTCTTCCACACATTTCGTTTTCTTGCAACCATCATGCCCCTATTGACGAGTGTTTTCTGTAGAGGCTTAACGACCTATCATTTTCCTTCTTCATTGACGTAGTTAATGCTGATTGAACTTGTTTTTCTATGGGGTTCTGAGGTAGTCGCGCAAATGCGCTCTGAAGTCTCTACAGAGGCAGTCTACAGCGTTTACGCACCAGCGAAGGCTTGCAGCTTTGAGATTTGGATTTTTCTGGGATCGCAGTGACTCCTCATACGGCAGATAATTATGTCATAAGAAGCCGAATCCAGGATTACGTGTCAAAAAGGAAACATTGCTGGACCGACTGTAACAGATATGTGGGCCGCGACTAAGTCCGGTTTGACGGAATTCTCATCTGTCAAGAAAATATCATAAAAAAATTCTACTGTTAAAATTCTGACTGCATAAGCAGAATCCAAGCCATTCACGACCTTTTTTACTTTCGAGCCAATTTTTAATGTTTTCTTGTCCATATTTTCAGTCAATGCTTATTTGCCGAATGTAAATGATTTCAAACTGTAACGTACCTTGCAAAATAACTTAGTTGACCAATCGCTGAACGCATGGAATTTCAGATGCTTCGGCGATTTCTTGTATTGTTTACGTTTAACTCAGTTTCGGCTCTCTCATCCGATGACGAGTTGAGTGTGCCGGCAGTGAGAGTTGTTCGACTTCAAGTTGATTATCCAAATGCAAGCATTCCAGATGTTCATGGCAATCATAAGTGAGTCGAAACGTCGAGAATTGAAGCATTAATTAAGCATTCTAAAGTTGTTTTATTCGCTTATTAGGACGTTGTTTGTAGACAAAAACCATCAAAAATAATGTATAACTTTTTTATTTGTTGCCTACTGTTTTCCCATGACGGTTGTGTGAAATATGACCACAAAGATGCTGAGATATTTTTGAAGACTCAGATTATTCCACAGAATACCCTGCCATGAAAAAACAATAGGCCGTAATAATAGGATGATTGCTGACGGCACTGATCGATAGAACTAGCTGAGAGACAGACGAAACGAAGGGCCCGCGTGGTGTGGTAGTGAATGCGCTAGCCCCCTGGAAAGGGTGAAAGCGCGTTCGTTCCCCACCACAAACACCTGCGATCTGGAGTTTTGCAAATATCTCAGCATCGTTGTGGTTGTATTTCACTTAACACCCCTACCGTAAAAATTGTAGTAGGCAGAAAATAAAAAAATAAAGCGTAGTAAATAGTAGGTCAGACATTGTGATTTCGTGACCAGATTCAGCTTAACTGGTTTCAATGTCGATCCACGCTTCGCAGACCATTCCCATTGATGCGTAATTGTTGATGGCACCGTTGCTGTAAAAATCGGGACGGGAGGCGTCATTTGTCCACGAGGTAACATATGAGCCTCCGGAAAGGGTAAATTTGTGTGCGAACTGGTCTAGGGTCTCAGTTTTCCGGATATATCAGCATCATTGTGGTTCTATCAAAACAATATTTGACAAGACCGAATTTCCTTTAACCTCAGCATGACTAATCACCAAATATTATTCCTATTGACAAACTAATACGAGGTTGATAAAAACGTTATTCGACTAACTTTTTCGGCGCGTTCGCTTTCTTCAGAGCCGGTTGGTCCGAGTCGATTGTCCACAACTCTTTCTTCTTTCACTGGGGGTCTTTGCGATCGCATGGAATCGAATCTAGGATCGAGGTTACTTTATTCCAGCGGTGCTCCACTGAATTCGACTCGATGCGATCACGAAGAAGTGTGGACCATCGACTCGGATCAACTCGGCCTTGAAGAAGCTGGAGGAGCCGAGATTTCAGCCAAATAAAGTTTTTTCTTGTCAAACTCGTGCTAGGTTATCATTGAGAAGATACATATCAAGGCAGCGACTAGAATGGAATATATTACCTCTTTTATGCCATGAAATTCGTGTATACGCCTTCATTCTAGCTAATGAGGGGAGTTTTCTAATGTTGAAATACGGTAAACACTAAACATTTAGCCCCTTTCCACCAAGTTCTCTTACACTTTGAGCTAGTTTGGTACTTTTCTTCTAATCCAGTAGGAATAAGCTTATGCTCCAACAGAACCAGTGGAAAAGATCTCACCTTTCGCAGAGAGTAAACTACTTCATATGGAAAGTATAGGAGTGTTTGTCTTTTTTTTTGCCAGTATTAAACATAGTATGTAATTAATCCAGCTAACCATGGAACAAGTCGACCTGGCACCAATGAAAAGCCACATTTACATCATTTGTTTTTCAAAGCTGCTCTGTGTTTAATAAAGGATAAAGGACAAAGCCCTCGGCGTTAATCATTCCATATCAATAAGAGATACGCCATTCACCCGAGTTCATCAAGCACGTTTGAGGTGATTGAATGTGTGTTATATCTGTGCTGCACAAGGACTCGCGGTGGCCTGTCGATGTATCGAGTCAGTGCTGCTATGTTCCCAGACAAGTCTTGTACCAATTTTCCGACCCCGGAAGGATCGAGAGCTTGGTGAGCCTAGGGGGGCGGGATTGATCCCATATGTGTTGCATGGCGCCTCTAAGCACTACGCTTCAAGCGTCCTTTCTTACTTACTTATTTGATACTTGAACGACCCGTCCCTCACTAGTTGTGCGGACCCCTAGCATAATCACCATTTTTCGGAGATTTGCTGGCTAAGCCATTATGGTTCCCTGGAATCCCGAGGACGGCCTGGCGAAAGTCTGCCCCAGGGGTCTTCATCACCACAGGTATCGCAGCCCTTGTGGATCAGAGCGAGAATTTGCCACAATGCGACTAATTTGATACCAGGACGGTGGTGGATCTTCGCAATGGCTTACACTTAGCTAGGCTTCCTGATGGAAGCGTCGGACGTCTTCTCAGCTCAGCCTGGAGACCCTGCCAGGGGGATGAATCCCCCGCTTTACATCGCAGCCCGACACCCAGGAACACCTCTCAACCACGACGAGGCGCTAAAGCGTTAGGAAGGCCCTTTCTTAATGGGCCACAAAAAAGAAACTGCATTATTTTTCACAGCATTAGTAACTTGGCTCTCCAGTAATGAATCTCTTGTTGCACATTACTGTTTATAATCTATGAACACCCCATTACTACAGCGAGGCAGCAAAGGACGGGAAAGGGATTTCTATTATTCAGCGAACTTCTCTGTTCTGCGTGGCAAAGAAATGCTTGTGTTTCTACCTTTCGCTTCAATATATGCGTTCTCGGAAGAAGCTTTCTTGTACACCTATCTTCGGGCGACACCTATGATCTATAGAGAGCCAGCAAATGAATAAGAAAAAGGGGAGGGCGATTTCTGACACATGACTGGCTATTCTCCATCTTGAAGTCCGATCTACGACTTCCTTTTGTGAAAACTTTTCTTTGTTTTTTAAATGTGCTCTTACCTAACTACCTTGTTTTAGATGGAATTCGATTATGCGAAATAGTGTGATAGCATCATTACGATTCGTCAACAAACACTGGCTAATTTGCGGAAATGGACCAAATGCCGAGAGGTTAGTGTTATTCTAAACATTCATTATTTATCACCTCGTGACTTTTTTTCGGTTAATAGACACTACACATTAAAGACCGGTAGAAAATGTCTTTTCCTCGTGCTGAAAAATGCTATTTGCTAAAAAGTTGAACGGATGAAACGTTCGCCTGTCATCAACCCTTTAGGGACGTGTTATGCCTTCGATTCCATTCGTAACATCGTGAAGATGACTGGGTGCCAACTTGGCCTATAACACGATATCCGAGGGCTTCCAATTCATCCAGTCGGCGCTTTTATCCTCGTAGACAACTCTGATATTCATTTGCGGATAGCGGAGGGATGGAATGCTTGATTAGCCAATGGCGCAGGATTATACTATAACGCCCACATCTGTATTGCAAGGTTATAATCACTAAGCTACAAGAGGTTTATAAAAGAGAGGTGTTAAAAATCAGCATCGTCATGGCCATGTCTTCCGAAACAAATATGTAAGATGACCACACGGAGGCTGAGATATGACCTAAACTAGAAACCTTATTTGGGATTCCGGACCCGCAAATACCCTTTCCGGCCATTCACCGGTTATCCACTGCACCAACTAAGGCCTTGCCTTGGCTTTCTTTCAGTCATATTTCCACTCTACCGGTGCTATCAGCAATCACCCATCAACGGAAGTACATAATATATTCCATTTTTATAGAACCTGTTTAAATGTTATTTAAGTCTATTCAAGGCCGATCGTGACGGACTTTTTTAAACAAAACTTTGTATTCCGACAGTTCAGACCGGGCAACGATTGCGGAAAAGCTCAAGTGACCGGTGAGATCGTTGGCGACAATTACTACAGAATCAACGTCACGTTTATCGCTGAAAGGTTGCTACAGTAATTTTTCTTTCAAGATTTCTTCTTTCTTTTTGCTACTAAATTTTAATCAAACCCTGAAATCTTCTCTTGGTTTTATGCTGATACGGTGTTGCCAACATAACGTTTTAGTGGATTTCACCTTCCTCAGAACTCGTGAGAACTTGTAGTGACATGAAAGTCACTCGATCAGTTTCCATGAGCGCAACTTTCCTTGCTCATGGTAACATCCTAGGCATAGGTTTTTTATCAATACCATTTAATCACAGGATGCTCGAAAGGTTTAAAAGCCATGGCGATGATGTTTTAATGTCGAAAATAGCTATTTGGCCTGTTGCTGTGTGATTTTGATTTTGGCTCACAATCTCAAAACTCTGTAAAAAATGCCGGATTATTGAAAGCTAACATGAGGTGCGGATAGCACAGTGGTAGTGATGTCCGTCATCACAAGCACAGTACTAGTTCGATTCCACTCCGGGCCAACCAAACCTCTCATCCCTGCGGGATCGAGAAATTGATACCGGACTTATGTGGAAGAAAATCACTCTCTGCAATCCAATTGAGAACGCTCCACCCCGACTATTTCAGGAGTTTCAGGACTCCGGGGAGAATTGCTCGATCAGCATTCTACAACATTTCAAGATATAATGGAAATCCTCAAGCACCAACCGAAGCCACACGTAAAAGTTGGAAGATCTTCGTGGACAAGGGATGCGAGGAAACGAATCGAATGTGAGAAGTGCTGAGATCTGCACAGTAGACCTGAAGACGGATCAAATAAAATGCAATAAAAAGATAATGCTATGCAGACTGCAGAGAGAAATTGTCCGAAAAAAATCCTCCCTATTGTCCCTAAAAGGCACTTAGGATGTATACGGATGAGAGGAATAAGAAATGAGCAGATTTTCTATACGACTGGTGCCAAAATTTGCCATTTAAAGTGCATAATTCAGAGATCCTATAAGGAATGTGAAAGTTGAAGCAACGTCCACCGTATTCGCGGTTTGTCAGATTGGTCTTAAAGGCGGCATTTTCCAGTACACCAACGCACTAAAGGTACATCTTCAAAGTTCTTTTCTGATCAGCAATCCATCATAAAAAACTTCTTAGAGTTCGAAATTTTTTTTGTATGGACTGTAGACCTTCACATCATTTAGAAACCGTCATTACTTATAACAGTGTTGAAGTTTTATCGCTCATGCTCATTTGCATGATACATTTTGTTTTAGGCCCTTGGAAAACCATCTGCAATGCTGTCTTTCGACGAGGCTTATTTCTGTTACAAAGGCGCTGTATTAGTGGACGGCGATAAATGTCGTAAGGAATTCAAACTACGTGACCATCCGATCATAGAACGTGCTCCAATCGAAGTCGATCGACTAATCGCGCTCTAGTCTCACGGTCTACGACTAATTGATGATCATCGCAGCTGCTAGTGGGCTGTATGGTGTCGCATGTCTCTGATCAGATACTCTGCGATGATTATAGATACCCGATGATGTTTCTTTGTGTATTCTGTTGTCTTTCTTAAGTCCAGTGCTTCCGTCATATCTTTGTCTTTACATGTTCTTGTGATTGAAATGAACTATTGAAGAACTTCACTTCATCTAGAATTGTCCAACCATTGTGCGCAAGCATATGGGAACATGGTGTTGGTAGCACACAGATGACACTCACCTTTAACAGATTTCATTTTGCAATTGGTGGACTTTCTAACCTAGATGGAAATAGTATAACCTGCGGCAGCTAACATCTATTGACTTTAATTTCGGACACGCTAGAGATTTACCACCATTATTACGACTCACCAGCCAGGAATTCCTAACTAGTAAGTTGAAAACTGCACAGTAGTGCGAGCGACCTAACCCCTCTGTATCAGGCCTACATTAAGATTAGATCTTTTCAGTAGGGTGCCCAACTAGGTAGAACTTAGTAGCCACAGAACTAAAAAGGTACATCACATTCCCTCTTTTTCTAACGTTTTAAATCAGACGGGCATTTCTGGCGCATGAAAGGAACGAGCTACTGGCACACTGTTGATTTACTTAATGAGTGAAAGGCCCACAAGTGATAAAAAACAGAGTTGTAATGTAGTAAAAGCTAGTTGTGAAGGTAAGGATATGGTGGAAAAGTTAAAGCACATTGCTCATAACGCTAATGAAGCCGGATTGGATGCTCGTTTTTGATGATGAAATCCGAAGACGCAGGATGTGGACATAAACCGAAGCATAACTTTATGAAAAATTTGGGCTGGTGCAGATTGGTTTGTATTTAATCTGTTAGTATTAACAAATTTGCTATCAACTGATCTAACTACAGAGCTACAGATTTACTCGAATGAGGTGGAGTCAGTGACCATTCTCGTATTCTCTCACTACGTTGCAGCATCTCTTGCCAATCAAGGCAGTAACTAAATACAATAAACACCAATGATAACACTGTGTGTAACTAAAAATCCAGTAAAATAAAAACGTTTCAATCCATCAATGGTACACCGCAGAAAATTTAGGGCTATGTGCTCCGGGTTCGTTCTTCAACACCAAATCGGATACGTGCGAGCCATGCTCTCGTGGTTATTATCAACCTGAAGCCGGTCTGAACACATGCATCAGATGTCCGGATGAATTGACGACAGCTTCCAAAGGATCTGTGAATGAAAGCTATTGCATTCGTAAGTTTAGTTCCCTTGATAGCTTAACGTGTCTGTGATATGGAATAGTGCTATAGTGAAGAACACTGAGGATATTACGTGCACCTGCCATTACTCTCAAAGATTTACTAGGTTGCTCGGAAATTAATAAACGATTTCAACTTGTATTCTACAAGTGGCACATACCAGGTTACCAATCTACCAATCTTGCCAATCAGGGTGAAAAGCGCTAGAATCTTGCCTACAGGAAGCAAATCGGTTTCCTCCGTTTGCATAAAACTGGAATTCTACAGTTGGCGAAGTCGTCAAAAGCAGTTTTTGTCCCAGCCCGATTTTTGGGCCATATCTCCCACAGGATTACCAGGATAAATTTTGGAAACCAACGTCGCACTGAGCGTTCTTTAATACTACCTCGGTCCACACCTCGTTAGTATTTCCAAAAGCACTGAATACGTTCGAGTTTGCGCAAAAGTAATTTTACCTAAATTGCTGTCCTAACGTCTTCATTTCTAACCTTTAAAAATTTGTTAGAATACAAATAATATTTCAGTTCAACTATACTTTGCAAATTATTGCTGAAACATAGGCAAGAAACATAAACATTGATAAAGTTGCATTGATTCCCGAAAACGTAATACTTCCACTTCATGGCTATTGGGTTTTCTTGGAAGAATATCGTACGTTCTTATCTACTCGTTCCCTACCGTTTACAATCCAGTTGCAGCTGAACGATGTTTCTGGGTAATAACGGTTCAGAACCTCAGTAGTGAAGTGGTGTTGCCGTGAAGAAGAGGTTTACAGTCTCATCCGGATCTTCCAACCTCAAAGCAACTCGACATTTTTTTTCACAGTCCGACTAACATAAAAAAACCAAAGTTTGCCTCCACTCTGAAAGAAGTCTGCTGAAAAATTGGAAAATCATCCTGAGACCCATAATACTAAGTGATTGCTTGTGGTGTAGCAAAACGAACGGCCAGCCTGCAATGGATATTACGAGACTATAGAATTTTGTTTTTAACAACACAGTCCTTTTTAAAAAAACGTTCCTTAATCACAAAAGTATTCCAGGAATAAAGAGTGTTGGATTATTATTGGATGTTCTAATATTTAAAATAAACAACGATAAATACTTGGTTTTAGCTGTTTGTCCAGCTGGTTTCTTCTTCGACTATGCGTCACGAATTTGTGAACCATGCAGTCTGAGAGGTTATCAACCCGAAAGTGGGCTTGATCGGTATCATTTGTTTTCTTTTCTTGTAAGGAAATAAGAAGAACACAACTTTAAAAGCATAACGAGTCCCATGCTGAGTAAAGTAATGGTTTTATTTGTAGAAGCATGCATTCAGATGCATTCCTTGTCCATCGTCAACGGTACCTCTTTACCTGAACTCGACAAGGATTGAACACTGTTTAGGTAATGATAGTGCTCTTTAACTGCATCAGCTCATGAAAAAACGTACAATCGAAGCAAACATTTGCTTAAATCAAGAAATTATGAAAACTACTATGCCGACAGAAGTTTGCAGTCGGCTTCAAAGAAAACTACGCATGTATCATCATTGATTTAGGATTCCTTTCTAAGCCTTTTCTTCTGAAGAATCTCTTCATCTTCATCAATGACTGAGTCATTTTCCGACAACATATTTTCAGCCTAAAAAAAGATGTGTAATGCCTGAATTGGAGCGGATCATACTGAACTAAATACAGTATTATACCAACCAAATTGTGCTCAGCTGGGCTGATCCGTCGAAATCCCAATACGTGGGGACAATTTTCCATTGATTGATGTGACGGACGGTCCACTCCGTTTCTGTTGCTGAGAATCGGGAAATCGAAGAATTTCAGTAGTTGGAAGTTTGCACTTTTTTTTGAAATTTTCACTTCCCGTTTGGGATTTCAACCAATGAGAATGGCACCATGGTGAAGTGAAAATGAAAAATTGGTGTGAACAGTTTTTTCCCTTTGTGAAAATGTTTGTATCCTATTAGTTATGTTTTTTTTGACAAAATACAATGTGAAAAAGTTTAGGCTTGCATTCACAATCTTTTAGTAATGAAATTTATGGTCGGAACATTGAAGGAGTTGGGATGACCTGGGTCAAAACTAGTCAATAAGCATCTAATAGACGGGGCGAATAAACGTCTTATCTCTTATCGCTATGCCTTCTAACAAGTTGCATTGCTATTTTTCGTAGAATAATGCTAATTGCTTTTGTTTTGAAGAAAAAATGTTCTCCTGGTTGGCAACGATCCCTCGATGGTAGTCGTTGTGAGCCATGTGCCTTGGGTTCATTTAAATCGAAAGAGGACTCCGTGTGTATGCTTTGCCCTAGCGGATGGACGACACTCAACAAAGCTTCCAAGCACCTGAATGATTGCTCAATCAGTTAGTTACTTTAATTGATTATCGCAATTCATTTTCTTTTAGTTCACACCACCGCATGGGATTTTATTCAGTTGGTTATAAGAATATTAGTGGTCTCCCTCAAGCAGGAGTTTGTTGAGACAATTGGATTTAGCCAGAACTGATATATTCTTGTAAAGTGGTTCTATGCTACTGTTTTATATGGGTCATACGGGAGATTCTTACAGGAAAACTATTGACTTTGTCTTCAATTTTTTATTTACTGCTTACTAAT
Organism: Angiostrongylus vasorum; assembly: GCA_018806985.1. Classification (NCBI taxonomy): domain Eukaryota; kingdom Metazoa; phylum Nematoda; class Chromadorea; order Rhabditida; family Metastrongylidae; genus Angiostrongylus; species Angiostrongylus vasorum. The sequence goes on along the minus strand of JADANN010000351.1, from coordinate 235,956 downwards.
TTGTATTACAATTTACTACAATCCCGTTAACGGGTGATTGCTGATAGCGCCTATAGTAGAGAGGTAGAGAGACAGGGGGAAACGAAGGAACCGCATGGTGTGGTGGTGATGCGGATCCCCGGATAGGGAAATAGCGTGTTCGATCCCCACCGCAGACACCTGCGGTCGGAGTTTTGCAAATATCTCAGCATCGTTGTGGTTGTATTTCGCGCAATATACTTCCATCAAAATTGTAGTAGGTAGAAAATAAAAAGTAAAGAATGTGATTTCAACTACAGCCTAACTTAAATGGGTTCAATGCCGATGTGGGTTCCCCAGATCAATTCCTCTGATGGGTGATTGCCGATGGCACTGATCGATTCAACGTATTTTTTTCTTGTAGAATCAAAGGGAACTATTTCTTCAGTGATCCGTATAATCTCGTACTATACAAAACATTTAACTTTCAGTTAAAAACTTCATTTGTAGAGACTTGCTATCCCGGCACATTCTTGAACATGTCAACTCTTCAGTGCTACCCTTGTGATTATGGTCTTTACATGGATGAATACGATGGACGAATCTGTAAACTTTGTCCGATTAGCACAACGACTTATCAGCTAGGTATGGTAGTAGCAGATGTTGATCTATCTATAAACTAGCTTTATTAGGTTTTGCTTGCTATGATACATTTAATAACTGCCGCTGCTGATATGAAACTAAGCTCCTAGATATAGAATGGTAAAGAAGAAACATGCTTGAACACTTGGGTCCTAGTGAAGGTTTTGAATAAAGAATTGGGGAGATGTGCACCATGCGACAACTTCTCTTTCAAATGGCAATTTGCTAGCTGAGCGGAATTTTTTTCGTCAAGACTCAAAATGCCCGTGGAAATGCTTTCTCGAATCATTGCCAAATGTGGCTCGGTAGCCTTTGTGGATTGGCTTGTCCAAAAAAGGTGGCGACTCTCAGAACTGATTTCCTTCTAGATGGTGCTCTGGATGGAAATATCCTACCGCATCTCTGCATGGTTGATCCTGCAAAAGTGACGAGCAACCTGCGTGAGGCCCATTAACATCCTATTTCCTAGCCTGCCATGACGATGCAGTAACCCGCAGCGGGAATTCATCTAAATACGCCTATTTTATGAAGGATATAGAAAATGAGGTAGCGAAAGTGATTTAATAATAGCCTAGTAGATATTCTCAGGTGTCTTTTTTTATCATAAATCCTTTGCGTCAAAAAACTCACCTAATCATCACCATTAATTTTGTCATTGTATATTAAGGAATGAAGAGCTGCGATTAGTTCGAGGCTTCATCGTTGCAAGAGGATATTTTTTTGGGTCGAATTCTATAAAACTCGAAATCAAACATATACGTGAAGTAATGTGTTCATCTCCTAGTTCGAATAAACACTCAACATTTCCTTCCAAAATCCACCTAGAGTAAACAAATACCACAGCGAAGATCGGCAGAAAATCCATACCAACTATGTCTCCTAAGAGTTTAAAAAACTGCTGAGCACTTACTAAAAGTTTGTTGATCATGATGTCCATGAAGTGAAGAGCGGAGCTGACTAGAAAATGAAGATTTTACTGGTGCCATACAAGTCAGAGATGATAGGTGAAGAAGTAAACATGGAAGCTTTTGGTGATTGGAGTAGAACAAGTTTGTATGTGACTAGTAGGACTTCAAAAACACCTGTGTTGTTTCTGGATCCTTCAAATTCTTCAGATTAGTGGTATATGAATGTTCAAAATAAAAAAGTGAAACATTGAGGGCAGTTTTTTTTCACGAGCCAACATTTCGTTTGAATACAAGGGAGCGCTCTCGGAACTTTCTTAAACAGAATTCGTTTGTAGGATCAAATTCGATTACCCAATGTAAATCCACCAATCAGTGCAAATCTGGTGCACATGGCTGCCACTGGTTAGCCGCTTGTATGGACCTTCCCGACGACGACCACAAACCAAGGTTTTTCTTTCGGTTTCGAAAAAACTAAAGTATTACAAAAACGTCCTTAATATTAAAATAGAATTTAGTGGTGGAAAAGCCGCCTTCTCGATCACATTCTTGTTTTCTTTTGTTCGTTGTAAGTAATAAGAGCCTAGTCTTTAAGTTCAGCTACGTTTTATCATTGACTTCTTGGAGTTTTGGTGAAATACATCTTAAATGGCTAAAAACAGCTAAAGTAACTTTTTTTAAGGTATTCATGCAAGTGCAAGCCAGGTTATGTTGGAAATGGCATTCAATGTACAGGTAGGCAGTATATTTCTGGACAACAGGAACAAGTAATTATTTTGTTAACACTGAAATAAATCGGTGTAAGATATTCTATCCTTTAAAAAAATGGCAATGAGGTGGTGTTTTCGTAAGCTTCCTTAATTCAATCAATGATTTTGTGGAAACATTTGAAGGGCTTATTTCATAAATGCATGATTGGAAATTTTTTGTTCATCTTTAAAAAACGTCACTGTCCTCACCGGGCAAAATCCTATTTTCTCGCAAGTTCTTTTTACCGTGTTCACTGTGGAATGTCCTTAGTTCGCAACTGCGACAAAGCTCTACCGACAGTTGCCGGCTGCATGTGGAAAGTTATAATCGTGACAGCTCGTTCAAAGACGGCGGTGATTTCTGACAGAAGCATTCCTCTCACTGACCACATAAGGTGGAAATAACAAAAATGCTTTTTTGTGAGGGTGGCCTTGCACCAATGAAGCGGTAGAACAAAGAATAAGAAGTAATTAGAAAGACCTACATTAAAAATCTAAGAGGTGCATGTGGCGCAGTGGTCGGAGGCTCTCCGTAACACACACATGGGATCGATCCCCGCGCCCCCTGGCCCACCAACCCATACATCTCTCTGGAATTCGGCAAGTTGGTACCAGACTTGTCTGGAAGGGTAAAGCACTGACTCGATACATCGGTATTCAAGGATTGATTAAAGCGGAGAGCTTTATCCTTTTATCCTCTTACATTGAAAATCTAGCTCTCCCTAGAAAACGGGGCAGAACTTTTGGGAGCGTCGGGATTTTTTAAACGATTCATTTCAGACGCATGTGAAGGTCTTTGCCATAATGGAGCGACGTGTTTGAAGACCGGTAGAGGAGAGCTACACTGCGTTTGCGAGCCAGGATTTACTGGACGACGTTGCAGCAGCAGAATATGATTTGATGGAGTTCGAATACTTCTTCAACATAATAAAGAAATCACAAGGATCGCTTGTTCCATTTTTTCTTCACTGACACATAGTACGTTATGTCGTGTGAATTGATTTCAACTCATGGTGGTGTTCACGCTCAAGAAATATAAACATAATTGGAAATATGGAAGACTGTAAATCACTTCAAATGCTGTCATTTTTACCCAACAGTTGTTACTTTGACAAATTCAGCACCTGATTTTAAAACTGCTTTAAACTCTATTTTTTTTAAACAATATACTACCCATTTCGTGAAAAATTTACAAGTATGAGAAACCAAGAAAGAAAAGGAAAGAAAAAAACTGAAGAAATGCCATTACATCCCAGAAAAATGCAGCTTATTTCTCGCTGTTGCCAAGAAGTTCTAGTTTTCTCAAACTTTATGTCCACCTTCATATTTCCACAGGTTGATTACCATTCTTCCCAAATTTCTTTCCTTGTTCATTGACTACTTTTTTGTCTTAGCTTTTTTTTGCGATAAAGAAGCCGTGTTTGGTGTAGTGGTTAAGTTGCCCATCAGGCCGTACCCACATGATCGGTCCTTGGTTCGATCTCGCGCCACAAGGAAACCGAGTCCTACCTCCTGAGTTCAGCAAATCGCTACCAGAGTTCTATCTGATGATGAAGACATTAACTCGATTTATCGGTGGGCTACACAAGTCGTGGTATAGACTAGATAAAAAATAACCTTTAACATGCTTGCTACGAGTGGATTCTGATGCGTGTCACGTTCCTAAGAAGTTAAGCCGTAGCGAACGTTCCTCATACATTTGTTAAAGTGTTCTTTTATGGAGCTTAGAGTTTACTCCTTAGATGGTACTATTGATCAAACGTTTGAATCAAATGCTGTAACTTCCATTCCTAGTTGTAAAAATGTTATTAAGCCTCAGAGGATAAATTAGTGAGCTTCTCATGAAAATTTAACTTATATTCCCGACATGTTACAAAACTCTGTTCCGTTTTTTAAGGTGTAACTTATTTCAAGTTGAAATCCCATTACTTAAATTTGAAAAATTAAAATATATAAAGACAAAATTGCATTTGTAAACATGCGTAGGTACAAATATAAAGTAGTATAAGCAATTACAATGTTGCGATACCTGGAACACTGAATGGCAGGTGTTTGCAGTGGGAAACGAACGCACTATTACCCTTTCCAGGGTCTAACGGGTTTACCACCTCACCATGCGGGTCCCTCGTTTCGTCTGTCTCTCATTTAGTTCTATCGATCAGCGCCATCAGCAATTACCCGTCAATGGGATTGATCTAGGGAGCCAAAATCGGCAATGAACCCAGTTAAGCTGAGGCTGTAGTCGAGATCACAATGTTAACTTTTATTTTCTGCCTACTACAATTTTTTTATGGCAAGATATTATGTGTGATACAGCTACAATGATGCTGAAATATTTGCAAAACTCCGGACCGGAGGTGTCTGCGGTGGGGAACGAACGCGGTTTTACCCCCTTCCGGAGGCAAACGCGCTCATCACCACACCATGTGGGTCCTTCGTTTCGCCAGTATACACAAATGTTTTAAATGCCAATGCAATACAGGTATGATTAAAAAAGGTGAGCATTCTATAGTTACAATTATTATGATTTCGCTATGATTTTCCGTTATCTATCTACGTTTTTGAGTGATGGAAAGAAAAGGGCCCCAGTAAGAGCTGAGAATCAACGTGGTAAATACCCGCCCTGAAACATTACTTATGTGGCCCAATCCTATGGAGTCTGAACACTTAGATTCGGTTCATCTAGCGTCATTGCTGTTCTTTCGCTTCACGTAGCGTTACGTGCGCAGGTTAGACTGCGCATGGACAATTTCCGTATTACGTGCAAAATGGGTTTTCTTGGAAGAATACCTAAACACCTGTATGAGACCATTTTCAAGTCTTTATCGGATTTACTTGCTGGTTTTGGGAATCTTCATAAGTTTTATACAACACTAATGACTCATCTGCATTTCTTGTAATCATACTTCTGATCATCAAATAATTCGAAATACCGCCGGTGATGTTTCTGCTCATTTCTGCTGCGAGTGAAGTATTGTCCAAAATTCTCATTCGATGAGACAGAAATGAGGAGCATAAAGATAAAGGGATAGCAGTGATCAATCCCTAAGGGATGCGCCACGCATTCGACTTCATCAAGTATCGTTGGAGGTGATTGAATGCATATCTGGTCTTTACAAAGACTGGCTAGCGATGTATCGAGCCAGTGCTGCTATCCTCCCAAGCAAGTCTGGCATCAATTTGTCGAACCCGGAGGGATGGAAGGCTTGATAGGCCATGGGCGTGGGGATCGATTCCACGTGTGTGTCGCAGTGGCGCCTCCAAGCAATGCGCCACATGCGCCCTTAAAGAGGAGTATGGAACTATTATTTTGAAATCTTCATGAAAATTTTTCTTCTGGTGCAGAAGTGGTTCGTTTATCTGACTCTTCAAGATGTGGTGTATTGTCTAGCTTTAGACCTGAACAGGAAGAAACAAGAGATTTGTAAAGCTCATCAAAACACAGAGAATGTGGTTAAGAACAAAATGAATTTCCGCTTCTGTGCTCAATTTTTTGGGCTGTGCGATTCTTTTCCACTTAATGGAAACATTGGTGTTATTCGAATCACTCAGCATCATCGAAGAGTGTAGGAAAGGAAAAAACCTGTCGTGTGTAAGAAGAGGAATTCTAAAGCTCCAACTTTCGTTGACGATCAAGTAACGAAGGCGAAGCTTTACACCTCCATAGGGAGAAAATAAGAAGTATTAAGTCACGTTATGCATTTTGAAAGACAGCTACTAGCCCCAAATGGTGGACGAGTGGACGAGTGGGCTTCATATTCATAAAATCTTATTTCAACAGAATGATTTCCTTTAGCATTGATATCTCAGTCCACCTTTGCGAGAGCTACTCGTGCACGCTGCTTTCTTTTTCTTAAGAAACATAGAGAGCATGATATTAGATGTCACAGTTAGAGATTCACGAAATTTTCGTCCTATTTCAAAAAACTGCGTTTTTTAATGATTTATGTGACCAAAAGTACTTATCAAGCAACCTGTCAAGTGTAAGTATTTCAAATCGTCACATGACTATTTAATAACTAATATTTTTCACAATACCACAAAATGGGACAAATAACATAGTGACAGTGATGTCGGTGATCACGAGCATGTTGCCAGTTCGATTCCGCCCAGGGCCAACCAAGCCTCTCATCCCTCCGGGGTCGGGAAATTGGTACCAGACTGGTCTGGAAAAAATCGCTCTCTGCAAAACATTCCTTCTCGGCTATCTTAGGACTCCAGGAAGAATCGATCAGACTACATTATGACAATCAAGATGAAATGAAAATCTTCAAGCAGAAACCGAAGCCACACGTAAAAAGTTGAAAGATCTTGCTCGACAATGGATGCGAGAAAACGAATACAATGTAGGAAGTGCTGGGATCCGCGCAGTAGACGCGAAGACGGGCCATATAAAGACTAAAAAATTCTCACAATTAGTACTTCTTTGATGTTGTAGTGATTTATGATATTATAGGTGAGACTATTTTTATGCCAACACAATGCAAGTTTCTCTTCCTTTTCTTTTTTCTATTGAATGCATGGCATCCATTATGTGAACCACATAACAGCTTCTACCGCAATCTTGTTTCCACGTCGTCACTGGAAAGATGATGGTCAGCGGAAATGCTGTCTGATGTCACTCCACTGACATCATCATCATCATCACGTCATCTTTGAGAATTCATGAACGACTACCGACGAAGTGACGACATCTAAGGTGGTATGTTATCCAGCAACTTCATCACGATTGGAACTTTTTTTCTTCGTGAGTTCACAGCTGGTTGTCGTCGATCGTGTGGTCTTCTTTCCCGCTTTCTATTTATAACAATTACTAATCACATCTCAGAGAAAAGCTTTCTCAAATTCTCTTGATAAGGCGAAAAAACACTACGCTGAGATAACAAATTTTAGCTAGAAAGAAGTATTGTATAAATTGGTTTTGTTCACAAAATTACAAGTGATCTCATGATAGAACGAAAAAAGGCAGTCGTACTGCGATCCCACCAAATGCGTTTGCTAAGCCAACGCTGGAATGTTATTATTCCATCTTAAAATACGATGGACAACGTTTTAGCGATTTCAGATTTTTCAGAGCCTAGACGTATCCCATGCCCATATTCTATTATTCGATGAATACATCCTTGTCCTAATGGAACCTAGTTTATATTCCAAACCAAAAATTAGCCTATTAAAAACACATACGCCTTGTATTACCATTTGGGGAAGAAAACGCTGAAACATTCACACTAACCTGTCCCAGAATGGCGCCCAAGTGGTAACGAAAGCCACGTAAGAAAAAACGAACTGGTTCACCACCTTTTTCCTCACCCTTAAAAACACAATAAAGGCGTTTGTGAGAAACACATTTCGCACTTTCATCAGTGTCTGCACGGGAGGAGAACAGAGAGAAGAGTCGCTGAAATTGGCTTGAGAAAATAGTCATTACCGAACACTTTTAGGGCGCTATCTAGTTTTTACCAGTGGCTACGATATCATAGCTCCTCGGAATAAGTTTGCGGGGAAAACAAATGACAATTTTAGCTTAAACAAGGCCCTGTTTAACCTACCCTTCATTTCCACTGAAATAACTACAACCACAAAACATTGCTTAAAAAGAACGTTTTGGAAGTCGGTATCGGTTGGTTGAAATGCCACCGAACACTCTTTTGGGCGCTATCTAGTTTTTAACCGCCTGTATGATGGTCAAAACACATCGGAAAATTGTACAGCATGCCCTAACGGTAGACGCAGTGATTGCATGAATTTGGGAACGGTCTACTTAATCTCTTGTGGGAACGAATATATTGGCAAAATGAGTAAACCACTATGCTTTCGTGTAATTGGACACCTTGTTAGGAAACTGGAAGTCAAATAGAACGCTCAAGTAGGCATTCATAAGGCATGAGGGACACAACGGAGGACACTTTGGGGCAAAATTCACTTCCCTCGTACAGGAATCCAAAACGTCAGCATGTAGAACTCTTGAAGAGTTATGGATAAATTCCGAAAATTCCAGAGATGAACAGAAACGAGGAGTGCCTTGTGACCACGCGTGGCCTCGCTACACACCTCAAGCCGATTTTTTAGTCCTGAGCGACGCTTGACCTAACATTCTTGACCTACGGAGAACTCTGTTTGGATGGTTTCCAACAATAATTAGAAGACTTATAAAGAGACAAAGCAGTGAGTGTTTGAAAGGAACTGTTCACCGAGAGGAAGAAATTTACGTAATGAGTTTTTTCTCTTCTTGGGTTATGGAAGTGTTTGACTGAGTAGGTTGCGTTCCAATTTGATCCTTCCAGGCGTTGAAGGAAGCAAAGCAGTTGAAACGTTGGCCAGTATTGAATAAATCTTGCCATCAATAACCTCAGAAGGGCACGTGTAGCACAGTGGTCGGAGGCGCCGTGCAATAATCATGGGATCGCTCCCGTCGCCCAAGTCTCACCAAGTCTTCCTTTCCTCTGGGGTCGACAAATTGGTACCAGACTTGCCTGAGGGGGACTGGCTCGATACATCGGTAGGCCACCGCTAGTCACTGTAAAGACCAGATATGCATTCAATAACTTCTACGAAGCTCAGTGAGGCCGAATGCACAGCGCAGCTCTCAGAGATTGTTCAACGCCGAGAGCTTTTTTTAATTGACATCATCGTGTCTGCTCAAGAAGACATCATTGACGCAGAAAGCACTGAATTCTCCTTAGTAATCTCCTTAGTAAGGTAGTATTTAGCTTGATTTGTAAATAAGGTCTTTATTAAGAATGAACTATATTCGCTGGAAATAAAATATGGATGTATAATACGTTTAGCCTCTGAAGGAAGCGAAATCGCCGAAACGTAATGCAGCGTGTTTCAAGAAGTAGTGACAACCCCGCAGTTAGCCTATGAAGGATAGTTCTTAACACATAAATTAACTATTGGTGCAAAGAGTGATTGAAAATCGGTAATCTTATTCCGAATCTTATTCCTTCTCTACCATGCTTCGCATCCGTCACAAAAAGTCAAGTAAATCACAGTTTATCGCATGCATTGAGTTAAAATCGTACATTGGCCGGGAAGAAGGTCTTTAATAGAAAGTCAAATAAATCACAAATGAACCGATTCGGGAGTGTACGGCTTGAATCCTGCACGTGCTTTGGTGGCGGAGAATGGCTTGAGAAGTAATGATTTTTTTAGGATGTCGGCAATCTTCTTAGTAGACTGAGCTTCATCTCGCTTACTAAAGGCTCGTGTTCCTCATATGAAGTAGCACCGTTGCAACGAATTAGTGACAGATGGCGAACTCAGCTGAAAGACAGGGAAGAAAGTGTTTAAATTTTTTTCCTTATGTTTAATGGATTTCTTTTATCCATAAAATAAAAAACCCTAGTTGATTAATCCTCTAAAAGATGCCATACGCAGTCGATTCATTGCAGAGGTGATTGAATACATATTTGTACAATATAATGTCTTGTGGTCGTCACCTTCCGAATTATTAAGGCGCCAGTGTTTTTCACCATCAGAGAGGTGTTTGGTGCAGGTTTGCGAACACTGCAAGGATCTGAATGACCTATTTAGCCCAGGCGCGGAATCAAAGTAACGGTCACCTCTGTGCAGAGCAATGTTAACCACAGCGTTACACACGTTTGGACGTTTTTATCTTTCTATACCCATACATTCCATTATTATACGGTAAGAAATGTATGCCTTTTGCGAGAAGTGAAAGTATCAATTTGACGTCGTTTGTCATCTGTCTCCTAAGCAACCCAAACTTTTGTTATCTCACAAGTGGCTTAACAACAGACTACTTTCCTTCCTTTTTATTCCTATCTTATAAACTAGATATGTGTGTATTTACGTATTTAAGTACTTAACTATATATAATATTTGCGGATTTTTTTTAAACTTAATACTTAGTTACTTGGTATTTGAAGGATCCGAGTAGGGATGACGAAGAATCATATTAGCACAAGTGCAGCTTCTCCTTTTTCCTAGTATTCCACTGCTTGTGAGAACTATTTTCTACTTCGAGTTCTGAGCTGGCCGCATATAGACGTCCCCATTTCGTCACCACATAAATTCGTCGACTTTTATGAATCGGCGATAGGTTTACGACCTTGCGGAAAAACTTTTTTTCAGGACTGCAGTTATTCTTGGCATTCTGTCAGTGTTTGGTCATTTCTGGGTGGGTGATGCCAAAATTCTACCTCCAAATGTGCTCCAGTTAACGAAAGAACAGAAAATGCCTTGTAGTACATAATAATTGCTCATTCACAAACATCCCTAAGCTATAATGAAACGGGCAGTCATTGTCTGTATATGTTAGGAATAAAGTTTTATCGAATCGTTGAAAGTTCAATGAAATCTCTGAAAGGATGGTGAATTGCTCGCTGAAAAATTTAATATGAAATCTGTCGTTCTTGTACAGTTGCATGTTCGACAGATGAGAGAACTTAAAGTTTCTATGACAATCATGTGATGAGGCATGGGTTCAGCCCCAAATCCAAGTAAATATCACAGCTGAGAAGATTTAATAGTCCGGAAAACTTCCCAGAATTTCTGCTTGAACTCCAATATTTTACTTTTTTTTTGAATTAGTACAAAGAGGCTGCACATACAGTTAGATACTCAACGTCTATTCTTTTTCATCGACAAAATGAGTTCATGTCAAATTTTATTCGGCTAACGTTTCGGCGTCTTGGCCTTCTTCAGAACCGATGCACTGAGTCATTGGTCCACAGCTGTTCCTTCTTCCGATGCGAATCTTCTAGATCGCATTGAGTCGAGTCCAGTAAAACAGCGCTTGAATGCAGAAAACTAACTCGACGTAGCCCAATAAGCGATATCGTCCCCTAATAGCCCAGTAGACCTTACTTTTTTATAATAGTGTTGCTTCGCCGGTTACAAGCCTATCTAATACCAAGTGCTGCAAGGTGAGTCGCCTGGAGAAAAACAAATCATTGTTAACGGCCAATCACTCTATGAAAACCGTCTCCTATAAAAAGAGCTCCGCCACATGAGGTTAGTTGATAGAAGAATGAACTGCTATGGAAAATACTGAATTAATTCGGGTTCTGAAAAACGAAGGCGTCGAAACGTTAGGCACATAAAAAAATTTTATAGTTTCCATGATCGACTTATCCTGTTCTCTCTTTTTCGAAATCGCGAAGTTGTTACACACCGCTTATTTCCTTACAAAAAGAACACACACACACACAGACACACAGACACGACAGACACACACACACACACACACACACACACACACACACACACACACACACACACACACACACACACACACACACACACACACACACACACACAGCACAACGGTAGCTGATGTCTTGGCAGTACCGCCTTCTTCAAAGCCTGGAAAGGTACAATAATACGCAGTTTACTAGGTCAAACCTTTAAACAGAAAAAATAGAAAGATGAAAATCTGAACGATAACTACACGATCAGCAGCTTCTCGAAAAACCCACTGTTTTTTACCTGCTTTCCACCGAGGAACTACAGCCGCTTAGAGCCGCATGTGATGACTGCACCACCCCTCATCGAAAACCAATTCTGAGATACGGGGTTAGATCACATGCTATCTTTTGGCATTCCTTCCTGCTATTCATTGTAGGACTTTTGGCATTTATCGAAAAAAGCCTCCACGTGTTTGCGCATTGGTGTTTTGGAATCCTGTGCGAGGATAGCGACTTTTGTATCAAAATCTTCTCCGCTATGCTTTTGTATCCTATGCTTCCCTAGTTGCGTACCTTGTCTCACTTTTTGTTTACCATCTAGGTGCTCTTTATAACGATAAATAATGGTCTGCCCATTTCGCCAATGTGTTCATCTCCGCAAATACTACAAGAGATCAGGTATATCAAGCCTGAACTCATGCAGTCACCGTCCTTGCCATAAGGGCAAATTACGCAATTTGTTGTTTCGCATAGACCGTCAAATTGGCGGTTACGAACTAACTAGCGATGAAGAGTATTCGGTGGCATTTTATTAATCGCTACCAATTCCTCTAGATCTGCTCTTGTTAAGCATCGCTTTATCGCTACACTTATTTCATCACCAATAAAGCGCAAGATAAACGGGACTTGGTTTCGGCCAAACGGTTCGTTTTGGGGGCGTTTCTGTCCTTCTAAACTTGCCTCGTAAGGTTACTATTTCGTAGCCATTGGAGACGGCTATTTGCCGAGCCCAGTCGTGCGATTCCTCTTTTAGTTCCCCTCTTCGTGCATACAGAGGTGGCTGTTCGAAACATGTTTCTCATAAGCACCCTCTTTGTGTCCGAAGGATGGGAAGAAAGGAACGAGGATGTTTTTTGTTACTTGGTTTTCGGTACCATTTTGTCATTTAACCGCGACCCGCGACTTGATGAGTTGATTTAGACGTTAAGAAATGGAAGCCAGTTTTCTTTCGGTTTCTACCGGGTGAATTTAATGTACTCAGACTGCTCGTTCAATAGTTCAAAGCACTTGTCCATCTCCTCCCGAGTACAGAAGATGACAAGAAATTTTATAACAATGTCGTGTCGGCTTACAAATGACAAAGGAGATATTGATTATATTCATTCTGTGGTTAATTGAAAGTAGATTTACAATAGTTCCGTGCGTTCAGCATCGATTTGAGTCAACGGATTCGGCACGGACATTATTGTTCGCCAATAAATTGGTTTCATTAGCAGGTTTCTACGAGGGTTTAGCATAAAAAACTCTTGTCACTGCCATCTCTAATTTTCAAACGTCCATAGTGCATGGAGTTGAGTGTCTACAGCACAGTTAAATCTTGTGATGAACGAGTTTTCGAATTCAGTCAAGTGAAAAACGACAGAATATTAAAAAATAAACAAAACAATATTTACGTTAATAGTGAAATTAAAAAAATGATTCAAGAAACGTTTTATTGCTTTTTAATGGTTTGAACCGCAGTGATAGTTTCGACTCCTTCTGGATAAATTATCACCAAGGCACGCAGACCATCTTGAGGTTGATAAACAGAAGCCAATATCGGTGATGTGAAAGCGGAAAGGACATCTACGAATGATGTCATTTTTCCATTCGAAATGTTCTTCGCTACGTTCGTTCGAATGGACTTGAGGACATTCGACACGTCAAAAAAACCTGTGGGATACGATAGTGTGCACTGGATACGAATTTCATTCCTATTAATAATACATTAAAAGTCTATTATCACAAAATCACCATTGGTTAAGCCTTCCAATCTAGGAAGCCAACGGATTTCCTACTCATTATCGTAGCCACTTCTTAAATGAATACAACGTAGGCATATTGCATCCAGGCTGATGAAGTTCAGAATTTTAGTTCTCCTTATCCACCTAAACCTTTAGAAAACGACCTTAAGAAATCTCGAAAAACCGCAAGCAGGTTATGAGAGCAAAGGAAAAAGGTGTATTAAACTTCAAAGTATTGGCATTGAAAGAAAACCTTAGGTATTGATATAATTTTCAGGAAAAATTTCCAAAGTTTACTGCATTACCAGCAAGTACCGCATTCTTTACGTCATCTACCTACCACCTAGATGGGAAATGGAAAACTCGATTCACACTTTCAAATTCTTACTGAAACTGAATTTTCTTAGCAGCTGGCCATCTGTATACGCATTGAATAAAATTGCTTGAAAAATAGATGGATCCCGGTAAGTGGCTCGTAATATTGAAACAAACAAACTCGTCAAACCATTAAAGCCATTGACACAGAGCTTAATGACTTCCCATTGTTGCCGCTACATTGTCATTCTGTCGTGGTGAATAGAAAATGAATTTCTTGTCCAGCTCAATCTTTGATCTTCCCCACACACCAGGTTTTTCTTTTTCGATAGGATTTTTCTGGAATATCAACCATTCGCTTTGTTATGTTCACGTGCATTGTCATTTTTCCTTCGTCTTAAAGTTTGTTTCGTCACCATGGCTGCGGACTATTCTTGGGTATCAAACTGGTATAGATCCCTTCTCTCAACACGTTGTCTTAAACTGAAAAACAGTTCGACATTTCTATTCGGATGAAATCGACACCATAATGGCGATTATTGAGCTCGCGGTGGCTACTTTCGGACAAAACCAGTAAGAAAAAAGGGCATAATGTTTTAGTATGATGGTCCACAAGCATAGAGACACTGGTGGTAAGGACGGCACTTGTGGATTATTTTATTAGTCGTACAACATTCTCATAGTGGCGCGTGTAAAACGGTGCTTAAATGTGCCATTCAATAAATAGATGGTGGCTGGTTCAATACGGAGTATTGGCCAAACCAAACGTACCATCCCTTCAGGGTTCGGATATTGGTAGCAGGTTTCCCTGAGAGAGTAAAACACTGATTGGATCCATCGTCATTCCACTTGAATCATTGTATAAGCCAATTATAAAGCAATTATCATTTCACCACGTCAGCAATACTTAATGAAGTTGTGGCGACTGCATGCCACAACGATTATTTAACGCCGGACGTTCTCTATCCTTTAACCCTTTATCAATTCTTAGTCATACAGAGTAATTCTAAGGAAAAGCAGCACACTTCTGAAAGGGAGGCCATTCATTTTTAATGTTGTTGGCTAGTGGTTACCAGTCAGTAGCGTGTCGTATTATTACTTCAGCAGTAGAGACGTTGATCATATGCTAGAGTCGACGACACGCTCCTCCTCCGGTGTACTTTCGAGCCGCAGTCAATTTATTGTCGGTTTTTTTTCTCTGTTCAGAAGAGCATATAGAGGTTTTCCAGTGCTAGGATCCACCGCTAGGTATTCCTTCTTTTCCTGCAAAACACCTTTATGTATTCATTACTTTTCTGCTTGTCAAAAGACTAAGACGTCATCAATCCATATCCAGCTTAGCACTTATTTCCTTACTTTGGACTCTTTCGCTCTCTTACTCTAATGCTTGTAGTGTTAATAACAAAAAAACTAACAAAACGTGTTTTGCACCTCCTATTCTGACTTTTTGTCCTCTCTTTAGTATTACTCTCGTTCATCTTTTTTTCATTCCTGTTGTTGAATATACAATAACTATAGGTGGCTTCTTTTGAGATGTACTTGAATAATCTTTCAATCTGTCGTTAAGCTATCCAAAAAAGCATGAGTACGTGGTTATTTAAGTCTTATATAAGAAAGAGTTCATAAGATTAATAAAAAGGAAAAATTAGTAAAATATGTTTTTACAGTGGATGTCAGTTCCACTGAAGCGATTAAATTCCGTAATGAATGTGAAACTTCCGTAATCGAGTGGAACATCAGTGAGCGCATAACATTCAATTATTCACCAGTACAATTATTTCAGTATACGCACACACCTCGAAAAGAGCGTGTGAGACTCATTACATAAGGAAAAAAAAGACATTGGAAGAAATCCAGATGCACTTTGATCACGTAGTTTCGATTAGTTAAAGAAGTAGCACCTAAGCACAGCCGTGGTCTGCTGGCATAACATTTGTCACGTAATTAGAAGCTCTAAAGGACGAAGTTGCCGTTTTGCATTGGATGAAATTCGCTGATTATATCGTTTTTTGCTCACTCACAACAAATATTATTAGAGCTTGTCCATATTGTTGAGCTTACACGAGGTTGATGAAGATATTTGTTGGAATAACGTTTCGACGGTTTCGTCTTCAACACTGGACCATCGACTCGAATCATCGGCTCTGATGAAGACGAAACCGTCGAAACGTTAGCCGAATAAACATCTTTATCAAATTTGTGTAAGCTCAACAAAATAAACATATGTTGATTATTTTACTACCGAATTTAAATGACGGTCGGTTTCAGAACAAGTACTGTATTGTAAACGCATGTGTACGTACGAAGTTTCCCACCGATTTTTTTCTGTGGTGGAATAATATCTCTAATTGTGGTTGCGTTTAGTGCAGAGGCTAAAGATGTTTTCTTATGAAATATGATTGTTAGCTGACCCATACCAGGTGAATAAAGAGCGCTAATCCTTCGAGATAAGCAGACTAGTAATAGAATTGTGGTTAGGAAAATGGTAGTACTGCGTTGAGGTAACAATAGGCTCCAGTAAGTTGTTCTACTGCCAAATCTGCATTTAGTCACTTTCACGATGCTTATCCCTAAGGGATACATCAGCGCCGAGCTCTTTATCCTAAGGTTCATCGTTAACTATGCACTAGTAAATTTTCAGTGAAAAAAAAACTTTTTAAAGGTTTTCGTTTGAACTCAGACGGCTTAAACATGCCTACTGTAAACAGGCAGTGACCGCCCCTTACCCCCCAAATGGTTCACCACCTCATCTTTGCTAGGGAATATTTCACGGGATTGAATTGCACTGTGCATTCGAGTTTCATTTCTTAGCAAAGGTTGGATTCCTTTAGCTTCTAAGCGGATAAAGAGCTTGACATTTACATCAAGAAGCTCTGCTTGGAATAAGCCAATGCCATGATGAATTTCTGCTTTCTTGGCAACGACATACTTACTAAATGACGAAGAGGAGCGCCAACCTAGGAAAACCCTAGTATCACGGTTTTCGAGGCTCCAAGGGCAAAAAATCACACATCAATACGTCTTGAAACTTCGATAGTCAGTCATCGTCATAAAGAATCATAAAAAACCATTTTAGCTGGCACTTTTTTGACTGAGAAAAATATTATGGTTTTAGCTTCAATTGTAACCACCTCCATGGATAACCTACATGTAACCGAGGTGAGGTTATTGTCTTCATTATAGGTTTTGTTCACGATGACGGTGACACTTTGCACAGGTTTACTGCTATATGATTTTCCTAGCGAAAATGTCGAAGTGTTTCTCAGTTTCAATGTCTTTGTCTAGTGATGACCAGCCCAGTAATCAGGAACAATACCCCATTCTGCAATGAAGCAGTACATATTTTGCGAGCTATCAATATGTGCTGCTAAAAAGTGCAAAACAACAAAGCATTCGCCGTCGATCAATCCCTTAGAAATGCTTCAGGATTTGAGACTTCATACAAAGCCACGTAGAGGTGATCGAACGCACATTTGCTCTATAGAACAACTTTTAGGCGTATACCCATGTGTTAATTCAGCGTTTTTATCCTCATAAGCAAGCTTAGCACCAATTTGTGGACAATGAAGGGTTGGGGCTCAGCTGGGCCACATCCGGAAGATTGATCCAAGAGTTAAATGTATATTGCAATATTCCGCTAATCACTGTACTGCACGCCTAGCAATCAAGCTAAAAAAGGCGAACATATTGTAGGAGCGGAATAAATTGTTGATGAGCAGTGGATTCCTATTGCTGGTTTGCTTCTTCTTGAATAACCCTAACCACTGCAATGCTCCCTTGCGATTACTAGGGCGTCGAATCAAATGCGAAGAAAAAAATAATAAAATTCACATAACCATATGTGATCAGACTAGAAGACAATGTTAGGCCTCTATTAATCTTCTTACTATTTAATACTGCAGAGTTCCGTCAAGAGGTCGCAAAGTTCGAAAAAAGTGCATATATATAATGTTAACCTTTTTATTTTCTGCCTACTATAATTTTTTCACGGCAGAGTACGCTGTGAATTACAACCACAACAATGCTGAAATATTCTCAAAACCTTGACCTCAGGCCGGATCGAACCACGATCTCCCTTTCTGGAAGGTCGCGCATTAAACACTGCGCCACGGAGCCCCCTTGCACTGCGTTTCTCTCAGCTAGTTTTCTACTTAACAACGCCATAAACATATACATATATATATATATATATATATATATATATATATATATATATATATGTATAACTCAAAAAGACCGACTTTCTATAAACCTCGGCACAAATAGTTGATATATTTATTAATACCATCTTATAAACTGATGGTTTTTAGCCGATTCGAGGTTGGTATAGCTGTTCGCTGTCGTAGTTGTTGTCGTTGCTGTTGGTGTTGTTAGTAAATGGCTGACGTTTCGGCGATTTCGCCTTTCTCAGAGCCGTGCTGTTACGATTATATTCATATACACTTGGAAACTTGGACGGCCCTTCCTCACTGGTTGTGCGGCCCCATCATACCCTCCATTTTTCTGAGTTTTGCTGGCTTAGCCATTGTGTTTCCTTGGTGAATCGAGGTCAGCCTGGCCAAATTCTGCCCCCATGTCGTCGGCACCATAGGCAGTCGCAGCCCTTCTGGATCAGAGGGAGATTTGCCACTGTGCGACTAGTTTGATACCAAGTCGGTGAAGGTCCCTGATACTCGTTTACTCTTAGCTGGGTTACCCTGTTGGAAACGCCAGACTCCTTCTCAGCTCAGCCTGGAGACCCTCCCAGGGGATGAAACCCTCCGCAGTACATCGCAGCCAACTGATTATTAATGAAGAAGAAAGAATAAGGAAATGGGAAAGATTATGGAAATCATTAATTGTTTTTTACATAAATACGCGCACATGCAAACACGTATATTTGCATACAAACATACAATTCTACATATATACATATATACTCTAAAACCTAAAGCCTTCAGCTTTCGACTGAAAAGTTTACTCGCGGTGGCTTACTTATCCTCCCAGACAAGCCTGGTAACAATTTGCAGACCCCGAACGGAAGGAGGGCATGGTGGGCAATTGGTGCGGCAATTGGCGTCTCCGACCACTGCACCACACCCGCCCCTACAACATCTACGTACAAACACAAAGTCATTACATTACATACATACATACATACATACATACATACATACATACATACATACATACATACATACATACATACATACATACATACATACATACATACATACATACATACATACATACATACATACATACATACATACATACATACATACATACATACATACATACATACATACATACATACATACATACATACATACATACATACATACATACATACATACATACATACATACATACATACATACATACATACATACATACATACATACATACATACATACATACATACATACATACATACATACATACATACATACATACATACATACATACATACATACATACATACATACATACATACATACATACATACATACATACATACATACATACATACATACATACATACATACATACATACATACATACATACATACATACATACATACATACATACATACATACATACATACATACATACATACATACATACATACATACATACATACATACATACATACATACATACATACATACATACATACATACATACATACATACATACATACATACATACATACATACATACATACATACATACATACATACATACATACATACATACATACATACATACATACATACATACATACATACATACATACATACATACATACATACATACATACATACATACATACATACATACATACATACATACATACATACATACATACATACATACATACATACATACATACATACATACATACATACATACATACATACATACATACATACATACATACATACATACATACATACATACATACATACATACATACATACATACATACATACATACATACATACATACATACATACATACATACATACATACATACATACATACATACATACATACATACATACATACATACATACATACATACATACATACATACATACATACATACATACATACATACATACATACATACATACATACATACATACATACATACATACATGCACATACATACATACATACATACATACATACATACATACATACATACATACATACATACATACATACATACATACATACATACATACATACATACATACATACATACATACATACATACATACATACATACATACATACATACATACATACATACATACATACATACATACATACATACATACATACATACATACATACATACATACATACATACATACATACATACATACATACATACATACATACATACATACATACATACATACATACATACATACATACATACATACATACATACATACATACATACATACATACATACATACATACATACATACATACACATACATACATACATACATACATACATACATACATACATACATACATACATACATACATACATACATACATACATACACATACATACATACATACATACATACATACATACATACATACATACATACTACATACATACATACATACATACATACATACATACATACATACATACATACATACATACATACATACATACATACATACATACATACATACATACATACATACATACATACATACATACATACATACATACATACATACATACATACATACATACATACATACATACATACATACATACATACATACATACATACATACATACATACATACATACATACATACATACATACATACATACATACATACATACATACATACATACATACATACATACATACATACATACATACATACATACATACATACATACATACATACATACATACATACATACATACATACATACATACATACATACATACATACATACATACATACATACATACATACATACATACATACATACATACATACATACATATACATACATACATACATACATACATACATACATACATACATACATACATACATACATACATACATACATACATACATACATACATACATACATACATACATACATACATACATACATACATACATACATACATACATACATACATACATACATACATACATACATGCATACATACATACATACATACATACATACATACATACATACATACATACATACATACATACATACATACATACATACATACATACATACATACATACATACATACATACATACATACATACATACATACATACATACATACATACATACATACATACATACATACATACATACATACATACATACATACATACATACATACATACATACATACATACATACATACATACATACATACATACATACATACATACATACATACATGCATACATACATACATACATACATACATACATACATACATACATACATACATACATACATACATACATACATACATACATACATACATACATACATACATACATACATACATACATACATACATACATACATACATACATACATACATACATACAATACATACATACATACATACATACATACATACATACATACATACATACATACATACATACATACATACATACATACATACATACATACATACATACATACATACATACATACATACATACATACATACATACATACATACATACATACATGCACATACATACATACATACATACATACATACATACATACATACATACATACATACATACATACATACATACATACATGCATACATACATACATACATACATACATACATACATACATACATACATACATACATACATACATACATACATACATACATACATACATACATACATACATACATACATACATACATACATACATACATACATACATACATACATACATACATACATACATACATACATGTACATACATACATACATACATACATACATACATACATACATACATACATACATACATACATACATACATACATACATACATACATACATGCATACATACATACATACAGTACATACATACATACATACATACATACATACATACATACATACATACATACATACATACATACATACATACATATACATACATACATACATACATACATACATACATACATACATACATACATACATACATACATACATACATACATACATACATACATACATACATACATACATACATACATACATACATACATACATACATACATACATACATACATACATACATACATACATACATACATACATACATACATACATACATACATACATACATGCACATACATACATACATACATACATACATACATACATACATACATACATACATACATACATACATACATACATACATACATACATACATACATACACATACATACATACATACATACATACATACATACATACATACATACATACATACATACATACATACATACATACATACATACATACATACATACATACATACATACATACATACATACATACATACATACATACATACATACATACATACATACATACATACATACATACATACATACATACATACATACATACATACATACATACATACATACATACATACATACATACATACATACATACATACATACATACATACATACATACATACATACATACATACATACATACATACATACATACATACATACATACATACATGCACATACATACATACATACATACATACATACATACATACATACATACATACATACATACATACATACATACATACATACATACATACATACATACATACACATACATACATACATACATACATACATACATACATACATACATACATACATACATACATACATACATACATACATACATACATACATACATACATACATACATACATACATACATACATACATACATACATACATACATACATACATACATACATACATACATACATACATACATACATACATACATACATACATACATACATACATACATACATACATACATACATACATACATACATACATACATACATACATACATACATACATACATACATACATACATACATACATACATACATACATACATACATACATACATACATACATACATACATACATACATACATACATACATACATACATACATACATACATACATACATACATACATACATACATACATACATACATACATACATACATACATACATACATACATACATACATACATACATACATACATACATACATACATACATACATACATACATACATACATACATACATACATACATACATACATACATACATACATACATACATACATACATACATACATACATACATACATACATACATACATACATACATACATACATACATACATACATACATATATTAGCCAAATCTGCCAAATCCATATCCAAATACGAAAACCTTTGTGAACGAACAAAACAAATCAAATGCGAAATATGCTCCGATCCTAATAATATACTATGTATGGTCATTTAACAAAAAAAAGAAAAGTAAGAGCATAAAGGCAAAGGTTTCCTTTTCTGTTGATGCAAAACTTATAGTAACCAAACAGCTCTGTCAACTCTAGTATTTTTTAGCGGCCGAATTACAAGTAGTTGCAGTGAGAAATATTTTCATCACTTTGCATGGGATACTTTCTAATCAAACATAAAGGAGATCGTTTCCAAATATAATCCAAAAAAAAGCAAAGCGCCAAAAATTCCGGCTAAATTTGAAACTGCAGATTTCATTTCGGTCTCTTCTCTCACAACAGTTACCATTGCATGTTGTTAGATGTCTTGCCTATTCAATGAATAAATTCGCTTCGATGAGTTCGTGTCATTCAGTTGTGTACTGATGCGCTAATTTGCCAGTATGGCTTTCTAGACATTGAAGACACACAGGCACCAGTTTTAGCATTTTTCCCCCATTGTTTATTATTTTTTCCTTTTTTTCTAGTCCTTTGCTTATTTTATGGTTTCCGACGTCCTCCATATATCTCTTCGATTCTGGTCAACTGTAAACATATGTCGTTCTCTTTTTTTACAGCAATCGCGAGGTTGTTATTCAGCACAGCTTTACTACCCTTACAAATATAATACTACAACACAACGGTAGCTGAGTTTCGGTAGTATTGCCTTCTTCAGAGCCTGGAAGCGTACACTAATATGTAATTTACTAGGTCAAACGCTACAACAGCACAAACAGAAAGATGATAATGTGAACAATAACTACATGATCACCGGCTTCTCGAAAAACCCACCGCTTTTTTTCACCTGTCTTCCACCGAGGAAGAACAGCCGCTCAGAGTCGTATATGGTTGATGACTGCAACACCCCACATCAACGATGCATACGAAGGTAAGGGGCGAGATCACGTGTGGTCTCGGGTTTTCCTCCCTGCTATTCATTGTAGGACTTTTTGGCATTTATCGAAAAAGCCTCGAGGAGTTTGCGCGTTGATGTTTTAGGATCCCGTGCGAGGATAGCGACTTTCGCATCAAAATCGTCTCCGCTATGCTTTTGTAACATATGCGCACCTAGTGACGTACCTTGACTTATACTTTTCGTTTACCATCTAGGCGTTCTTTCACGCGGACACATAAAGATCTGCCTGTTTCGCCAATATATTCGTGTCCGCATGCACCACAAGAGATCAGGTATATCGTATGCAACTTATGCAGTCACCGTCCCTGTCATAAGGGCAAATTACGTAATTCTGTGTTTCACATAGATGGTCATATAGGCGGTTACGAAGTAACTGACGACGTAGAGTATCCGGTGGTATTTCAACTATCGCTACCGATTCCTATAGATCTGCCGTTCTTAAGCATCGCTTCATCGCTACACTTATTTCATCGCTAATAAAGGGCAAGATAAACAGGGTTTTGCCTTGGCCACGTTTTTCGTTTTTTGGGGGCGTCGCTCTCCTTTCTAGATTTATCTCGTGGTGTTACTATTTCAAAGCCATTGGAGCTGGCTATTTGACGAGCCAAGTCGTGCGATTCTTTCTTTAGTTGTCCACTTGTGCACACAGAGGTGGCTGTTCGAGACATGTTTCTTATAAGATCCCTCTTTGTGTGTGAAAGATGGGAAGAAAGGAAATTAACAAGGATGTTTTTGTTACTTGGTTTTCGGTACTACGTTGTCATGTAAGCGCTACTTGATAGGTTTATTTGAACGTTTAGAAACGGAAGCCAGTTTTCGCACGGTTTCTCCCGGGTGAACTTGATGTACTTAGACTGCTCGTTCAATAATTTAAAGTATTTGTCCATATCGTCCTGCGTAGAAAAAGCTAACAAAACAACCGCCTTTGTATCTGCAGTAGAGCAGCGGCCCGAGAGCAAGGACGGGCGCTTCTACTTTAGACATAAACGCAATGGCAAGGCTTGATGCCAGTCACTCTCCCATTGCCAACCCCTCTATTTGCGCATAGTATTTCCCAGACCATCTTGAAATCGAGCAGTTTAGGCTCAATGTTATTCCAGTTATTTCTGATGGTTTTCGTACCGCTTATATGCCCTTCATTTTTTAAACTTCTCTTAAGAGTTTGTTTGTCCGTGATCGACGTTTGTCCATGATCGATTTTATCGATTTCATTCTCGTTAATCTTCTGAGCTCTTGAATGGATTTGTAATAAGTGAATAAGTGATCAGACCGTTTAACACATTCCAGGCTGATCGAACATGTCGCAAACGTCTCCGGCGATGTACTCCATTTTTTCATCCTGTCTATTTCAGTGCTGTCCAAATGGCCAACTCTTTTTTGTGCCAATTTTTCGCCGAAACAGGTTCAAAAATCTATCATAAAGTGGTTTTATAAGGCTTTCTAGTCTTTTCATGGTTATAATACTAAATTACTTCCTGATTTCCATATTAAAGCAAGATTTCGGTTGTACTGGTTATTTTGGGCTATTTTGGTTTTTTGGTTTTACTTTCCTTTAAACAGCCTTTATAGCTGATAAAACTGATAACAGTAAACAATCAAACTGTCAGGAGAAGTATTTAAAACGTAATAGGCTGCAGCAATTTAATGAGGACGTAATCACAGCGCCTAATTGTCCGTCACGGCCAAGGTTTAGGAAGGGAGAAACTGCAAGTACTCCTTGTAGAACTGTTGTATCTGTGATTTTAAGCCCTAGTCGATGTTCGATTTGAAGTAGTCAAAATTGGTAAGCGAAGTTCTCCATAAGACCTTTTCAAACTCCGATAGGATGAATATTGAGCTCAATGTAGGAGGTGGGATTGCTTCGAACCTCAACGCCTGTAATGGCTCACAACGATTGTAAAACTACGTGTGGCTAAGTGTTTCCACAAACAGGCGAAATCGAACTCTTCTCGCCGTTTCTCCCATTTACAGAAGTACCAAACTGAGCTGAAGATGTTCACGTCGATCCGTTAGGGTTTTCAAGAACAAATTTAATACAGTATGCCGCATGGTTGTCTATCAGCTACACAGAATCTTGCGAACTTTACTTAACTAATGACAACTAAAACTGACCCGTGTCGGTTCGGTAACAGTAAGCAACCTATGCACTACATCATGAGCTGTTTCAAAATCTTTATCTTCTCAAGAAACTTCAGTAGCGGCTTGCATACCGACATTCGGATTGCTCAACTGAACTACTAAGGTATTCATCTCCTTGCGACTCAACTGTAACCGGTACCAAAAAAGAATTTAAAGCGAAGACTCTAATTTAGGGAAAAATTACACAACATTGGAGCCTTTTTTTCTAAACTCTCAATTGCTCAAGAGCTCTTTTTATTGAAATCTACTAAGAATTCAACTTTGACCAATACAAAAAATATGGTTAACAAAGATCGCCGTTTCTTAGACCGCACTATGACGACGACGAATTCGAGAAGTACGAACCACGCCCGAAGATTGTTATCCAGAAACATGACGTTGGTTTTCCTCATGGTAGTGGTGAAGTGCAAATTCTTTCATTAAATTGCAACTAAAAACGATTTCCGAGGAGGTGCTGCAGAATTACTTACTTGATACTTGAAACTTGAATGGTCCGTCCTCAATGGTTGTGCGGGCCCCCAGCATAATCTCCATTTTTCGGAAATTTGCTGGTTAAGCCATTGTGGTTCCCTGGAATCCCGAGGTCAGCCTGACCAAAGTCTGCCTCAAGTTTTCACCACCATGGGCAGTCGCAGTCCATGTGGATCAGAGGGTGATTTGCCACCATGCGACTAATTTGAAACCAGGATGATGGTGGATCCTGGTACTGGTTTACTCCTAGCTAGGCTTCCTGATGGAAACGCTGGACTCCTTCTCAGCTTGGGAGACGCTGCCAGGGGGTGAACCCCTCGCTGTACATCGCAGTCCGACACTCAGGAACACCTCCCAATCACGATGAGGCGGTAAACCGTTGGAAGGCTGCACAACTATCAACACTTAGTGGTCGACGTAAATTGATTTCCATTCACACAGTGCGAGAATAGCGGCCGCTTTTAATTTTAATCCACAAAATTTCAGCTCAGAGTGAACTTTATCATTTACAGTGAAAAGTATGACAAACTCGCTGTCTTTGCCTATAGGGCGAATTTTCACATTCTCTTTTGTCTTGTCCAGATAAAATCTTAGGAAATCGCACTTTTACCAATTTTTTTTGTCGATTCTCGCATTTCGGAAAATGAAAGCAATCGAACAAACAATACTTCGTCCAGTAGAATGCGATGCTGCCCGCAAGTGGGTCGTTGATATTTACTGGTTCCTTTCCGGGGCTTCGTTTGGAATTCTAAGATTCTAATTTCTTTTCTGCACCTTTTCTGACTTTTTGATTCTACACAACTTCAAAAATCAA
The DNA here is from genome assembly GCA_018806985.1 of Angiostrongylus vasorum. Classification (NCBI taxonomy): domain Eukaryota; kingdom Metazoa; phylum Nematoda; class Chromadorea; order Rhabditida; family Metastrongylidae; genus Angiostrongylus; species Angiostrongylus vasorum. The sequence goes on along the minus strand of JADANN010000351.1, from coordinate 208,264 downwards.
ACAGTTGTTTCAAGAACCATACTTACTTTTTAAATAAGTAGAGCTTCTATGAGGCGACCACGTAAGTTTCCCATTAGTAATCATCCGTCAACGAGAATGACCTGAGGGGGCACAAACCGGAGTTGAACTCAGTTAAACTGAAACTGTGTTCGAAATCACAATGTTTAATTTTTTTATTTACTGGATATTGTTTTCTCATGGCAGGACAAGAGGTGACAGAAAGGCAAAACAAGGGCCACAGTGGCGCAGTGGGTGACATTCCCGAAAAGTTTGTCTGAGATTTGCAAATATCTCATCATCTAAACACTGCTGAGAGAAACGCGAAACGAAGGACCCGTCAGGTGGTGAAGATATTACCCTCGGAAAAGGTAACAGCGGGTTCGATTTCCACCGAGGACACCTGCTGTCTGGAGTTTTGCAAATATCTCAGTGGTTATCTCAACATCATTGTAATATAGTGATATTTTTTCGGTAATTAAAATAATGGAAGAGCTGGAAACATGATCATCTTATAAAGGAGACTTTGACTTACATATTTTACCATGAGCATAGTTTCTTAAAGCTGCCATTTTGATGTTTCAACTTCTATTTGCTGTCTGTACTTTTTGCATGGTCCGATACGATATGAGAAACAACCACAAAACTGTTGAGATATGAGCAAAATTCGGGACACCGTTTGGGCTTCGAATCGGTGATTACGCTTGCCGGAGGCTCACGTGCTGTTCATCACAAACGAGGCCATGGTTTTGCCTTTCTCTCAGCTATGTCTTTACTCTGTCGCTGCTGCCCCACTTTGTTTTTTGGGGTCGTTTGGTTACTGGGTCAGCTTCAACTACTTTAATTTTGAAAACGAGTCTGAACGAGAAAATGTGTGTTGGTGGGCTCCAGAAAATCAGAATTTTGTTTTGGTAGGACAAAGGAGCATTCATACTGGAGGCAAATATTTGTATGCTCTAAAACCTCTTATCGAAATCAATAGTTTTACACTCAACTGAGATTTATTAGTTTAAATTTGAAAGCTGCCTCTACTTTCGCACCGTTGGAGTGGAAATAAATTCATGTCGGACTCTATGGTGTTAATGTACTACTGGATGGTCTGAAACAAATGCTTGTGGTAACTTGCTGTTAATGATTAAAAAGTAAAGTTTAACAGTCGAGAAAGGTTAAGTGTGGAAAACACGCTCGCTATCGTTGCTATGATTTAGAGACTACAATACAATTATTTGCAGTTTGATTCGATACAATCGGAAGACAACAGTAAAGAAATACGGACTCCACGGCTGCAGGTCACCGGGCAGTACGTGGCGAAAAACGAGTACCGTAATCGTGAAGATCATCTCCATGCATACCTGCCAGTCGTTCTGTGACGATATCACACAGGTAACAGTCGATTCAATACTGCTGACATAATGCCTTTCGGCGATAAAAACGAACGTCATCGCAAGTACTATGAAGAGAGCTCTATCCCGTTTGATCCATCTCAAGGAAGTTCAGACACCTAGAGACCAGAGTTCCCAGAGCTTTTTAACTAATGCCGTGTTTAAAATAAAGAAGGAGCAGATTTGTTTTCACGAGATTCCGTTGGTAAATTGCTACCTCATTGTTGGAGGGTAATATGTGAAATGCAATCACAACGATGCTGAGATATTTGCAAAACTTCGGACCGCAGGTGTCTGCGCTGAGGATCGAACACGCTATTACTCTACGGGCACTAACGCGTTTACCACGTGTCTTTCCTTTCGCTTTCCTCTCAACTAGTTCTCTATCTACCAGACGCATCAGCAGTCACCCTAAAAATCAATTTCTGCACCATTGTTGCTCTCCGCATAATACCCTCCGTGAAAAATTGTAGTAATCAGTAAATATAAGCATAAGAAAGTGAAGCTATTTTTTCAGTCAGTGTTTGCAAGTTCCATTAAAGGTACGGCTGTCCTTGGGCAGTCATAAAAGCAAACAACATGCAGTATTTGTCAAGAGTGAAAAATCGGCAGTCAATCAAACGTTTTCATTTCCTCACATTGAGCGAGGTGATTTTTTTAAGCGTTATCAGTATGGGTACAATGAAATTAACACATTGTATTTCTGAACGTAAACCTCGTGGCGTCACTTTTTCCAGGAGAAGTTTTAACGTCTCCTATTCGATTTCGAGTATATTCCGGAGACTGCAAATCGAGAATGGACCTTAAAGCCGAGGGGATACTGGAAGGTTTCGTTGTTTTCCAGAAACTTCAGTTATTGACAAAAATCCATGGACCATCCTATACTGCTCACATTTTATAAATTTAATCGGCAGCACCACCTGTAATTTTGTTAAACATCACGTAACTTGGGCAAGCCAAGTAAAGCCCCTATTCGGTTCTGCTTCGCGTTAACACCTGGCTACTAGACTGCTCGAACTCAAATGATAGTCTTAGACTTTTTTGCTATAAGGCCCATTAACCCATAACGCCCCGAATGGACACAACAGTGCCCATAGCCAACTGGCCCAATGACCATGTAGACCCCTATAGTGTTCATATTGTTTTACCGCGCTATGTATACTCTTTCGACACTTAGTGAAATTAGAAAAGCCATGCTTTACACCTATTGATTTACAATAATCCTTCTCTTCAAAAAATTTCAGTGAGCAATAATTTGGCTAACAATAAACTATTCTTTCATCTTAGTCGCTACGGTCATAGTGTGGAATATGTGAGTTTAAGAAACACCGAAATCGACTCAACATATTGTCCAAAATACATCACAATGCTGACAGCAATGCATTTCGTCCACATATCATTCATAAGAAAACAGAAAAAAAGCCTTTTCCACAATTCTGTAATGTTCATAACCTCTAAAGCACCTTAGTTATTCAAACTTTCTCTATTGCCAAAAAAACCATAAAGTCCTCAGCCAACGAAAAATTGCTCGTAATTAGTTGGGTCAGCCACGAAATACTGCAACGGGGCGTTATGGGTTAATATCATAGGTCTACTGTTAACTGGGCCAATGGATGAAAATACCCAATTCTTTGCTTTGAATATCTTGTTGGCAGATGAGTCCTTCCCCCAGACGCAATGGGACGTAGATCGGGTGTTAACCCATTAGGAAACGGACGTTGTGTTAATGGTTATTTCGTAAAACATTGTTACTAATTTTTTTATCTATTTTATATGACCCGTCTTCACGTCAACTGTGCGGATCGCAGCACTTCTCACATTCGATTCCTTTCTTCGCATTCATTGTCCACGAAGACCTTCGAACTTTTTAAAGTGTGGCCTCGGTTTCAGCATGAGGATTTTCATTTCATCTTGAATGTCGTAGAATGCCGGTGGAGCAATTCTCCTGGAGTCTTGAGATAGCAGGATTGGAGCGTTTCTAGTTGGATTGCACAGAGTGATTTCTTCCCGGAAAAGTCCGGTACCAATTTCCCGACCACGGAGGGGTGAGAGGTTTGGCTGGTCCGGAGAGGAATCGAACTAGCACCATGCTCGCGATGACCGACGTCACGACTACTGTGCTACCCGCCCCTCATATTAATGTTTACTTCGTAAGACATAGTTACTGAAAGGAAAATGGAAACCTGTACTCGTTTTTTAAGGGTAAGGAAGCATGGGATAGGAAGCTTAATCCTGAGCTCCGACATTTCGACATAATTGAACTCTCGTTGAAATTGACTATCACTGCATCAGAAAATTCTATTCTGCTCAGTCGTCCATTTTGAGTTCCATTAGATATGTTGGAAATTAATACACAATTGACAATCTCATTTTTCTTCCATATTTTTTTTTAGCAATAGTTTGTTTCTTAACGCAGTAATGTCAATGCAAAGGTTGATTTTATACACTTTTGCTTTGTACAAATCTTACAATCGAGGTAGCTACATACACTCACCGTTTTTCTACCCTTCATACCTGCTGATCCTACCCTTCATCTCAAATGATGTAAGTGCAGCTGTAAAACGCTGCTTAAGAAGGGCGGGTCTAGAGATTTCGGTAAACGTAGTTGGAATGCCACCGAGTACTCTTAGGCGCCAACTAGTTCGTAACCGCCTATATGATCGTCTATGTGCAACCCAAAATTGCATAGTTTGCCCTAGTAGTAGGGACGATGATTGCATGAGCTCGGGTACAGTTTACCTGATCTCCTGTAAGGCGTGCGGAAACGAATACATTGGCGAAACGGGTGGACCGCTCTGCGTCTGCACAAAAGAACACCTAGTCGGTAAACGTTAACCAAATACTCCACTGGGCACGCATAGGACCCAGAGACATAACGGGGAGGACTTTGAAGTACGCGTGACGATCCTCGCACTCTCGAGGAGTTCTGGATTAATTCCAGAAGGCCCAAAATGAACCGCAGGGAAGAATGCCCCCATTATCACGCATGATATTGGGCAGTATATAAGCCTGTTATTCTAATGGGAGGGGCACATTACGCTTCCATGTAAATTCTGTGCGGTTGGTCTCCACGCAACATACTTAGTGGAAGCCTCATAAAAAAGCGGTGAGTGTGGAAAGAAGCTATTCTGTGTTCCATATGAGTGAAATCTTGGTTTAGCGTTTTCTCTGTCTGGTTATGGAGGTGTCTGGCCGAATAGATTGCTGTTAACTTGATCTTTCCAGGCTCTGAGGAAGGCGAAATCCGCCGAAACGTCCGAAAAAAAAATGTTAATATGGCAACAATATAGGATTGGGTGGCACAGTGGTAGTGATGTCCGTCATCACGAGCATGGTGCTAGTTCGATTCCGTTCCGTGCCAACCAGCCTCGCATCCCTCCGGGGTCGGGAAATTGGTACCGGACTTATCTGAGAAACGCTCCAGCCCAGCTATCTCAGGACTCCAGGGAGAATTGCTCAGCCAACATTCTTCAACATGCAAGATGAAATGAAATTCCTCAAGCAGCAACCGATGCCACGCGTAAAATCTTGGAGGACCTTCGTGAAGGATGGATGCGAGGAAACGAACTGGATGTGAGAAGTGGTGGGGTCCGCGCATATATAGAGATATAGAGACGGGTCAAATAAATAAGAAAAATAAGAAGTAAACAATATATAGTAATAATAGTGAATGTGATAATATTATAATGTACAAATATATAGTAATAAATTTTTGCTGGCACATCTTGTAGTATTTCCCAAGACCAACTTTCCATTAACTTTGGCAATGATGGATAACTCCCTACTTTCTTTACTAGCACACACGAGGTTGTTATGCTTTAATGTGAAAGTAGCAGATTACGCTTCCATGTGAACTCTGCGCCATTGGTCTCCACGTGAAATGCTCAGTGGAATGCTTATAGAAAGCGGTGAGTGTGCGAAGCAGGTACTTTGTTTTCAATGCGACTGAAATCACGGTTTAGTGTTTTTGTCTTGGTTATGGAGGTGTTTGGCCGGGTGGATTGCAGTCAACTTGACCTTTCAGGATCTGAAGTGGACGAAATCCTCCGAAACGTCAGCTATTGTAGATAATTAATATATAATAACAACATCGTGTGTGGTGCTCAAGGAAATAGCGAGTTATTTATTAATGTCGAGGTGAATACAAAGTCGGTCTTGGAAATTACGAATTGTGTTGTTGAAAAAATTTTAAAGGTTAGAAATTGACATGTTAAAAGAATAATTTTGGCAAATCCACTTTCATGAATTCAAGTTGCAGCGTAGTTGAGTGCAAACGTGGCCAAGGAGGTTTTAGCGAAAGCGCAGTGTAAAGTTGGGTGAAAAAAATTTCCTGGTAACGAGTTCGAAGTTAAATCTGAAATAAACCATGGATATCCTTTTGCAGTTGACATACAATGAATACAAGGCTTTGGTGGAAGCAGATATATGCACAACTTTTAAGAACATGCAGAGATACTCAGTGGGACCATCTCAGCTCGTAAAGAGGTCAGCGCTCCTCTGTATTCGACTATACACGATCACGAAGGCTCGCATGGGAAGAATGAATGGCCGTTAGCAATCAACTCGAATCAATCCACCCTTGAAGACGGCGAAAGAGCAGGAATGTTATCTGAATAAAGCTTAGATCAACCTCGTGTTGCTCTATCAATTGAAGAATTACAAAGGGATCTAAAGTCGAAGTAACTCGACAAATGGAGGCTGTATGAATTGGCCACAGATCGCTACCGAAACGTTGCCAAGGCTTGACTAGCTGCACTACGGAACTCGGGCTCATACATCGTAATCGCCAGACCCCTCACCTACCGAGTAGGACTTCGTGAGGTATTTCGGCAACTTTATGGACAAGAACTGCTGCAGACCAGGTCGATGCCAAAACTGCCTTCAGCAGCGTCATCGTCTTTAGAAATCCAGAATTTTATGCAACTAGAGAATAGACTTTATTTGCACTAATGAAGTAGGTTCTAAGCTAAGATATACCATTTTAACGACAGGTGTGAAATCATGCATTAATTTCCGAACAACCTAATGCATTGCATTAAAACTGCAGCATAGCGTCGTTGGCCTTGCTCTGATCAAATTTCTGCGCTTTGTCCCTGGTAAACTAGCAGATTAGTTCCCTGTTCAGATCCTGTTTTGAGCACTAAAAAATTATTTTTGATGGACAAGAATTTGTTTGAAAGCTTATTGGATTTCGAGAACATCTTTGCGAGCAACCTTAAGCTATTTACTTAATGGTTGTTTTTTACCAACTTTTAAGCAAATGTTAAAAGTTCCTGTTCCTTTTTCCGTTAGCCATAAATGAGTGAAGAAACGGAAAAACTGTGACAATATTTTTTTCAAGGAAGAAAAGGAGAAATTCTTACTCGAAAGCTTAGTTTGACATATGGACTATTTCCAGTACGATGGTCCACAGAGTTATGTCTACAAACAATGGTTCTTTTAGGGTTACATTATACAGAGAGTATCGCCTGCAACTCCATTAATCAAGGGGTATCTCCAACGAGTTGCATTAGGATCTCCACTTGGGGCACTAGTGCCAATATCACAGTCTTCATATGACGCCCTTTATTCTCACTGTTTTTTGATCAGAACTTACGCTAAGATTACAGTAACAAATCGTGCGGGGATTCCTTCTGGAATCCTATCTATGAACAAACCGATGTCACAAAACAGCTCGCGAAACTACCGTGGTTATCATGTTGTTAAAAAAGAGTAGAAACAAAAGGGTTCGTGCCAAAAGTGTGATGGAGTCTTCGTGTTTTTCAACTGAACGGGAATCATTGCGCAACTCACTTGTGGGATGGGAACGTAACAAGACTTTCCTCGCTGCCACCCGCTTAAGTTCATTCAGTGGTTAACGGATTCGCCGCTGATAACAGTGATATATCAGTACGTTCACTAAGCGAATATTGCGGTTTTAGGTGGAGAGTTAAGTCCGAATATTCCTAAGACGTATACCATTCTACTCAACAAAGTTAATGTCGTCAAGTCAGAGATTCCGTCGGTGAGTTTCTAGTTACTATACTTTTGATGTAACCGTCCAATTCGTTCTTATCGAAGATTGAACCAGAAGTAAATTGCCCGTTTGAAACCAAACTGTGAAATATTCAGGAGCAAAAAAAAATCATCGTTGTAAAGTTCCCGCTCATTTTTTTTCATCCAATTACGTCATTATCAAAGTTATATCTATGTTTTCTCGGCTTGCTTTGTTTGTTTATTTCAATCTGTTTCTCTACTTCCTTTACTACCGAGCCATTTCTTAAAAAACTTCGTCGACAATATGATCCACTAATGGGCCACATCGTATCCTTATTGTTTTTTTTCTTGCTACACATAAAATTGCTCGTACATCTTCTTCCTCTTGCATTTCCGATCGATTCACTCAGTTCATCCGTTTCATTCTATGCTCTTATTTCTTATTTTGCATTGCGTTAAGTCAAATACGAGCTAGTGACCTAAGGATAGTACAAAAATGTACGACCATCACGTTCACTTCTTCAGGTAGCAGCCGACGTTTCCAGGGTTTTTTCTGCAATTTTTCTCATGAGTTTCTCGTTGAAATCGTTTTCAGCGAAGAGTCTATTAATCATTTCTCTTAAAAAGTTAGAGTTAATGATTTCCTAACCAGCTTCGTTCCTAACAAGATTTTTCTTTCGACTTGACTTCTGAGAGGTCTCAGGCTTTTCTAAGCGGATATGTTTCAAGAAATTTTAGGTTCCCTAATTTTTTGAGCTTTTTTCTTGGTTGCATTTTTTGGCTCGAACCACCCACTATTAGTTATTTCATTTGCACGGCTCTACCTCACATTTACTGTGTGGATCCCTGAACTTCTTCCATTAAATTAGTTGCCTTGCATGTATCATCTGCGAATACCTTCGAACTTTTCGCATAAGGGTTAATCTGCTGCTGGAGGATTGTCGTCTTCACTATGAATGTCCATGAATACTAATCGAGTAAATTCCCCTCTAGACTGCAAGGACAGACGTACTGGAGCGTTTCCACTTGCATAGCAGGAGGTAAGTTCTTTTTTAGACAAGTCTGGTACCAATTTCCCGACTACAGAGGGATGACAGATTTGGTTGGCTTGGGTCGGCCTCAAACTAGAAATGTGCTATTAGTTAATACTCCTATTATGAGGCGATGTCATTGAACTACCTGAAATCGTCGTCTATTCAATGCGGAAATAAACAAAGCTCAAAAGAAACTCTACTGGTTTGTTAAACCTCATCGCTTTAGGACTTCGAGCTTGCCTTATTTTCAGCAGAATTATCTGAGGAAATGACTGCGTCCTAGAGATGTGCAATAACTTTTAACGCCAACGACAAGTACATCACAGCTTTTTATGTAAATGCTCATGCGATATGCATAATTTTCGTTCTGCAGAAAGTATTTCCGCCTTTTTTCCTCTTCTCATTACCCGAGGAATACGGTAGTTGCATTACAAATATTTTTTTCGTGGTAAGTTTTGGAAATTTTCGCTGTTCTTTTAAAGATATACACCACAAACGTTGTTGCTTCTAGAAAAAAGTTGAAGCTGCCCATTTGTTGCTTTCAGAATGACAACTGACGAAATCATATTCCTAACGGCAAACAGGTAAACAGGTTATGGTTACAATTCTGCGAGCAAAAGGAACAATTTTCAGTGACATGATTGTATTCTTCACGGAACACATCATTACCTCCTTTCACTAGTAATGGACTGTTCTGAGAAAAACTGAGCTCATGGAGCCGTTTTTTGCAGACAGACACATATTTCTTAGAAAGACAAACGTCAGTGCCTATGACAGTCAATAAGTCAAAGAAAAATGCAGCTTCAGTTGCATAATTTCCCCCTCAAGCAAAGCATCGAACCAAACGACAAATCTTAAATTTTTTCCCGCCTTTGTTTCAGTAAAAAGTGCAATTTTCCAAATGTTCTCCTGTGTAGCTGAGATGTTTCTGAACACCTTGGGCCCCTCAGACTCTGATTGTTTAAGTGAGCGTATTATGAAATATTACCGCTGCGCCACACCGAAAGCAAAGAATTTTTTGCGTGAAGCTTTTTGGTATCGATCACACTAGCGCTCTTAAGTATTGCTAACACTGCTACTTCGTCAAGATTTCTACCTCTGCCGTCACATCCTGTAATTTTCATCTGGAATCTCCTTAAATAATGCCGACGTGGGTTTGGCTCATGCCGTTTACACTATAAGTAAAGCTCTGACCACTCACTTATATGCCTCCAAGCTGTTATAGTGTTCGTTTTATTTTTGTTTTGTTTCATAGGCTATTTTTCGGAGATGAGTATGTTCGTACGCGAGTTCGACTACCGTTGCAGAATCTGTTCTCTTTTCTGCTCATAGATATGTATAAGGCTGTCTGAGCATGGGTTTTCCTAGAGTACCAGAGGCATGTGTTCTAGGGCAAACCCAGGTCGCGGTGGACACCAGTCCTTGCGACTGCAATAATTCGCCTTGGACATCAACGATACTTATAATTAGTTCAATCTGTGTTCTTCTACATCATTGCCTCGTTTAGTTTCCTCTCGTTTCTTTTTTCATGAATGACTTCTTCAGTTGTTTTTTTTCACATTGAAGACAAATGTCGTGAGCGTCGAAATGATGATTCTTCATGGCATATGAATGCATTTCCTTATTGCGCTGTTATAATGTTATAACATTACGATCCATGTCCTGTCTCATTGGCATAGTTGCTATTACAATTATGAGCCGTGTCCGATGTCAGTTATATGCTTTTCATTCATCCCATTCATACTCTAGTGACCCCCTACCAAATACACACATTGGAATGCTCGGTGAATCCTGTAGGAAATCCTCAGCATTAAAAGTTTTCCATCCATCTTTGCAAGCTATTGTCGTTTAAGGAATTTACGAGTATCTTCTCATTTTTCGACAGCGGCGAATACAATTAGATACTTCTCTACTTTCGCTTGCACCGAGCAAGAACTCATCTTTTTTTTTCTTTGTTTTTTCATCAAATCGTCTCCATCAGGAAGCACAGCTGTGAATGAGCCGATACCAGGATCTGTCACCGTCCTCGTACCAAACTATTCGCATGGTGGCAAATCTCCCTCTGATCAACAAGGGCGCCGACTGCCTGTGGTGGTGACTACCTGGGCCAGATTTTGGCCTGGGTGATCTCGGCACTCCAGAGAACTACAATAGCCAAACTAGCAAAACTCCGAAAAAATCGAGATTGTGCTGTGTTCCGCACGACCAGTGAGGAAGGGCCATACAAATGCTCAAGTTAGTGTTCCACCATATATTCCTTCATATTCATCAGCTGTTTAGTTGTTTTTTCGCTACATATAATCGGCCCATCCATACAGTCTTAAATACTTATGTATATTCATTCATGTATCTAGTGTAATAGTGTAGTACCTTCAACTAGAATCAACAACCGCTTCTACTTTGTTTCTGAGACGTTTTCATCCTTTTTTTTATCCAGATCATTTGTCTTACATGAACAAAGAAGTTATTGACCGATCACTGGATTCGAGCCTGAAAACTTGTCGTCTTTTTTTATCTTATGATATTCTCAGGTATCGAACTGCAATTTAGAGTGGATGAGGGCTCAATGACCCCCAGATAATTGGTGGGGATTTCAGCATTTTTATCAGGAAGTTCAGCTTCGAGTAAATATGTGCCATAGCAAGGAAAATGAGCTAGTGACCATGCTATAGTCCAGTACAATGGCCTATGCGTTATACGATAGGTGGTGTGCAGAGCGAACCGTATGCATTGGATCCAAGGCATGTTCCTTTCACTCGTTTATTTCGCGAGGGTTTTTTTTGCTACAACTTTAGTCAGACAAGGACTTAGGCAGCACAAGTTCCAGATTGTGGTGAAAACAAAAAACTTTGGGAGCAGAAGAAATATTCGATTCTGTTAATGTCCCGCAAAGTGATGTAGGCTACCTACTTGCTTGGTGATTAATGGGATTTTTGGGCGGCATGTTACTCATGACGGGCATGCTATCATTTTATATGCAAGCTTAAATTTCAATTGCTACTTTGTTTCTTCCATCAATATCACATTGGATTGCTCATGCCTCCTACTTATACTACTTTTACTACCCCCCCTTTTATTCGCTAATCACTTGGATTCATAACTGTGGTGTGCTGTGAACAACCATCTTGTTACAACAACCGTTGATTGATAAAGAGTCTTCAAAAGTGAAAATTCAATTGTTCCACGGACTCGGAACATTGCAGAGGAACAAAAGAAGAATTGAAGGCTATCCTTAGGGCGATAGAGACGTACAACATTCGAAAATCATGGTCTACTAAACGTATTTATTCTTTTAAATACTTTGATGTTTTGTATCCATACCTCCTCATATTGAGATTGTTTCAACCATTTATCGAATACAGATTTCAGAAATGTTGAACCTTACGTAGAATTCACTAAAGATCTTGTCAGCCGAACCGGTACCAGTGAAGTGCTCATTTGTCTCTGTGGCACATCAGAGCGTCGCAGTGTAATGCACACGTTTAGAGAAATGAATTGTATCACATCCTACCTACGACATTCTTTGTTTTCTATTGTTTTTTAACAACGATTTTGCGTGTAGTTCGCCTTTACGTGGTTTAGGTTTAATCCTTGTCGTGTTCACAATTGATAGTGTAGAAATTTTTCTCAGTTTGCTTAATCCTGCTAAAGATAAATTTTAGTTATACACCGCAATTAGGGTCCAAAGAACATGTGCGTGCTATACTGCGATAAATACTAAAGAGATCTACGAATGGTCTCAGTACCATAGTTCTATACCTAATAAGATAAAGGATAGATGGAACAAAGCATTCGGCGGCGATGAATCCGCTAGGGATGCGCTATGCGTTCGACACTATTGGTACCATCGTAAAAGTGATTGAATGCATATTTGGTTTATGCCATGCTTTCAAGGCCTACAGATGCGTCTCAAGCCACATTTTCTTTTCTTCCTAGGAAAATCTGGTACTAAATTGCTGACTCCGAAACTATGAAGAGTTTCGTTAGTTCGGTTCGGGATGCAGGATCGAACCAAATTGTTTGTTAAAAGGTGCCTCTTTTCACGGCACTAAACGTATTCTTTTGAAACAAAACCAGATAGAACTGGTACATTGCAGCTATCACCTGTATTATCACCTGTAGTCCCGTTGATCGTCGAGTGACTCGAGCGGGCGCCAGTAAATCTTCCATTTTTCCCTGTCGCGTGCAAGAGTAGCCCAGTGGATTCTGCTCGCTCTGGGACTCGTCGAACATCATTTCTTTCTTTTAGGCTCTTCATGAAGGACTCTGAACATTGGGTCGGCGGTCTTTCTGCAGTACGTTTGACATCCCGAGGAATCCAGTCACTAACGACTCTTGTGCATTGGTTGTCATTCATACGCCTTACGTGTCCAGCCCACCTTATCTTCGACTGTTTGGCGCACAAAACGGCATCTTTGATTTTTTGATCGTTGACGCAGGTTGGAGCTTCAGATCCCATCCCTTACTTGTGTGAAACGGGATACTCCTAGCATCGTCCTTTCGACTGCGCGTTCGATAACGCTGAGTGATCTTTCTTCCTGCTTACGCAGCGACCAAGTTTCTGACGTATACGTTAGGGACGTTAGGGCAGGAAGTACCGTTTAGTCGAAAAGGTGGGCACGAATGGGTTGTTCTTCGTCCTCTTCACTACATCCTCGGTGCTCTTGAAAGCTTCCCAAACCGCTCGTTTCCTTCTGCTAAGCTCTGGAGCTAAGTCGTTCATCATATTGATTTCCCGACCTAGATAGACATAACTGGAGCATTCGGAGATATTCGTTCCGTTGAGCGTGAATGAGGCACACGAAACCATTCCGCTCTTCATGAACATCGTTTTTGTGAGATTTAGTCGGAGACCAATCTTCGACTGCTCGATTGCAGCTATAGAAAAAGAAATTATTTCCTTCTCGATTGAGCTATGGAACAAGAAATTATTTCCTTTTCCTATGGGAAAGCTTTGGATAATGTGGAGTCGGTAAATTTTCAGTGTACAGCAGCAGGCCCACTCTGTTATCTGCGCCACTTCTAATACGGTATAAGATATGCCCTAGTGAAGTGCAGCACTAAGAAATATCACTAATAATAAATAGTGTTACTTGAGCCGCCGTAGTTTTGCAATACTTGGAACTAATCTTAGTTCACGAAGAAAACGATTGTCGAAGCTGCTCACTGACGAACCCTGTTTCGCCATTCCGTCCGCCACCAGTTTGACGTTCCTCATGAGTAAAGTAAGAGTATTGTCTCTAGAGAATATCAATGCAACATCGTATCGTAGAAGTTAGCTCACTTTGGCTAGACATTAATGTTTCGCTTTAGTTGGTCAACCATCAAAATGCGGTAAGTGGGTCGTAAAGAGATGTTTTAGTGATGTTTAGAAGTGAAAAAAGATTGAAACGAAACACCAAGTACATTAAAGCTAATATAGCAGAGTTAAGTCAGCTTTTCAGAAGCTCTTGTTGGAAGCAGCTTTGGCTTTTTTTTTCCGTGTTTATCGCAAATGCACGACAAACGCAGATTCGCCGCGTTACATCGTCCAAGCAATTAAGCACTATTGCCATTCTCGTAAAATCCTAGTTTCAAGGTAGTGAGCTTCTCAATGTTACACAATGCTGGCAAATAACTGAAGTGATGTCTTGGAAAGCACCCTTGGCTCGGCTAATTTTCGCTATCAAAAGAACCAACGTCGCCCTCTCGACAACTATTCAACATGTTAATCAAGGAGAGAGGACAAAAGGATTTCTCAAACTGCAATCGAACTGGCTACGCAAATCCAACCATCTTTATGGATGAGAGTTGCGAAACAACGAAACGGGTAGCGGAAGTGCTGCTAGCTTCCTCACGACATAAAAGAATGGTGGGAACGATCCATCTGAAAAAGAAAAGTAGCAAGGTTAAACGCGTTCATCATCTTTAGTATCGGCTAGGTTATGTTGGGTTCTACGGCTCTGAAACCCTCGCATGTATTATATAGTTGTCACGACCAGTGTCTACATTAGCCTAACAGAGCTTATTTAACGAATGACTAATTCTAGCATTATTTTTTCCGCAAGTATTTTTCTTGAAACCTATGCGAAATCGAATTTTCACTAGAACATTATTCTTCCTACTATTCTCTTCATTCCAAACCTACTCGTAATACTATTAATCCTCGGAAGACTCCGGTGAGCGCCATTAAACTTTCCATTCGTCCCGATCGTGGATATTCTTACTGAACATCGTCGTTGTAGAGGTGAATCATAGGTGTTGGAAGGGTCTTTAGCTGTCTCTTCATGTGCTTCGCACTAAGAACACAGCAATCTTTTCACCGAGCTCGTATACTCTCAATATACAACAGTTTACTTCTTAAATCCTTAAAGTCTCGCCGCAGTAACTGGCAGATTTCTTTTGCATTTAATCACTGATCAGCCTTGACATTCGGCTTGTAGCCTCACAATTTGCGGCCTCGAGATCCTTTTAGTTTAGGAGCTCAGTGGATACCAACAACAAGCTTTTAGTATTTTGTTTCTTTCCCTAGATGCTCTTACGATTTGTTTTTTCTTTCTATCGCATTCTAGCAATATTTCCAAGTTCATTTTCAGTATTTAAACGTACTTTGTCTCAGACGTCACTGCACTGGATCTATGGCCGACATTATTTCGAAAGCCATTATTATTAATAATATTACGGTTTTTTACTCTCCAGTACCTCTATTGCCAATGAGATCAAATTTTTCCAACTATTACTCTTTATTCTAAGCCGTTATTTCAAGTATTATGAATTAAAACTCTGTTGCAGTACGGTGGTCGGAGATACCTTACAAAACACCCCCCATGGTCATTGGTTCAATCCCATCCCAGCCCAACCAAGCCTCTAAATCTTGGCGAACTGGTTCTAGGGATTTTTGGAAAAGAGCTCTTCATATCTATAAAAATCGAATTCACTGTGATGAAGGTCCAGGAATGATCTAGTAGAACTCAGGATTCCAGGCAGAACCTGCCAAACTACCATCCATGAGGAAAACCAAGTGCTCATCTCTCAGCCAACACACACGGAAATTCGGAAACTTTCGTGGGTGAAGGTGATGAAAGGCAACCAACAAAGAAGTGATGGAATGTGAGTGTGAAGTTAGCATATGCAAATAAACAAGATGTAAACAAATGGGCTCGTTCAACATAGTGGCTAGAGCTCTCTTGCAACATTAAGAAGCCTTGCATCTTTCTACTGAAGGCAAATTTGTACCAGACTATTCTGGAGCGGTGAAAGAAGACACTTTCTTGATACATTGGCAAGGATTGTACAGTCCAAGTATGCACACAATCACCACTGCGATACCACGAATGGAGTAGAACTCGGAGCACATCCTAAAGAACTAATCAATGAGTCACGACTTCATCCTTTATCCCTTCATTACCATTAAGTAAAAAATACGAATTTTGCAACGCTTATTGCCGAACGGGCCTAGCTACTAGTT
Organism: Angiostrongylus vasorum; assembly: GCA_018806985.1. Classification (NCBI taxonomy): domain Eukaryota; kingdom Metazoa; phylum Nematoda; class Chromadorea; order Rhabditida; family Metastrongylidae; genus Angiostrongylus; species Angiostrongylus vasorum. The sequence goes on along the minus strand of JADANN010000351.1, from coordinate 192,428 downwards.
CACAAATCCTCTCGTGTGATAAACGGCTTTTCTTGGCCTAAAGGCGGGGATCAGATGGACGTCGATTTGGGCACACAAGTCGACGCCGCAGTGTCTCAGACATTTAATCTTTTCCCGTTTCATTCCTTATTTTTCTATCAATAAGCGTACATTGAAAGATGCTTTATTGTCAACGTAGTAGTATCACACAATACCATTCAATTCCACATAGTTATAAGTCCTGAAGAGAACTTCTGAGATTGTGAATTCAACTATTTATGGACCTGGCTTTATTTTCGAGCAGCATTGATTTCAAGGCGTATGGTTTGCGTATGGGTTTAAAAAAAGCGTTTGACTGTAACTGTACTCAAATCACTACATATCTTCTCGAGCAGATTATATCTCATACATTCTCAATTCCTTTGAACTGAAAATCTGTGTAAAAAAAAGGGGTTTTTTAGGTTTTGGAAGTGTTTTTAAAGACACTAAGTCTCATTTAGAGCTAGTGGAAAACCTATAGCACATGTTGTGGCTCGGGAAATGATAGCTTGTGTGTCACACTTCGTCCTTTCTCTTCGAAATCTTTTTTCGTGGCTCAGTTTCTCTTTTGTTTGTTACCATCCTATAAATAAAATAATATTTTCACCATTATAATAGAGAAAGGTTTTCCATATGGTGAAAACTTAGTGCTAAAAGCTTCTTTTTCATAGAAACACCGTGAACAAACGGATGTTAAATAAAAATGGGAACGGAAATGAATTGACGACCAACAACGACACGCCACCGCTTTGCTTTGCAGATAATCATCTTCTAAAAAAATGGCTGAATTCAGAAAAAGACCCTTCACGAGAAACGGAATCATTTCTGCTATTTCATTTACACCCATTAGGAGAAATATCTGCACATGTGCTGACTTTTTAATTTATTTAAGCAACAAAGTTGGCTTGAGAAATGTCTTGACGCCAAGGACGAACGAGTTGGAGAGTTTAGAAGAATATCGGAAATGATCAAAAAACCATAAAGAGTAGCTAACTTCGTGCGGAACCTTCACTGTCAGTGCTACCCTAGACAGTGCGCTTTTGGAATCTAGACAGTACGTAAGGGGAATGAAATTGTGACCCGCTATTCCCAAGAAGCTATCGAAAAGTGGTGATGAATTTATCTCGTACAGTTAACACAAAGTGGGCACTTGGTATTTGGCGCTTTCACCTGTGATAACGATCAAATAATAATGACTTCTTGTAGTCTCCGTTATGTGAGGGAATCCAGTGCAATATGGTCAATATAACCACTGAATAAATGTCGCTAGTAATCCGACATTTCTTAATTTTATTTTGAGCACATTTGAATCGTTGCTATGGAGATGGGCTTAAGCGTATGATGCAAGCAGTTAATCACAGAAAGGGCTAGCACCACAAGAACCACCTCATGAAAGCCTTGGAAGAATCTTAATTGTAGACCATACCCCGTTCCGATAAGCGACCTGCAGCTTGTGGCAGGAATTTGGGTATCCCTTTACACAGTATGTGATAAAAGATAAACCATAAAGCTCTCGGCGTTGATCAATGCTTGAGGAATGCACCATGAATTCGTCTTCACCAAACATCGTTAGAGGTGATTTAATTCATATCTGTCATATACATTGACTCACGGTGGCCTATACATGTATCCAGTCAGTGCTGCTATCCTCGCAGAGAGGTCTGGAACTAATTTTTTTGACCCCGGAAGGATGGAAGGCTTGGTGATCCTGGGTCGCAGGATCGAACCCATGTGTATAATAGGACACCCCCTAACCATTGCGCTGCCTGCACTTCACACGGTATCTGGAGGAGTCCCTAACGCCTTCTTGCGATCCACATGAGCAGACTGCCTTGAAACAATAATACCATCCTAGAACTGGTCTCTGAAAGAATCTTAACGACAAATCAGTATACCTCGTGCGGATCCACAACTTCTGGGTGTGGCTAGAACATGGCAACGCCCAACAAAACAGCAAAACACGGTTGGTTATCTTGAGAACGTCTATGGAAGACAACTAGAAATACAAAAGTGTGAAACAAGTCCCAAGACCGACTTTCTGTTAATCTCGGCATTGATCGATAATTCACTTATTTTGTTCAATGAGCAAACACAACGCAACTTGACCTGTATGAACTGCCGTGTGAAAAATCTAATGGGTTCAGAAATGTCCTTGCTTTCATGGCATTGCACTGGATGTGTATTGCTCATATGGTGTTTATCTGTGAAAATTGAAGACTTGTAGTAGTCGTCTGAAGTGAAACTGCTGGAGGAATAGAACACCAAATGACATTCACTAATTCATCAACTGGAGCTTTCACTAATGAATTTCGCAACATTTTTACGATCTGTGGCGATTTCACCCATTAAAAGCTGAGGTGTCGTAACAGGTCCAAAATGCATTTCGAATAGAAGTCCTTTCACCACCATCAAACTACAGTTGATTTCTTAGAAGAGATCAATACCACGCTTTTTAAGGACCTTTCCGTACTTTTCTCCATGTTTTTTTTTAGTGTGGTTTCTTTATGCCTGGCATCTTGGGTGGGTTTTTTCACCTAGTGATTGCGGACTGCTTAAATTGATTGCTCATTGGAGTAAACTGTAAGGTTATTGCCAATATTATTTAGTAATATGATAAACTTGAATTTAGTTGTGATTTGGGGGAACATCGAAGCTAGAGATGGTACCCAGAGCAAGTCTCTTAATTATATGTTTTAAAATGCGGCATCTTCGCTTATCTTGAGACCACCAGCTACCAAAATTTTATTGGAGGGCTTAATCTCGATACTTTCTTCTGAGTGTAGGTGCTTTCGGTCATCATAAGAGAGCTATCTATTATACCCACTCAGCTTAAATCTCATAAAATTGCAGAATGAAAGCGTGAAAACTTTTTGAAACTAACTGGAGAAGTGTTCAGTGAAGAGGTTCGAAATGCCCACACACTTGTTGATTTGACGATCAGTTCGTAGTTTTCCACTTCTGAACATTTGAATCTGCTCTCAGTAGCCATATTCAGGTCAGAGTGGATTCTGACTTTAGCAAAATTAACAAAAATGTCTATCAATAGGTTCATATTAGTTTTTTATTAATATTTTTTGTTCACAAATGACGCTGAAGTAACGAAATAGTTAGAAGTGCTTTCATCCGTGCTAGGTACGAGCTCTGTAAAAATCGTACTAAATTTGTATGGCTGGATAGAAACACTGTGTTAATGCGCCGGTAGATTCCAATGACTCATTGTTTACCCAAATGTGCATTTAGCTACCTGTGCGACCTGTGCGATGCTACGATTGAAGTGGAATACACGGAGAATCAGTAAAGGATTAATGGATCCCGAACGTTATTACTTTCGTTCACAGTTGTATGGGATTCTCAGAAAGAATGTCACAATGATGCCCATTTACTGCCGTCCCCTAAGTTACTCGGTGCAAACAAATCTCGAAGGGATGGCAGTGATTTCGGCGCATGCGCAGAATGCCGAATGCTTAGAATGCCCTTTTAGAACGACTGAGATTGTCGAAATGTTCGTCAGCTAAATAGCTTGCAGTAATTGGTCACGACAAACCACAACTCGAAATTGAGTCAACGTCATTCTTGCACAATGGCTAGGAGTAATGACCATTCATCGAAACTTGTCCGAATTCAAATTCGTGCCGAAAAAAAGGTTATAACAGAATGCTTCATACCCTGCGGATAAGATCTGCCACTCGGTCCTGCAGGTTCTTCAAAACGAGAAAATTTTTCACGTCAGTGAATTATTTCGATAAAATCGACAGTGTGGATGGAAGAACTGCAAGTTCCATGGCGATTTCCATTTTGTTAACAAAATTTCATAAGAACTACGCTGTTTTCTGAGAAAGTCGAACATCAAAAACGAGCGTTAAACTCCAATTAACCGATGCCATGTCGTAAATTTTTTGTTGCGATGAGATTAATTTTAACCTACAGAACATCGTCGCATATTTGAAAAATGGCCACATTTTCCCATAAATTTAGGAAATGAAACCTGTCAGTGAACGCAGTAAGCATTTCTTAATACAAGGTGGGAAGAAACACTTAGTGTGGATTCTGAGTTTCTTTCGTATGATTTTACATGACTTAAACAAATCCTCAAAAAGCGTGAAATCACGGCGCTGGATGCATCATTTTCGATATTTTTAGTTGGACCACGTCTAAATGTGCCCGACGATTTGATTTGCATCTATACCCACGTGATATAAAGGTTTGAACTTGTTTTCATTCTGATCTCGACAATCGCTAAATGTTTATGGTGGTCTCGGTGAAAAACTAGCTGAGGCATCACACCGGAGATTACGGTAGCAACCGTCCCAGGGATAAGGCGCTCGTTAACTTTGGACATGCAGTACCAGCGTCTGGTCTAATCCAGTTTTATAAAGCAAATATACATCCAAAAGTCCAGCAAATTTTCTAACTGAAATCATAGGCTGTCTTACATAATCAGAAGACTGATCGAAATTGGAAACTTTCTTCATTTTTTGTTATTTCTTATGGCTATTATTAAGGATTTCTTTTGCTGAACCTAGTGATTTTCAAGAGAATGCGCGCTTTTTCGTCAATTCCACTAAAAATTGACTGAAAATCTTTTGTGGTCACAGCTTGGTTCTCACTATGTGTTCTCAAATCGCAACGATTTGCTCCGTTACTGCAGCCTAAAGGTAATTCTGGTTGCTACCAATCGTGGAGATGCTGCTCAATATGCGCAAGGCTCCTCTTGATTTCGAGTCGGAAAATTGATATCAGACAGGTCTTCGAAGAACTCTGTGCGATATACAAAGGCTATTCGCTGCCTATAGTGAAGAAGTACGAACGTTGGGCATGCATGGCTATATCGTAAGATTTCAGGCGGAATCTGCTCGACAGGACTTTTCATGGATGATGGAAACGAGGAAATTAATCAAATTAAAGAAACTGTATGATTTGCATAATATATGAAATCGGATCATGTAAAATTAGAGAGAGTCTCGAAGATGCAGCAAGTAAATCTGTGACAGGAATCACAAACCTCACTTTCACCCGTCGTAGTCGGTGCCTACCAGCTATCTTGATGACCTGGAATATTCCAATCATAACACTTTCGGAAAACCAGTGAAGATAAAACTTTCCCGTCTCTGTAAACACCAATCAAAGCGACATCTTCCTGTTGTTCGCAGAATTTGTAAACGCAGGTTGCTCAGGAATTGAGGTGTCGAAGTAATTAGTTGATACCTTAAAATTTGCATCATAGTGAATCGCATCGCCTAGAAATTTTATGATCTCTCTTTTCTAGAAGAATTGGTGTTTGAGTTATACAATTTATTGACGTGAGACTTTATAAGTAGAAAAGCAAACTGATAACTCTGACAGCAAAAAACAAACTAAAAGGACTTTGAGGAGGCTTTCACTTCCTCACATTTTTCATTGATTACTAAAACACATTCCATAATTATGGATTAGTTAGCATTCTGAAAGTAGGGTTAGGAAAGTCCTTAATCACTTGACAACGGGCTGAATCTTTTTTACCAGTAAGCTACGATGACGTCATGGTGACATAACTGCGCTCGATTCGTTCTCCTCCGTTACCAACAATAAGTAGACGGACTCACTTTCTATGTGATAACGGGCAAAACAGAATCCATCGTGAATGAATGAATGCCTTAATAAATTCATCTCCGTCGAAGCAATCTATTACTGCCGAGGAGAACTGCTGAGAACTTTTTTCTCTCGTCTTCTTGCCTTTAGGTCATAAAAAAGTTCGCCTAATTGGAAATGCTTTATTTTTAGAAGTACGCTCTTTTACTACAGCATTTGTTGATCTCATCTGAATCGTCGCACAAATTCCATTAGTAATTACTATTTCGCCTTCACATTTCAGCCGCCTGGGTTATTTCCGACCGCTGGCTTCACCTCAGACAACATTAGTAACTTAAGATTTTTTATAAACTCATTATGTGTTACTTAAGCAGAAAACCCCACTTTCGGCCTTACTCGAGCAAAATTCATCGCAAAAAAAAACAAGTGAATGGATGCTATATCCCGGTGAGCATGTAGCTCAGTCGTTAGGCGTACCCTGCAATACACGTGTAGCCGTTGTTTCAATTCCGTATCTCATGCTAACCAAAACGCGGAGCTTCCAAAAATTGTCAGATTGCTACGAGACTTGTTCAGAAGAACAAAAGCACTGACGTAACATGCATCGACAACCCCACACAAGTAACTGCGTAGAGCAAATATGCATTCAACCACCTTTACTATGAACAATTATGTTTTTTTTACTATGCTATGAACGAAGTTGAATGCATGGCGTATCCCCAAAGGATTGTTCAACGCCTACTGCTTTATACTTCATAGTTACACCTTTACCACTGGCTCACACCATCAAATTTTTTTCTAACTTATCCCTCGTGTTCCAAAGTTGTCTTCAATATGCTGCACTTGTTTAGAGGATACGATGAGGGTCACGCCACTCTTCGTATGAAGACCCTTTATTTTCACTGTTTTTTGACAACAAGGCACAGCTCATCGTTCTCCGCTGCTATGGCTTCCAGGGAGTTGGCTGTAATTATTCGTTCCAGTCTGCTGCCAGAGTTGATTTTGTTGTTGAAGTCGACACAGAGCCCCGACTCCCATGTACTACTCAGTGTCACTTGATTGCAGTCTCTTGGCGGATTCAACACACTAGATAAAATTAGCATCCATACAAACACATCCAGCCAGCCAGCCACACATCGACATACGCATTTATAAATGAATGTGTTTGGTGAAGTGTTTGCTTGATCGTTCGAGCCTATTAGGGTGCATTGAAAGACATTAAGCTCATCTCTTAATTCCTCATACGTCTCAGCTTAATGCCTGATTATGACACGCTCATGTCACCCGTCGCACCACTAGGTTGTTCCAAAATTTCATCTCGCCTGGTTATTTAACCAGTCAACTCAATTCACGTATTTAATCAATTAACCAGTTAAATTCGCTCTTTGTCTATCTCTTCATGTAAATTGTCAAATCGGTATTCCCCTGGTTCTTCTTATTTCTAAACATGTTTTAAATAGTCTGTCAAAGTCACGATTTGCTTTTTAATCCATGTGATCTGATGAATGACAGTTAAAACGAAAAACATTTTTTATGAGGGACTTTGTTAAACTTGTTTTTGATCGACGTCACTGTAAATTTACTTTTACATAAAACAACGATAAATGACAAGAATTCCACCAAAAGCTAACATAAATTTTAAAGCAGTGACGAAATGAAGACTTCTGAACCCAATTACAAACATTTTCTACAAAAAAAAATCACTAATGGAGAATGCGCGTGTGGCGAAGTGGTCGGAGGCGCCCTGCAACACACACGTGGGATCGATTCCCGCACCCATGACCCACCAAGCCTTCCATTCCTCCAGGGTCGGCAAATTGGTACTAGACTTCTCTGGGAGGATAGCGGCACTGGCTGGATACATCACTAGGCCACCGCAAGTCATTGTAAAGGCCAGATGTGCATTCAATCATCTCCAACGGTGCATAATGATGTCGAATGCATGGCTTGATCAACACTGAGAGCTTTATCCCTATCCTTTATTGGATGATGCAAAAGTCGAGAATCATCGCTAAAATCTGGTACTATGATTTTCATCATTTTTTTTAAAGAAACCAGGTGGACATTTTTATTTTTTCTTCAAAAATTCAGTTGATTAACATCAAATTAACATTTTCCTATCGAAGAGTTCCACGGTAACCAGATTGTTGATAGTTTGCTCCTTGAGAAACCAATGGTGCAGAAACCGTAACGATTGGGCGGAGGTCAGATCAACCTTGTTTCCTCACCGGACAACTCATCCATGTTTTCATGCGTGTAGATCGACTGAGCACGAACAGTATCGCTACATTTTCGTACAAGCAACCATTTCATTTTTTTTTGTTACCTTAAAACCGTTATAAAATTCCAAAGAAATCCCCGATGACCAACAATGATCGTTTAACCTCATCCTCAACTTGAATACTTTTTTCTCTAATTTTTCTCCAAAGTGTGAAATGCTAAGATAACAGTGAACAAACGAGTGCTTAGGTTTCCATTATTTTTTTGCATGGCTATAAAACGTATCTTCCTTCTTAGAAGTCATCACATGATTGATTTCTCACATTAAGTAAGACTGAAGCCCTCAAAGTCGTTAGCACTTTCAGTTTACAGCCTGGATAACGCATGCGTAGATGATTATGAACAATGATGAGAACATTTTATAATCTCTATAGAGCGATTGTCTAACCTAGCCACACCCATCATCAGTCCGTCCTTCTAGTTGTTCCTGTTAATCGCTCCTGATGTTTTCCTTAGTTCTTCTCCGTTATCCCATCAATAAACTACTTCGCCAACAATATCTTTATAGGCTATTGAGCTAACACGAAGTTGTTATAAAAAAGCGACAATACCCTGCGAATACCTAGTACTTAATACGGCCACAGAACCATTATACAAATAACTGCTAGCAGCTATCACTGAAGCGTCATCGGCAGGAAATACGCATCATCAACGACGTCAAACTTCACTTAAGAATCAAGATATATATATATATATATATATACTTACATACATACATACATACATACATACATGAATACATACATACATACATACATACATACATACATACATACATACATACATACATACATATATATACATACATACATACATACATACATACATACATACATACATACATACATACATACATACATACATACATACATACATACATACATACATACATACATACATACATACATACATACATACATACATACATACATACATACATACATACATACATACATACATACATACATACATACATACATACACACATACATACATGCATACATACATACATGCATACATACGTACATACATACATACATACATACATACATACATACATACATACATACATACATACATACATACATACATACATACATACATACATACATACATGCACACATACATACACATAGACACTACCACACACGCACACAACATATACACGCACGCATACACACACACACACACACACACACACACACACACACACATACATACAGAGGGATACACACAATAGTCAGACCGCTTGAGATCAGTTAGAGCAAAAATGATCCAAATAACATCGCCGGACGTGAGCCTCACTACACCGACTTCCGAAACAACTCGTAAACGTTTACGCTTTGGACGAATTTCCTCTTTCGAATAGTTATCCACTTATTTCGACTTTCTGACCTTTTTTTTCTTTACAAAGGGCAATGAATCCTTTGTCTCGAAACGAATGAAAAACTACTAACGCTGTGCTCGCGTTCTTTTTTCACTGGTTCACATATTCGTTTTCTACTAATTGTGTCAAATATTTAGGAAAATTTGCCGCCCGAGTTCTCCCTTTTGCTCCGAATTCTTTTTTTGTCTAATATTTATTACCCAGAACTCTCGTTATTAATTCAGGCATTAATCTTTTTTTTTCATGGAAACCTTACTAATAATTTATAGTTTTTACTGTTTCTTTGATGAATTTTGTATATATGGCTGTCTTAAGAATCCCAGAGATTATTCCAGTTTAACGACGGAGAGAGATAGATTAAGTACGCTTTTCAGTGGTTTACTCTTTCCTGAAATGGCAGTTATTTGGTAGACCAGTTTTTTTCTAATTATGGAGTTTTTTTTGTTCGCTTTAGAAGTGTCTTCAACAAGGACACGGTGGCTGCTCCTATATCCTATACGGTACAGTATATCCTCCTGTACAGTTGAAATTGTATCGAGCATTCCGGAAGTAAACTCTAAAATAGCCATTGAAGCCTTATAATTAATGAACTGCAATCGAAGGTGTTCATATAAGTCGTTATAAATTCTTCACGTAATCAGTTTTTTGGTCATCTGAGTATGTTTTTCTTTCTGTAGTTCTAAGAGGGTGAAGCATATTCGGCACTTATGTGGAATGGATGGAGTGCGGTGACTTATTCAGATTGCATTTCTTCTTGGACAGATAGCGGCGATTTCCAACGTTGGTTTACTCAAGAGGTGAACTTTTCAGTGGGAATGCTGAACTTTCTATTTTCAGTTTGCTCCATCCCCTGAAGATAAATTGGTTGTCCTGCCCCACCGTATGAATTTCATATTTTCTATTTCAACAAAATGATTTGTTTTCAATGCGAACGCACCCACGCACTTCCTTGTCTTCTTTAATACTACGGCGAAAAGAGTCTTTACTCGTCCAATTTATTCAGTGCGATGCAATTTTTTTGGTAGAGTATGATTTCTAATTGATGTTTGGCATTTTCTTTAATTGAAAGCGCTAAGAGCAGCGGTTAAAAGTGCCCTACAGTACATATATGATTAATGAGTTGATCCCTTGCCACGGACCAACTCATTTCTGTATCGTATTTCTGAGGGTTCATTAATTGATATCGAACTCCTCTGGAACGAGAAAAACACTAATTTAACGCATCGGTTAGCCCTCGCAAGTCATTGGGCCAAATATGCATTCCACCACTTCTACAATGCTTAATGGAGTCAAATACATGCCGTATCTCCAACAGATAAATCAACGACGAAAGCTCTTTCCTTTGTCCTTTAGTATGAATTTTGTCTGAAGTACTCTAAAATTGCCAAACTAGTAGGGTTTAAGACAAAGAATTAAATTATGTACATTTTCGATACTGGAACAATTTCAGAAACGCTGAATTATGTAACTACCAGAAGCAACTTTTTTATTAACCTCAGTGCTTTGCTTATAGAAATGTTTGACTGGGTTGACTGCGCGTCAGTTTGGCCTTTCCAAGCTCTGATGAAGGAGAAACTGCTGAAATGTCAGGGCAATGTTGAATAAAGCTTTTATTAACAACCCTGTGTTTGCTCAAGCAAAAATAAGTTGTGAATACTGCTCTGTTTATGGAATTTAGCAAGATTGTTGGAATTTATAGTTATGGCTTTTCCCAGCATAATTCGACGTTCGTGTACTTCTCTTGTGAATTTGAGTATTAAAAAATAAGCTGCTCATTTTTGATGTGCCCAGTTTAATTATCGGTGTCCCAGTCTAGGCAGTTTTAAGAACCTAAGAGGGGCACAGCGGGCATGTGGTGCAGTGGTCGGAGTCGTCCTGCAATACAGATGGGATCGATTCCCGAGCCCTTGGCCCACCAAGCCTTCCATTCCTCCAGGGTCGGCAAATTGGTACCAGACTTGTCTGGGAGAATAGCGGCACTGGCTGGATACATCACTAGGCCACCGCAAGTCATTGTAAAGGCCAGATATGCTTACAATCATCTCCAACGGTGCATAATGATGTCGAATGCATGGAGCATCCCTAAGGGATTGATTAAGTCATACCGCTTTATCCTCTTTCGTCCTTTTTTAAGAGACGCACTTAGCGGAACCTCTCGGATAGTCATTCTTGTTATTCTGTTCGATTTCACAAGGTTACAGAGGATACAGATGATATAGGTGGTGTTTCTAGTCTAAGTCATTTTTTGATCACGTCATGAAGTCGGAAACGTTTTCATACCGTTGACAAAAGGTGAAATGCTAAAGCTTTCGACGTTGATCAATTCCTGTAGAATGAGTCATGCATTCGACTTCATCAGTCATCGTTAAAGGCGACTAAATAAATCTCTAGCCTACAAAATGGTTCACGGTAGTCTACTGATGCATAAAACCAGTGCTACTATCCTCCTAGGCAAGTTTGCTACCAATTTGCAGATCTTGGAGGGATGGAAAGATTTGTGACCACCGGGCGCAGGATCGGACCTGTGATAAGCCTTTTTGAAACAAAAGAGGAGAAAATCCAATGCTTATTTGTATGCCCAGTATGAAGCACTAATTTTATTATCCTCATCGTTAATAGCTGTACATATTTAACTTCTGCTCCATTTTTTGTACTATTTTCTTTAGACCGTACTTTTCAAATAATTTCCCTATTCTTCTTCTTCTCGTTTCTATATCACCCTAACATTTTCATTTTTTCTTCTTCCAGAGCTCTGCAGTGTTTAACCGCTTTCAAGTCGACACTGGTTACAAAAGAAGATCTATATCGCATTAAAAGCTCATATCTTTTTTATTTTCTTAACATTTGCTTTTATTAGACAGTGGAATTAAAGACGAAGCAGAGAAATGTTTGGGGCTCTAGTTTTCTTCCCGGCATGTTCTTTTCCTTTCCTTCTGTTTGAATGATGTCTGGTACGCCCTCATATAAATTTTTTGTTGTTTACACGAAATGTGGTACAAGAATATTGAAGTGCTTGATGTAGCAGTGTAATGGATATTCCGGATGGCTTTCATTCAAACGCTGTGCGGAGCCCGCCAATTCATTGTGTCGATTAACGCGTTATTCTCTCGGCTTGCATTCTTAAACAGCTGGCGCTGGTGAGCTTCGTCATGAGCAAATGAATGGCTATTGGGATTCGTAATGGTCTGCTGCCATCTAGTGACTGAAATTTAAGAGCCAGGTCGAAGAAAAAACATTTCTGAAATTCTGGATCGCAAAGGGAAACTGCAGTCGATATTCATCGTATAGGTGAAGAAATCACCTAGCGTGGAGTAGTAGTCAAACTCGTTCACGAACCCAACCAGACCATTTTCACATCTGCCGCTGGCCACAAGACATTCAAATGAACGTGTGAGAGAAATGCTGTCGTTGGCTTTGAAGGAATTTGATGACGAGCCGCTGCCATCTAGATATTGATGTATTCACCAGAATTGTATCTCGTTAATATGCAGCCTAATGTGATCGTATACGGAGAATAACATTAGGAAAAAGGACGTTAACGGTGTTTAAATTCGATTGTTAGCCGATATGAGAATGAAGGTACGACATGCTTCCTGTTTGGGTGGGCTTTTTTCTATTTTCCTTTTGCTTTTTTCACCTCTTAAGTCTACACACCACTGAATTCTTAGCTTCTTGAATTGGAAATCTTTTGATAATGGTTTTGAAGCGATTGGTGACGTGGAAATCTATGGAGATAAGATAAAGGAAAGTACTTTTCCGGAGCTGTACATACTAATGGAAGGCCAGTGGTACAACTGCCTACACAGCAGGTCTGTTCATCAAATCAGAGAAAAAGATAGGATTTCATGACGATGTTTGTTGATAGAATCACTTCCAAATCTGATTCTGGATAGAACCGGTTCATTTCGACCTGATTCAAAGCTGGCGTCAACCATCGACTATTGTTAAATTCTGCAGTGAAAAGTCGTCTCAAAATGTTCTGAACCTCAGGAGTACTGGAGAACTGTGAAGAAGATATCGTAGCTAATGTCAATCTTAGATTCAATTGGGATACACACAAAGCTTCCGAAGCTAAAAAAACGAGCCTGTATCGATTTGTACTGCATGTTATGGCGAATAGTTTTCTTTTAGGCATTTTCAGCAATGATGCAGTAATCTACTATTGCAATGTGTTATTTGAAAACAAATTTTTCTTCTTCGTATTGCGGTCATTCTCTGTGGTTCAGCCTCCGTCACATTCCAGAGATTTAGATACCATTTTTCTAGACAAATGATTCGCGCTCCTTATCGGGTGTTTTATATATTTGTTGAAATCCCCTCTGATCACAACGGACTTCGTCTAGTCATCTGCTAATTTTCTTTGTGGTTTCTCAATTTTTTTTCCAAGCCATTGACATCGGTCGTTTATTAGATTAAGAAACCGATAACATCAGTAGCAGTTCGTTTCTGGATCTAATTCTATGGCACATTTTATAGAGCAGATTTTCATTCCACTAACATCTGCGTCAATCCAAAAAAAATACTAAGCAGAGAAGAACTCCAGTTTTGGTCTCGAAAACAAAAACTAGATGCTTCAGATAGTTTTTTGGGTTTAAAAACCTAAATGGTGGTTTCGAATTTAGTAAACAGTCGTCAGATAACGTATTCCTTCGTTCTATTTCTATTCATTGAGGGTAAATAACACCTTCTTTACGAATACTTTCTTGAGAGAAATTCGTCCGTCCGAGCTTAATTAATCTGAGAAGATTATGTTGGATTTGTGTTGGTTGTGCTGGAGTCATTGAGAGATTATCAGACTCCTAGTCGAATGCTTTGAAGAGAAGAAAAGACGACCACACCGTGGAAAATATTCATCCATTGACTAGTTTATGGAGCAATATCCGTTTTAACCCATAGCTCTCCACTAGCGTAAATCGTGGTTAGCCCAACCGATTGCGAACAGTTTTTCGTCAGCTGCGGATTTTCTGGTTTTCTTTTTGACAATATAAAATCGTTTTTCAATAACTAGGGTCCCTTAGGGATTGTGAACATGGCAGAATTTTAGAAGAGGCTTTGCTCAATTGTTCTATGTCTATGGATGATATCTATGCTATTATTTACTATGTGTAACCATGACGACTATTATAAATGTATTGCTGTCAGAATTTGGAAACATTTTGCAATTTATGTTGAGTCTGCTTCGACGTTTTTCATATCCACACATTCCATACTATGACCATTGCGATTAACATGAACAGTTAATTGCTAGTCAAATTATCGATCAGTGAACTTTTCAAAAAAAAGACTTTTTGTAATAGTTTGACCTGTTTTCTATTGGCTATCGAATGCATTCTGTGGTAAAAAAAAAGGAAACTCCGGAACCTACTAAACTCAATGTGAACACTATAGTGTCCATGCGAGGCGCTATGGGTTAATCTAAGCATTTTCTGGAAATCCAGATATGATACAAAACCTACACGACTTAATTATTTTTCTTTCTTCTAATTTCTAAGAGCTTGATAAATTCTTTTGCCTGAGGACCAACCACAAGTGTTGTTCGGCGTGGTTTACCGGTTAGAGTGTAGCGAAGTGGTTAGAGGTGCTTTGCGACATACACGTGCTTCTTGGTCCATTCCCGCACCTTCGGCTAACCTATCCCTTTCTCTTTCCGACGTCAGGAAATTGATTTAGGTCATCTATGGGAGGATTTAAACAGTGGTTGGATACATCGGCAAATAATTGCATAGGCCATATATTCATTCATCTCAACGACGCTTTGACGCTTTGATTGGATATATGGCGCTTCCTGAAGAGATTGATCAACACAGAACCCTTTAATCTTTACCTTTTCCACTACAAACGTAGTCGATGTGCACCAGAACAAAGTTATGCATCATTCCGGAACGAGAGCGGGATGAAGTAGTGGGACCACTTTTTCAAATAACACAATGATTACTACTGTGTTGAGTTTTTACTTACTTGAATACTTGGATGGCCCACCTTCACTGGTTGTGTGGGCACCAGTGAAAATTCCATTTTTTTGGAGTACTGCTGGCTTAGCCATTGTGGCTCCCTGAAGTCCCGAGGTCAGCCGTGCCAAATATACTACACCAAGTCGTCACCACCACAAGTAGTCGCTGCCCTTGTGGTTGAGAGATTTGCCACTATGCGACCAGTTTGATACCAGGTCGGTGGTGGATCCTGATACTCGTTTACTCTTAGCTGGGTTTCCCTGTTGGAAACGCAGGGCTCCTCAGCTTGGGTGACCCTGCCAGGGGATGAAACCCTCCGCAGTACATCGCAGCCAGACATCCAGGAACAGCTCGCAGCCACGATGAAGCGGTAACCTGTTCGGAGGCCTTCCCAATGAAAAGAAAACTGAGCTTTGACCTGCTATGCACATGGTCCATAATTCGATCATGTCTCCTGGGCTGAAGCTCAAGTAGTTCTCCATCCCTCCTAAAGTAAAAAAAAATTGCTACCAGAATTGTTTGGAAAGATAACAACACTGCATAGACTAACGTTAAGTACTTTCCTCTTTATCTTCTCATACGAGTGTTGTTTACGAAGTGCTCACATCGAGGTGGTCTGATAAAACCGTTTATGTCCAGTCCAGCTGCAGAAATTAAAACCAACAAGACTTTCGGCTGCCAAACGATTTCGGTAACAGTTGTTTTTGACGAGACCTTTGTTGGAAAGTCTCAACAATTTTGAGGAGACGCCGTCGTGCTATCGTTCGTTGTCCTTATTGTCCACTTTTTTCAAAGTCGCATTTCCTCGTCGTCTAGAATCATTCATAGTCTAGTCGATCTACGCAAAAGAAGTGCATCAGCATCGTAAACAGCTATAAATCAACGTCAATAGCTATTTTCTTGAAACGCTGTGAGGACCAGAAAGCTTCAATTTATCATGGAAAGCTTTATTGAGAATTTATGTAGGGAATTGCAACTCAAGAATAATTTTAGAGCATCGTGCCAAAAATAAGGGATTCGATTAAGGATAGAAATAAAGGATAAAGCTCTCGGCGTTGATCAATCCTTGAGGGATGCGCCATGCATTCGACTTCATTAAGCATCGTTGGAGGTGATTGAATGCAAATCTGACCTTTTACAATGACTCGCGGTGGCCCACCGATGTATCGAGCCAGTGCTGCTATCCTCCCAGACAAGTCTGGTACCAATTTGGCGACCCCGGAGGGATGGAGAACTTGGTGGGCCATGGGCACAAGGGTCGATTCCACGTGTGTGTCACAGTAGCGCCTCCAACCACTGCGCCTCACACGCCGACACGCCGAGGGATTCGATTATGTTCTCGGAACTGAGGTGCCAATTAGTATTCCTGGCAACGTGAGTCCTTTATCCTTTTTTTCTGAAACAGCGGCATCTGAATTTATGGGAATTTTTTTATCCAACATGATAGTGCAAGTGGTTTTCAATATTTATATACTTCTTTTACAGGATCTAACATCATGTGTGGTGCGGATCCCAGCTCTTTTTTGCATTCCATTCGTTCCTCACATCCATTTCCCACGAAGATTTTCGTGGTTAATATTTCTGAGCGATATTCCATTCGGAATTCTGGAATAACTGTACTAGCACGTTTTGACGTCGCTATTTCAGGCAATCGTCACCTTTTGTTGAATGGAGGGAAAGGTTGATTACAGATTAAATCTGGCACCAACTTACCGACCGCGAGTAGATGGGCGAGTTGATAATGGGCTGGTTCAAACTAAGGCTTTGAGCGAATTGAACGGTACAGCTACCACTGCAGTAATTTGTTCTAATCTGCACCACCGCACCAATTTGCTAACCCGTGATTGATGAGAGACTTCCTTTGCAATGAGAAGGAATGAACTAGTAACCATTGCTGCTCTTGCGAATGTCGACGGTGTACTTCTATACACAGAAATGATCAGGACATTTTGATCGGATATTTTCGACTTTTCTCCTATAAGAAGCCTTGAGTTAATTTCCATCAAGACAAGAAACCTCGCAAACATACTCTTAATAAGCAAATTAACATACGATGAAGAGATTTTCCATGAATTAGTTTTCGAATATGAGCTAAACATTAGTGCATATTTCATGAAGAACTATGGGAGCCTCCTACGAAGACTTCCTTAGTTGCCGAAAAAAAACCACCACTATGTAGTAAGATCTTAATGCGACATACAGCTAATTGTGACTAGCATTCAGTGTCGGCGAGTACTACCATATTGACGATGGACGAAAACATGCCAACAATGAAGTACTCACAGGCTATGTATCTGTATTTTTAAAGCTTTCCGTGCTTTCGAGACAATATCATGAACGTATCTTAAGGCATTCAGCATTCAGTTAGGCCCAGAAAAAGCTCTACCAGTTGGCTTTGCGGAGCCACAGACCATCTGGCTTATCTGCTCCACTTAGTGAACAAGGTAATGGAGAATATTCTCTTCGAAATTAGCCGACATGTTGAACTTTAATTCGGGTTTCCCAGTTGAAACTCTTGAAAAATGTCTGCTTTCCGTCACAGCCTTAAATTGCTGAAACGATTATATTAAAACAAAAAGGTCATAGGGAATGAATGTAAAACGTATTAGAATAAACTAGATAACTAGCCGACTTAGAGAAATGTCAGAAACTTCCGGTATTTATAAGTCGACCGAGCCAGACACACTCCATAGATGTGTTGTCTTCGTTGTGGTTCGACATTCATGCAGCAGTTGTCGTCTACAAAATCAAACGCCTCTATCAATTTTTGTTGATCTTTCTGGTATAGTTATTGTTATCAAGTCTTTAACTCAGGTGAAAGTCCATGTAGACTATCGATGTGGGTTTTCTGACTTCGTAGGTTCGACGCCTCTAGTCAATGAATAATCGACTTTTTGTGCTTCGTTGCCTAATTGCAAATTGCCTCCCCTTGGTGACAATCATTGAAAGACTAGAACCGCCTGACTCATTCTAGCTACCATTCCTTAACAAACTACTATATTGTTAAAATGCACAGTATAATTCTTAGTTGTTTACAACACAATTCTACAGGAGTCAATATTTTGTTGTAAAGAAATAAGACAAGAAGTTCAATAATTATGACAGCAGCTGTTACTTTGTTTTGCGCTGTATATTACTTTTTAACTTCTGAAACGATAGTAATTACGGTCGGAAATCGATCGTAGCAATAACCTATGATATCTGACCGCCATCCACCACGAGTCGCTTTTCAAATCACAATATGTCTGCTTTAATCGAATATATGTATCGATTTTTTCGTAGTCCTACCCTCGTGTGCGCTTCATTGAACTCTTTACTTATCCGTTGTCTCTGATTCACTGGATCTTCTTGGGAATATGCCGATATTATCAGAAGAATGAGGCTTTGAAAGTTTTTTTTAATCAGCAACCGCTGTTCACCCAAATCGTCTCATTTTATTGCCCAATGCAGTACGGCAGCGAGCAGTTATAACAGCATCTTGATTTTCAAGTTTTAATAGTAGCGTCTTGCCGAGTTCTCATTCACTATGGTCCTCGTCTTCTATTTCCGATAGGGAGAGTGCTATTATTTTCCATTGTGGTGTCAGCTGCTGTATACAGTTCAGTAAGAGTTTTCACATAAGACAAACGTCTCATACCCCATAATCACGTCAACAATGATTATGCGGTTAGGCATGTGACATTTCGAGCAATCTTTCTGAATTGTAAGAGATTTTTAGAATATTTCTTGATTTCTCTTTCCAAAGTTGCTCCTGATTTGACAGAAGCGTTATGGCCCTGAGGCACCTCTCCCCACGGTCCATGATGGTTGGCTATTACATGTGTGGGCGACCTGTGAACGCTATAACGTAACTATCTGAAGTTCGCAGGAAAAAAATCTGGTCAAACCACTGAAACTATCCATATAATGGCCCTTATTTATGATTTTAGTTAGAAAGAACTGCTGAAATTTTCATGATTCTTAGTGCTAGGTGTAGTAAAGTGCAGTAGATTTTACCCCGAAGCTGAAGAATCTGGAGATCTTGGGATCCGGAGTGGATATTACCTGGTGAGAACTTGGCTCTCGTAAGCGACGGTTGTTTAAAAAGTTTCTAAAAAATACAGGGCAACAGTAATTGCAACTTGTTTCGGCTGTTGCATTATAATGTTCACTTTTTATTTCTTGTCTACTACAATTTTTACGCCAGCGTGTTATGCCGGAATACAACCACAACGATGCCGAGATATTTCCAAAACTCCGGATCGCAGGTGTCTGTGGTGGGGAACGAACGCGCTATTACCCTTTCAGGGGCTAGCGCGTTCACCACCACACCATGCGGGTTCTTCGTTTCGGCTGTCTCTCAACTAGTTCTATCGATCAGTGCCATCGGCAATCAGTGGTTGTTGCCTTATAATTATATTTTGTTTTATTCAATCTATTAGTTTCTTCTTCTTTTTCGGAAATTAAGAAGCATTGCGTTGTTCAGAAATAAACGAGCGTTTTAAAATATTTATTGTTTCAATGTATTTTTTTTACCAATAAAGTATTCTCTTTATGCCTTGCAATATTGTCCCTTATTAAATAGCAAGTTTTATGCACTTTCTACCATATTTTTATATTCTGTCAAAAGTTAAATTCTTTTCACCAATTTTCAGCTTCGGAATTTTGGAAGTCAAAAAACGAATTTTCGTCAAGTTTTCTTTAACGAGCTCAAACTCGGTCGTAGTGCAGCAGAGACGGCATGAAACGGGGTGAAGGTAGTGTTGGTGAATCCACAGTGCGAACATGGTTTCGGAAATTCCGATCTGGTGATTTCGACCTCGAAGATAACGAAAGCCGCGAACGTCCCAGTGAACTTGAAGACGACGAATTGAACGCATTAGTGGAAGCAAACACGCGAACAACTGTTCGACAGCTTGCAGAACAGCTTGGCCTAATAAGCACAGGAACAATTTCCACTCACCTGAATCGCGCAGGAAAGGCGAAACAACTCGACAAGTGAGTGCTGCACGAATTAAACGATAATCAAAAAAAAATCACCATTTTGAAGTACCGTCTGCTTTTATTCTGCGAAAGAAAAACGATCCTTTTCTTGATCGAATTGTGACTTGCGGCAAGAAGTGAATTCTGTACGACAACCAGCGACGTTCAGCTCAACGGTTGGATCAGGCTCTCTCAATGGTTGGATTGCGACCAGGCTCCAAAGCACTTCCCAAAGCCAAAATTGCTCCAAAAAAAAACCTATATGGTGATTATTTGGTGGTCTGCAGTCGGACCGATTCATCACAGCTGTTTGAATCCAGGCGAAGCGATTACGGCAGAGAGGAGTTGCTTGCAAATTGATGAAATACACCGTAAACTCCAACAACAACGACTGGCATTAGTGAACAGAAAAGGATCAATCCTTCTTCATGACAACGGCCAACCTCACGTTGTGGAACCAGCGCTGCAGAAGTTGAACGAGCTGGGGTACGAACCTTTGCCTTATCCGCCATATTCATCAGACCTGTCGCCTACGGGCTATTACTTCTTCAAGCATCTTGAGAACTTCCTGCGAGAGAAATGCTTCACCAACCAGGATGACGCAAAAAGATGCCTTCAACGAATGAATTCATCGCTTACAGAACCCAGAATTTTATCCAACTTGGATAAGTAAACCTGTTTCTCGTTAGTAAAGACATCTAAATTTCAAGAAAGTTATGATTCTAAATTCTAAATAGTGCCGTTACAAACGCTCATTTATTCCTGAACAATCTAATATTTCATATTTCGGCTTGTTCCTTCACAAGTCGATTTTCTTCGGAAAATGCTACCAGCAAATTTCCATGAACTGTCCATTAACCTTTGCATTGATCAAATAACTCGGTATTTTTTTTCGATAAGCAAGGACGAAATTGCTCTTTTATTTTTTATCGACAAGAAAAGCTGATGTTTCGACTGATTTTGCATTCTTCAGAGCATGGAAAAGTCGAGTTAACAACAATCTAGTCGTCAAAAGACCTCCATAACTTCAGCATAAAAGCCACGACACTTATTTTTTCAACCGCGTTAGTTATAAAACAGCTTCTTCGCGCAGTCACCCCTCTCTCTAAGTCTCCCACTGACTATTCCACTTCACGAGCCGTCGAACAGAGATGGATGATTAATGACCCACTCTCACGTCAAAATATCAGTCGCAGGTTCTGTGTGACATCTCGCGTGATAATGAGGCATTTCCCCCCAGCGGTTTATTTCCGGATTCTTGGCATTCATCTAAAATTCCTCAAGCATTTTTGCACACTGACGTTTTAGATTTCTGTGTAAGGATGGCGACTTCCATTTCAGAATCTTCCCCGTTGCGTGTGTGTGTCCTATGAGCTTTTAGTGGAGTACATTGCTTAGCTCCACACTTGCCATCTTGTGTTCTTTTATACGGACACGTAGTGGTCTACTCGTTTCGCAAGTGTATTCGTCTCCATAAGCTTTGCAACTCAACCGAACTCATGCAATCACCATCTCTACCGTTAGGGCAATTTATAGAGTTTTTGCGTTGTAAATACACGGTCATACAGGTGGTTGCGAACTAGCTGGCATCTGAGAGTGTCCGGTGGTGATTGGATCACTGCTACTGGTTTTTCTAGACTCGATCTTTTTTAAGCAACGTTTTGTAGCTCTGCACTTATTTCGTTGGAAATGAAGGGCAAGAAGAGAGCTTATTCTCCTAGAATTATCGTTTCGGGGCGCGTTTTTCCTCCACGCCTATCCCGAGGAGCCACAGCTTCGTAGCCAGTGAAAATGCTTATATTCCCCTACAATTTCAGGTATCCTTCTCTCCCCTGTCCTGAGCACACATTGGTGGCTATTCCAGACGTGTTTCTTCCAAGCGCCCTTTTTGTATGTAAAGGGTAAGAGTAGAGATAATCAACCACCATGTTTTTCTATTTGGCTTTCGGCACCATTTGGTGTTGTAGCCGTTTTCGATTATGTTAATTAAAGCGTTCCAAAGTAGAAACCAGGCTTCTTTCGGTTTCTCCCGGATAAACGTAATCTACTTGGACTGTCCATTTAGTATCTTGAAGCATTTATCCATCTTCTATTGTGCGGAGGAGATGACAAAACAGTCATCTACATGTCTTCATTAGAGTAATAGCTGGAGCTCGATTACTGAAACTTTAGTCATGGACATAACTTCCGTGGCAAAGCTTGGTGTCCCGTCGTTTTACCATTGCCAGCACCATTGCTAACCCTTTCATTTATGCGTAATACTTCCCGAACCACATAAAGATTGAATAGTTTAGGCACTCTCTTAAGAAGGTCATCAGCCGCTGAATCGAGAAACCACACATGTCTTTTGTTCCTTCGTGTTGCATAAAGAGTTCGAGAACGGCTTGCGTAGCAGTCATTCGACGCGTTTGTATGAAGGACGGTAACGTCGAAGGACTCCATCACATAAGCGCTGTTGGGACACGCGTTACGTTGACGATCCTGGAACATCTGGGTGTTTGCAAGATACGCTGAATCATGGTTCAACAACTGAGTAAGTATTAGGGTTAAAAACCACGTTACTCTATCCGTTGGTCTGTCTACGTAGCTAATGATAGGTATAACGTTTAATAATGTTTTATCAGTAGACGAAAGATCATCAGTGGATACCAAGTCGTTAGCTTTTATAAGTAAATATAATAGGGAACGTATTGGTAATTCACTTTTCTGTTCAGAGATAACCGCTGGCCTTCAACCAACCGCTTTTGCTGCTTTAATCCACTCGTGGATCAATCTTTATTACTGACTTTTGAATTCGCTTTCAGGTTATGGCCGATAAAAGGAAGCATCTTAAAGATGCTTCCCGATAACTCAAAACCTAACTACATAGGAATTACTACAAATTCTCCACACTTATCACTAGCGGAAAACCAGTATTACCACTCGCTACCAGTAAAGGCTTTCACCTTCTTCCTCTATTTTTTTTATGTTTATAATCCTACAGCTTTTTTTATACACTGCTCGTCATCACATCTACTGTGCGGATCCCAGCACTTCTTGCATTCGATTCGTTTTTGTCGCACTCATCATCCACAAAAATCTTCGGAACATTTTGCGCGTTTCTTCTGCTGCTGGTTGAGGACTTCGTCATCCTTAAAAATCTCCTAAAATAATGGTCCGGTTGGTTTTCATTGCGATCTTGGAGATAACCGAGCTAACGCATTCCTACCTGGGTTGGAGGACAACGTTGAGGAGGAGGTAGAACGTGCACCTTGTTTCCTGATCGACTATCAGTAACCACTGCTCTACTCCCTCCAGTATTTCACAGATTAAGCGACGAAATTGCTACCATTAACTCGTTTAGTTTTACCCATTCTAGTTTGGAAACCTTTTCCAGCACTACAGGATTTTCCCTTCAGTTACTGAAATATTAGATCATCTGAAATCTTAAGTAGTGTCGACTCACGATTTGTTTAGAAGCAATCTTTCAGCTTTTGTTGTCCTCGCATGAAATTCCGGAATGTTCTAGGGAAAATTGGTACAGTCACAAGTTTACCACACATTTGTTCCCTTTAGTTTTCAATGTCACAGCATGTCACCCGCCATCGCCGGCTTCATACGACAACGCAATTTGCCACTCAGGGGTCGGTGCCTCATTAACTATTCATGAATTTCATGCACATATTGCAAAAAATTGCGCAATTCGCGCACAGCTGGTAAATGAAAGGTCCTCTAGAGATAGCTGACATCACTCACGAAGATTCCTACAATTTGGAGCCGTTTTTTTCATAGATGTTCCTTTAATTTTTGCAAGATTTCTTTACTAGACCTCCACTGGTAGCCGAGGGTGGGTGGTCCATTTGCATAGAAATTAGCTTCGCCACCTTTGATTCAATTAAGACAGCGGTTTTTCCTGACATAGGCTTACTACCTTAGCCGAGCTTCCTAATGAAAATCTCAGGCTCATTTTCAGATAGTTTAACACAACCAATGTTCCTTGCTTCACATCATATCTTCCCAGAACTATCCCAATCACGTTTAGATGATATTGGATGAGAAAGACTAGAAGGATTCTATATATCCATAGACAATGAAAAAATCATACTGTGTGCTCAAAATTTTTTTTATTATTCAGCCTTCATTTAACGCTAAGTGATGTTGAAGTCATGAATTCTCCTTGAATATTTTGGCTTTCCTTCCGGGTGTTTGAAGTTACGTTGCTGTTTTCAGTTAATGACTATCCTTGGGCTTTGATTTTAATGACATGGTAGTGAATTCTGTCTAGTATTTCCTTCGTTTTCATCTCTGTTTGTTTTCTGAGAGGTTTTGAAACCGATTGAATGCGCCTAATTATGCACGGGGACTTCCTAGCACTAAATGTTTCTATTTCTTGACTTTGGGTTTCAGAACCTGCCTTTATGAAAAATTTGAAATATATAATGATGAAAATTGAAGAAGAACGTCAAATTATTACCCTAATTCCGAGGAAGGTCTGGTTTTATGAAACTTGTGTCCTTTTCACAAGGTTTATTTCAACATGACACCAACAGCACACATTGTCTGGATTTCAGCACTTTCTTCCCTCGGATCGTTGTTTTGTATCCGTCATCCAGGAATGCCTTCAGATTTTTCCACAAGCTTGCCTGCCAGTTAAGAGCTTCGTGTTCTATATAAATGTCGTCGAATAGTGGTCAAGGTGATTCTCGCTAGAATCCTAGGGTGGCTCTAATAGAGCTTTCGCGGATCGTCATCAAAGTTGGGCCTTGCGGATCGGCGAGAGGGCTTTCCAGACAATCCTGGTACTAATTTCTTGACAACGGCAAGGTTTGCTTAGTTGGCTCCACGCGGGATTGAACCAGTGACCATGAGCGTGCTAGTAAGCGTCATCTCTACCGCTTTGTCAATTTTGTCCATCTGCTCGGCAACTTCTTCTGAGAACTTCAGACTGTTCTACCATAATTAGCCAGTTGTTTCTTTTTACCATTTTAACGTTTTTATGTGCTCCTACTTTTTCGAATAGTCTAAGGATGCAGTTCAGTTTTTGTCCCCAACGTAACCTCTTAGCCCTAAATTGATCCCTTTGTTAGAAAGTCCGTGCAACTGTGTACATCTATACAGATTTTATCACAATTTTGCATTAATTGATTCCTTCCGCCTCTTCGTGACAAATTTTTTCGATTTTTTTATATATTTTCTACTTCGAATCGAAAATGATTTGTAGCTTTATAGACACCTATCTTTGTTCTTCCAATGCTTTCATACAGCTTTTTTTCTTGACTCCAATTCAAATATCGTATTTCACAAAAAGGGAATTTTTTAAACCCTTACCTTCGCAACGACAACAGGAACTATTCTACTAATTTCATTCACCACTTCTTGCTCTAAATAACCCACTCATAGTAAAGAACAAATCCATTTGATGTTCAGCAGTGAACGTGTAGAACAGGTTCAGGCGCTTCCCCTGATTATTGCCTGATATCCTTCAACGATGTTTTTCTCATATCCAGGTGCCACGTTTTATTACAGTATGAACGATCTAATTCACTATAAATCTCTTTATACAGCTACTACTACTATATACAACAGTAGAACGACAGTACTTACATTACTGTAGAGTATCAATTATTTCGATTTTTTACGTCGTAGGTCAGCCTTTCACCGTTGATGCATCGAGTGTCAAACGGTAGTGTCGCATCGGGCGACAGTCGTCGCAACAGTATGGTCGACTCGTCTGGACGATTTTGTAGCCAACCGACTAACGGCGCACCCGAGGTAAGGAACGACAAATTTAGATATTATTCTGCTACAAAGAACAATAATGGCAATAGTATTAATAGGCAGATAGGTAGATAGTCATTCTTTCCTCTATTCTATCCAATTATTTCATTTCGATCACTCTAAAAGGGAAGAAGCATCCGTCGTTGATCAATGCCGCCGAAATGTATCACGCATTCAACTCCATTAAGGATCTTAGAGATGGCCAAATATATATTTCAACAATACAACGACTTTCGGAGCTCTTCCGGTGTATCAGATCGGCGGTTTTATAGTCCTACCCTAGTCTGGTATCAATTTTTCCAAAATAAATGTAGGGAGGACTTGGTTTGCTCAGGGCACGGACGGAACCGATAAATACGTGCATCACAGGACTTCTAATCACTGGGCTACATGCTCCCAATCTCATGCTGTCGCTTAGAAAGGTTTCGTATCTGTTTGCTATCAAGCAATCATAAATATTATTACTACAAACCCTACGCTCCCAAATATCTGACCAATATTACTTTCATATTCTACGGCCTATGGAGATAATATTACCGCAGTCAGAAGACTTTGCAAAGAATGTGTCATTTTTCTTAGGTTTCTCGGAAAAAAGTGAACTTCGATTTTTTTAACTAAGTCTATACATAATATAAGTAACTGGGAAGGAAATTAAATTTTACACGGCAAAAGTACCAGGCAGAAATCGTCATTGGCTTATCTTGAAATGAGATAGATTGCTTTTAGCTATCCTTTGATTTCTCAGCTCCTCAGAGGAAAAAAAATTGGCTCGTAGAAGCGCGAGTCAGACTTTAGGATTGATTACGTTTAATTTTTTGTTTTTGTGCCAATTTTAAAACTGCTATAAATTACCGAAGACGAAGCATTCGGTCTTGGTCAGTAAATTCTTTAGAGATGTCCCATGCTCGACTTCCTTAAGCTTAATAGAAAAGGCTGAATGCATATTTGTCCCATAGAATGTATTTCGATGACCTACTGACCGATGTGTCAAGTCCGTGTTCCTATTCTCCCAGCAAACTCTAGCACTAATTGGTCAGTACCGGTGAGAAAAACGGCATTGTTAGTCCTGAAAGGCGGATTGGACTAAAAACCATCTTAGTATTGCAGGCCACCTCTTAGCACTGTGCTACATTCTAGTTCACAGAATTTCATGACAGTAGAACTAATCTAAATAGCGGTTTTGCTCATAATTAATCAAATATTTGTTATAATTAACTATCGGTGAGACCATCCGACTATCTGTATTTGCGCTTACGATTAATGCCAGAGGTAATAAGTGAAATATTTTTGGGGTGTTTGATAATTATGATAAAAAAATCAATGGTTGTCATTTCAGTTGCTGATTGGACTCTGTTATGACACAGATCACGGATGCCTTACGGTAGGAATCGAAAGGGGTTCGTCGCTTGGCGAAACGTCCAGACCAGCTGGTTATTTTTATCACTCATTTTTTGCAATATATGTTTATTCGCATCCATAAATATATTTGATGGTATCTAGAACGAGCCATTAAGTTGTAGACAGCGAATTAACACAGAATACGAGAAACAATGACTATATTACCTGTTTGTCATTTTTTTATTTTTGTTTTATCTTATGCAACCCATCTTTCACATCTACTCTGTGGATCCTGGCACTTCCCAAGTTCTCTTCGTTTCCTCAGACCCGTCATCCAGGATGTTCTTACGGGTTTTTTTCGGCTGCTGTTTGAGGATTTTCTCTTTGTCATGGATGTATTTCAGTGCTGCTCAAGTCGATTCCCACTAGAGTCTTGAGATAGTCTGGCTAGAGGGTTCCGCACTATTTGTTATAGTGTTGGCTTGGTCCTCAGTTACTGAAATAAAAAAAGATGGCACTGAAAGCTTAAAAAACCTGTAAAAATAGGAGTAAGGAAAGAAATAGGACACTATCGAGAATCGCTATACATCCGGACAGATGTTCTTTGTTTTTTTCTTCTTTTTAAAGAAAGATCTGCTCACTAGTTTACATTAAGTCAATCTGACGTGATTTTTCTTGGTCAATTACATGTCATTTCTTAAACTTTTGCTTCCAAATTGGTTTAGATTTCCTTTTAATTATCGATTTTTATTTTTCAGATACATTCATTAAAATCGTTGCCGTCGGTGAGTTCGGTAATGAATTATGGCGTCAGAAAACAGAACTGGTTAAAGGAAGCTCCGAGCCACACTATAACTATTCCGCCACTATACAGGCTGGTTGTATTAACTATTTTTTTCATGAACTACCCCGCTTGGAATGTAAAAAACTGAAAATCCGAAAGTAAAGCAGCTTGAATGGGTGCCGGTAAAATTTTCATTCTTTCTGTCGTCAGCACGAATTGCTCACTGCTCCACCGCTTGCTCAAACTTCAAGAAGAATACAATACTTTTCATATAGGAATCTATTACTTTAATATTTTTGTTAAAAAAGTTAGCTACAGCTAAATTGACTGATGGAAAAGGCAAAGCAATGTCCTCGATGGTGCAGTAATCAGGGTTTAGAAGATCAGTTGAGGTTCCGAGTTTTGCTTAAGGTTCCGAGTTTTGCTCACATCTCAGAATAACTGTGGTCTTATATTACATAATGGCCTACTGTGAAGCAATAATAGAAAACAAATAAAATTTAAACATCGCGATAGTTATAGGTAGTTAACCGGGCTTCGTCACAGCATAATTTTAGAAGTATGGGATTTTTTTTACTTCAATTTTATTCTATTTGACCCGTCTTCATTTCTATTGTGCGGCTCGCAGCACTTCTCACATCCAACTCTTTCCTCGCATCCATCGTCCACGAAGGTCTTCCAAGTTTTTACGTGTGGCTTCGGTTGCTGCTTGAGGATTTTCATTTCATCTTGAATGTTATATAGTGCTGGTCGAGCAATTTTCCGTGGAGTCCTGAGATAGCCGGACTGGAGCGTTCTCAAATGGATTGCAGAGTGGTTTTTCCACAGAGAAGACCGGTACCAATTTCCCGACCCCGGAGAGATGAGAGGTTTGGTTGGCCTGGAGCAGAGTCGAACTAGCGCCATGCTTGTGATGACAGACATCACTACCACTATGCTATCCGCCCTCTGAAGCATGGGGTAATAGAAGCTACTTATGAAATACCTATTTGATCATTTGTACTAATCAAATCCTTGTGCAGTCACAAAAAATCGGACCGACACTTTTATACAAGGAATATTTTATCCAGATCCATTTACCTTTAGTGGAATAAATATAATACGAAGTCACAAAACAACAACGTCTACAGTTGATTTTGAAATCAGTGGATTATATTGTACTTGTAACCTTCTAAAAAGACCTTTTGCAGTTACATCGTACAGATCTGGATGTCTGTACGGTACGAATTGAAGTGTGGAGCTCAATGGGTGTGTTGAGGCGACGACAAATGCTGGGGTGGTTGGCGATGGGACTGAATTCAAGCTCTCCCGACGCACAAGAACACTGGCAACAGATGATACAGGTGAGTTGGAAACTACTATTTTTCTTAATAAGGTGGACTTTGGAAGGAGATTAAATTGGGTAGTGTATGTACCGACCTGTTCATTACTCATAGAGTATAGCTGCAAATGTCAGCAGCACAAAAAAGCCAAGATGATTGCAGTTGTAACCCCAGACGGAAGAGTCATGGCTTTGAGAAAGAAAATCGGGAAATTTTGCAAACTCCTTCCCTATTTCTTCAAACAGCCGCTTCCTTCCGCCTCTATGTGGAATTAAGAAGGATGAATGTGTCGTCCAACTGGTTCTTCCTTCTGAAATCCGACATCTTATCTCGGAGGAAAAGAATCGTGCAACACTAATTCGGATGGGGTTGGATCGGAACATCTCAAGAACCTTCCGCATATCCTAAACAACGGATTGAATTTTCTACACGACACCTGTGGGAAGAAAGGTTTCTAATTATTAGAAGATCAGTGAGATCGTGTGGTTCTACAGAAAGTGAGACCTGTGCGCCGTCGGAGCTATGGTTTAATCAGCCTGCTTTCTATTGTTAAATAACTTTCAACTGTAGTCATTTTCAACAGGATTTCCAGAACACCGGACAAAAGACGGTTATGTAAGCAAGCAGTGTTTCGAAGGCTTAGCACGATGGATCAGATCTGTATGTTATTCGGGGTGTCGAGAAAAGAGCAACAATATGCCTAACCCGTGCTTTGGAAAATTTAGGCGAAGAACGCGGTACTCTTCATGTGTGTTAGGCGATTTAAAGTCATTTGCAACCAAATAAATGAAATATTGTGTAAAAACAGCAAGATAGACTTAAATGGCCTAGCTTGTTCAACTAAAAGTTTCGAAAAAACCAAAGTGATTTCTTTTCTATAGGGAAGCGGCATCACTGTTACAAAATGGCATCCTGTGCACCCACCTGAATAATCGATGAGCTCACATTAACCAGTCATTGATGTTCTACAAGTTTCAAGTTGTATTTACATGAAATTATTTATATTTTAATCAATGGAAAACGCGCTATATATTGAAAAACTTGGCACAATGACAGTGTCGTCGGCACGACGAAGTAAACACAACAGAAGAGCTTACAGCTTTGTGTTGAACGAACGTATTACACAATTAATGCGTATCGATCGGCAACACGACGTCAAGTCGTTCCTGGCCCTTTTTTTTCTACAAAAATCTGAATGCTGACAAACTGTTTAGGGCTTCGGATTCTGTTTGCTTACTAGGAGAAATCTTTCTATGAATGCTAGAAACTCACACTAGTTTCATGAGATATTTTCATCTGCCTTATATATGGTACGGTAGATCTAAGGATCTCTCAAACGTTTTCAGAAACTCGAAAAACTGCGCAGTAGAACATACAGCCACTGTTGTTCTCTAAATATGTTATCTTTCCCTTTAGAACTTTGCTACATTCATGAAATAATACGCCATTTTATTTGCACAGCCCGGTTACCGTATGATAGCGCAAACATATTTGCGACACGTAAAATGACTGTAAACACATTTTGCATTGTGGAAAATAACATCAAGCTATGTGAGTACTGGATAATTTTACTAAAGAAAAAGAAGACTGTAAACTAAACCTTGTAAGTATCTAGAAGCAGCCAATCAGTAGTGAATTCAGACTTGTATCATGACGTATTCTAGTGAGTTCGTACGAAGAAACCACTTTAGTACGTTGTTGTTCTGAACGGTCTGTTAATATCCACTCGTGTTTACTAATCCTTTACGGTTGTTTTTCACACGATCAACTGAAGCGTTTTATAGCTGTCGTTTTTAATTATTCTCATTTCCATACCTTCGTCAGATTCCTCAGATGCTGTTCGTGTGTGTTCGAAGAGTTTGTGGTCGTGTAATAGTTGCCATGTCCACCTGAGTTACGTGGTCGACATTGTATTTGTACATGTGCAGATAAAAATTTCATAGCATACGATCTTACAGTGCATCGAGATGATCCACTTTTTACTCAGTTGGGATACCTGTCGAGAAGATTTTCCCTAGATGATCCCCAAAACGGTGAAAATTTATCGAACGCATTTCAATCACTGATATTAACTTACTAGATCTGTGGAAACTCGGCCCAGAAAACCGTAAAGTTGAAATGGAAGCTGATCCAGACGTGAAGAAAGATTGGAAAAAGCGACTAAAGATAAACCATATGGAAAACTCAGCAAACAAAGGTGTACCATCGAGAACATTTGATAGAAACCGCGAATTCCCGAGTGGTCCGTCTTCACGAGGAATCGTGAGAACAGCAACAAAGGATAAAACCAACGACCACGTGTTTACTACATGGTATGTCTAACCGCTGCGCTACACCTAATACAATGTTTAACTATAGTGATACGGATTTCTACCTTGTAAAGGCCGCTGTAGCACGTTTTTTCTTCTTTCACTTACTTCTCTTTCGGATTTTTACAATGACTACTGACACCTCATTATTTGAGATTTATTTTGATACTTGATAGGAGCGCGTGTGGCGCAGTGGTTGGAGACGCCACTGGGTCACACACGTGGAATCGATCCCCGTGACATGGCCCAGAGAGCCTTCCATCCCTTCGGGGTCGGCAAATTGGTACCAGACTTGTCTGGGAAGATAGCAGCACTGGCTCGATACATCGGTAGACCACCGCGAGTCATTGTAAAGGCCAGATATGCATTCAATCACCTCCAAACGATGCTTAGTGAAGTTGAATGCATGGCGCATCCCTCAGGAATTGATCAACGCCCAGAACTTTATCCATATCTCTTTTATCCATTACTTGATAAGTTAAACAAGGTGGTGTTCATTCTTATGTAGCAAATGCATGCACATCAAACAGGACTTTTATAATATCTTCTCATAGTCCACGTTACGATTTGAGTAGCGATGCTCGATGTCATGCTTTGGGACAAACGAAGGCGTAAAAGTACACAGATTGCTGATATAGCTTCTATCCTTCACAGGCATAAAGTTACACTTCAGCAGCACGATATTTCAATAGAGATCTCAAGAGCACGCTACAAAAAAAACGGGATCCACTGACATACTGGGTCAATGGGGAAAACAATGCTAGAGAACACAAACACAAACACAAACACACAAACACACACACACACACACACACACACACACACACACACACACACACACACACACACACACACACACACACACACACACACACACACACACACACAAAAGTGCCTTTGCAGAACTTCGTTTACAATAAATTAGCTTGGGTATAAAGGGGAATAGAAGGAGCATTCGTCGTCGATCCCTCTTTGAGGAATGTGCCCAGCAGCCGATTCTATAATAGTAAATTTGGTAGACGTAGTTTAGTGGATATCTCGCTGGCACAGTTACTTGAAGTGCTTTTCCCATATACCAAATTAGTGTTTTAATCTTCACAGACTAATATGGTATTAATTCACTGAATTCGGAGGGCAGAGGGCTTGGTGAGCCCAGGTGCGAAGTCAAACCAATGAGTTTGTATGTATTGCAGCTGAATCCCTATCGTTGCGCTACATCTACCTGATGGATAGAGCATAAAAATTTTGTTGGTCATATTTTTTTATTAATAACCAGACTAACAAAACGCGAAAGGAATATTTATGGAACGGAAGTAGCTGTTTTCTCCTGAAAGAGAACGAATATT
This sequence comes from Angiostrongylus vasorum, assembly GCA_018806985.1. Lineage (NCBI taxonomy): Eukaryota > Metazoa > Nematoda > Chromadorea > Rhabditida > Metastrongylidae > Angiostrongylus > Angiostrongylus vasorum. The sequence continues at coordinate 159,406 of JADANN010000351.1, read as the reverse complement.
TTAAACATCGAAATGAAACAACGAGCAACCTTACAATAGCACTCACTTTAACAACCATAGTCTTCCATTGATAGCTTTTTATTCCTAGAGTTATGGTGAAGTTTCTGTTTAATAGTATTTAAAGTGTTTCAATCTTCTCTGTATTTTTGTTCCAAGGCCTGTATAACGAGAGTTTACATTTGGTTTTCTATAGCAATAAGAGGGCGCATGTGGCGCCGTGGTCGGAGACGCCCTGCAACACACACGTGGAATCTATTCCCGCGCTCATGGCCCACCAAGCCTTTCATCCCTCCTGGGTCGGCAAATTGGTACCAGACTTGTGTGGGAGGATAGCAGCACTGGCTCGATACATCGATAGGCCACCGCGAGTCGTTTTAGAAACCAGATATGCATTCAGTCATCTCCAAGCGATGCTTAATGAAGTCGTTTGCATGGGCATCCCCTCAGAGATTGACCAACTCCAGAGCTTTATCCTTTATCCTTTATCGCAATAATAACTGCTTGGTCACAGCAACTTATAAAATTCTGTAACGGGTATTTAACGTCTATGACGTGCGAGAAGCTTTCTCCACAATGGCTTCCGGATATTGTGATAAATAACAAAGTCATGAATGGAGGAAAAATCTCATCCACGCACGTCTGATCTCATTTTTTCCTTGAATCATTGGGCTAGGAAGAAGTTGGTAAGCACTTTTGATCTGCTAATGTTTCTTCGATGTCTTCGTTTTCTTCAGAGCTGGATTAATTCAAGTCGATTGTCCAAGAAGGTGATTGCGCAGAAACGTTGGCCTAACAAATACCTATGTAACTACATCGTGTAAGCTGAGCAATCTAAGAAAATAACATAATTATTCATGTTGAGGTTAAGTGGAGGTCGGTTTAGGAAAGCACCTTGAATCCAAATTCACAACATAAACAGGAATTCGTGAAAAGATGCTGGTAATTTCAATCAGTTTCGAGAGACTATCCAGTAGTGGTTCCGACTCTCCCAAGTAGAATCTTCACGAATGCTCTTGAAGGCTCTGATTTTGACTAGACTGAACCATAACCGAAAATGCTGGAAACAACCTAGACCACAGTGTAGATTAAAAACGAACGAAATATGTCGTCATTTTAACTTTTACTTGCTGTCTAGTATTTTTTTCACGATAGCGTATTATTTGGAATACGACCACAATGATGCTGACATAGGGCTCACGTGTAACCTACCTATACTATCCGTCTTCTGTGGCTCAATCAGTTTAACAAAATTAACTCGATAAAAGGCATCGGCTAGATGTGTTCACTAACCAAGTGTTCCGTGCTGATGTTTTCTTGGCGTTCGTTGGATCCTTTCTGTCTAATTTTGTCGTTATAAAGGTGTAAAAGAGTGGCTTTGATTAGCCACATCGGGATATGTTTTGTATACTACACCATCCATAAAATTTTAGAGGTTACTAAATGGATAGTTGAACTATGCTGAGACCGGCGGGCGCCTCCCATTGTATCATACCACTGTTCATATCCTATAAAGCAAGGGGAACCAACTCAGAGATGGAGGGCACGATTAGAGCCAGAGCACGAGATTGAGCCAACTATATATATTAGGGGTCCTCTAACCACTCCGATAGGTATGCCGTTTCAAGGCTATGTGAATTATGGTATGAAACCAGATCCAGATGGCGCTATAAAACCACTTCCATGAATGAACAGATGACCATGGTAGCTATCGAACTACTGTACACCGTGTAATGAACCTGACATCCGAGTACTGATAATTACTGACTACTAATAATACTGATAATTAGTAAACGGTACTGATAATTACTATTTAAGGTGAGTGCAAGTTGTTCAAAGAGGAAACGACGAACGCGCTTTTAAAATTACAAGTCAGATTAGCTGCCATCCACGAGATTCCTAGATGGACAAGACAACTGTTTTTATTCACATAATAAAGGGATGATATGTATATTATAAAAGGCGTGTAGAACGCAGTGGATAGAGGAATCCTCTGATACACATGGAATTAATCCCGCGTTCCAGGTCCACCAAGCCTTCCATTCCTCCGGAATCGACGAACTTGTACGAGACCTGTCTAGGAGCAGAGCAAGCACTGACTCGATACATGAGTTGCCCACCACAAGTCAGTGTATAGGCAGGCCAGATATGCATCCATTCAGCTCTGACGATGCTTGTGTTGAATGAAGCCGAATGCACGGCGCGCAGCTCAGAGATTGATCAACACTGACGGTTTCATCGTTTCTATTATAAATATTATGTTGTATATCACTCCCACATTTCCTTCCTTCTTTTTTCAATTCTATACAATTGCAAATTTAATTAAAGTGGGATAAAGTACAAACTTAGTAAATGTTATTCACATTTCCAAAATTGTTAGGAACAAAATCGAATACAACAGCGATGAGTTTCACAAAAGGCACTCATGCCGAGCTTGCTGACTGTCTTTTTTAATAATAATTTAGCCTGGAAGCTGTTGTGCAATTTATACCGTATTCGACACGAAAGTGCAAAAGAATCTAGCCCTTTTTCCATCATCAGCACCACTTTTCAAGCTGTTGAATCTCCTTTTTGGATCGAAAAAATAAGGGTCAAATTTATTGGTGTGACATTTACAGATACATTTTGTAGTAAATATTTCTTGCATATTGCGGCTGGATGCCATTCCAAAGCCTATTCTGCTGGAAAATTTGTCAAAAAATCTCCTGAAAGAACTTACGTTGGTTTAAATAATACCCTCGAGGCATCAAAGTCGTGCCGTTTTAATTCATGAGTTCAAAGTTGGATACAGAAGAGCCGCAGCAGGTCGTAATATTATCGAAGCAACGTACGGGCTTCCGAATGTCCAGTACGCTTCCAGGCGCGAAGGATTTTGTTGCGGTGATATAAATCTTTGTTACAGAGTTTGCGTTTGCGAAACAACAATTAAGAATGACCGTCTGAAACTGATAATCCGAGCTCACTCTCCAAAACCACTTGAGAGTCTTGAAAGAGGCCCACTATTCACAGTTCAACTATTGTTTCACATTTGGAAGAGATCCAGGACGTGAAATTTTTTCGAGAATCGGCACCCCTATGACTAGAAAAAAAGCAGCGAAGTCTCATTAGGAAGTTGGAAAAACGCTTTACAACAAAGAGGACTCCTCACTAAACTCTATTTGTGACATACGATAGGATAATGTAAGACAATTGGCACCTCTAGCTGCATAGGTGCACTGAAATCAAGATTATACACAGAATTTCTAAAGCTTCATTTGCATCAGAAGACGGTTTGCGGTAAATTTTTTCACCCTTGGCAGAGGAAATCGTGTAGGAGAAAGTCTTCACTGCTGGCGTAACGATCATGACAAAGAAGTGCAGTAAGGAAGTCGATGAAATCTCGCGAAAACTTTACAATAAATAGCTAGCACAGAAGGTCAAATCTTCTTGCACGACAGCACTCAACACACACTAATACGGAGTTCTGCATTATCCACCGTATTCATCTTACCACTCACTAACCAACCCTCCAACCTTCACACGGATATCAACAACCATGGTTAAGGAAAAACGAAACCGCTGAGACGCTTATGTTGGCAAAGCAAATTAATTCATAGTTTTCATCTCTTCATTAATACAGTTCTGTGTGAGCCTAGTTCTGCAGACTTGGACTCGCGATCCAAAACGGCAACTACTCATGCACTAGGCCAATTTGGAATATCTGACGCTTCGAGGCACACTTTCTCGTTTTTATGCTATTTTGGTTCGATATAAGTCATTTCATTGAGCACTTTATAACAACAAAACAAAACTGGTCTCTTGTAATAATACCCAGCATCGACTTTCTATGAACCTCGGCATTGGATTATGAATTCGTCGTTTTCTCTATCAGCAATCGCGAGGTTGTTAAACAGCACACATTTACTTCCACACAATAACACACATACGCCCCTCTGGCAGGGACGGTGACTGCATGAGTTCAGGTATGACATACCTGATCTCTTGTGGTATTTGGGGAGACGAATATATTGGCAAAAAGGTCAGACCTTTATGTATTCGCATAAAAGAACACCTAGATGGCAAACGAAAAGCAAAACAAGGCACGCCACCAGGGACGCATAGGATACAAAAGCAAAGCGGAGACGATTTTGATATAAAAGTCGCTATCCTCACACGGGATCCTAAAACACCAACGCGCAAACTCCTCGAGGCTTTTTGGATAAATGCCAAAAAATCCCACAATGAATAGCAGGGAGGAATACCCTGCGATCAGGCTTGATCTCGCCCCTTACCTTCGTATCGATCGTTGATGGGAGGTGGTGCGATCCTCAACCATATGCGACTCTGAGAGGATGTTCTTCGTCGGTGGAAGACAGGTGAAAAAAAAGCGGTGGGTTTTTTTTCGAGAGGCCGTAGATCTTGTAATTATCGTGCAGATTTTCATCTCTCTTTGTGGTGTTGAAGCGTTTGACCCAGTAAGTTGCGTATTAGTGTACCCTTCCAGGCTCTGAAGAAGGCGATTCTGCCGAAGCGTCAGCTACGATTGTGTTGTATGTGTTCTTTTTGTAAGGAAATAAACGTGTGCTGAATAACAGCCTCGCGATTGCTGAGAGAGAAAACGACGAAAACTGGTCTCGTTTTGTCACCGCACGAAACAAGAATTTGGGTACGAAATTATGGAGTCGGGGAAAAATTTCAGGTTTTCACATTGAGGTCCCAGAAGCCGAACAAATTTTACTACGGAAATGTACCTCGCCCGTATGGCTTAGGCAAGTGATAATAGTTCACCATCTCATTGAACTGTGTGGAATGGCTTCATTAACAAAAACTACTTCTTAATCAAGTCTTTGTTAAAGAAGAGATCTTGAACGAATAGCTATCGAATTCAGAGATCACAATCACCTTTCGCAATAGTGCCTCTGATAACGAACAACTTAAGGAGTATGTTATGTTATTGTCATTAGCTATATTGAAATCCTCCAAACGGTTTACCACCTCATCGTGGCTTGGAGGTGTTCATAAGTGTCCGGCTGCGATGTACAGAGGAGAGATTCATCCACCAGGAGAATCTCCCAATCTGAGAAGGAGTCCGGCGTTTCTATCGGAAAGTCCAGCTAAAACTAAACCAATACCCGGATCCGCCACCGTCCTGGTATCAAACTAGTCGCACGGTTGTAAATCTCTCTCTGATCCATAAGTGCTGCAACTTCCTGTGGTGGTGAAGACCTGGAGCAGACTTTGGCTTGGCTGACCTCGGGACTCCTGCGAGTCATAATGGGTAAGCCAGGAAAACTCCGAACACTGGAAATTATGCTGGGACCTGCACAACCAGTGAAGACGGGCCATCCAAGTATCCAAGTAAGTAGTTCATTTAAACACATCTAGGCATTTAACAAAACAACTCCGCTTGTTACACCGCTTTCGAGTGGTCCTACACTAGTATTCGTATGATCTACTGCCCTGACAAGTACTCCTGAAACACTGAAGGAATCTTATCCAAAACACAGCAATGTGATCAACAAAGACCAGCAACTGCCTCTACTGTGGAGTTGAGGAAGCTTTAGTATGGCTACCTTTAATTCCGAAAAAACCACTCTTAAGAAGCACTCAATATTCTGGTTATAACAGAGCACCAAATTGCAGCTAGAGCAACAAATGAGCTGGAACACTTTGTTGCAAGGCAATGACGGGCACGAATGGAGGTGCTTGACCAAGACAAATGAAGACGGGTCGCCGGAGTATCTAAGTAAGAACTTATCACAAGCACGAGGGCTAGAAAACTTAAAAAATAGCTTTATTTCGACAGATGTGCAAGAAAGTGTCCCACTACAGAATTCAGATCAATTTGTTTAAATGCTAAAGTTCATGTTTGGAACACAACGAGAAAACACTTTTAAAATCAGAAGGCCGGAACTTCAAGATTGATGGAAATCAGACATATTGTGGAAATACTTTATGGCCCTCAAACTGTGCGAAAAAACAAGACTAAGCAGAAAAATAGCTGATAATTGAGGGTTTCTTCTTATTTTATACGGAACCGCTCCCACATCTCGAATTTCCTCGCCTACGGTTGGTTACGGTTTCGCCTACCTTATTAAATAAAACCATAGAAGATGATTGATGACAGGTTTAACTCGGTATTCTAGAACCTTCCATTTGCACGTTCAACTCCTATCCTTGAAGGCAACGAAACACATCGCTCCAGAGAGGACATCGCTTTCTAATTTGTTAAATCTCAGTTACCGTACCCCTCAACACGATTTCGAACTGAGGAATATCTTGCCTATCTTTATTAATTAAGAAGAATTATGTCATTAAAAAATATAAGCAGTGCTCGAACAACCAAAAAAGAGTTCAGTGGGATTCTTAAGAATTCCAGAAAAAAATTCTAAAAATCTATTTTTTTGATCTGGCAACTAGTGAATAGAGACGACTTAGGATCGAGTGACGTGAATGGGAAAACGACGCAGAACAGGATAACAGAGAAAGAGAAATGAAATTTCTTTTTAAAAACTAGGAAAACACTGATACAACGAAAATAGTAAGATCCTGGTTCTGCTATTGCAGAACCGTACTGAATATGCACTTCAGACGCAAAACATATTTTGAATACCAGCATCAACTGTACAAACGTACTTGCCATGTACTTTCGTTAACATTTAGTTAAATTTTAATAATAGATTTCCAACTGTCGAGAGTCTACGAAAAGCCCTGCTGTGAATCCTTTCAATATCTATTAAAACAAATAATATAGCACTATAAAAACCTCCTACTATGACGCTTCAGCCTTCTCCAACTTGGAAACATGCGTTTTATCCTGACATCCTTTGTAAGTCCTTTAGCAGAAGAATTTTCCCAGCATTTAAGTAAGTTTCTTATGAGTTTTCATTTCAGTCCATTATTTTGATGGCAGAACAATTTCTTATACTATCAGGTAACGTGCAGTATTCAAGTGAAAAAATATTAACGATAAATGACCATAGAATATTCTGCTTCAGCACAACCAGCACAACCAACCACAACGGCTAGCACGAGCATGGCAACTACTTCAACGGCAAGCACGAGCATGGCAACTACTTCACCGGCAAGCACGAGCATGGCAACTACTTCAACGGCTAGCATGAGCATGGCAACTACTTCACCGGCTAGCACGAGCATGGCAACTGCTTCAACGGCTGGTACTACTTCTGCGACGGCTGGCACGACTGGGAGTACTATCAGCGCTGGAACGGGTTCTACTGCAACAGTAGGCCAAACAACACCAATGCCTACAAAAAACAACAAGAAGACGTTAGTTGTCACCAGAAAAAAAATTTTTTGAGAAGATTCGTGATCAGTATAGAACAGCTAAACGTCGTAAAATCTCTTCGAGCTGCTTGATACTGTTCAGAAAAATTCGCAGATAGCTAACTCTACTTAATTCCCATTTTTTCCTTTAGCGTCTACGGATTGCGGTTTTTCGTTAATGAGCAACGCCTATAGAGTTACTGCACTAGGAATGCATAATAATTTTAGGTAAGTGGTTTTTGTTTGCAGTGTGATCTTTCCTTTTCTCACAACTCTGGTATAAACGTAAAGAAGGCACTCAAATATTAGATCGGTGGTTGCAACTGGAAGAATGCGAAATGGCGAATACCGTAATGAGAACGCACCACCATCATCGCGAATGGACTTACTGGTAAACATTAGCACTATTATACGTACGTAAGTGGTTCACCGCCAACTCATTGTGGTAGCGGTTTGGGGTGGTTTTCAGTGGATGTCTAACTGAGATCTATAGCGGTGGTTTCGTCGTGCACCTACAACTTTCATCCACAAAATGAGAAACAGCTCATTATTCCCATTGGGAAACTGAGAAGATACTTGTGCCAGGACTCATGCTCATCGCAGGATCACAAATCTATTCCTAATCATCTACAAAGGCGAGCGCCTGCCTTTGATGACGAGCTGCTTCTACCATAGCTTGCTCGACATTACACTGAAAGAATTTCTTGTTAGGTAGGCGAATCAGCAGTAGAGTTGGAATTGTGCCAGATCACGCGAGACCCCTTGTGAAGATAAACCTTTGAAGTAACAATAGCAGCCAAATTTTTTCCATTTAGGTATAAAAATTGTTTCCTTTTAGGTATATGACTGTGGCGCCGAGCAGCACGCATTCAATCATGTGAGAGGATGCAGTGCCCAACCATCAATCCCTATTGCACGACCAGGTTACAGTGAAAATATTCACGTTCTTAGAACGACAGCAACTGATGACTTGGGAGCACTTCAGAATGTGAGGAGGAATGCTTATGACCGGCGGTCTTCCCAATTCGACGATAATATTTTCGTAATTTCCACAGCGTGAATAGAAATCGCCTAAAAATCTTCGCGATGAAAAAATCTATTCTATTCACTTCTTATATTATAGGCAATAGTGACGTGGTATAATGAACTACCTGGGAACGGAATACCTTCAAACATGATATTCACCTATGCTGTTGCAACCCGTACACGGAGAACAGTGAGAAACGTTGCGAAGGTCCATTACTGATGTAATCGTGCTGATTTACGCAACACACGATCAAGCCTAGTTCAACAGTTAGAACCGTTATTTGTAAAACCTCCTAGATCATCTGAAATGATAAACTTCCAGTACATTCGTGCAAAACAGATAAACGGTCTTGAAAAATCTATCTTCAATGGATTACAGATACTTTGGGGAACTAACAGACGTGTTGGTTGTGCAACTATGAGATGCGCCACATTTTTCTTCACATCTTGTTTATATCAAAAATTCGTAAGTTGAAAATATTAGCAAATTACTTAGACTAAGTTTGATACGGTAGAGTGTTCAATGATAAACTGTTTCGTTCAGAGTGAACGTTATCGGACGAAGTATTTACACCATCGGCGCTGTTTGTTCAGCATGTCTCAATGGCATCAACAACTGCAACCTAGCAATTGGACTGTGTTCCTGGAGTTAAATCAATAATTCAAACGTATGAAAAGCTGACAGTTACATTACCATTAGAAGAGCTGTGTTGCAGTTTTACTTGTAGTAGTTTTCACCAAGAACAAAATAAAATTTCATTCTTTAACTAAATAGTGTGTTGACAGCACAAACAGGGTCTACTAACTGCGCTATACAGTGGATTACTCGAGCAGTAAATTTCAAAACAATTGATTGACCACCGTAATATCAATAAAGGATGGATCAACAAACCTTTTGTAGGAAAAAGGATTTTCTGGATGTCGATGTCTGACAAGTCAGGTGCTGAGGCCACGACAAATGCGTTAAATGTTTAACAATGAGATTGAATTCAGCTTTAAACTGTATTTACATCAACTCGTACCGTTTTGAATATTAATCATTTCTTCCTTTCGAACTGTATACTGAAAAACTTGACATAGTCACGTCAGCGGTAGGATGAGATCAACGCAATAGTCGAGAAACCAACTTGAGGCTGGAACTGCTTTCAACGATTTCATTGCCTCCAGAAGACCTGAATTTAGAGAATTTGGTATGAATAAACCTTCTACGCGTTACTAAAACTATGGAGATTTTCATGATTGCTAGTTCTATTAATAAAGTATATCCTGAACTGAGATAGGCAATTCACACAGAAACCCGACATTAGTTTTGGAACAACCTAGTAATTCGCTATCCCACCAGCACAGTCCGACTACCGCATGACAGTGTAGTTACACTTGCCAAAGGGTACATGACTATAAACACATTTTGCGTTATGGAAAAAAAGCTTCAGACTAGATCAACGTTGAATATTTCAACTATTAGAAAAAATTATGCACTAAATTTTATAAACGCTTAGAAGTACCTGATTTGTGATAAACTTCGACCTGTATCATGGTACTTTCTAGTGAGTACCTAAGAAAAAATCAGAAAAAACCTCTTTACTACGATGTTATTCTGAATGAGATGTTCATCTCGTCTCGTATTTATTATCCCTCTACGGTCGTTTTTCATACGATTGGCAAGAACGCTTTACATTGGATTGTCCTTTTAATTAGTTTCATTTCCAGACCAATGTCAGATTTCTCAGAAGTAGTTTCTATAAGCTCGAAGAAGACCGGCAACAAATAAGAGTAACAGTAGATATAATGCAAACCAAATTCATCCATGGGGCGACGCTAAAGAAATCGCTGGACGGTTCTCATCTTGCATATACCACTTCTTGAGTCCACCTCTGGCGTCCAGTCAATATTGAGAATAACATGAGTGAGAAATTGGGAGAGACACGGGTTAAAGCTTCAGTGACGTTAACGACTCTGCTCACAACCACGGAGCGCTTAAACGATGTCTTCTGAAATTTCACCGGCATTAACGAAATCTAGCCGGAATGGGCAACTCAGATCATCGGAACCTATCCCATCTTCAGGATCCAGGAGAATGTACACTAATAGTGAAAAACAGAAGGGTCGATCACATAATACAAAGAACAGGCAACATATGGACGAAAAAAAGCAATGGAGTGGACTTCAAGAGAATGCAAGTAACCTCTTGTAAGACAACTCAAGCAATGGGAGGACGTGTTCGTGAGTAACGTCAACCATCTGCGTCTGCAGATGGAAACGATTTTAGGAATTCGAAACGAGCCCCGCGGACGCCGTGTCCTAAGCAAACCACCACTATAGATTACGACTATGCGAGAGAGAAACAAATGGAAATTATGCTAAAACCCACACAACAAGTGAGGACGGACCTGTGTCCAAGTGTCCAAGCAAATATGGTTGCTAAGAGTTTATGTTCGCCTAATATTTGCCGGGTGGTAGCGAAGTGGTTAGTGATGGAATCATCTAGGAAGCTTGCTTGCACTCTATCCCCAATACCTCTTCAACAATCCATATGGGAACGCTTTAAATCGTCTATTTCTAGGATTGAAAAAAAAGAATCGAGTTGATCAGCGAACTGCGAATTTTATAAGGAAGACGAAATCCTCAAGTAGCGGCCGAAACAACATACGAAATGTTCGAAGACTATCGTTGATGACGGATGCGAGGAAACGAATCGAATGCAAGAACTGCTAGGATCCGCACATCAGATATGATGACAGGTCATGTAGTAGAAATAACAAATAAAAAATCCTTAATGTGGTTATTATTAATTATTAATATTATAGTCTTTAATAATCATATATATCACCTTGTCGAACCTCTCTTCCGATAGCTATGTAAGGAGTCGATGGAAAAGCGGATTTTTTGTACTGCAGTTTCAACAGGTCATATAGAATTCCTGTAGAGGTCTGCTCAACTCCTTGGTCGAAGTTCGTTGGTGGGATTGCAGTCGATCCGATGCTGTCCAACGCTTTTTCGTAGTCGTTTAAGGTTAGGACGAGGAAAAAATGGTGCTTCTGGCAGATTTCTATGACGGTCTGGATGTGGTCTATGCAGCGGAATCGTTGTCGAAAACGCGTGACAGGATAATATTCTTGAATAGCTTGAAGAATGAACTCAACGACCCTATAGAACGATAGTTACGAAGTTCCCTTCGGTCATCATCCTTGGGCAGTATAACCGTGCACGAGGTTCTCCACTGGCCTATGATTTTCTCTTTGTGAAGGTAAGGTAAGGATGGAAGAAGTACAAGTAATTTATGCACTCCAGCCCAAAGGAAATCGGTGGTGATATTATCATGCCTTGGAACTGTGCTTCTTTTCATGCTTTTCATCGAAACCTGAGTTGAATCCCAGGTAGTTTTTCACCAACGCGGATTTCGGGATCCGAAACAAGGTGTGTCAAGCGGAAGAGGTTGGATTAAAACTGTTCCCTTATCAATTCCAAATCGTAGCAGCATGTAGTGATAGTTCCATCTTTGTTAATCAAGCCGGATTGCGTAACATTATAGCGGCAAAGATCCCGACGGCACTGCTTCAGAGTAGATCGTTTTTGAGCAGCTTCCAATAACCTATACTCTCTGTACTAATGAGAAATCTCCTGCAAAGATCTTCTACAGGTGATATTTATTAAGCCGTGTTAGGTGTGCTGAGACCAAGTTCCAGTTTCTTCCTTCTTTTAAGAAACTCCTTGGTGGTAATGGAGATGCGGTCTGGACTCCCTGTTTGAAGAACTGAGGTGACAGTTCCCAGGATCGACTTTCTATTAACCTCGGCGTTGGAATATGAATGCGTCGTTTTCTTGTTCAGCAATCGCGAGGTTGTTAAACAGCATACATTTACTTCCATAGAAAAAACAATACAATACAACAGTAACTAACGTTTCGGCAGTATCGCCTTCTTCAGAGCCTGGAAGGGCATACTGACATACAATTTACTAGGCCAAACGCTTCAGTAACACTTACAAAAAGACGAAAAACTCTATGGTAATTACATGGTCAACAGCTTCTCGAAAAAACCCACCGCTTTTTTTACGTGCCTTCCAATGAGGAAGATTAGAACAGCTGATTATAGTCGCATAAGGTTGATGAGTGCACCATCCCACATCAGAAATTGATGCGAACATACGGGGTCAGGTCACGTATGACCTCTGGGCATTCATCCCTGCTATTTTTTTACCATAGAGTAAAAAGGGGTGATTACCATAGAGTTTTTCGTCTTTTTTGTAAGTGTTATTGAAGCGTTTGGCCTAGTAAATCGTATGTCAGTATACCCTTCCAGGCTCTGAAGAAGGCGATACTGCCGAAACGTTAGCTACTGTTGTATTGTATTGTTTTTCTATGGAAGTAAATGTATGCTGTTTAACAACCTCGCGATTGCTGAACAAGAAAACGACGAACTGAGGTGAGTTGGGCACAAGTTTCAAGTCCTCCGACAAGTAGCTTGTAGTCCTCGATCAGGTCTTCCTTTATCTGCCAGACATGTGAGCAGAGGATTCTAATGAGAATATCGTATTAATACCCGATTTATCTTGTTTACTTTGGACAATGACAGGAGTATTTTTTTCCAGGGTACAGCTGAAGCGAATCTTCACACGGAGAAGGCGAAAATCAAATCTAGTACAGAATCCGGCTACCACTGAAGTGTCAAAGAGGCACGATTTCTGTTCGTTTTGTGAGGATGTGATCGATCAAGTCGTGCGTCGCGTCGTGAGGGCACTCCGACGTCTATCGGCGATTTTTTTCCGTTCTCGAAAAATGGATTCTCATGGAAGAGATGTGAAATCGATGGGAGTCCTACAAGATAATTTGTATCCTCATTTTGATGTGCTTCAAATTTTCGCACCCTGTATTCATTTTCGTTGGCCGCTCCTAATCTGACGCTGAGGTCTCCAACAACGAATTTGTAGAACTTTTCGTTGCAGATTAGTTCCGTCATACGGAGTGATGCTGTCCATCAGGAAGCAAGGTTCTGATTCGACCCTCTCCCAACGCTTTTGCTCAATCCATATGAGAACGCCTTAGCTTGGCTATCTCCAATATTGCAAGAAGAATCAACTCGATCAGCATTCTGCGACATTGATAAGGAGGATTAAATTCTCAAGCAGCAGCCGAAACAATACACGAAGTGCATGAATTCACTTCCGGAATAGTTCACTTCTTTTCTGGACTTCGAGATGAGAATGTCGGACTCCTTCTAAGCATGGGAGACCTTGATGGGATAAACCTGGTGCTCTACATGGCAGCCCAACACCCAAGAACACCTCCCCAGCCATATTGATAGTTCACAATACGAATCAAGGCCGTGTTAACCGTAGAAACAATCATCGCTGCTGCTAGTACAAAAAAGGTTAAATTGTCGTTGTTCCGATTACTCCACATTACAAACGCTTAAACTCGAATGGGATTTTCAAACTCAGAATGTACTATTTTCATGACAGTTTCCTTAACTCGGGTTTTACCATAATATTTTGTCGAGGCTATTTGTTTAGCGCAGCATTTAGAGGTGCCCTGCAATACACAAGGTCGTTGGTTCGGTTCAGCTGGATTGGAAAATTGGTAACAGACGTCTGGGAGGATAGAAAAAAACACTGACTAGACACATCGCGTGGCTCACACTGCTAGTCATTGTATATGCCAAGCACACATCCAACCATCTCTGCGATGTTTCATGAAGTTAAATGCATGGCTCTCCTCTAAGGGATTGACCAGTGCCGAAGATCCTTTCCTTTTGAAGCGTTCATCCTTTTATACCGTGAAAAAAGAATGTGGGTGGCAACACAGCTGTACTGTTGCTTAAGCGAATTCTTGGTTCATACAAAGAAATTGATTGATTTTTTCTTGAATAATTCTGTTGTAAGAACATCCTAGGATGGCTACCTCGCAATACTACAGAAGACCGCACTCGATAAGCATCCAATATATCATCGAGGAGTGAAGATGTTCAGATCGTAAACGAATAAGTTCAAGAACCGAACTTAATAGAAGTACGATAGCTGCGAGACAAAAATGCACACCTAAAGTAGTGCTGAAGTTTGTAAGACATATAGCGGTGGATCACCTAAGATCTATAAGCAGGTTAGCAATTCTGTTGGAGAGTGAATGCTTTCAGTGCGTTGAACTTACGCCAAGGAATACTGATTTAAGGGACACCACGCATAGGAACGACGTAAAATTGCTTCAACAGATAAACCTCTATGATCATTTTTAAAGGTTACTAAACTCAATTGAGGCTTTAAGAAAGGGAACTGATTATGTAAATGTTTAATCGTAAGAGTTTTATATAAAACCCAATGCCGCATAATCTTAATCTATTGAACCGCAATGGGCCAGATGAAAGAACGGGCAGTACTTTTTTAACCAAAGGATCCAAAATCCAAATTGCGAAACAGAGAATGCCCTAACGAAAACACATCATCAACTTCAGGAATAGACTTATGGCAGGGGCTATGTTTCAAATTCACACAGTCGTAACCCCGCTACTTTGTTCAGTCCCACAGATTTACCGCTGCTTCAGGCTGTAGTGGCCGTGGGTGGCTGTCGTCATGCGAAACACTGTGGACTGTCCATCGCGTAGCATAGTGTTCCAAGCTGAGAATTAGGTCCACATTCCCATATGGAATTCGAAAACTATACCAGAAATCATCCTAGCACTAGCCTACTCACAAGATAGCAAACCTCCTTCCGCTCAAAGGCAGGCGACTAGTAAAAACACGGTCTATAATGCGTGATCCTCTGTGAAGGCTCTAAAGTAACAAAGTAAGCTGAGCTGTTCCATCCAAGTGTGAAACTGCCCCTTCTTTTTTAGCAGAACCGCTGTACTACCAAAAACCAGGAATTCAATCATGTGAGAACACGCAGTTCACAAGATTCGATTTCTATTGCTCCACCAGGTTGCAGTGAAAATTTTCACATTCTCAGAACAAAAGTAACCGATGACTTCGGAGCACTTCAGCATTTGAGTAGGAATGCTCACGATCATTGGCGTTCCTCCATTAGGCGACAATGACTTAATAGTTTACACCATGAATAGAAATTGCCTAGAATTCTTATGATGAAAAAGGTACCTATGTTATAAACAATAGCGACACGCTTTAATGGATTACCTAGAAATGGACTACTTGTAAATATTCATTGCCGAAGTTCACTTGGATACACAACGAAAAAGGAATATTCAAAATTCGTTGTGCTGATTTCTGGAAAATACTGAAACCTTGAAAACCGTCTTAAAAAATCGATCGTCAGTCTATGATACATTCTCTGAGGAAGTGGTAGACGTGTTGGCTATGCAACTGTGAGATCCACTAGACTCTACTTCAAATCTTGCATATTTCCAAATCCGTAGTCCGCCAAAATTGGCAATGCTTAAATTTTATTTACTGCATGTTCTTTTTGTGAAATAGCACGTAAGCTCCTGGAAAGGGTAATCGCAGATTCGAAACTCACTGGAGGTTTCCATCAGTGCAGTTGTATTTCCCATTATACCATGCATTAAGGAAGAATAGGCAATAAATAAAAAGTGAAAACATTGTGATTTCGACAGCAGCTTCAGCTTAGTTAGGTCCAATGAAAATTTGTGCTCACCAGACCGTTCCCGTTGATGAGAGGCAAAACAAGGGTCTTGTTTTAACAGTTCCCAAGATCGACTTTCTAATAACCTGGGCATTAGATTATAAATTTGTTGTTCTCTTTTTTACAAGAACCGCAAGGTTATTATTCAGCACACCTTTACTTCCTTACAAATATAACACATACAACACAATGGTAGCTGACGCTTCGGCAGTATCGCCTTCTTCAGAGCCTGAAATGTACAGTAGTAGTTGTAATAATGGTAAGAGTAGCGATAGTTGAAATACCACCGGATACTCTACGGCGTCAGTTAGTTCGTAACAGTTTGTATGACTGTCTATGTGAAACAACAAATTGCGTGATTTGGCCTTACGGCAGAGACGGTGACTGCATGAGTTCAGATACGATATACCTGATATACCAACGGATAGAATAACGTTGTTTATAACCCTAATAATTACGCAGCTGTTAAAGCACTTTCAAGCCCATCTAACGAACATCCAGATGTTCCTGGCCTTCCACGTAACGCGCGAGCTAACAGCGCATACGTGATGGAGTCTTTCGACCTCACCGCGTTGTACACCAAAGTATCGAATGACTCCGCGATGCAAGCCATCTCAGAACTTCTTGTTGAACATGAAGGAAGAATAAATATGTATGGCTTGTCCATCCAGCAGCTCATGGCTCTCTTAAACGAGTGCTTAAACTGCTCGATTTTCAGATGGTCTGGGGAATATTTCGCCCAAATAAGGGAGTTGGCAATGGCATAGCGAGTGGCACTAAGCCTTGCCGCTGCGTTTATGTCTAAAGTAGAAGCCCCGTCCTTGGTCTCCGGCCACTGCTCTACTGCAGATACAAAGGCGGTTGTTTTGTTAGCTTTTCTATGCAGTACGATACGGACAAATACTTTAAATTATTGAACGAGCAGTCTAAGTACATCAAGTTCACCCGGGAGAAACCGAGCGAAAACTGCCTTCCGTTTCTAAACGTTCAAATAAATTTATCAAGTAGCTGTTGCATGACAAAGTGGTACCGAAAGCCAAGTAACAAGAACATCCTCGTTCATTTCCTTTCTTCCCACCCTTCACACACCAAGAGGGCGCTCGTGAGAAACATGTTTCGAACAGCCACCTCTGTGTGCACAAGTAGGGGAACTAAAGGAAGAATCGCGCAACTTGGCTTGGGAAATAGCCATCTCCAATGGCTACGAAATAGTAACCCCAGAAGATAAGTTTAGAAGAAGAGCGACGCCCCCAAAACGAAGGGTTTGGCCCAAAACAAAATCCCGTTTTTCTAGCCCTTCTTTAGCGATGAAATAAGTGTAGCGATAAAGCGATGCTTAAGAAAGGCAGATCTAGAGGAATCGGTAGCGATAGTTGAAATACCACCGGATACTCTACGTCGTCAGTTAGTTCGTAACCGCTTATACGACCGTCTATGTGAAACAACAATTTGCGTAATTTGCCCTTACGGCAGAGACGGTGACTGCATGAGTTCGGGTACGATATACCTGATCTCTTCTAATGACTGCGGAGACGAATATGTTGGCGAAACGGGTAGACCTTTATGTATCCGCATAAAAGAACACCTAGATGGCAAACGAAAAGCAATACAAGGCACGCTACTAGGCACGCATAGGGTACAAAAAGCATAGCGGAGACGATTTTGAAGTTAAAGTCAATATCCTCGCACAGGATGCCAAAACACAAACGCGCAAACTTCTTGAGCTCTTTTGGATAACTTCCAAAAAATCCGAGAAGGAATAGTAGGGAAGAATGCCCTGAGATAACGCGTGATCTAGCCCCGTATCTCAGAACTGATTTTTGATGTGGGGTGGTGCAGCAATCAACTATATGGGACTCTAAGCGGCTGTTCTTCGTTGGTGGAAAACAGATAAAAACGGTGGATTTTTTGAGAAGCCGGTGATCGTGTAATTATTGTTCAGATTTTCATCTTTCTGTTTGCATTGTTGGAACGTTTGACCTAGTAAATTACATATTAGTGCACCCTTCCAGGCTCTGAAGAAGGCGATACTGCCGAAACGTAAGCTGCTCGTTGTGTTGTATGTGTTATATTTGTAAGGAAGTAAAGGTGTGCTGAATAACAACCTCGCGATTGCTGTAAAAAATGGATAGCACGTGAGCTCCCGGAAAGGGTAATCGCATGTTACGACCTCACCTGAGGTTCCGAGTTTTTGCTCATCATCGTGGTTGTAATTACACTGAGTTCGATATTGTAGAGTGTTCGGTAATAAGCTAAATCGTTCAGAGGAAACATTACGATAGCTGGATATTTTCCAAATTTAAAGAAAAAGAACATAAAAGAGCGTAAGAAATATGTAGAATATGAAAAGCAGAAATTTAGTAGACGTGACCCAAATATGGCTCATTGTAGCAGCGATCAAAAAATTGGGTGTCATCTCATGCGCCCATCAAACAGAATTACGCATTATGGCCAATCTATTGAAATAAGGACGAATTAAAAAGGCCGCACCAGTGATAGAAAGAAGTAAGAGAAAAGTACCAATATAATTTTCGAGGTTCCACAACGACTTGCTAGATCTCACTATCTCCAATGGTGAAAAAGTGCTCCGGATTTCATGATCTGATTTTCAAGTCACCATTAAAGGATGATAAAGGATAAAGCTCTCGGCGTTGACCAATCCCTGAAGGATGCACCATGCATCCGACTTCATTAAACATCGTTTGGAGGTGACTGAATGCATATCTAGCCTTTACAATGACTCGCGGTGGCCTCCCGATGTACCGTGCCAGTGCTGCTATCCTCCCAGACAAGTCTGATACCAATTTGCCGATCCCGGAGGGATGGTATGGTTGGTGAGCTTGGGATGTGGGGATTAATCCCTATGTGTGTATTGCAGAGCGCCTCGGACCACTGCGCCACACACACCAGGTAACCATTAGGAATAGAAATTTTGCCACAGCTGCATTATCAAGAGACTGTGGTTAAATCCCTTGTGATGGAAGTCACAAATTACGCTTATTTTCATCAACACATAAGACCATACCTTTAATAGACCCACTGCAATGCTGACTTATTGATAACTAGGATGATTGCAAATAATTTTGGCGAGATGGTACCGCTTTGCCTAACATCTTTTCGACTGTCGTTGTAAAATGGCAATACTACTCAGTAGGGACGTCATGGCTGTCCAGGGTTTGGGTGACTGCTTCCATCTCAACTGAATCAAAAGCAGGTGCTTATGTTGGGGAACGAACGCGCTATTGCCCTTTCCGGGGAGTAACGCGTTCACCACCACACCATGCGGGTCCTTCGTTTCGCCTGTCTCTCAGCTAGTTCTATCGACCTTTTGCCATCAGCAATCACCCGTCAACGGGATTGATCTGGGGAGCCCAAATCGGCATTGAACCCAGTTAAGCTGAGGCTGCAGTTATAATCACAATTTTAACCTTTCTTATTTATCGCCTACTCTTTTTAATGGCATGGTATATTGGCAGGTATAGGCGAATCGAAGGACCCGCATGGTGTGATGGTGAACGCGTTACTCCCCGGAAAGGACAATAGCGCGTTCGTTCCCCACCAAAGGCACCTGCGGTCCAGAGTTTTGCAAATATCTCAGCTTCGTTGAAGTTATATTTCGCAATATACTCTGCCATTAAAAACAGTAGGCAGTAAGTAGAAAGGTTAAAATTGTGAATCAAAAGCGTTCTATAAATCGATGTAAATGGGACACTGGTCTCTTATACTCTGACAGTATTTCAATGAGTCTTCTAATCGTGCGTATGTAGTCCACCGCACTGAACCATTTTCGAAATTCTGCTTGCTCTGGGTGTCCTCTATCCAGTGTTCTGTCAGTCCTCCTCAAGATGACTCGAGTGAAGAGTTTGTAGACGACAGAGAGCAAGCATATTATTCGATAGTTGCCAATTTCATGGAAGTCAACGTTCCTGAACAATAACACGGTCTTGCTGGTCTTCAACTGAATAGGAGCCTTGCATTACGATAGGCAACGTGTGAAGGGCCGAGCAAACGTGTTTATGACGACTGACAGAAGGTTCTTCAGCTGTTCAGACCTTGTCCTGTATAGCGCAGCGTCGCTCGATTCTTCAAAATAGCATGGCGCATTTCGGAAGGGAGAACCGACGGCGCGACATATCCATCCTCCTTTGTTTCGTACGAGGGCAAGAGGACGTGGTTACTGAAGAGATTCGAGTAGTAATTGTGAATAATTTTCTCCACTGCCTTTCTGGAAGCTGTAGCTGTTCCACTTGGGCGTCGGAGTGCAACCATCTTAGTTTTATAACTGGCGAAGTTTCAGTAGGCTTTGTGAATGTTTTTCCCAACCTCTACAGCTTCGACCATAACTGCTGCTCTTCTCTCTTTAAAAACTTCTTTATCGCCTGTCTGCATGCTTTGTCTTGTTTTGCAAGTTCCGGCTTGAGTTGACGGTTGCCTGTAGCTCATGCGATTCTACAGCAGCATATCAGCTCCAGTATTTCCGGAGACAGACGTCTTCTGGTGACTTTCGAATTTTCGGCTTTCATAGCGCTAACGTGAAGATGTTGAAATGAGTTGATCGCATTCTTTGTCGATGTTATCGACAACGCCGTCTTCTCCACAGACGACTAGTGAATTGAATAAGGCCCAGTTTACGGTGGCTTTGGGACTTCGTTTTTTTGAATCTAGCGGTTTTTCTCCTTTCCGCGAGAAATTGAGTCTTTCACGAAGGAGCCGGCGATCTGATCTCGTGTACAATTTCGGGACAACGGCGACATCGGTAAGGCAAAAGCTTCTATTTACTGTGACTACGGTGTTGTCTGTTTTGTTATGCTACTCTCCATTGAGTGACTCCCACGTCCAACGTTGACGGTATGCCTTCTGGAATTGCGAGTTACCATGGATGGTCTGGGTCGTTATGATAAACTCAGACAGCCGCTTAGCTTACTCTTCCATTCTAATTCGTGAGACCCAATGTGACGTTCTTCGAACGTTCTTTTGGGTCAAATGTTAGAGTTAAAATCTCCAAAAATGACCTTGAAGTACGTATGGTCTTATCTGTAGAACTTCTTCGAATCCATAGAGAACGCTTCGACTCCTTCTTCGTCATAGCCTGATGTTGCTGCGTAGACGTGGAAGATTGTTAAAGCCGGTATTGATCCACATTTCTTCATTCGTAAACGTCCGATTGAGTTGTTGTTTGCTCGAATGAATCGATTTTCATGACTAAACTCGTATTTACGAGAACGCCGACTCCCCCGACTCCTTTACTGTCACATGTACCGAGGAACAGTTCTTCTCTGGTGTCATAGACGGGGTTGAATGGTGGCATCGTCTCGTCCCGGTCAGTTCGATGACATCGTAACTTATCCTTCTTGCTTACGTGATCAAGTCTTCTATCGAGGACTCAGATGCAAGTGTTCATGTATTGTAGATACAGATCGTCACCTTATTCCTTTGTAATTTAGGCAGCGCTGAATGGCCCTGAGATTTTAGCAGCCTTTCCATACTCGTTTTAGCAAACGTTGTCGTATCGTGGTCCTCTAGGGTCAGAGGAATGGGGCTCGTTCATTTTAGTGTTTAGCGTTTGATACCTACGTATAGCTTACTGAGCTCTGTACATGTGGGCTGGGTATACTCATGGGTAGCTGTCAGTCTCTCCCAGAGCGGACATGGAGCTTTATTTGTTGGATGCGACTCTTAACCGCCTCCCCATATACTTCCCTGCCACCTGACAGCAAGCTTTTGGTTGAATTGACTCGTAGAATACAATCCGCATAAACAAGGAGACTTCTACGCACGCATGCATAAATACGTCCTTGTAAACAGAACAGGTATGCCAAACCCCCAATCCGCCACCTAGAGGACGTGCCACGTAGCGTGGCGACTAACCAGCAAAAAGAATCCAAAATTGGGGAGATCAGTGGCCTACTGCGGGAGAATAGTGCTAATTCAACTGCTTTGCCGCTCGGAATACAAGACTAGACGAGAAAAGGAGAAAACGAAATGATTTGTTGTCTTCCAAACTATAAATCCATCGTAACAGAATAAGAAAACATGCCTCTTGTTTGAAAAGAGTGGTACAGTCCAACGGATATTATTTCATTTAACAGGATCCGAAATAAACCGGGTCATTTTTGAGAAATTATGAGTCTTATATGAATCATATTCTGGGCGAAGATGAAAGGACTCATTTACGATAGAGGATTGCGCGCAACTGTTCTGACCAGAATAATGTGTTCGAGTATTCTTAGCATATATTTCTTATGTTGTTTGCTTACTACTTACTACTACAGGTTTTTTGACGGGTTTGATAATGGTCACCCAAGCCCAGATTTGTATCTATTTGTATCACAGATGTTCCAACAGTTCCCATCTGTAGTCCAGAAGTCAACGTTATACCATCAATGGTAAACTAGTTTGCAACACAGTTAAGCACGACCAAACAGAGCAATTACAAAAACGCAAAGCAAAGGCCTCAGTGGTGCAATGGATAATATGTGAGACCTCGGAAAGGGTAATCACGGGTTCGAATCTGGACTGGAGTCCACGTTCTACAAATACCTCAGTCTCAGAGTGGTGGTGTTTCACATCATATCCTGCCGTAAAAAATAATAGCAGGCAGTAAATAAAACACTACAGACTGTTTTACCAACAAGTTTCTCATCACTAGAGTTAACTAGTAAGTTCATATTCACCGTAACCTGCGTTTGATGACGTAGGCTGCTCCATTCCCTCAATGCGAACACAAGTGGGTCCCGCAGCGAATGAGCGCAACGCGGCCGCGTGCCCGACTGAACGACCCTCCTCTGGGCCGCCGAGCGGTGGGCGATTCGTGTTCCTATAGATCTATTGCGACGTGGATCATCTACAGTGAAGAAGAAATCATACTCGACGTGATGACAGAGGCTGAACGCAAGAGTTTTTTCAACTATACAAGTAAGTGCTGAACGACTGGTAACCGCTATTTGTAAGATTTCTCGCCATTAACACCACTAATGTTCTCTGTAGATCACTCTATAGATCATCTGGAATACCGTTTTCTAACAGGATTACGACTTTCTTACCACTCACACATCGTTTGTTTCCATCTAGTTTGTATCTCACGCGCTTCTTTATTGATAGACATGTGTAATCTTAGGGGGAAAGAAAAATTTTCTCCATATCTTCTACTCATAGCTGTGTTTTTTCTGCGGTCCATGTTGGAATCAGCATGACGTCGGGTTTTTTCTTAAAGTCCTTGAAAACTGTCTGTTTTTGCCATGTTTGTTCCATGTTAATCCCACGTCAAAACATCGCGATGTAGATGCAGAGGTACCGTATCGCTTCGAATCCCATCTGATCCGCTAAATTCTAGTTCTTGCCAATATTTTTTTCTCGGTTTTGAAAATAGTTGAGTGCTTAACATTACCTGTGCAACTATTGTTGGAGATTCTTTTTAGCCAGCAGTTCAGAATTTGTGGGATACATCTGTGTGGTGTTGAACCACATGGGACCAATTTAGGTATTGAGCGTTAGAAGAAAACTGATCTTCAAGGACATTGCATAGTGAAGCCTGCAATAGGAATTAGAACTATAGATATAGGACAGGTTTTAACTGTTTCCTTTTTTCTGCAGTGTTTATCAATGGGAGCGGTGTTAGCACAGTGGTTAGTCATGCTGTTGATCAGGAAGCAAATGCAGTAGTTCAAGCCCCCGCTCCAACGCTCTCCTTCAGTCCACGCCTTAGCCCGACCACTTCCAAGACTACAAGGGGACATGACCCCACCAGCGTTCTGTGGTGTTCATAAAGAAAACGGAATCCATTGGCAGCTGAAACAAGGCGTAAAAATCTTCGAAGATCATTGTGGGCGATGAATGAGCGAAAAGCGAAAAGAATGCGAAAAGTGCCGGGATTCGAGAAGTAGTTGTGATGACGGGTCATGTGAAATGTAAAAAAATGTAAAAATTTACCAATGAGGCGCGCGTAGCGTAGTGGTTAAAAGGTTGCTTCCATACACGTTGTCTTTGGTTCACTCCTGCGCCCCTGTTTCACCAAACCTTCCATTCATTCAGCATCGAAAAATCATTACCACACTTGTCTGCGAGGATAGCAGCACTAACTTGATATATCGGCAGCTAACCACAAGTTATTGTATAGGCGAGAAATGCATCCAGTCACATCTCATGGTGCTTGATAAAGCCGAATAGATCACGATCAGAGCACTGGTTCAACCCAGCTCTAGCCTCACCAAACCTATCATCACTCCGGTGTCGTGAGTTTCTAACGGAGTTGTCTCAGATCAGTTGTCCTTATAATCTAAGTGGCTATGCTGTATCCTTGCCATCGCAGGACTTCAGGGGAATCGAACCGACCAGAATTCAGCGGTACGTTCATAAACAAGACGAACTATTCGAACAGCATCCATAACAACCTGCGCGATGTTCGACAAATTTCGTGGATGATAAATGCGAGGAAATGAATCAAATTCATGAAGTACTGGAATGCGCGTAGTGGTAAGGACGGGTTTTCTGTGAGACAAAATAAATAAATGGTAGCTTGTCTTTAATATTTTTCTAACTTTATTTCATCTTGCAGAAGCTATCTGTTTGTAAACTTCTTTTTCGATATTAAAAATTGATATCTTGTTTTACCTTGTTTCTTTTTTTTTCCGAGACAACAGATGGTACATCGTTAAATTATCTTAGAACATCCAGGGTTTCTTTTCGGTGAAAATATCATCCGTTTTTAAACGTATCATCTATTTAAATGTTATACGAGAGTTCAGGGGCGCGTGTGGCGCAGTGGTCGGAGACGCCCTGCAATACACATCGGATCGATCCCAGGCTCACCAAGCCTCCCATCTATCCGGAGTTGGAAAAATTGGTACCAGACTCATCTGGGAGGATACCAGGACTAGCTAGAAACATCAGTTGACCACCGCGAGTCATTGCAAAGGCCAGATGTTCACTTCAAATTCAATATTTCTTTATAATTAATTATAATTCAACATCAAGATTCAATCACCTTAAAACGATGCTTAATGAAGTCGAATGCATGGCGCATCTCTCAGGGATTGATCAACGCCGATAACTTTATCCTTTTTTATTCTTTTTATTATTATTCTCCATCATCTGTGGTTCTATTATTATTCTCCGTCATCTATGCTTTCTACTTCTCATTTGTAAGCCTATATTTGGAACATTATGAACTCGGTTCAAACAATTTTATCGTTAAAAACATTTCCGTGACATGCAAGAGCTCACATTCATATCGGCCTAATGGTTTTCATTTATTGTTTTCTGTTCGATATGTATATTTGACAAAACGCGTATGGTGTAGTGGTTAGAGCTGTCCTGCAATACACACATGGACAGTGGTTCGATTTCGTGCCTAGGATTATCCATACCATCTATCTTTCCGACTCAGCGATTTGGTACAAGAACTGCCTGGGAAAATAGCAGCACCGATTTGGTTCTTTACTAGGGTAACTATCCGTGTGATCACTTCTACAATCCTCGAAAAGGAGGGAATAGCGTATCTGTATCGGATTAATCAACGTCTAACGCCTTATCACTTATCTTTCGTATTTAACATGGGCATAAATATATACTTAGTATGATACACAGCTCGAGATAACACTTTTTTATGAAGCACACACGGCCACTTGAGAAATTGTTATGAATGCCTACCATGGGCATTTGGTGAATCATTGCATTTATGCATGGTTGGAAACTGGGTGAAGACAACTAATTCTATTTTGGACATAAAATTTCTCCGAGGTTTGCGGATTTTTGTTGTTGTTTGTAAATTCCAGCTCTGGCTTTTTCATTTTGCATGCTATATATTCTGCGACTATACGATTTAATTTAAACAAAAGTGCTATCGGCTTTGATCAATCCCTTATGATGTGCTGTGCATTCGACTTCATTAAGCATCATTGGAGGTGATTGAATGCAAATCTGGCCTTTGTATTGACTGGCGGTGGCTCTACCGTTGTATCGAGCCAGTGCTGTTATCTTTCCAGACAAGTCAGATACCAATTTACCGCCTCTGGAGAGATGGAAGGCTTTGTGAGCCACGGGCACGGAGAGCGATCCCATGTGTGTCCCAGGGCGCTCTCCCACCACTGCGCCATATGCGCTCTGTGACTAATTTGCTGTGCTTTATAAGCGCTTATTAACAAAACGTATCTACTTATATGAGCTTTCATCTGTCTGGAACAAAAAGAACAAAACATTGGACACTAGAAATGAATTGAATCACTTATAAAATAATTCGTAATTAGTTTTGAGATTTGCTTCATTTATATGATTTTTTGCTTATGTATTGCAAAATGGGACGCGTGTAGCGCGCTGTTTATAGGTGTCCGGTAATATATACGCGGTCGTTGACCGGATCCCGCGCCCCCGGCTTTTTCCAAGTTCTCCATCCTTTCGGGGTTGGGAAATTGGTATCAGGCTTATCTGGGAGGATAGCAGCGATGATTTGATAATATGTTCGTCCTGTGTTTTGAAATTTAGTTGGTGACTGCTAGTAACAATTCTGTTTTTCAATTTAAGGTCATTATTACATATTTCCATTATCTATACTTCCCTAGGTTCTCGCGCACCTGGAAAAAGACAAATTAAACCGACAGCTGCAGTTCTGGACATGGTATTACCAAACGCTGATGATGAAGATGACGACGAAGATTTCATAGGTGCTCTCCTTGCTATTTTCATATTATTCAACAATCTCAGAAGGTCATTTGTTACATTGAATAGCAAGGTCTAAATGATCCTATTATTGTAGTTGGTACTGTTGTTATTCCTGATTGTTAACTGTTAATTGTATTATTATTCGGCATTTTGATGCTGTTATGGGCTCAACTCTTTTGTCTTGTATTCATCATTATCTGACCCTAAATCATCTTACTAATGCAGAGCTATGTAATTAGAGGTTGTCTTATAATTGAGGATTTCTAGCAGAGCATGACAATGGATCAACTGAGTGCTCCGATTCCGAATCCGGTGGTTCTGACGATGACTCAAGCAGCTCCTCTGAGGAGGATGAAGAGGAAGAAGAAAGTGGTGGAACGAACAATGAGGCATGTGCTGAAAAAAAGCTGCATGGTTTTCTTTAGTGATCTCTAGTGACCACATTGTAGGATGTCGTCACTAGCGGAACCAAATCCGATGGCAACGTAGACGTGAGTGATTGTCATTGTCCAACCTTCAACAGCTCTTGTTTTTTTTCGTTTCCAAGTCGTAAGATGTTGACGTAGTACTAAGCTACAAGGTTAAGTTAACCAATCTTGAATTCGAAATTCGTGTAGATTCTTTAACACAACCTTCGACGCGTAATTTCGTGTGGCGAACTGGTACGACAACTGTCTTTTGGCTGCAAGCGCTGTGAATTAAAACCAATTCATGTCAACCGATCGCTCTATGCATGCAAACCATATATAACCTCGTATTAACAACACTCTTTAGTGCTGATTCCTTGACATAATTTGCAGTAAATCTCTGAGAATATTCCAAGACACAGAAACATACCTAAGTAATGTGTTGGTATGAGTTTGCGACTGCACTGCTCCAACCCTCCATGCATGATTCGGAGTCATTTCGTGTCGTACTCTGAATGTTAGATTCAGAAAATTCTTTGAATTATTTAAGCTTTTCCTAAACTTGGTCACCATTCTTTTCAGGGTGAGCTTAGACAGCCTATTTATTAATAGTTCATGTTATTTAAACTCTTCTAGCGAGCGTTGATTTGCGCCGTATGTCTCAGTTTCTCCCGGAATGAAAAAAGCGAAGAACTTATGCAATGTGACAAGTAAGCTTTCTTGTTATTTAGGTCTCCTTTATTACTCTAATTCCATAAGGAATGTAACTAAGTACAATAATATACTACTTCTGACCGTATTATTGGGGTTTTAACCGCTGACCGTCGCTTTGACCAAGTTATCTATCTCTTAGGCATCAGTTGACCATAAAAGGAGTCTGTGGAGGGTGTAAAATTATGCTCCCATTGGTTATCTTTTAAAATGATGGAGCCATGGTTTTTGTCTTTCAATGATGTAGAAAGGAAAGGATTTCCAGGAACAGCTTACGCGTACTGTCAACCTGCTATATGGTTTTTTAGATCTTATTTTTAGATTTCCTTATGCTTTGTGCGTTCTCTAATTTGCAGATATAATCTCTTTTGTCAGGTGTGGTTTAACGGTGCACGATTCCTGTTATCCTACCTTAGATGTTACCGAGGATAACGACAGCACCGATTCAAGTTCTTCAATGGAACCATGGTTCTGCGAACCTTGCATATACGGGTTCCAGGAACCACCCTATTGTGAACTTTGCCCATCAAGATACGGAGCAATGAAGCGCTCAGGTATAGTTCCTTCTATTCATATTTTCCATTCTGCCAAAATGAACTGTTTAACGATTTATTTAGTATTCAGATGTAGGTGGACGGTGGGTTCACCTTGTGTGTGCGCTATACACACGCGGTGTTACCTTTGGTGACATCGATCATTTAAGTGCTGTAAGCTGGCAAGAGATGGATCACCGGATTTTTGGCAGAAAGGTTCATGTCATATTCCTATTTAATATAAATATAAATAATATAAAGCTCTAACTGTAAATTATAGTAAATATATGATAATATAATATAAACATGAATACAGAGATCAGTGCTTTCATTACTAGCAATGTGGTGTTCTGCTTAACCAAATTCATGCTGCCATTCAGGTGACTTAGAAACACTTGTGAAATCCATTATTGAGTAGATAGCTTTGAAGCTCATTTTTCCTGTCTTTTTTTCTTCTAAAATGAAGGCATTCGACTCCTTAAAATGAAGTTTTGCAAGTGAATTTTTTCAGTACAATAGGTTTCTGCAGCACTGTCTTTCTGACAGCGATCGATCTACTGCTGAGAGGCAAATAATTGCTTTAAATAGGGAAATAATGCTGTTGAAATGGTGAGATGTTAGATAAGCTTAAACGGAGCTGTTACTTAATTTTACTATGACATTTTGGCCGCATTTGATATTAGCCACGAATATACTTTAGTGTCAGCAAAAATTTTTTTTCTGCAATTTTCTGTTTTCGGTATCACGTGTAATCGAGGAATTTAATTCGTGTGGTGTTTCATACCATTCGTTTCGATTCGTTGCGAATGCAAAAATTCACACTTCACAAGCAATAACTGTTGTCGGCGTTCGCCTCGTATCATTGAGGCCCGTTCATCACGGAAACGTTAGCCTCGAAATATTAATGACAACAAAATTTTCGGAAAACCTCGTTTAAACTTGTTACTATGTCGAAACATTTGATGTTCATGCCGGGGTTAGATGATAATCAGTTTTTAAGAATACTTGGATGGGAAAAACAACCACAATGATGCTGAGATATCTGCAAAACTGAACCGCAGGTGCATGCGATGGGAATCGAACCCGTTACTACTCTTTCCGAAGGAGCCGCATGGTGTGGTGGTGAACACGCCAGCCCACCGCAGACATCTGCGGTGCGGAGTTTTGCAAATATCTTAGCATCATTGTGGTTGTATCACACATAATACCATTCCCCGAAAAATTGTAATAGGCAGTAAATAGTAAAAAAAATTAACACTTTGCTTAGTGTTAAACAAACTAACATGCTTTTTAAAACTTACCTCTTGACGCATGGATGGTGGTTTTTTTTAAGCATGTTTATTGTTCAAGGTTCTTGCGCTTTGTGGTCGCATAGGAAAACGATAATGGTAGAGCACAAAGATGTCTAGAAATAGAGTATGAACTTATTTACAACTGTGAGAATTGGTTTCGGTGTGTATGTCGAAATAGTCCGTATACATGGACTAGCCTTGATGAGCTTTCCGACACCTTATTGATGTCTCTCAAGCTCTGAGAGTGAAAATTCGTGTAAACGATAGTTGTTGCTGGTTGCTTGATGTTATTCGCACTCACTCTGCATGAGTAACAAGGCTATCCCCCTAAATTCACCTGCTTCCCAGGATAGTGGGTAGCCACTGATCACTGTGTAGTTGTAGCCCTATCATCCATGGATCCGCCGCGTCGTGCCACGACTTACCACCTCAAAATCCATACTATGGACACTTTTGACTGAATTAGGGTATGTGGTAATTAGCAAGCGGCTAATAACGAAGACCGCATTCTTCACATGCCTAGGAGGTATAGGGGGGCGTATGTCTCACCTCAGGAACGGAGTAGAGTAAATAGAGATACTCTGCATGCTCCAAATCTGGAAGAAGAAACCAACAACTTATTGGATCAAAATAGGATTCCTCATTTAGTACTAGGTTTTTCATGAATTTATGTCAGATTTGTGAACCTAATTTTTTTCTCTTTGTATGTTCTTTAGAGCAGTTTACTTCGAATGCTGTGTTCTTGTATTCTGTTGCGAATTTACTTTTATGCTGTTTTACTTTGTAGAGTTAAATTACTACATAAGTTCTTCTTCTAAGAATTTTTAATGGCCAGAATCTAAGAGATTCAAGACAAGGAATGAAGGAAGACAGAAGTCAAGACAGGAATGTCGACAGATTCGTTTTTACGAATTCTAGCCATACGCATGGCAAGCGCCTCGAAACAGGTATGGAGCCAAGCGAACATTAACGAACGCACAGTGGCACGTTGGGTCAAAAAAATTCCATCTCGGCAAATTCAATCTTAAAGATGAGCGAAGTCACAGATGTCTTTCTGCTTTTGACAGCGAACTATTGGAAGGCTTTGGTGTACATGCACAGCTGTTCAGCATTTTGCAGAAGAGCTCACTGTAAGCATCTAACGTTTCAGAGCTTTCACAAAAGTTGGAAAGTTGAAGAAGCTGAACAAACGAAAGCCAGACAAATTGGAAAACGATAAAAAAATTCGCCATTTTCAGGTGTCGTAGGGCGTTTCTTCTGCGTGCATTTCGCAATCGTATTGTATCCTATGGCGCGAAATGGATCGTTTACAACAATCGGCAAGGATAGGCTCTATGATTGAATCGCGATGAAGCTCCACGCCGAAATTGCACCAAAAGGTGATGGTGCCGGTTTGGTGGATTGCTCCTGGTTTAATTCATCACAGCTTCGTAGGTCCATGTGAAGCGATTACCGTGGAGAACTATGTCCAGCAGTTTGACAAAAGTGCTCAAGAATCTTCAACGGCTGCTGCCCTCCTTGATCAACAAAAAGGGTACAATGTTTCTTTATGGTAACGCGCGGACACACAGATGTTGAGCGAGCTGAAATACGAAGTTTAACCTCACTCGCCATACTCGCCTGGCCTGTGTTCTACCGAATATCACTTCATCGAGCACCTCAACAACTTCCTTCACGAAAAACTTCAGAAGTGTTTCAAAAACTAAGCCGAAGTTAAAATTGCCTCCAACGATTTCATCGCCTTCAGAAGTTCTGAATTTTATGCAGCCACTGTAAAGGATAAAGCTCTCGGCGTTGATGAATCCGTGATGCGCCATGCATTGGACTTCATAAAGCATCGTTTGGAGGTGATTGAATGCATATCTGGCACATGTAATAACTATGCTTATAACAACTTGTAATAGTACTGCAGTAATATTGTAATATGATAATGTATAATATGTATGTATATAATATATAATAGTATACTATAGTATATAGTACTACAATATATGATAATTATACCATAATATATAATACTACGACACTACTTATAATAGTACTTAGTACTTGTATTAACTAGCGGTGGCCTACCGATATATCGATTCACTGTTGCTATCCTCCCAGGCAAAGTCTGGTATCAACTTGCAGACCCCGAAAAGATGGAAGGCTTGGTGAGCCTGGGGCGTGGAATCGATTCCCCTGTGTATTGCAGGGCGCCTGTAACCACTGCGCTGCACTCACTCGATATATATATATATATATATATATATATATATATAAACTTATTTATCGTTGGTGAAGAAGTGTCTAGACCCTATTGGTTTTATTTCGACTAGTAAAATTTATTTTCAGCGGAGGTATGCCACTTTGAAAAATAGGTTGAAGTCCAACATTAATATCTAGAGAGCCTAGTTGAATAGATCTTTTCAGGAGGTGTAAATATTTTTTAGTTTGAGCATTGTCAATATAATAATGTACTAGCGATATACTAACTACAATGATAATGAAATATAATACTTATTTGGGTAGTCAACATGTATTTAAACTGTTGAGCTTACACGAGGTTGGCAAATACATTTATTCGGCCAACGTTCCGACGCTTTCGTCTTCATCAGAGCCGATGATCCGAGTCAGTGTCGGTGGTCCACAGTTGTTCGTGTTCTCGAGGTGAAGTCTTCGTTGTCATACGGAGACGAGATGTTCTTCTGTGAACACCGCACATATGAGGCATGCTTACCCGTCATTGCTCTTTAATATAGACTTATTTGAGTGCTTGGACGGCGCGTGTTCACAGCTATTGCGGATCCCATTATATTCTCGATGTGTTTCTTTGACTTGCGATCGTCGTCATTTGTGGCGATTTGCTTAGAGCATGGAGGTGTTTATGAGTTTCATTTTATGTTCTGTAAAATGTCTGCAGGTGCGACTACATCTGATTGGTTTTACTTAAAAACACCTCCGTCCAATGTGTAGATGTTGGTCCCAGGGTACCCCTGCATCCTCGTGGAGTACACTATGCAGTTCTTTTCGTCCATGCACCGTATGCTTTTCCTTTCCCCTTATAACCGGCCCACCTGCGTTTCATTGTCGATCTATATCTGAATTCCGGAAGTTAGATAGGTTTTGAAGATCTCAGCTACGCATTCCGGCCAGATATTGTGTGTGCCGGTTATATTTCGGAACACATCGTTGATCTGGTCTGTGCGTGCTACACATGATTGCTGTAGTGGGTGAGGTATCAGCACACGTCTCTGCCGCATAACAGAGCATTAAGCTGTTGAATCGAAAAGGTGAGTGCGGAGTTTTCGTCCTCCGAATGCGGGCTATGCTGCAATACTTCTATTTGATTCCTCCTTCTTGTTATTCTCCATGTTCATTAAACACCCAAAGTACACGTTCGATGTGGACTGTGTAGTAGAAGAACCGTCCAGTTCGATCCTTTCGCCTTCGCACCATGGGTTCATTACAGCAATAGATCAGCAGAAAAACATAATTGATAATAACAATAATGAATTGTAATAAAATAAACTAGCAAAGTTTGTCCCATGTGCAACCACGACTGTTTGTACTATCTTTCATGTCTTGTAGTAGCAGTCCTTCTCTTAATGTTAAGAGAAAAACATGATAAGACTAGATTGTGTCTGTCGCGTCTAATATATTAAGTGAATATTAGTATATAACTTTGCAGAGGAATATCCTTTCGAGACCGTACATCACATAAATTGTATGTGCCGAGCGGAAAAGTAATAGTTTGAAATGAAATCCCGATTTTGAAAATTTTAGGTGAGAAAATATATGTTTAAAGTCGTCAGAAATTATTAATAGGTTTGGATGGCTTGTCTTGACTGGAGTCAAATTTGTAGAGAGACTTGTTAAGGAACACGATCAATTACCTTTCCTAATAAAATAAAATGGGTAATATTAGTTACATAACCACAACTATGCTGAGATATTCGCAAAAGTTGCTCGACGGTCCTGATCAAACGGCGATTACTCTTTCAGGAAGCTCGTGTATTGCACGCTACATCACTGATGCCCTTGCTTTGCGTTTCTCTCAGCTCTTTTTAATTTTATTTATATAATATTACTGTTATGTAATATTGTTAATATTAAAACATTTTTAGAGCTGTAATGGTTGCACGGACATATTAGAGGCGCGTTCTGGTGTGGTAACTCGGTGCGAGGTCGGACTGTGTAAATTGTACTATCATGTGACATGTGCACAAAGGTACAACTTTTCGCACAACACATGTCTTTTTGCTCGAATTCGTGTTTTTTATAGGAAACAGGTTTTTCAATCTTTCGTATTGTCCATATGCTAAGTCTTTTATCACTAAGTAAAGTTGCACCTTCTTTTAATTTATGGCGTTTTTTTTTTTCGACTTGGTCTGCTGGTGGATCATAGCGACAGCCCTGATCATGATTCTGGGGCATTGGCCTCACATAAACACGTTGAACACCACATCGTAGAACCTCGTTACATCACTTGCAAGCAACATTCTAATCCTACTGATGTGCATCTTAAGAAAGTAGCGTAGGTTATCTTCATATTTTCTTTCAAAACATGATTTTAAGAGTGCCTTTTTAAGTTTCACACTACGTCTCTTTTAGAGCGGCTAATTTTATAGTGCAAGAACAGAAACGACTATTTATGGTGAGAAAGAAGGTTCTTTCCGAAAGAGAGGAGCGTAAAAGATTAAGAGCAAAGGAGAAGTACGAAAAACTGTTCCAATCACTGATGGGAGTCACAATTTGTCTTCCCGAAGCATTCCATGACAAGGCCGAAAAGAAGACGAAACGTGCACGTCATTTGACAAGTTCACCAGAATTTTTCGAGTGGTTCCAAGAGAAAGCTGAGCTAAGCGGCATAGAGCCAGTGCACTTTAGACAGGTTTTGGCGTTAAAATTTTGGTAGTGGAAACGTCTTGAAGTCACACGAGTTAAAGTGGCATTTTAAGGAATTCACTAAAGTTTCTGGAGACTACATTCCCTTTCTTACTCCGGGCTTTTCTGCACAATTTTTTTTGAGTAAGTTTGCACTTTTTGTGCTTAAAGACTGCTGAAGTAGTCGATGTAGAAGGTTCTTTAGAGCGATTGTTTTGGTATATTTTTTGCTTTAGGTATGTGGAAAACCGTGAACGTTTTGTGATAGCCACTGAAGAACGTAAACTTCAGTCTATTAAGGACTCTAAAATATCTTTGAAGCAACAACTGGAATCGCAAACGACTAAACTGAAACTGGTTCGTTCCTAATCGCTCTTGAAGTTGAGTCCTTTTTTAAATGGATGTCCATCTAACACATCGACACACACGACATGTTGTTCCCATGAAGAGATATAATTGTAATGCAATTCGATTTGAAACACAGTTTTCCAATTTTTTTCTTCAGAACGAGCAGTCTGGACTTCTGGGCAGAGAGCGTAGTGAGAGAAGGAAGCAGTTGGCGAATGCTTTTCATGCTGCGCTCGTGAAGCTTGGCGCTAGAAAAATTTTCGATATTAATCCCATTTTTGTGCAATATTGTGATGCCCCTGTTAATGGGAAAGCGTATGTTCATTGTGGTTTAAAAT
This sequence comes from Angiostrongylus vasorum, assembly GCA_018806985.1. Taxonomy (NCBI): domain Eukaryota; kingdom Metazoa; phylum Nematoda; class Chromadorea; order Rhabditida; family Metastrongylidae; genus Angiostrongylus; species Angiostrongylus vasorum. Next base: position 124,375 of record JADANN010000351.1, on the reverse strand, counting down.
TGTTGTTCACGTTAAAATGATTGGTATTGCCATTTTGGCTCAAGCACTTTTGTTTTTAGGCGAAATTCTTTAGTAAAAAACTCGCCAATGGATTCTTCGGACAGTCCACCGAAGCTCGTGAAGGAAATAACAATAAACATGTGCAAGCAATGTGGAAAGGTGTGTTGCATAAATTTCTAAATATTTGCCAAAATTGGTTGTAATGTGGTCCTCCCATCGGTTCTAAGAAGGAGCTAAGCCAGAGGAATAAGTGGAAATTGTGGTGCGGCCGCACAACCAGTGAGGACGGGCCATCCAAGTATCCAACTAAGTAGTGAAATACATAAGCTCACAAGTGTTGGGATAGTGTTCGGCGTAGAATCCCCTATTTTACCCACATTCTGTTAGTTATTTTTGTCTTAGATAGGCCTAGTCCTTAGTATTTTTTTATATATTTTATTTTTTTTCATTGTGCGAAAATACGTTTCAGAGCCACGACCAACACTTAATCATTGGATGTGATTCTTGCTACGAATATTATCACATCGGCTGTCTCGACCCTCCACTTGAAAAAGTACCAAAAAAGGTTCTTTATATCAGTTTGAAGTTTTTGAGCTTTCTTCACGTTTTTCATGCATAGTTTGTTTTGCTTGCTAAACATACATCGGTCAAATTTAGGTTAATTGTGAATGGCATTGCGCCCAGTGTTGCGAAAGTGATGACGAGGAAAGGCAACGTGAAGAGAATAAGGTAAATCTATCCATAAAAAGAATTCTCGTTTGTTCATAGTTCTGACACTACTCGACTAGTAAGATTTTGTTCACTGTATTCTGTGTTGTTCACAGTGAAAAATTTACCTGCAAAGAAATCAACTGACTTTGTGAAATAGTTGAAGTGGAGACTGGGTGTTCATCTTTTTTGTCCGATGACCCGTTTGTTGTTTACAGCATCTTGTCTATCTCCGCTGGAATTAGTTGAACTTTATGATAGTACTAGTCATAGATTTGCACATGGAATTTTTTCCACTGGAGTTGATTTTTTTTCAGGAAAGTCCGAATGACGGTATCTTAAACCGTAGGTTACGACAACGAAGTGACAGTTTGAGAGCTAAGCGTCTTGCTGCGGTTGAGGTATTAACAGTAATTATAATGCAATTTATTTATCATTTGTGATCATTGGCTTACCGTGCTTTGATTTGAGGAAGAAAGGCGAGCGTTCAGAGCTGCTATTTCTGGTGGCATTTGTAACCCAAATTCGTTGAAGAGAAGTCCTGAAGCGAAAAAACGGTATCATCTATTCGTTATTGATTTTTCGTGTTAGGTGACAATTGTAGAAAGGCGATGAGTAAAGAACTAGATCTATTATATTATTTTTGTTAGCGTCCGAAGCGTACATCATTGGATTTACATTCACGGTTTTCAATATCTCCAAAACGGCAACGGTCTGGTCATGCGAATGGACAAACTACCAACGGAATTAATTCGGTACATGGACGCATATTTTAGATATTTTGTTTAACATGTGCTAGGAGTTTGGCTATCAACTTCATGCCACTTTTACGCTTATCGTTTGCTTCTGTATTTTAAGATTCTGTGACTATTGACGATTTGTATGACATGCTGTGATGAACATAGAACAGGTTAATATTATGGTTTAGTCTCATCGAATGTCGTACCTGCCGGAAGAGGAACTTGGTGAAGACTGTTTTGTGATCTTAGATGACGACGAGGTCGAGCTGTAGTTGTGCTTTGCTACGAACATTACTGGACAAGCGAATTCAACCACCGTTCGTTACTGGATCAAATTTTTCGTTATTCTTTATTGTATTAGGTGTCTATTGTACATTTTTACTACCGCTACACACCTAACAGCTTTTCGCCGTTGTGGACGGAGTAAACAGGCTTCAATTTTTACCACGAAGGATTTGGTACATTGTAAAGCGACGGTATTCGACCAAATAACGGCGAAGCCTGCTATAATCGAACAGCTTTTTCTGGCTGTAATAACGAAGCAGATTGTAATTTCAATTGTGCAAGTTCTTTTACAGATATGTCATACCATATCGATCCGTATTTTAAGGATTTAATCTGTTATTTCTTATTTTTCCTATTATTCCTTTAAGAAATGCCACTGAAATAATAGCACAGTGAGGAACACATGTCCTTTTTGGCCTATATTAAAATCCATGTTCTTTCCTTTCATCGCTGATTGTGCATTGAATGGTTACACATTCACTGTGTTTGTAAGATGTTTAATTTCAGCAGATCTAAGTAAGAACTGTTTACAGGTCCTTGGTCGATTGTAAAGAGTACGTATTGTTGGTGTACCGTGGTCCTCCTTCTGCTTTATCTTGTTTTGTTTCGGCCGTCATTTTTGCTCCGTTTTCTTGTTACGTGTAGTTTCGTGATCTTTGACTTCGACTGACTTGTTGTCTGTGGTTTGCTACTATATAAAACGTTAGCTAATAAGTATTATTTTGTTTTATTTGGGGTTATTCCCTATGAAAAGGACTTGTGATAGCTGGTTGAAAAGTGTGCCTTTTATAAATTTTGGAGCCCCCTTTCTTATTCAGATGTAAATCTACAGTGTAGCACCTAAAGTGGTGTTTGCTAATGCTTCCTTGCGGTATATTCAGGTCTATATTTTTTTTGGTGGGCGCATGTAGCGCAGTGGTCGGGGGCACCCTGTTACACACATGGGATCGGTGGGATGCCCGGCCTTCCATTCTTCCGGGGTTGGGAAATTGGTACGACTTGTCTGGGAGTATAGCAGCACTGGCTCATCGAGCACATCGGTGGGCCACCTCGAGTCAATGTAAAGGCCAGATATGCATTCATTCAGCTCCATCGATGCTCAGTGAAGTCGAGTGCCTGTGCATCTCTGTGAGTGATCAACGACGAGAGATTTATCGTTTAGATTTTTTTGATAATGCATTTTTTAAATATATAGACTGCCCTTCTTTACATCTCATGTAGGTTTCCATTTCATTGTTTAAATGTCAGTCATGGAAATAGTCTGATGTGAAAGTCGTTCTCTTTGGAATCCCGTGAAGACTGTGCTGTGGCGCTTCCGGTCTACTGCTTCGCCATTCGAAATAGGGATTTCGGCAAGAAGTGGTTTAAGGGCTCCAGGAAATAGGAATTTCATTTTAGCAGAATAAATAATATTGCACCTTTTTGTAGAAGAACCGTGAATTCTAAATGCTCTTTGTTTCAATTAACGGATTTCACTATAAGGGGGGGACACGATTTGTTTAACTAAAGTCAGATTATTGGTTGATTCAAATCAACTAATCAAATCATTCGAATTCAAAAAGATTGATCAAATTAATGATATTGGTCCTCAACTGAAATTGTTTTCGGCCACCTATGCATTGGAGTCAATACATTCTCTTGGGGAATCTTGTTTGGAGCGTATCTTGTTTGACAGCAGGAATTACGATTACTGTTTAAAATCAATTTAGTGCAGTACTTGGAAATACTAGCACGTAAAACACTAATATAAGCAGCATGATTTCTATACGTGTTCTCGTAATTCGTAGGGGCGCTTGTGGTGCAGTGGTCTGAGGCGCTTTACAGTACACTTAGGGTCGATCCCTCGCGCCACAAGCCCATCAAGCTCTCCATCCCTCCGAGGTTGGCAAATTGGCCACCAGACTCGTCTGGGAGGAGAGCAGCACTGACTTGATACGTCGGCAGCCCACCACAAGTCAGTGTACAGGCAGGCCAGGTATGCTTTCAATGAGCTCCAACGATGCTTAATGAAGTCAATGCATGCGCGTCGCTCAGGGGCTGATCAACGCCGGGAGTTTTCTCCTTTATACTTTATCTCGTAATTCATTTACTAATGGTAATTGCTTTTTACTGTCATTTGTTGTTTTTTATTATTTGGTCCCTATGCTCGTACGTGAAGTGCTCAGTTTCTTGTTATATTTTACCTTTGTTTCCAAGTAAAATAGCTCTATGTTCTTATGTAGATTGAAGACTATTGTATTTTCCAGGCTGTGTATATTGAGTCCGTCTACCGTACTACTGTTCTAAAATCGGCACATGGGATTTCATGTTTTCAACTCAACTGTGCCCTTACCATTGAGCGGGGACACCAAACCGTGAGTTTAGTCGTTTTCTGTTTGGACCCTAGGTTTTCAGATATGGCACGTTCCTGTTTACAAGCTGTTATTGTTTGTTTGCAGAAGACGTGGATATTACACACGTAGCTTACTTTGTAATGCTGTCAAACAAGTTATGCGTGGGACAATGACGGTCACTCAAGCTGCTCATTACTACAAGATACCTCGAACAACGGTTCAGAAGCATTTCAGGTATCAATCTTTTAAATCAAGAATGTATATAAGACTATGTCGTTTTCTTTTTTTTGAAGAAAAGTGAAAGAACTTTATTATAGTTAATTCATTATGTGAAGTTAAAAACTGTTAACTGGGTTCAATGTCGATTTGTGCTCCCCAGATCAATACCATTGACGGGTGATTGCTGAGTGCACTGGTAGGTAGAAAACTAGCTGAGAGAAAGGCGAAACGAAGGACCCGCATGGTGTGTTGGTGAACGCGTTAGATATCGGAAAGGGTAATAACGTGTTCGATCCCCACCTAAGACACCAGCGGTACGAAGTTTTGCAAATATCTCAGCATCATTATGAATTTAACTGTGTTCTACACTTTCGAGTTTGAACTGTTTAAGTGCTTGATACCGGAATACGTAAACATTCATGGTTCAAACAGTTGCGGTTTTCAGTAGATTCTCTTTCTACAAAACCTTTAGCGCAGAATTGTTTTGTTCTGGGAATCACGCTATTCGCCAAACTTTGATTTGAAGTCCAGTCTAGAGTGAAAAAGTTTGCATGGATGAAGAACAGACCGACAATTTTCAAATCGTTTTTCTCGGGAATGCATCGGACAATTTGAAATTGAATCATCGCTTGTTTTCGTTTGTCTGAAGTCAACTTGTCCAATAATTTGGCATTTTTTGTCCGGAGGTAGTTTATTTGACAGTCCGGTCGTAGTGATAGTGCTCTTAGTTTTACCTCCTTCTGCTTTGATATTTCGAACTTTTTCACGATTTCGACCGACTTAATGTGCACTTATTCCTCACTGGTTAGTTGAGTTTTTTTTAAACTATATTCATATAATGTTGCTCCTTCAAAATACAGTTTTCAGCAAAGCTCGTGAGCAACACAATCTTAAAGAACTTTACATTAGCCGGATGCAAGCACTTGAGCGAGACCTCCTCGGTCAAGTACCTGAGAGTGTATTTCAACAAGAATTATCTAACCATGGCACTGCGTTCCTGTTGTCATACGGAGTAAATATATGGCCTATCGATTCTCATGAGGCTTCGTCTACTTTTGTTCATTGGAGGCAGCAGCCAGTGCGCATAACTTCTTCCCCCAAATACGATGTTGGTGACAGGAATTCGTTTTCCCACGAAAGAAACATGACTGTAGCTGAACGCTGTGAAGTTCGTCTCGATAATTCAATCATATCGTTTTTTTACGTGAACACGAGATGTAAGTTGCAGGTTAGGTGTGACGAAGTTGAACCTGTTGTTCCTCTTCATGAAGAACGCGAAAGAAGAGCAAAGAGTTCCACTTCTTAGGATTTCTTCATCAACAACGTCTCCGTTCAAGTTCAGCCACGAGTTATTCGTATTGTAATGTTGTCAACAGTTTTCTTTGTGTTTTAATCTTGGGCACATCTGTTACATTATGAGTATTCAACCACTGACTTTCTGTTTCTTAACAAATATGAGGCGTGCTTTTCTGTACATATGTTCTTGTTTTTCATACAGTTAAATGCGTCAGTATTGCAAGGATTGTTAGAACAGAAAAAATCAGTAGCTTTCATCAGTTTCTTTGTGTTAGTTACGCACATCACAAACAATTATGTGCTATCATCTCTAATACCTTAGATAGTAGTATTCTAACCTGAGTTTATGTACAGTAGAGGTCTATCATGCGGAATTTTTGAGTAGTTATTGGTACATTACGTGTACTTTTATTACAGCTATTGTTAGACGAACTGTTCCTTGTTTTCTGTTCAGAATAGAAAAGGGATGTTGTTCAACCAATGCTTAAGTGTGCTCTGTCGTAGGTAGCCTTTACATAGTAATTTGTATGTTTACTCAATGTTTTGACTTATAGATGTCTTTGTATCAGGTTTTTATAGCATAGTCTCTTTTGGGTTTCGACTTCGTCAGTGAGGTTTCTATCGTGTTTATTTTTCAAACGGCTTATAAATTGTCATTATGCATGTCTTTGTAGGGTATTGGACGACGTGTTCACGCTTCAGCTATATGGTTGGAAACCTATGTGACTTGTTCTAGGAATCTTTTATTGTTAAGAAAGATCTATGGCAATACGAAAGGCGATTAATACATTTACGCAACCGAAACAATATGCGTTATATCTCTATAAACGAATATTACGGTTTGTCATATTCATTTACTCGATTAGTACGTTTACGCAACCGAAACAATATGCGTTGTATTCTATAAACGAATATTACGGTTTGTCATATTCATTTACTATACATATTGGAAAGCAACAGGACCCGTGTAGTGCAGTGGTCGGAGGCGCCCTGCAATACACACGGGATAGATCGCTGCTAACGGGATAGATCCCTGCTCCCAAGGCTCAACAAACATTCCGTCCCTCTGGGGTCGGCAAATTGGTGCCATACTTGTCTGGGAGAATCGCAGCACTGGCTCGATACATCGGTAGGTCACCGCGAGTAATTGTAAAGGCCAGATATGCATCCAGTCACCTCCAAACGATGCTTAATGAAGTCGAATGCATGGCGCACCCCTCAGAGATTGATCAACGCTGAAAGCTTTGTCCTTTATCCTTATTCGAATGCGACATGTTTTAAGTATTGAAGTGTCGCAAGCTAGTGCTGCAAAAGCTATGATGAACTGGATCCGAATGAGATTTAGAAGGACCGATCCTGATTGTTGCACTACTGTTTCACATATGCGATGTACGGCAGATATTCATTCCTAGACCAGATCATCCATCGCGGGAAGGAGTGGACATCTTCGTGCGGAATCATAGCTAAGAACAGTTTACTCGCTGTTTCTATCCATAAAGGTTTGTAACGACATGAGAACACCGTAGGAAGGCTAGGTTGGTACCAAAGAGGAGAAAAACTGCTGAACAAGTAGTAAACCAGTGCATCGCAAACTGAAAACTCGGTTTCGATCGATAAGACATCAGTTGAGAACCGATAAGATCTCGACTTTCGTAGGCTATCATTGGAATAGGAACAGAATTGCTCGTCCATGATAAGCTACCATGGCCGTCTTTTACATTTCACTATTATATTGGGACCGTCTCATCAAAGCTGATCTACACGCTTTTCTTGAGGGCGTAGGTCGCTTGAACTTCCGGTCTTGGAATAAACAAAAACCGAGAAGATCAAGGTAAGCTATTAAAATAACAGTTTTATTACAATTCATGGAAAGGTTTCCGTTATAAAACATCAACAACAGAGACTATGTGGTTCACTTTTGGGTTGCCCAATCAGTCAACTCTCATCACATCCTTTCACCTCGCCTGTCTGTCCATCTTCTACGGTCTACGCTTCAGAAGATGATTGGTAATCAGTTGTCAGTCTCTAATGTTTGTAGCTAATGAGAACACAGTAGACCCGTTATATGGCCCACTAGATGAAGTGGTCCACACGGAAAGCTTGCTTAAAAAAAGAAAGAAAGAAGGAAACAGAACGTACATAGAACCATATGTGTTTGTCGAAAATGCCACCTACTCGTTGTTCCATCCTTTGTTACACTTGTATTCTCTACTAGCACTCATCGGCCAGGAGGTGGACAGGTACTACATAACAATTCTGATTGCCTGCCACCGCTTTTGCACTGCTAAGAAAAGCGACTAGACAAGGTGTTATTGTTTCGCTCTTGGATATTGAAGTCTCATTTGGGACGAAGAATACGAAGACTCATTAATGGAAAATCCCTGTGAACCTCGTATTTTCCTGATTGGATCATCATCTTTTCGAAAAATACCAGCGAAGCAGATAGCATGGTCGAAAGACTGAACCTAGTGAGGAAAAGGACCGGATTTCGAATACGTAGAAAGGGAACGCAGTTATTGAAAATCTCATGGTGCGATAAAAAAGAGATCGTGATGGTCGACTACTTTATTAGGGAAAGCATCTATATCTTACGCTTGAACAAAACGTTTAGTCTGCATGAGAAGCGAAATGAAAGAATCGCACAGAACACAAGGAACTGCGAGGAACCAAAACATTAAATCCGACTCCACAATGCACACCATTGAGAAATGTCTCATCTTCGACATTTAGAGAAATGTGACCCAAAGGTGAATTACAAATAACCATCTAGTCATGTTCTCGATGCAGACAATCATCATTAGTGATGATGGGAGGGACCAGCCCAACGTACTGAGGTTCACACCACTAGTGAAGATAGGTCATTCAGCAACTTAAATATCCAGTTTATCAATAACAGTTGTCTTTACAATATTCAACCATTGATCATCATATTCCATTGGTTTTATAAAGTTTAATATGATTTTATCCAGTCTTCACTACGGGTTGCCACCTCAAGCGCGCATAATGGGTGATATGTATGTGAAGGACGAGTTTCGGCGGCACAAGGATGCTAGTCCCGAGCATTCAGCTACATTCATTAATGAATGGACGGTGGGTGGAAATTATGTATTTTCCGTCTACGAGATCTGTGTAGGGGCGCGTGTAGCGCAGTGGTTAGGGGGAGCCCCCCACCGCAAACGTGGTGTTTAATTCGATTCCCTTCTAGAGAATTACCAAGCCTCACATCCCTACGAGGTTGGAAAATTACTACGAAACTTGTCTGAGAGGATAGCAACGCTGGATTCGATAGCAGCATCAATAGACCACCGAAAGTCAGTGTACATGTTAAACATGCATTTAATCACCTCTTGGATGCTTAATGAAGTTAAAGAAGTAGTAGCACATCCTTGAGGGGTTGAGCAACACCGAAAGCTTTATTCTTAATGCTTTTGATTTGTAGCCTCAGGACATTTTGGCGCAACAGCGACAACGGTCGCCTTGTCTGGATAGATATTTGGGTGAGAAACGAACTTTATTCCTAATTCTTGATCTGTTTCAGGACTATTATGTGACGCTGGCAAAGCAACTGTCCTCAGAAGGCATAGCGAAAGGTTTCATTGGCAAGGTTAGTGTTAAGTACGATAAATCTATAACATCTGATGGAGTGAGAAACTGGAGAAACTGGAATGTTTGAACAATTCTTTAGTTGAGAAACAAATCGCGGTAGTAAGCATGCTGTTGGATAAGTAGTTCCCTGACTATATGTGTGCTTCAAGTCGTCTATGCATATCCACACCACAAAAGTATTAAAAATTGTTACGCAAAATGCAATTAGACGTACTGCTTTGTTGTGTTCATTATTGGCATGCGCATTCATTTCAATGCTTACCTGCCCGATAGCGCGATATTTCATCCAATACGACCCGTTAGAGTCCCAAGTTCATCATTATCATACGTTAAAAGTCACGCTCACGCTAAAATTTGGATTCGATTCCCTCGAAAATATGAATTTCAAGCAAAGTCATTGATGTTAAAAAATTAAAATTGCGGCAGTAGTGGAGAAAAATCTCTCCCCGAGTCTCGCGAGCTCTCAATTTCTGCACTGTTTTAGTTGTAAAAAGGACTATCAGAATAAATCGTCCTGTCGTGAATGTCCTATTAATACCGAGTATTTCTTACGCATCCCTATCTTCTTCTTTTTCGTTCCAGGAAGGTTTAAATTAATTTTTAAAAATAACAAGTCCATATGAGATATCATCAGGATTTGGAGCCAACAATGTTGGACGCTTTTGCTGAGGAACAGCTACAGCAGTTACTAAGTCTCAAAAAAGAATCCGAGCAATTGCTAAGTGGAAGTGATTTTCACTCGACGGAAACATCAAGCGTTAAGCAGCGACAATGATCTGGACTTGTAGCAATAGCTGAAGTTGGTTTTGAACGGCGTACAACACCGTTTATTCAGTTATGGTGCTAATTATTCCCTCTTAAATTTACATACAGTATTTTTCTTTATCAAATACCTACCTACCGAATTTGGAACTCGCTTCAGCTGTAAAACTAACTGTGTCGTGGTTTACGAATTATTGTCTCTTGAACATCTATGGGAGAATACAAGATTGTAAAGGCGCAACGTAAATTTGAAGGTTTAATGAGAAGTGCTTCCTAAATTGCTACAAGGTTATTAGGGATTCAGTTCACATCGACCATTGTCTGACCAATCTTCCATGCTTTCAGCATCTCTTGTTCTGCTCGTAATCTTCCCCAAATATAACTAGATGGGTGTTGACCATTATAAAAGAATTGCATTCTTATCTGTAGGAAGTACAGGCGTAGGAATCCACCTAACTTATTAATATATTCAAGAACTACTCGTTTATCTGTAAATATAGTAACTTTGGATTTCTGCAAACGAATATGAAATAGCGACAGTTTGCGACAATTTTTCTTTAGTTGGGTTGATGGAATAGCAGAAACTTATGCTGATATGACTATCCAGTGATATGGCACACTACATCATACTTCCAGAAATTAGCAAACATAGTGAACCAATGATATTGAGTGACGGGTGCTATGTTGCGGTAATTTTGGTACTCTTGATACCATAAACTGTAATCGGAAAGCCTCCATTGATGTCTGCTTGTTCTCACACTCATGAATTGCCATCATAACTTCATAGTACGCTCATAGTAGTATTTGCTCACTTAGTTTCGATAGGAGACCTACGGCTGTTCTCTCTTTTCTTCATTGGTATGTAGCTCTTTTTGTCCTGGTCTCCTTCTTTGCATTTCTTTTTTCTTTTTTTCTTCTTAATAACCGTCCATTGTCCTCGGAAAGGTTATATTGTACTCATAATCGTTGTACAATTTTTTTATACCGAGTTTTTGAATCTTATTGATGGCATAAATTGGGCGTGGGGTGTCCCAGTACTGCGATGTGCCAGTTGTACAATCCCGTTTTTAATAACTGTGAAGTGTTATGTAAAAAGAAAGTCATTCCTATACTTGCGACCGAGGAATTGGTTTCCCTGGAGGTTATATGCAAGAATATTGACAAGGGCTGAACCTCATTAAAAGACCGAATGAATTTGTTTTATTCATAAACAGTAAACCATAAGTCGTGTATGCAGGACTTAAAAAGTTGAGTACGGAAAATCATTTGTCTTGCATAACAGGAAGTGGAGTATAGTTGCGGGTAATCGTTAAGGTATTATGACTAGAACTTCTTCGTTTTCATAAAAGCTATCTCGAAAGGTTCATTCGATGGGTTGAACTTGGATGAATTGCTCATGTTTAGCCGAAAATATCGAACTTCGAAGAAAAAGAAAAAATTCCTTGCTGGTGACCGTACAAGAAGGATTAATGGAAGTGCTAGTATTACAGTACTGTTGGCAGCTTCAGGTATCCTGGTGAGCTCCAGAGAATCCAATACAATGAACGTAATTGAATGGTCGTATTTGTCGCAGAAGATTTTCTAGAATATCATTGATTTTTTAAATGATGTAAAAAAGCTGGGATTTCACATTATCCAATTTTATGCAACTTTCATGGAAAGCGAAGAGAAATGGAAAGTTCATCTGTCTCCGAATATAACTCCAAACGTCGTACGACTAGTAGTAATTTTTGACCGTCATCTCAAGCAGACAATTCATAGGAACACACGGGGGTGCCTAAGAGGAAAACTATGTAAAAACTGAGCTCACAGTCCCCAATAACGTACATGCTACAACATTTGCATTCTATACACTACCAGTGATATTTGGCAACATAAGCGGCCATCTCGTCGGTCATCTCAAGACATAAAGCATTGGTTTGTATACTCGTCGTGAATATCACCTTCCGTCGTCAGCTCTGTGAAGGTTAAGCTCTCACTTCCTCATGTCAAGTTATTTTATTGGACCAAAACTTAGATACCGATCTTTTCCATTCCACAATTCTAAAATCTAGAACAAAACCTCAAATTCAACGATGGAGAAAAATTTAGCACTCTTCTCTTCGAAGTTTGAGATACGATCAGGAGCATGAGGAAGGGATCAGTTCCAAGACCAGATATCACAGCCAACCTTTTTTCGAGTTAAGCTACCAATGCAGTTCTCTTCTCCCAAGTTTCATGATAACATATCTCTTTAAGTATTCCAGACCAAGAAGGAAGCAGTAAAAAAAACTCCAGGCCAGTTAAAGGACCTGTGCACATTTATCTTGTCCAAGAACAGTACGCGGACTACCGCCCGACCCTATCGCTTGATTTGCGTATCTAATTTAACCTTCACCACAGATCTTCCTCATAGAGCGGTTAGTCGCGAAGCATCGTGGTCCGTCCCCAAGTGGCGAATAGTGGGGGTTTAATTGCGGACCAAATGCGACCTTTGTTTCCTCGAGACGCAGATGGATCCAGGAGATGAACTTTCTCTGTTTCTGTTGCACCGATTTCGTGTTTGCGAAGATGTATTCATGCATGCGTCCGGGGGTGTTTATGCAGGTTCTTTTCTACGAGTTAATTGGGCCAAATAACCCACAATCAAGTGACTGGAAAGTACATGTGAGGCGGTTAAATAATTGTCTGCAATAAGTAGGTTCCCCCGCCTATACTGGCAAGCAACCCGTGAGTACACCCATCCCTCATGACCAGAGCTCATCAAGCGATACGTGAGTATCGAACGCTAAACACGCTAATATAACCGAGCATCATTCCACCGACCTCGACAGAGCCACCAGTACGGTACCGTCGAATAGGACGAGTACGGCGAACTCCAGCTGACTTTTGTCGCAACTGCAGCATGACAATACAGCTCTTCTACAGAGCTCTTGCATTCCTCATGAAAACAAACGGTCAGGAAACGAAATACCATTCTGCTAAGTGTTCACGGTCGTACTCTGGTGGACAATAAAGTGTATCATTTGGGACGAAATGGGTATTGCTGGCAAATTTCTATTATAATACGGTTCCGGCAATGACATCGCCACCTTTTAGAAAAGAACCGGTAAAATAAAAGCGATAATCAATTAGTTCAGCGAAATGGAAAAAGGGCAAAATGTAAGCCTAAACCTATGGAGAGCAAATGTAGTTGGACGGTTATCAGATTATTTTTTACATGATCCAACATCACATGTATCGCATTATGAGGGTTCCAGCACTTTTTGCATTTGATTTGTTCACTTGCATCCGCCATCCACGACGATCTTGGGACTTTTGCGTGTGAGTTTGCTTGTTGTTTGAGGGTTTCTTCATCTTCGTCACAAGTCTCGTTGATTGCTGGTCGAGTCGACTCTTCCTGGAATCCTAAAGTAATCATGTAGGCTGGTTCTAGACAAATGTGGCACCAAGTTCCCAACCTTGGAGGGATGGGAGGCTCGATGGGCGGTCGAACTAGTGTCTGGGTAGATTGGCCTATCCGCGGGGTCATTTTCACTGCACCACCCGTCTTCTGTTATCCGATTATTAGAATCTTATTAAATGTGTACCTTTGGCCCTCAGTGGATCTGGGAAGATATTTGAAGGAGAACTAAAGTAGGTGGACAGTGTCATGGGCTGAGTTAGTTCTTGTTGCAGAATGTACGAACTAATTGAAGGACCTAAAACTCATCTGTTTAACATAAAAGTCCGCGCCTACATCTCGACCACGTCTATAGTTTTGTGCACAACTCTTGAGGTGCTTGAGCAATAAATCGGACTTCTCCGTCAGAAATCCGACATGTATCGTATTGGAATTCCATGGGAATATGCAATGAAATACACTGAAAATGAAACCTAGGTAAGCCAGTTTTATGATTAGAAGAATTGATGACAGATTCACGAGAATAGAGTTAAAGCAAGCGATTGAAAAGAAAATAAGTGAATTTTATCAATTCCAACCAATTTGTCCCGCTAATACGAATCGAAGTCAACTCACGGCTATATGTGCTAAGGAAGAGCCTGTTTAGCAACACCATTAATAAGAAGCATAAAGCGTCCAGGGATAACAAATCCCTAAGTGATGTGCCATAGATTCGACTTCAAGCATTGTGGTAGTGATTGGATGAAAAAAAAATGGCTTGTACAGTGACTATCGCAGCGGTATACCGATGTATCACATCAGTACTGCTATCCCCCCAACCCAGATAAGTTTCGCACTACCATGGAGTGGAGAGTTTGGTGAGCTTGAGGCGCGGAGTGGGACCAATGACAACTTGTGCATTTTAGTGCACCTTTAACCAATCCGATACACACGCTGTCAGCCGCTGTATTAGATTAGGAAACCAAATTTCGAGCAAAGTATATTTCATTCGCAGAAGCGTTGTCATAACCTTACCGCTCCAGATAAATGGTAAAGGATAAAGCTCTCGGCGTTGATCAATCCCTGAGGGGGTGCGGTATGCATTCGACTTCATTAAGCATCGTTTGGAGGTGATTGAATGCATATCTAGCCTCTACAATGACTCGCGGTGGCCTACCGATGTATCGAGCCAGTTCTGTTATCCTCCCAGACAAGTCTGGTACCAATTTGCCGACCCCTGGACGGATGGAAGGCTTTGTGAGCCTAGGGCGCGGGGATCGATCCTATATGCCTATTGCAGGGCGCCTCCGACCACTGCGCCACTGCACCACACGCTCCTGCTGCAGATATTCGTAGCAATGTTTGCAACACATAACACTGCTAATACTTCTACAATACAGAGATGTTTGCAAAACTCCGGACCGCAGGTGTCTGCGACAGGGAACGAACGCGCTATTGCCCTTTCCGGGGAGTAACGCGTTCACCACCACACCATGCGGGTCCTTCGTTTCGCCTGCCTCTCAGCGAATTCTATCGACTGCCATCAGCAATCACTCCTCAACAGCATTAAAAGGAATAGGCAGTAAATAAAAAAGGTTAGGACTACTAATACTATTCACAGATAAGCATAGGAAACATGGTTTAAAATCTAAGCGATTTATCGGAACGACTTCCAAACTCCACATGCGCCTTCTCTGGATCACAAGCTTCGTTACAGGAAGCGTAATCAACTTGAGCTATTGCACTCTACTTTCAAGGAGTTCGTTTAAAACTGACTCGAGTAGATGGACAAAGGTCCGCTCTATGCTGAAATACGAGGTGCCCCCTAATGTATTATCTGACTAGTCCTTAAATGATATATGGCGCATTTAGTAACGAAGCTAGGAGGAAGCACTATAATTCTTTAGCGAAGAAGTGGAATGCATTATGGAAGTTTATTGAGTGGTGAGAAGTGAAACCTAATGAAGAATTAGCCACAGTTTATTTGGTAGAAAGAAACCCAGTCTCGTTACAATTCATTGTCAGCTACAGCTGCTCTAAAAAACAAATACAGATGATTAAATATTTATGCTAAAACAAAAGCGAACTACATGAGAGTTATATATTGACAAAAGGATTGTGAGATCCGCAGTCATCGTGGGCGCACTTTTGATGAGAATTAAGCCATAGATGACTTTTCCTTCATGTTTCATAGAACGTGGATGCTGATTACTACAAAAATTATTTACATGATATCAAAGAGCTGGTTATCTCTCACTATCAGCACTAAGATGCGAAGAACTTAGGAGGAAAAACTGAATGGAGAAGTAGAAATAAACAAAAGGTAGAACAATTAAAGCTCATCATCATCGTCTTCCGCATATGCCACAACCCGTTTTGCACTGCATCGAGCCTAAACAGCCATCCATAAAAAGAAGCACTAAGAACTGAATTGTGGGCTACTTACAAATGTCGAAGAGAAAATATGCTAAAAGGTGGTTTAAAGTAAAACAAATGTTCTGGTTTGAAAACGAATGGCACAGTCTGCATAGAGTTCTACACTATACTTCATTCCGAACTACTGGCTTTTAAGGCCAATAGAGCGACAAGATGAAGGTCATTTTCAAGTAATGTAACGGTGAATTTCACCAATTCGCTCTTCTTCTTTCCGTAGGATAGAGAGATATATGTAATACAACATGCGTTCAAGTTCATTGCCTCGTCTCATCGGAAGCTTCTGGAACATCGGTAAGTCGCAAGAAGCAAAATTATGGGAATAGCAGATTCGTTCTGACGATGAAGACCAAGAACAGCTTTGAAGTAATGAAAATTTGAAAGTAAGATCCTCCCAATCTATATCTATGTTTAAAATTAAACGCCATTATGATTCACTGTCTTATGAGATCTGTTCAGCTTTTATGAAGCGTGCAGAAAAAGTTCTAGAACATCCAAGTGCGACATGGTATTATTTGATCACGAATTGATGTTTGAAGATTCTAATAGAATGGGTTATCGAACATTCGCGCACAATTGGAGAGATCTCTGAAGTTTCCGCAAAATTTCTGCACTGAACTGTGCATTAGCAAAAAATGTACGATTGGCAAAACAACATATAGATACTGCAAGAAAAAAAAGTGGGAAATGCGGTCATTTTCTGGGTGAAAGTAGTTTAGAGAAGAGAAAAAAAGAAACACTAAACAACCAGTAAGATAACACAGGTAACTTGAAACTGAGATAAAGCTTCCCATGCCAATCAATCCCTGAAGGATGCGTCATGCACTGGATTTCATTACGCATCGTTTGAAGGTGACTGAATGCATATGGGGCCTTTACAATGACTCGCTGTGGCCTACCGATGTATCCCGTATGTGCTTCTATACTTCCAGACAACGCTGGTATCAATTCGCCGACCCCGGAGGGACAAACAGCTTGGTGAGCCTGGGGCGCAGGGCCGATCGTATGTGTGCATCGTAGGGCACCTCCGATCACTGCGCCACACGCGCGAAATTGAGATATTGTTTAAAAACCACTTCACCTATATACCAAACATTGACAACGTTATCTAGACACACTTCTAGTTTTGATCAGAACCAGATTCACTTCTTCAATCAAAACCAAAGTATTTAATCGACAGAGATTTAGAACTAGTTCAGAATGACAATGCTTCTGAAGAAAATGTATACCAAGAAGACGAAATATATACGAACCGATTTCCGTGCTGGCTCAACCCGTGGAGTCTCTACCTTTACTGCTGGAGTTGAAGCAGCAACATTTTGTTGTGTTGTTAACAGCTTCTCAAATCCTAGAAAACTTCATATTTTTTACAAAAGCAAAAAACAATAGTGAAACCAGAATTGATGACTCTCATCTCACTTTGCATATCCTTCTCTGAAACATTGATTGGAGGAGGTGAGGGATCCCGATGAACTGGAAATAAGTGCTCTCCATCCAGAACGCTGCCTAGTGGAAGACGACGCAGTTCCTTTGAAGTGAATCTATAATGAGAAATATAGCTGAGCTACAAGAAGAAACTAATGAATAAACTATGCAAGTACATATCTTAAAAACTAAATATGCAAATGTATAATGAGAAGAACGACATCACTACAGAAAGAAAAAAGAACCTTCTGTAATAGTTCTGATACTGTCCATGAATGAGAGCAACAGGATACGGGTCTGGTTTAGTGTATTTTGCTGGAAGCTTTCGCCATTTATTCGTGGCAGATTGAATAATCGAAGTTTGAATATTTCTTAGCACTCATCATGGTGAACTAATGGTGAAAAGTGTTCACTCACCGAAGTTTGAATATCCCAATAATGCTGGCGTTCCAGTTTCTTTGTCATTTGAAGGTCCTTATTGAAGTCAGCAGCACTCCTCATAGCCTTTTCACGTAGGTCGGCCAATTTTTTAGAATCGTTTTTTATCTTTAATCAAATAAAATCGAGCAAAAACTAAGAAAAAACATATAACAAGGAACATACGTTCTAGTGGACAGAACATTAATCTAAGAGCTTTTCTATTCTAGTACGACTCATTTTTAATTAACCTAGAAATCGAAGCAATAAATTCCATTCTTCCTATTCAAAATAAGCATAATTGAGAATGTTTCAGTAAGACGTTACCGCTTCCATCTCTTTTGCTTGTTCAGCCATCAAAGCTTTGTGACGTTCAGCTGTGACCTTTTGAAATTCCTAACAAAACGTTCAATAAATATGAAGGTATTGCAATGAAACGCACTTGAAAAGGCAGTAAATAACTAAGAACAACAAAAACAAACAAATAACGCATTTACTTGGTATATTGATGGATATTCGCTGGCCATCAACTCATGGATTTCGACTGAACGCATCGCACACAAATCACGCAATTGCGTCTCGTTCATTGTCTGATGAATATTATATGTGGAGCAGAGCCAATCTCTCTCGACTTTTTCGACTTTACGACGACTCATCTCAGGAAACTTCCTTGAGAAAGACTTGATATCCAACAGATCTCCAACTTGTTCCTAAAATTGTACGAATTATGGACACTCTAATCCTCTAATATTAAGAGTTAGCGCAATTCATTCAACTTCACCAAGCATTGTAGAGATGGACACATCTAGCCTATACGATTAATTGCGGTGGCCTACCGAGTTACCAAGTCTGTGTTTCTATCCCCCCAGACAAGCCTGATAGCAAAATGCCGACCCAGGAGTAACGGAAAGCTTGGTAAATCCGCGGTGTAGAATCGAAGCAGCGATCAATCCAGTACCTTTTGCAGAGCACCTTTAACCACGTGCTCCACTACACGACGATATATTTTATTATTTTTTATGTATTATCATGTATTATTATGTGTATATTAGTTGGAAGTAAAAGGCACAAATCACACATGTTTATTTTGCACGCGGCTGTCTAATTTGTTTCAGGCTTTTTTTCCACATACTTTAGGTATCCAATCAACAGTTCGTCCACAAAAGATGTGGTGCAGGGCGTAGTTCTGAGAAAGCTGTCCTCTGCACTTAATAAACTTGAAAAAATCACTTTTTTATTTACTGTCTATTTCTTTTTCATCACAGGATATATTGTGAAATATAACTACAATAATGCTGAGAAAAACTCCAAATTATCCCAGTTTATCTAATCCTCCTAACCTCCTCTTCCTGATGGTTTGCCGCCTCATCGTGGTTAGTTGTTCCTGGGTGTCGGAATGCGATGTACAGCAGGAAATTCGTCCTCCCGGCAGGGTCTTCCAGGCTAAGAACGAGTTCGGCATTTCGATCAGGAAGTCCACCAGCTAAGAGTGAACCAATACCGGGATCCGCCACCGTCGTGTCAACGTAGTCGCATGTTTGCAAATCTCCCTTCGATCCACAAAAGGCGGCGACTGCCTGTGGTAGTGACGACTTGGTGTAGACTTTGGCCAGGCCGATTTCGGGATTCCAGGGAATCACAATGGCTAAACTAGCAAATCTCCGAAAAAAAATGGAGATTATGCTGGGGCCTGTACAGTCAGTGAAGACGGGCTATCCAAGTATCCAAGTACGATGCTGAATACGATATATAGACATGATGTGGCGAACGCGTTAGCCCTCGCAAAGGATAATAGCGTGTTTGGTCCCCACCGCAGAAATCTGCGATCAGGAACTTTGCAAATATCTCAGCATCACTGTGTTATAAATCTAGAAGAAAATCGTTGAGATATGTTCGTTTCTTTCGTCACAGAGACTGTTGCTAGTGAGTACGTTGCAACGATGTCTCCCCCTGGTTAAAACATCACAGCTTAGGAAGGTATTAAGATGTCAACTTTTTATTTACTACCTCACTACAATTTCCTCGGCAGGGTATTATGCGGAACGAACCACATGGATGCTGAGATATCTGCAAAATTCCGGATCACAAATGTTTGCGATGGGGAACATATGCGCTATTACATTTTCCGGGGCTAACGTGTCCACCACGACATCATATGAGTCCTTCGTTTCGCCTTCGTCATTATGGTTGTATTTCACATAACACCCTGCGTGAAAATTGTAGAAAGGCAGTAAATAAAAAAGTTAATATTGTGTCAATGCCGATTTGGGCTCCCTAGATCAATCCCGTTGACGGGTGATTGCTAATGGAACTGGCAGATAGAAAACTAGTTGAGAAAAAGGCGAAACGTGTGGTGGTGAACGTGTTAGCTCCCTGAAAGGTAATAACGTGCTCGATCCCCATCGCAAACACCTGCCGTCCGGAGTTTTGCGAATATCTCAGCATCATTGTGGTAATAAGATGCTTCTTTTGTATCATCAAATGAAGATAAGGACCGATGTCAATGCACACAGTCCATGATATCTCATATTTGGAAGGAACAGCGACCGATACAAATCCCACGTTGTTCGTAAAATGCAGAAATGTTGGACGTCGTTTCGCACATGTTACACGAGTGGGTTAGGTCCCAAAAAAGCTTATGGTGTGCAAACCACAAAATCCTAGTAGCCATAAAGGAAGTTGGAAGCTCTAACACTGAGGGAGTGTGAAGGAACATTTTTGAAAAAGAAAACTTACTTGGAGGAAATACTTATCGCCTGACTTGAGTGGCCATTCGTATTCAATCAAGTCCTTCACTTCCAACTTAAAAAAGCGGCTGCACGCGACGTTTAAAAGAAGAAGAAAATAAACGGGAAAACCAGGACGTTGACAAGCTAAACCGACCTGACGATGTGTCACGTCTGCAGAAATGACTCTGGCTAGCGATTTCGGTGTCGAAGGGATATTTAACAATTGAGACTGATTGCCTCAAAACAAAGATAGGTTCAAGAAGTCATACGTGGTGAAGTTATACTGACGGGTTACATTCATGACAGGAAACGATACCGTCAGTAGTTTCTCCTGCTTCCTGAGAAGACGATGCCTGCACTGATGAAGGAACCGAACAGGACTCTGTTGAGTCCATTGATAAGTTGCTGTCTTCGAAAATAGTTGGCTCATCCGAAGATGGAGGCTGCATCCTTAAACAATTCACATCCAGAAGTAGAAAAACCAACTCAACCGCAGAGAAAAACCGCTAATACTCTATACGATTCCAGAGTATGTTTCACATAGATTTGCCTTGTATATACATTTTGTATAAATTATTACACCGACTACTCAAGCCAACTTAATTACTTTGATTTAATGAAAAACAGATCCAGAAGTTTTAGGTGGGAGGTAACATTGACAAATTCCGTTTGAGCTTTTTGGTATGAGGAGACATTTTTGACAAGACGGATACTAAGTAAACCGGTTTACAGCCTTAACGGAAATTCAAAGACGATTCGGACACGAGGTTGGAAGAAACCAGAAAATAACAATAACAGATAAAAAGCTAGGAAACTGATAGTAGCAAATTGTTACACAGGGTACTTAAGCTAACTTAACTCCTTTTATACAAAGAAAAACACATCCAAAAATCCTAGGTGAGGGGGTAAATTTGACACGTTTAGACCGAGCTTTCAGTATGAGGAGAGAATTCCAACGATACGGATACTAAGTAAATGGGTTTAGAGCCGTAGGAGAAATCCAAAGAGGATTCGACCACAAGATCAGAAGAAATCAGAAAATAACAATAACAGACACAAGCCCTGACAAATTGCTACTGGTATTCTGCAACAATGGGCGTCTGCAGTTTCCAGTGGGTAGGCAAGTGGTCCGTCATTTCTGTCACATGTGCATTTAGTTGAATATCCACAGGAATCTTCCGTTAGATCTTAGCCCCTAAGTTCCTTAAACAGTTAAGTAAACACTTAAACAGTCAATTAGAGAGCTATGGATGTTAAGGAAGTTGTCTCGTAGCTTGTTTGTAAATGCGTACAAGTTCAACTCAACTTTAGCTTTCTCCTATTTCTAACATTATTATTGCGATTCTGATTGTTTTTGTTACAATATGGTAGCATTAGTATGTAAAATAAATGTGATTCACGTTGCATGTTTGATAATAGAGTTATATTTACTGTTGGCGCGCATGGCGCAGTGGGGGAGGCGACCTGCAACACACACGTGGAATTGATCCTTGCGCCCATGGCCCACGAAGCCTTCCATCCCTCTGGGCTCGCAAAGTTGGTACCAGACTTGTCTGGGATGATAGCAGCACTGGCTCAGTACATCGGTAGGCGACCACGAGTCATCATTGTAAAGACCAGGTATGCATTCAATCACCTCCAAACGATGCTTTATGAAGTCGAATGCATAGCGCATCCCTCAGGATTGATCAACGCTGAGAGCTTTATCCTTTATCCTTTTTTCATCGTTACTCGTTGCTCCTGGTAATATATTGTAAAAGAAGATCCTGCTTGTTTGCTTAGCTTCTGCTTGAAATGGACTCGGCACGTCATTGATTAACACAGTGATCTACGAATATTTGTAAAGTCATTGAATATGAGGATTAATTTTCGGTCTTTTTCCAGATATCATCTGTGGTAGGTGTCGAGGATGGTAAAACATTGCTGAATGGGAATCCTGGCTAAGTGTTCTTGGGGTTTCTTCTTACACCTGACTTGAAGATGACAAAAGGTAAACAGTGCTTAGAAGAAACTGCGTTTTTGGAAGAACTAAACCGTGTGGTTTTGATTACTCGTGTAACTGCAGTGGTCGGAGGTACCCTTCGATACACACTGGATCGATCTCTGGCTCGATCCCGCTCTCTGTGTTCACTTGGCCCCTCCACTTCTTCGGGGTCAGCAGATTAGTACCAGACTTATTTGAGACAATAACAGCACGGATTTGATACATCAGCAGACCATCGAAGCCATTGTACATGCCAAACATGCATTACCGTTTTAATTTTAATTGCCGAAAATGCACACATAGTAATTTGTAGAGCAGCAACAAGCATAGGAGAGACTATTCTCGCTGCTAGATATCCAAGCAATTCCCATTTCAACTATAAAGATGAGTTTAGTTTCCAGGTGCATGTTTTCACCTTTGCTATGCATTCTTTATCCTAAGTCCACTATCAGCTCTATCACCTATTGTCCCGTTGCTCGTGGAGTGACTTGAGCGGGCGCCAGTAAAGCCTTCCATTTTCCTTGTCGCGTGCAAGAGTAGCCCAGTGGGTTCTGCTCGCTGTAGGGACTCGTTGAGCATTATGCCTTCCTGAAGGGTTCTAGGCAAGTCCACTATAAAGAATAAAAGATAAAGCTGTGGGCATTGATTAATCACTTAGGGATGCGCCATACACCCGGCTTCGTTTAGAATCGTTTGGAGATGATCGAATGCATATTTGACCTTTACAATGACTCGCGGTGGCCTACCAATGTATAGGGCCAGTGTTGCTATCCAACCAGGCAAATCTGGTACCAATTTGCCGACCCTGGAAGGATGGAAGACTTAGTGGGCCAGGGGACGCGGGAATCGATCTGCAGGTCCTCTCCGACCTCTGCGCCACACGTACCCTAACTCCACTATAGTGTATGGTATTTGTCACTTCTATAGTCAGTAAAGTTGCGAAATGTTCAAAATTGAATCCTCTTGTTGCGTAAGTACACCATATGAGATCCTTTTTAAGACTAATCGGTATCAGTCTCTTGAGCAGATGTTTACGAAAGAAAGCATTCTTCTAACCACCGTTTTAGGCCTATAAAGAAAATACGTTAGTCGAAAACATATGTTTAACGGTGTTACCGCTGCTCTTCAGTACTTCGGAAACCTTTGCGCTGAAAACAAATACTACTTATGTCCTGCTTAAGTTAGTTTCATATATACATATATATGTATATATATATATATACATATATATATATATATATATATATATCATAAGTACATATATAAATGCATATAGATATGCATATATGTATACACAAGTGTATATGTACATGTGGGAAAATAAAAACTGTCGGCGTTGATCATCTCTGAGGAACGCGCAATGCATCTTTCTTCATTAGCATTGTTAAAGACGATTGAATGTGCATCTGGCCTTTAAGATGACTCGCGGTGGTTTACCGATGTATCAAGCCAGTGCAGCTATCCTCCAGACAGGTCTGGTACCAGTTTGTCTCCCAGAGGGATGAAGGGCTTGGTGGGCCATAAGCGCGGGGATCGATCCCAGTTGTATTTTATGGCGCCTCTGGCCAATGCGCTACGTTAGCTACTACTGAGAAAATAAGTTCAATAATTACGAACAGAAGTGAACTAGGTGAAGATCACTTAATCCGGTTTTTTTTGTGCGGAACTGAGCCTCACTATTGGCCCGATGTTTCACTTCTGGTCTCTATCCGTTTATGAATCTCCATTCACTAGGTGCCAAGCCCTTCATTACGTTCACTACTAAACATAATTCTCGTGAGGTATACCGATGTCCATTCTTGTTGCCTCATTGCAAATATATAATATTATGCATAATCGTTGAAGTCTTTCCCTGTAAAGAGACTCACCTAAAAGTTCTTTCTTTTATAGTTCCTTTCCTTCGCTCATTCTCTCTTTTTATCAGTGTTTCTTCTCCCGGTCTCACTTTTCACCCTTCTTACAAGTACCCCCTCCTCTCTTTATCCGTTGCTTTCCATTTTCTCCCGCTGTTTAGTTCCTGTAAAGTTATGGCTGTGCCGGTTACCGTATTTGTTATGATCCTTCTATAAATCACCATAAACAACGTGAGAGAACAACAGCACATTTTCCTTCATCCCACCTCCTCATTTTCAAGTTTTCATCGCGACGTTTCACTTGTTTTGTGGAAGATTTGCTGAAGTGACAAGTGTTTTTATTCATTAGTTGACAGCATGGCCAGTCCAGACGTGATTTACTGGTCCGCCGAAGATCAACTTCTTCTCGATGGAGATCTCTATTACCTTCACCAAGAGGAAGAAGGATGGGAGTCCATTCATCAGGTTTTGATGTTATCGCAACTTTTTATTATTGTATGCTTTTTGAAACAGTGGGATACTTAAGGAAGTATTTATGAAAGAAATACTTGAATTGGGGCTCAGGAACAAAAATGTTACAGGTCTCCAAGGGAACTACGTGACCATTAAATATGTTTAATCTTCTAGTAGTTCGATTTTATTAAATAATAAAGCTTTGGAACTTTTTATTGGCCTAAATGTTATCATAAATTGCTGGCCTCTAATGTGACACGTGACAAATATTTGATTTGGAATTAAGACTGTTAAGCTGCAGTTCTCATTTATTAGAGATTGGACAATGTATGATTGGCTGTTTGTCGTCTGTGAAGAATACCGTTGGGAGACTGATTTTATTCACCTTTGTGCAGCGCCTCCTTAACGTCGTCATAGGTGAGTATCGTCCGTTTATTTTAAAGTTTAACGTTAAGATCAGTAACTTGGATTGTGTTTTAAGTAGTACTTGTTAGTAAGTTTGTATCTAAACCTTTCTTTAGATCCTCCTGTCTTGTTGAAGCACATTTCTTGTATTTCTCTGGGTGCACTAGTGCTTCTCGATTGGGTTCAAAAAATCGAGCTCATTATGGCAATCGTCTTTGGTAGCGTCTTTCTGATTCTGCTTTTGTTGTTCACATTACCGCATAAGGGATTTATGGTCATGGTTGCTAGCATATCACTTATCGTCTACTTGTGAGCACTATTTCTTTATTTCATGTTCATAACTTCATCACTAAACCCCAAGAAATGATCGTGAAAGAGGAATTGAAAGATTTGTTTAGGCAATATCTCGTTCCTATGTCAGACTTCGTTGCTGTTCGTGGAATACTCATGGTATTGTCAATGAAAATTTCATCGCTTGCTTTCGACAAAGGTCACGATTTCGCCTTGACCGATGCCGTTCCTGCTTTCGCTTTCTTGTTCAATCCTTCAACAATGGTTTTTGGTCCTTTCCACACATATGGTGATTTCCTGAAATCAATGAACCGTGGAACAAACAGAGAAGAACTATCCAACGCAGTTCTTAGCGTTTCATTATTAGCTGTTGCTCTGTGTTTCTTGATGTATTCATCCTGTCTTAGCGTAATCGTGCCGGAAGGAAGCATACTTGCTGACTATTTTCTGGCACAGTCGTTTAGATCAAGCCATTTCTTCGTTTGTTTGCTCTCCCAAGCATTGTCAATGTTGTCTGGGATGAGAATATCTGTCTGTTCGCCATTTAAAGTGGAATTTCCAAGGTCCCTTGTAGAGGTCGTTACTGTATGGAACATGCCGATGCACCATTTTCTTCGCTATTACGTGTACCTCAAATTTCTGTCTTTGGGTAGTGGAGGATCGATATTCGCTTCGTTTGTAGTTAGCTCTTTATTGCACGTTAGTCAGCAAGATTGTTTACTTTTTTCATGCTTCATGGAATATCTAATATCTAATATCACAAACCTCCCAACGGTTTATTGTCTCATTGTGGCAGACAGGGTATGAGGCTGCCACGTACAGTGGAACGTTCATCCCCCTCCCCCAAAGCAGGGTTTCCCAAGCTGAGGAGTTCATCTCCATCCGGAAGCCGAACCATGAGGAAACCAATACCAATACCAAGAATCACTACCGTCCTGTTATCGAACTAGTCACATGGTGGAAAATGACCTGGGAAAGGCTTTTGCTAGGCTGGCCGCGGGACTCGGAAGGACGATTGCTGAACCAGCAAATCTCCAGGAAATGGAATTTATGCTGGAGCCCATTGAAGATGGGCTATCCAAGTATGCAACTAGGTAATATCACCAGAGGAACTGCCTTGTCCAATAGAAAAATCGTTTGTGCAGTATTTGGTGCTTTTCACTTTTTTCAAATTATTTCATTTTTGCACTTTTTAGGGATTCAACTTTCAAATTACGGCTGTGCTGCTCTCTTTGGGTTTTGTCTCCTACTTTGAGAATAGTAAGTCTTTACAGTCTTTGAAAAGTCCCTGAATTCACATTATTCACAGGTATTGATTCATTAGGGGGCGGGTAGCACAGTGGTAGTGGTGTCCGTCATCACGAGCATAGTGCTAGTTCGATTCCGCTCCGGGTCAACCAAGCCTCTCATCTTTCCATGGTCGGAAAAATTGGTACCGGAACTTATCTGGAAAAAAGAAATCACTCTCTGAAATCCAACTGGAAACACTTCAGTCTGGCTATCTCAGTACTCCAGGGAGAATTGCTCGACCAGCATTCTACGACATTCAAGATGAAATGGAAATTCTCAAGCAGCAACCAAATCCGCACATGAAAGCTGGAAGGTCTTTGTGGATATCGGATGTGAGGAAACGAATCGGATGTGAGAAATGCTGAGATCCGTACGGTAGACATGAAGACGGGTCAAACAAAGTAAAAAAAAGTTGATCCGTTAATTGTGGATGTGTGTCAACGGCACTGCTATTATTACGATTACAGTTATTTTCCCACGGTATTCTTTGTTTCCAGAGGTTCGTAATCGTATTGCCAGTCGTTTTTCTATGTGCGTACGTGCTCGTCCATGTGGTAATTGCGTCCATAAAAAAGTTCGGTGAGGTATTTAGTGCTATTCCATGCATTTTGGTTTCCTTCGATTTTATTCTGCAGCTCTTTGGAGAGGTGTGAGCAGTTCCAAATCATTGAGGAGTTCTGTTTAGGGAGATTGGCGAACTCTATTTTTGAATGGTCTGTTTTCGGTTAGTGCTGTTTACCTGTTAATTTACCTCGGTGCACCTTTCGGTGACGATGGTGCTGAAGTTGGTTACGATATGTATCATACAATTTCTACATGGAAACGCCACCGATTTGCTGGTCATTGGATCGCGGTTGGCATTGCCCTGCTTAGTGCTTGTATTTAGCTCGCTTATTTTAGGAAGTCTTTGTTCGTTCACATAACTGGTAACTTGTCAGTTTTCTTGTCTCATACATTGAATCTCCAATTTTTCCTATTGTTTTACCCTTTTATGGCTATTTACTGGCTTTTGATTTCCTTTTTTTTGTGAGAGTCGTAAAATCATGCATTATACATTATATGGACGTTAGCAATGGTTGTTGATTGTACTTCTTTTATTAACTCTCATCTTGACACCTATTGCAAGGATAGCAGTTAATTCGTCTCTTGTATTTATATATTATGGTGCCTTGCGTTATTTCTGACAAAAAAAGATATAGAGCTTTCCATAAATTGTTTACGGCTGCCCAAGTATTTCTGGAACTCTATATTGGCTTTCCTTAATATTTTCTTCCGTTGTACAAGCTCATTCAGTGTTTAGAATGTGAAATGTTTCGTGCAGCAACTAATCTGATTGAGGTTCATGACGGAAAAGAGCGAGTCTTTGGCTGAAATCGCGTCCGCTTTGAACCATTTATCAGATGAGTTGGATAAATTCGAGGCTACTTGGGATGCAAATATGTCGAAGGTGTTATCTAGCACGAACCTTTATGATCGGGAACTCTTTTCTGATGGTGGTGCGCCTGAGATGTCGGTGACAGCCCAAATATTGTTAGAAGAAGTCACTTCCCGAGGTGAAGAGACACTAACACAAATGCTCGCTCATCACAAATCACTTCATCACGCTGTATCCCAAATTGGCAAGGATATAGAAAAAGCGACACATAAGGACATTGGTGGTTTGATTCGAAACGAGAAGGAGATTGAGCGCGATGCTAAAGCCGAACGTCTCGTGAGCGGCATGATTTGTGATTACCTGATGACTTGCGGTCTTACGAATGTAGCAGAAATTCTTGTGAAAGAAGCTGCATTAGGTGGCCGAATAGATGACTACTTTGCAAACCGGAGAGTTATTGATTGGATAATGGAATCTTTGAGAAATCAGGATATTGCGCCGGCCGTAGCTTGGCTGAAGCAAAATCCTCATAGCGACTCAAAGTTGCACTATGACCTTCTACAACAACATATTGTAGCACTAATTCAAGATGGAAAAAGGATTGAAGCACTGCAGTTTGGCAAGCAACTCTCACCTTTCGGTTACGAGCAGGAAACGGCACGACTGATGGGAGCAGTAGTTTTAGCAAAGGACTGTAACGATCCTCGTTATGAGGCCTTGTTTAATCCATTAGCGTGGCCTTTGCTGGAGTCGAGAATGTCAGTCGCCCTCGCTCAAAGCGACAGTCGTTTCGGAAATGTAATTTCGACTGGGATGCGAGCCGTACCGATTTTGATGAACTTGAAGCAGGTGATGGTGAATCGTCAGGACCACTTATTCAGTGGTGAAGAGCTTCCAGTTGAGGTTAAGATTGACGAATATGTTCATTCTACGTTCACTTGCCCGATTTTACGTCAACAGAGCACAGATAATAACCCACCAATGAGGCTTACATGTGGTCATGTTATATCTAGAGAGGCTATTAGCAAATTGTGTAGTAACCACAGGAACAATAGATTAAAATGCCCCTATTGCCCTGAGGAATCCCATCAAAATGATGCTAAGCAGGTTTATTTTTAAGTCTTTGAGTTTGTTACTTTTCCTCAGTGTTGTATGTTATATATCTTATTAATTTATAGACTAGTCTCTACATATACTCTTGTTTTGAGCGTGTTTTTTTAAAAAACATTGTTAGATCCCAAGTGGCGGTCTCGCTAATGTTTGAGTACTGTACAGTTCTTTCATGGTCTACCATTGATACTTTGTAACACATATGTAATTTGTGATATTTTACACATTTAATAAAATTTGAAATATGGCTTTGCTCAGATATTTAATGCTTTGAGGATTTGCTCTCTAAAATGCTTATGTCAATGCAGTGGTCTTCCTTGTGTCAATTGTTGCACTCTGTCTTTTTTCAGTTGCATGTCTGTTTCGTCAGTGTCGTTTACCACAGACGTGAACATCAGATATGATAGGCTTTCCAACGAATACGCTAAAGTGAGTGAAAGAACTCATGGACAGTGTATCTAATGTTCCTGTTAGACGATGTAAACTTGGTAGCGTAGCATAAGAGGAGAGGAGTTTTCAACTGCTTAGATTCCGTTATGAATTATTAAGGCCGCATGTAGTGCAGTGCTTGGAGGCGCCCTGCTAGAAACATGGGATCGATCCCACACTCCAGGCTCACCAAGCCCTCCATCAGTACGGGTTTGGCAAATTGGTATCTGGACTTGTCTAGGAGGATAGCAGCACTGGGTCAGCATATCGGTAGGCCACCGGGAGTCACTTTAAAGACATTCAGATATGCATTCAGTCACCTCCAAACGATGCTTAATGAAGACGAATGCATGGCACACCCCTCAGAGATAGATCAATGCCGAGAGCTTTGTCATTTATCGTGTTATATCATGTATGTATAGATGTCGTCTATCCGGTGAACTTCGTAATCACAAATAGGTTTTTAAAAAGGCCGAGAAGCAGTCTGATTATAAACTATGCTTTGTGAGAACCTTGGTCCTTTTTTGACTCGGAGGAGTTGCTGGTCATTGCTGTTGTGTAGGTGCTATGTACCATATGTATGTATGTTTTAGCTTCGTTCTCATGCGAAGGTTCTTTCTGAAGGGATAATTTCGGAGAGGAAGAAGAACGAATGTCTGAATGTGAGTAACATCTTCGGCAATTTAGGAAAGAAATGGATTGTTTTTTGTTGTATGAGGTTTTTGTTATGGTCCCCGACAAATTGTTTATGCCAGGAGTATGTGTTGACATGCAAGTTGTATTGTATAATTTCTATAGGAATCTGTGCGAGAGTTGGAGGCTGAACTTCGGAAAGTAAAAACTGAGAACGAAAGTCTCACATTTCGAAATGATCAACTTGTGAAGCGAGTGGAGAGGCTTCAAGATGAGCTGGGAGCTAGTGCTCACTTTAAAGCAGCAGGAGCTAAGGAGGGGAAGTCGCACAAAAAGTCCAAAGATGCAAGGAATTTAGCCCACGAATTTAAAGTTTTGGAGGGACGCATGTCGGTTTTAGAGGAGGAATTACAGGATAAAATTCGACAGAACATGGAACTGACTGGTCAGGTGAAGTGATTTAACTGTTCCTACGGTTCTCAGCTTTCATAAGCTCTACTTGAACGCCCTGTTCAGCTTTAAAACTTCTCATCTTCAGATTAATGAGCTTAAGCAAAAACATGATGAAGAATATTCTTCCTTACTGAATGAGGTGGCTCGAAATGTTGAACAAGATGAATCTCACAGGTTCATTTCTGATAGAGTAAGGGAACACAAACCGGAGAGACCAATAAAATCTGTCAAGCCATTGGAACAGTCTTTTGAGGTTTGTTAGTGTTTTCAGTGTTTTACTGTTTCTTAAGATTTTGAGAATATCATGCCGTAGTTCTTGTTAGATTTACTACTACGTCAACTTGTCTGGTTGTTGTCTACTTCAAAACTTTGGCAATGGAATATAAAGTTTTCAAATTCTTTCCTCTTCCAACATTAGGTCTAGATCTGCGACGCGCCGTCTCCACGGCCACCGCCTCTCAACGATGCCTATCTTCAGATAGCAGAATCAATTCGAAACACTTTACAAGGTCTTTCAAATTTCTTCTTTGCTGTGGTTTTGTTTTTAAATTTTCGTTTAGTGTAGACCTTTTTTTATCATTTCTTTTCCTTGGAATCATTGAGTTCTTCACCATGTTAGGCTGCTAATTGGAAATCAATTCGTCCACTACACCCTATGTTCTGATGTCTTTGTTTTGTTTTTGATTGTCGCATAATAAACTAAAACTATTTCATGTTTGTCAACGCTTTTTGAACTACTTTACCAGCGCACTCAAGCATATCCCTTTGATGCCTCTCTGGAAGCGCTTCCATGTCACATTAAAATGGTATGTTCAGCTGAACCTCACTCTACTTCGGTCGTTTTTTCTTTTTATGTTACAACTCTGTTTGTTCTTGCAAACTTTCTTATCATAGTGTTTTACTGTTTCTTAAAATTTTGAGTGAGATTTTCAGTTATCTTCTGGATTGGCGCAGTGTTCACAGTTACTCACCGTACCGATTGACATTGTAGAGCAATGCATACTGAAAGCGGAATTCCAGGTATGTCTTAGAACAGGTATTGCTCCTGTTCTCACTTATTAAACCGCCAGATGTTTTATATAACAAATATCGTCTTGTTACTTGTGTTGTTCTCTTTCGTTTCTACCAATTTTAGGGAGATTTCCATTTTTCAGTGGTCAACGGATGTTCCGCGGCTGCATTCTTCCTTTTGCCCTGTAGTAAAGCACTGTAAAGTGATGATGCCTGAATTATTAAAGCGGCTCGCTATAGAGGAAAACAAAGTTTGGAGCATCAGTTCTTTCCTTCTTACAACCTGCATTTGTTTGATGTCACCTTAACGGTTGTACTTTTGTATAGACTACATGGTGTGACTCACAATTGGAAGAACTTAACACTGCATGGTGTGCCGGTTTGTGTCGTCTTTTGATAGCTATGGAGTCTGTATGTGCCGTACTTGAGGCAACGTCGTCGAGCTTCGAGGTAGGAGAGAAACTTTGTGCAACATTGGAAGAGGGAGCTCTTGTTATCAAAGGTATGTTGGCAATTATTATAAATTTGATTCTTTGGGGTAAAGTTTTTTTTTTTACAATGGAAATGACTTTTATCTGCTGCCGAATATTTTGTACTGTTAGCAGTGTTCACGGCAGTGCTGATTTTTCACCAATCGCCAGATTGTAAGCTTTACAGAATTATAGAAATTTTGCCTTTGAAGAGTTAATATTCAAAAAGGGTTCCTAAATTTTATCGCTGGCACCGCCTGTGCCATATAGAGAACATCATCGCACTTTCCTGGAAGGAATTCCTTCCTTCAACCGATGCGCTATTCAAAATACGATTTCCCGAGAAAAAAGGTTCTATCGGTTCAAGAAAACTGGAATTTCATCTTGGTAGGATGATATATTTTGTGTAATATTAGCAGAGGTAGCTTAGATTCTTGGTGCTGTTTCTATAAGTTATTTATTTCTTTTCTGTGTTTGCAGAGCTTGATATGACGTTCTCAACCCGGTGGGCTTTGGAGTCTCGTTTTCCAACAGCTACTAAAAGGATTTGCTGCATTGGTACAGCTACTTCTCACTGTTTGTCGCGATTGGTAGGCGAGTCGAGCAAGCTCGCTGCTAGAGCTCGTGCGGTCAATGAATTTGTTAGGTTTTTCCAAACTGTTTTGCTATTTCAATGTTGTGTTTTCGACTTCAGGATTAGTTATGAGCAATTCGTGGTAGGGTGCAAGCATCGGGCTGTTGTAATAGATTTGGCAGTTCTCCTGTCAAACAGAATATCTTTGGGAATTTTTTGTGTCTCTTGATGTGGACGTTGTAAATGTTCAAAAAGTTGTTTTGCTAACATCACGCAGACAAAATATGTGCCCGTTATTTTCTTTTTTTCGATAGTTTGTCGACAAGGATAAGCACGTTTCAACGTCTCTCGGACATGGAGTATTTCCTTCTAACATCGGCTTCAGTGAGGACTATTATGGCGTAAATGAGGAAAGTAAAACTAATCTGGAGAAGCAGTCGTCTTGCAGCAGAGGTAACTACTGGAACACCGTATCTGCAAAAGTAGTTGACATAGATAGGTGTTGCTAGAAATTGGTGAAAAATGTGAGATTGTTCATATATTGCTCTTTTTTTCACTTTTTTTGCATTTCTAGGAGTTGACACGTCTGATCTTAATAGTCGAGCTTCTGAACCATCGGACATATACCATTCTCCATCTAATTGTTCGGAAGACACGCATTTCTCCAAGTCAGGAGTTATTTCCGAGCAATCTGTGGTATGATTGTAATCAAGTTTAGTACCATTTTATATAGAAATGCATCCTATCGGAGTTTTTACAACATTGAGTTCCAGGTCGACTACCTAAAAGAAAAGATTAGTACACTCGAATCGGAAAGAGAAGGTTATTTAGTTGATCTTTCACTACTTCGAAGGAAACTTACGCACTTGGGAGTTAAAGAGGTTAAGTAAGTGTTATAAGATACTTGTCGAGGGGTTCCTAATATTTCTTCTGTTCATTTCGTTTTCTTGCAAGCGTTATCCATAGATGTGGTCGGTTTCGTATTTATGTTGAGCTTCAGCTTAAGGATGTTTCGTCTCTTCTCTTCAGTAGCTTGTTAGGTTCTGATTGGTCGTCGCTTTGCTTGGGGTATAGGTGTGCTAGGCCATTTGGAGGTCTTCTCCACAGCCAATCGCTTCGGATAGAAGAGTTTTACTGCCTTGTCATTACGATTTTTCGAGGATGTCAACGATTTCTGATAGTTGACAGACCCAAGTTAAGGGCGATCTGATGTACTAAATCCGATGTTGATGTCGATAATATTCGGATGTTTCTTTAGAACCTGTTCTCTGTTGGTTGCAATTGACGTGGTATTTTCAATAAGCTGTATCACAGCGAAATTTTGAAGCACAGCTGCTAAATTCTTCCAGCTTTATACCTTAACAATTTTGCAGCGTACATGGATATCCTCTCAATATTTTTGAGCTGACTTTCTTTCAATCTTGTTATTGATAGTCAATGTATTTTCTTTCATTGATGAGCTAATCCGAGGTTGTTGGAAAAGTTTATTCCGCTGATGTTACGGTGATTGGTTCATTAAAATGGTGTTCCACACCAGAAGATTCGTTTCGAGGCGACTGTGAAGACCCAAATCACAAGTTCGAACGGTAATGGACAGTCGACTCGGATCGGTCCTGCTCTGATGAAGGGAAAATCTAATTGTAAGGATTTGGTAGCTGTTCATAATAGTCCATATCTTCATTGTGGCTGAATGGTGTTTCCGAATTTCGAACTATATTGGGATGCATCCTTACAGTAAAATCTCCGGACTTGAAAAGACGCATTTTAATCTACAAGCTCACATTAAAATGATTCATGAAAGAGCATGGTGAGTTTGCATTTTCACCACAGTAAGTTTAAAATGCTGTATCAAAACTGGGATGCTATTTGTGTTCCTTGAACAAATGAAACTCGCTGAGCGAATCTGGTGGGGATTTGGCCTGTTCCATCAATTGTCGGTCTACTAATCGTTGGAAGTCTGCCATAATATGTGCTTAATAGCCGGGATATATTTATCAGTTTGCGTTTTCGTTTAGACATTGGGGAAATGTAAGTGCTGACACTTTACATTTAATCAGTTTTTAGTTTATTTAAATTTTGATGCGAAGACTATTGTTTTTACTTTCTAGAGATAGTAGCTATTCCGAAGTAGAAATGTTGAAACAAGTGAATCGAGAGCGGCTACGTGCTGTCACAAATGATTTGCAAACAACACAATCTATTGCTAATTATTATAAAGGAGAATGTTTGATTCTCCTACGCAAGAACTCTATTTGTATGAAGGAGAAACGGATTTTGGAAGAAGCAGTGGACGACATGGCCAAACAAGTTGCGGCCTTAACGGATGAGCTTGCATCGGTCCAACGTAGTTATGGCGAACAGTTGTCACAAATGACGGAACATGTTGCGGATTTAAATGGAAAGCTTGCTGATATGGAGAGGGAGAAGACAGAACAACGATATCCAGTAGCACAGCAGAGAGGAGGAGTAATGACTCTTTGTTGTTTCCTTCTGAATCCAGTTTGTTTGCAATAGTGTCATCCAAAATTGGAAAGGCCATTGATTGCACTTATTGTTTTGCCTTGTCGAAGTCTTTATCGTTAACTACAGTAACTATGGTCCGAAACAGACCATTGTTCAGGCTAATTTTTATTTGATGGAACCTGTTTCTATGATTCATCTTATACATTTTTTCAGTTGAAATCGCTATTCATGAAGTGAACCGTTGCCAGGAGATCGCTGGTTCGCAAATATTAACCGTGTAGTGCTTCTGTACAAGATTTATTAGCACACAATAACTGACGTTTCGGCGGTTTCGCCTTCTTCAGAGCTAGAAAGGTGAAAAATTCGTTCTTTCAAATATTCATCTATTCTCTTAAATAGAGTGGCCTATCGCACGATATTTTCATTCACTTTTCAAGCAATTGCACCAAGTTTGTTAATTATATTGGAGTGAGCCTACAGTGATAGAGAATGTACAAATTGTAGAGATATCCTCATGTTTTAATATTCTACTGATATGTCGTCTAATCGTTAAATCAGAGCTCTATCAGTATCAACGCCATACCTATATGTATAATCCGCGGTGTTATTTCTATTGTGATCGAACTATTTGGTGAAGCATAGTCATTTTCAAGATGTTTTTCCAAATATTTCTTCTTGTTCCAGGAATCTTCCTCATATTACGTGTGGTTTTACTTTAGTTGATGCACACTGTGATATTGTTTGCATTCTTTTGTTTGAAGAGCATAATATCTGTTATTACTATAGACGACCTCTTCTGTTACAGAATTACAACATTCGTGTGTTGAATGTTGAAAGCTCAATATCAACATAGGATTAAATAAACGAAAATTTGGTGGTATGTACAGTGTCGTAGATTCGGCCATGGAACGATTCATTTAGATCAGCACACAGTTTGAGGTGAAATTCTTCCATATATTGCAGTTGAACATCAGATTTGTTAATGTAAGTACAAGAAGCTTACAAAGAAACAAGAAGTGGCTCAAAACATTCATTCGTATGATCCGTTTCGGCTTTTAATTACTGGAACGGTAGAGGCTGGAAGTCAATTGATTAGGTAGTAGAGTGAAAACAGTAAAAGTAGTAAAAGTAAAAAGGAAAAAAAAGCGGCAGAGGATGATAAAAAAATGAAGAAACCGTACTGGCAGAAAATTTTTAACAAGGAATGACTACCATATCTGGTCGGGAAAAAAGGTACATTAACTGTTCGTAAATTGATTAACACTAGGCAATAATTATTTGGTGCTTTGAAAGACCAGAAGATTGGAAAGAAAGCAGACTTTGTTTTATGAAAGGTTTTATGTTCAAATGTATAAAAAATACTTGAAGTAAGATATGATACTGTAGAAGAGAAATTAAGAAATCCTATAGCTTGAGAGTATAGTGATGTTGCTAGGTCCTAGGTAAAATTAGAAATTCCGGCAAAAAATAAACGAAAAGTTTTTGACCATCCTGGAACGGAGGGATTTCCACAACAAGTAGACAACACCAAGAATTAAATTGTCTTACATTTTTGATTCAACTTAGAATCCTTTTGTTGCGGCTTGGTAGTCAGCTGTGAATTGCTCGAGATACGGTATAACACTGTCGTCGAGATATTTCAACTTTTTCAGATATAACAAGAGTACTTGGTGAACGTATAGGTATTGATGTTCTGTCTGTAAAAAATTATATTTTTCCAGAAAAGAAAGAAAAAATCTGGAGGAGAGCCTGATCTTCTTTAGTTTTTTTTTAGTTTGTTGGTCTCAATGGGCTTTTTTAGTGGTAGTTTTATTTATGTGCAGAATTTAATCATTCGAATTCATGAATGGG
This sequence comes from Angiostrongylus vasorum, assembly GCA_018806985.1. Taxonomy (NCBI): domain Eukaryota; kingdom Metazoa; phylum Nematoda; class Chromadorea; order Rhabditida; family Metastrongylidae; genus Angiostrongylus; species Angiostrongylus vasorum. The sequence goes on along the minus strand of JADANN010000351.1, from coordinate 87,416 downwards.
TTATTAATGAGATTCATTAGTACTTCACTATGAAGTTGTGTCGTTGGATTTAAATTACCTGTATCGAATTATTTCTTTGTTTACGTAGATTTAGCAATATTCCGCGAATTTCAGTGAGTGGTGCTTGGGAATTTATTAGTTCTACTGCGTGCTGAATGAGTACGATGGAACCAGTTCGCCCGATTCCGGCCGAACAGTGCACAACGATTGGCGTTCTAAACATGTTGGTCATATTGAACGAAGAGAAACGGAGTTCATAATAAAGGTTAAAAGATGAATCTCTTGGCCTTGATCGATCCCTGAGGGATACGCCATGCATTTGACTTCATCAAGCTTCGTTAGAAGTAACTGAATGCACATCTTACCTATAGAAACGTTGGCATGGCCTTACTCGTGGTGGCCTACCCACGAAACTAATCAGTTCTGGTATCCTCCCGGACAAGTCTGATACCAATTTGTCCACCCCGAAGAAGTGGAGGGCTTGGCGAGATGAGGATGTGGCATCGAACCAGATATCGTGTCTATTGTTGGGCACCTCTAACCACTTTGTTACGCACGGACATGCAGGGAGTATATAACATATTGTTTAAATTTTTCCAATAATACATCTCCCTGCCTTCAACAGTCTACCGCTTCATCGTGGTTGGCAGATGTTCTTCGGTGTTGAGTCACAGTTAACATTATAGTTAGTATACACTCAATCATACGAGCGTAAATATGTATATGCACATGATCATGTTTATGCGGAAGCTATAAGTCAATTCATCTCGACGGAGACAGGGAACAAATCAGTAGGACTCACATGCGTCTCATACCAGGTACGTATTTGCTTCGGCTGTGCGCCCCACTAACTATCCCCACCTAGGGGGCGAGTTACACAACCTTGCGACCAACCGGGTTAAGATTCTTAACATGAGCAAATCTATGAATGAATATTCTATTAACATTAAAGTTTACTACGGCTACTTTCTCCATGGATCAAAACTCACTGGGTGGATTGGATCTTGGTTAATAAGTAGATAGGCGCAAGGTCTGCTTCGGGAACTCCTCGATCAGGCCAGTCCTTCCAGTGGTAGTGAGTGCAGTGATGAGGTGGTTCACCTTTGATTTTCACTGCCAGGTGGCCTATGTCGACGTTCACTCGTGTATTGAAAGGAAATTGGAACTAAATCAACTAACAATTACTAGAGAAACTTGGTAGTGTGTGAACGTTATTCAGACCAATATCTGATTTATAAATGTATTGAACTATAGAGGTTAATGAGCTTTCGCATACGCCGCTAGCCTAGAACATCTGTGAACCCGCATTAGATTCTATTCGAAATTTCTTGGGTGGCAGTTTTTAAACCTCAAGTTCGGCCACTTCGCTAAAGCAATCTCATATTGGTATAAGCTTTGCTCTAATCGGTTATGCTTCGGTCTAGGCACTGTTCATTTCTGGCAGCTACCTCCTCGCGTTTCCTCAAAGTTACTGTGACATCACCGAATGCCATTGGACTGGTGTCGAACGAAAGAGGCACGTATTCAGCAGATTTTTTTTGAACCCTGAACATCTCATATTAATAAATATTGTTTATCAAAGCCCCCAAAAAAATCGGTATCTATAATGTCAACTGGGTCATAGCTTATTCAAAGCTACCGTAGCTCCTTGGTTATGCGCCGTCGAGAAAAATTTTTTTTGTATTCGAGCGACGAGAAGAAGAAATGTGCGAACCTGCTCAACGAAATTGCACAACATTATTATCGCATCGCTTTTCTCCTGAACAACCATATACCAGAAGTCTGCACATGTTTTCGGCAGCGGAGCCTGAACTATTCTGATAGACAATTATTTGGTTGTACTTCACATAATACGCTGCAATGGAAAATTAATGGGCAGTAAATGAAAAGTTGTACGTCATTCTGATATAATCCAACAAGTTCTACCGCTGCGCGAATGCTTCAGTTCTCACAGTACGAAGGTATTTGTACTTCCCACTGCACAGTTAGCTGGTGCTAGTGACATATTGGTAAATCTAGAATAATATCTAACTTTACCAACGCTTGTTTGTTAAATGTATCAATTAAGATTGTGCTAGAAAGCTAGTTCTATCGATCAACGCCATCGGCAATCACCCGTCAACGGGACCGAGAGACAAGCAAAACGAAGGACCTGCATGGTGTGGTGGTGAACGCGTTAGTCCCAGGAAAGCGTAATAGCGCGTTCGTTCCCCCACCGCATACACTTGCGGTCCGGAGTTTTGCAAATATCTCAGCATCATTGAAGTTATGTGGCTATTATTGGCCTCCCACCCAATACTGTACGCACTGAGTTAGCTTACAATCCCTTCTATGATCGTTTATACAGCGCAGAAAACTGTACGATCTGTCCTAACGGGAGAGACGGGGATTGCATGAGTTCAGGTATAATATAGTTGATCTCATGTAACGCATGCGGTGAGGAATATATTGGGGAAACGAGTAGACCGCTTTGTGTCCGCAGAAAAGAACATCTAGGTGGGAAAGTTAAAATTTCTCAAAGCACTCCTGTAGGTACACATAGAGCACAAAAGCACAATGGCGATGATTTCGAAGTGACTGTGCGGATCCTCGCGCAGCAATCAAAAGCATCAACGAGCAAGACCCATGAGGCGTTTTGGATAAATTTCAAAAATCCGAAGATGAACTGGAAAGACGAAGGCCTCACTATCACACGTGATTTGGCGCCTTATTTCAAAATGATTTTTTGAGCTGGGATGGGTCTCACTCGTCATCCTTCGAGAACAACACGCAGGCAGTCCCACTCGTAACAGCGCGGTGAGTAGACTTTTATCAATATGACGTTTATTTATATGCTAGATCCTCATTAATACTTTGGTTTTTTCCACCGAATTATTAATCCATTTTTTGTATGAAATACGTCGAGGCTCTGAGGAAGGCGAAATCGCCGAAACGTCAGGCATCGACAAACAAAAATCAACAACAGCAACAACAACAACAACCATACCAACGTCGAGTCAACTCAGCAAGATCAGTTCACAAGAACATATAAATTACCGATTATTTATGCCGAGGTTTACAGAAAGTGGGTCTTTTGTGTTATTAGAAGACGTGCTTAGTTCTGCACAATCTTTCGTGCCAGTTTATATAAATAAATAGATAGTTACACAGTAATACTTTTCTAATCACCTGTGTGCAGATAAACCGTTTTGGACTGAGTGGCGTTGCCACGTAGTTGGCGTGAATATAGGAGACTGGGCCGATGTTGATCACTACACGTTGAAAGTCCAGACATCCGACATCCTGGAATCGATGCATTTCTGTCGCACATTTCAGGCACAACAGCAATTTGTATGGAATAAAGCATAACACTGAACTATGCCGTCTGTCCCCAAGTTAAAAAAAATAAGTTCAAGTGATTTGCGCTTTTCAAGCGACGGAAAATTCGCGCTCAGCAAATCCACTACTGAGAAAATATTGTCTATACTTGGTCACGGGGGAAGAATAAGATAAAGGTGGCAAAACACTAGTGAGTGTTGGCCCGCCTTGATATTTAGTCATTATTCATTCATGTTATTTGCCACATATGGTGAGGATTCCAGCATTTCTTTAAGTCGGTTAAGTGCGTTGCATCAGTAGTTCACGAAGCTGTTCGAATTCATACTGCGGCATGGCTGCTGCATGATGACCTTGTGTTGTTTATAAATACTACTAAATCTTGGTCGAGTTAATCTGCACCTGCAATCCTGGAGATCTCTGTTGCAGGCCTCATCTACCGCTTCCCCAAGGCCTTCGTAAGTAGTAGTTAGTCTTTGTGGATTCAGAAGGAGTCTCCCAAATCGGTCTCATACCAATATCTGACTTTGTAGGAAGGTTTGACTTGAGGCAACGTTGAACCAATGTGTACACAGCGTCTACTATCCGGCATCTGTAAACTCTGAGCTTCCAGCGCCTTATTTCGTTTCTATTCTTGAGAATACCCAAGCACAGCTATTCATAGACTCTTCACCTGAACGACATGAGAGAGAGCCCATGCAAATATCCGAGTACAAAATTTATGATTTTGTCTATGAAACCTGCTTGTACATGTTATTAGTGAGACCATGAAAATACTGAAAAACAAAACTTAATTGGTGAAAAACACTATAGATACCTTATAACGATTTCTTCCATATGGTATCTGAGCCACAAATCCTGTCATCAAATTGAAGTCGTTCGTTCGTTTCATAGATTTGAACTCAGTGACAAGACCAGCAACGCCTGCTTTAAGCGTATGCTCTACGAATGCTTTCACCTGAGCACACAACAATAGACAATGAACAGAACACTGACCGTTACAGCGTTTTAAATTTTGCTTACTCTCTACTATTTATTCACGGTGAGGTAAGGAAAATGATAGAGCTCTCAGCGTTGTTCAATCCATGAGGGATGCGCCACGCACTCGACTTCATGAAGTATCACTGGAGGTGATTGAATGCATATTTCTACCTTTACAATGACTCACGGTGGCCTACCGATGTATCGAACCAGTGCTGCTATCCTCCCAGGCAAGTCCGGTGCCAATTTGCCGATCCTGGAGTGATGGGGGGGGGGCTTGGTGGGCCATGGGCGTGGGGATCGGTTCCACGTGTGTGTTGCAGGGCGCCTCCGACCACTGCGCTACACACGCCCTTCATGGAAGGGTACGATATTAAATACAACCACAAGGATGCTGAGATATAAGCAAAACTCGGAGCCTCAGTTGGACTTCGAACCCGTGATTACCATAGCTGGGAGCTCACGTGCTATCCACTACACTTAATGAGGCCTTTGTTTTGCTTTTTTATCCTTTGCAATTGCCTTTTTTTCCATTCCCACTGATCATCTTTTGCTAATAGCATCAATAGACTGAAGGCAAGGCGGATAGGAAAGCAAAGAAGGAGCCTCGGGTGGTGTGTTAAACAGCTCTGATCGTTATTTTCAGTGAATGAGCGCTCAGTGGTGAAATATTGAGATTCTTCATGATCTTCATACCTGCGCTCGACGTGCGAAGATCGGCAATTTTTGGCTTCCTTGCAAAAGTTTGTTGGATCTTCAAGAAAAAATAGAACAAACATAGAAACTCAATTTTAATCTAGATATTTCGACAAAACTACACTCACTTTGGTGCGGCATCTTCTTCCCTAAATGGGGACGTTTATCCTGATTTTTAATAGACAAGGTTTCATTTTCCCATACATCTTTTATATTTGGTACTAAACCTGATATTGATATTAATCGGTATTAACTGGTACTAAGGAAAGAATTCCAGAATTTTTGAAATGAGCCTCTTTATTTTCCTGGCTTTATTGCAGGAATTAAGGTTGTCTGTTTATCTATTCTTTACATTTCATCTATAGCTACTTACAATGGTTCTAATCACTTCAGAAAATTTAATACAACGTCTCGACTCAATATAGCTTGCACGCTTTCGACGGCATACAGCCTTATCTTGGCAGGAAGTGTAAATACGGCGGGGGGTCCACATTCATTTTAGTCATACTCATCCGGTTCATCAAGTTGAGAAGAAGTGTTCGACTTTTTCATTTTCAAGCCCAGCTAACAGTAAACCAGTCCCAGGAGTCAATGCTGTTTTAGTGGAAACGTAGTTGCGCCTCGTTGTAACTATCCCTCTGATTCAAAGACCAGCGATCTCTCAAAGTGACGATTTGAAACACCGTAACATAGCTACATCAACAGCCGAGGGGAAAGGAATCTCACGTGTCCATCAAATTACCTACCAATGGGAACTTGAACTGTTACCTACACAATTCCTCGTGAAGACGGACCACTTAAATTTGCAACTGGGCGTTACATACTTTAAGCTGCGAAGTATTTAATGTTATCTATTGTTTTCCTGCATAAAGAAATCCATCAAAAACAGACTTTCTGTATTGTTAGCTGTTGATAAGTTAGTCTTTCGTCAGAACATTAATCGCAATAGCGAGGCATCAACAGGCAACAAGCGTTATTATGGTGTTGGTGTCCATTACTTGTTCACAGTGCCAACATTGGCTTATGGACCATCAACATTTGGTGCTGTAGTTCTCAAGCAGTTCGTCGCGTTAAGAATATTAAGAAGAAGTTCCACAGAAGAGACTGTACCTTGTTTCATCAGTTGTTCTGTTCTTTCGACTACGTCTTACTGTTTTTCGCTGCTTTCGTACTTTTGCTGAGTTCTCCTCCTTCGTATGAAAAGTACCTAAAGCCATGTCGATCGAAGAGTAGGCAAAAAATGAAACTAGCTAGATGGATTTAGATGCTGATACTGAGCATATCACTGACAAAACAGTTAGGAAGTATAAAAGATAAGGCATTCGGCGTTGATCAATCCCTTGGGAATATATCAGGCACTCAATCTGACTAAGTGCACTAGAGATAAGGGAAAGTACGTTTTTCCTAAACAATGAATTGTGGAGCCCTATCGATCTATTAAGTATATGATGCTGAGATATTTGCACAACTTGGAGCCCATGCCAGAGTTGAACCCGCTATTACCCTTTCATATATCTCAGCATCGTAGTGATTGTATTTCACATCATACGCTGCTGTGAAGAAAAAAGTAGTAGCCTGTGAATAGAAGGTTAAACATCAAGTTATTGTTTTTTATCTGCTCACCACTTTCCTAACGCAGAAGAGAAGAATGACTTGCTTTACCTGGGCATGTGAAGTTGTGCCAAAGACCACAAGTGCAACTACTGCGCTAAGTCACCGCTTTTTATTTGCAGTTATTCCTAAAACGCTCTTCCCATTGTTGAAATTTTTTATTTTTTTCAAATTGTACATGAATCATTATCGCACTTACTGTGCGGATCCCAACATTTCTTGCATTCGATTGATTTTCTTCTCATTCATCGTCTACGAAGGTCTTCGAACATTTCCTGTGTTCTTTCGACTGCTGGATGAGGATTCCATCCTCCTGATGAATGTCGTAGAAGGTTGATCGAGTGGATTCTCTTCTACATCTTGAGAACAGCTGAGCTAGGGGATTCCTACATGGACTGGGGAAGACCTTTGGGAGAGGGTCAACCAGCACTTTGCTTTGTGATGAACTGCATCACTATCCACTGGACTTTCTCTCTCCTCCTTTTCTTAAATCATTTATGTAATTTAATGATCCATGTTGGGAAGTTATATGGTTTCAAAAGCTTTCTTCATTCATCTTTTTATCTTGCAATCGTCATCCTTACAGGTGGCCGAGTCATATATGGGTTCGTCCATGACTGGAGAGTCTGTGGTTTTCTGATTTTCCCTAGATTTCTGCCATAGACTAACCGGTGGGAGGGTGTTCTTAAGTCATCGCCATGCGTAATCAACAGGCCTTGTGGGTGGGATATTGATAAGTTGTTTTGCGACTAGAACTGTTTCATGGTACTAGTATTTCGTTTGAATAGTAAGTCACGGGGGCCAGTATGAAGCAACGAGCCAGAATGATTGTTAATATTACAATATTTAACATTATAATTCCGTACAATGAATGTCTCCGAATGCTCTAGTTATCGGAAAATCAACATGATAGATGACTTAGCTCCAGAGTTGAGCAGAAAGAAACGAGTGGCTCGAGGAGCATTCGAGAACAAAGAGAACAAAGAACAACCGACTCCATGCCTATGTTTTCGACTTCATTGTCCTTTCTACCTTAACGTATGCGTCAGAAACCTGGTGGCTGCGTAAGCAGGATTAAAGGTCGCTCAGCCTTATTGAATGCGCCGTCGAAAGGACGATACAAGGAGTATCCCGTGTCACACGAGTAAGAGAAGGGATCTGAAGCTCCGCCTTCGTCAACTGTCAAAAATCAAGGACGCCATGCTGTGCGCCAAACAGTTGAAGGTAAGGTGGGCAGGACAGACAATGCGCACTACCGACATCCGATGGACAAGGACCTTCAACGAATGGATTCTTCGGGATGTCTAACGTGCTGCAGGAAGACCACCGACTCGACTGTCGGAGTTCTTTTACACGACAGAGTAAATAGAAGATTTACTGGCGTCCGCTCAAGTCAGTCGGCGACAAACGTTACGAAGGGTGATATAGGTGAATGCTATAATAATTTTTTTTACTAGAGCACTAATCGAAATTACATGTATCACAATGTGCTGGACCCAGCACTTCTTGCACGCGATTCTCTTTCTCGCACCCACTATATACGAAAGTTTTCGAAATTCTTTTGCGTGTGGCTTAGGATGTTGCTCGAAGATTTCTTCCTCTTCGTCACAAGTGTCGTTGAGTGCTGGTCCAGTCGCTTATCCTTGGAATCCTTGGATAGTCATGCTAGACATTCCCACATGGATTATAGGTGCTGAGCTTATCCCAGATAAGTCTCGAATCGACTTTTCGACTATTGAGGGATGACAGGCTTCGTGGTGAAGGGCAATGTCGAACCAGCGCCTGGGTAGTTTCGGATGTGGGCTTAATGAACGAAATCAGTACCATTGAACAACCCATTCACTAATTTTATTCTTACTTTGCTTTAATAGCAAATAAATACGAGACTGTTGTGAAATATTATTTCTGCAAATGTTTCGGTTCCGTTGCCTTTTTCAGAGCTCGGATGATTCACGCAGAAACTCCACAGCTACAATTGCTTTCGAAGTGCGATTTTTTGCACTCGCAAGGAGTATTGTTGAGTTCAGCCGAATATCGCATGAATTTTATCGCGGTAGCATTTTTTAAAAATATTATTACCATTACCATTTTTGTTCTTATTATTGTCATCAACGGATCTCCCTCCAGACTTATCTCATCTCGGATACTCGCGGGGCGACGTGGCGCGACCCTAGATGGTGCAAAGTGGGTTAATCGCCTTATGCCTTCTTGAGACGCAGATGGATCGTCACGTATGGGTGCGTTGGTGTGTTCAAGTTTATGCTCGGCAATTCTGCTGAAAGCCTGGTGTAAGGTGCACAGGGAGTATATCGGAAGCGGTTAGGGATCCCGTCCAACAAATAGGCTCTCTATCTACCATAGGAGAGACTGGCACCATAACCGTGGGTATACCAAGCCCCACGTTCTGCTCTCAGCAACTATACGTGGGAATAAACGGGCTCCATTCTTCTGGCGACGAAAGAGCTCCCGACACGGCAACGTTGGGCAGGACGAGTATGGAGAGGTTGGCAAAATCTCAGGGCCATTCTAAGCTGCCTGGGTCTCGGAGGACAAAGATGACGATCTATACCTAGTCTCGCGCTTGCTTGCTTCTGAGCCCTCGGTAGAACACTTGGTCATGTAGGCAAGAAGGATAAGTTACGACGTCATCGCACTGGCTGAGACGAGACGAAGCCACCCATTCAACGCCGTATATGACACCGGAGAAAAAACTGTTCCTCGGAACATGCTACAGTGGAGGAGTCGGCGGCGTCGTCGTTTCCATCAACACGAGTTTGACCATGAATACAAATTCATTCGAACAACTAATGACTCGATTCGGACGTATACAATTGAAGAGATATGGATCAATACCGACTTTGACAATCACCGTCGCCTAGGCACCGACATTAAATTATGACAAAGACAAGGTCGAAATGTTCTATGTGGACTTGCAGAAGTGTTTCAGAAAAGTCCATACATTTTTTAGTGTCACTGCAGATTCTAAGGCCAAGATTGAGCCGAGAAGAACGTCATATTGGGACCCACGGTTTAGAATGGAACGAGCAGAGTGAGCCGCTCGCTGAGTTTGCCATGTAGACCAACATCTTTCAACGTTGCTTATAATTCCAGAAGTCCCACTTTTAATAGTGGAAGTGAGAGTCTCCCAATAGAGAGCAATTTTTTAGCCGAGGCAAGGTTGTTATAGATGTTCCTATTATTGTTGCTGTCTTTATTCAACAATGGCTGACGTTTCGGCGACTTCGCCTTCTTTAGAGCCTGAAGGTTGGATTGCATAGTATTAATGAAGATCCAACATATAAAAAAGGCACCAATTTTGAAAAACCACCATCTTGCCGTTGGAGCACCCAGTGTGTCGTTCACGAGGGATGATGAGACCTACCCATGACGATGTGCATAAAAAAATCATTCCGAGATAAAGTGGCATATCATGTGTGGCAATGATGCATTCGCCTTTCCGGTTCATGTTTGAACTTTTAAAATCTATCCAAAAAAGACCTCAAGAGTCTTGCGCGTTGATGTTGTAGATTCCTGCGTTAGGGTGCGTACATTCACTTCAAATCGTCACCATTGTGTTTTTTGTGCTCTATGGAACCCAGCAGAGTAATTTATCGAATTTTAGCTTCTCCAACTAGGTGTTTGTCTAGAGTTATTATCTTTTAACCCCTCACAACTTTCATAAAAAAAATCATTTGGCGTAGCAGCACTTTTGATGTGATACAAGTAATTGTTCCACACAATGGCTTAGTGTAGTGCAGGATCCAGAGGTCCCCTGCAGTATATACTTGGTCATTGGATCGAACACCGTGTTCCGAGCAAACGATGTCTTCCATTCTGTTCGGAGTCTATGGATTGGCCAACTTGAGAGCATTGTCTGGCAGGATAGAAACCCTGGGTTGATAAATCTCTGGGCTTTTGCTAGTCATTGTAAACCACATGATACACTATGCTTAATGAAGTCGAATTGACAGCACTTTGTTAAGCAATAGATCAGTGTCGAACACATCATCTTTTCATCTTTTCTGACTCGCATAATGAGCGATTGTTAAAATTATTATTCATTTTTTTTCAGGCTCAGGCAATGGGGAAAGGCTTACGTCTTGATCTTGGGTTGCAGCTTCCATCTCACCAATTAGTATGAGAAACCCTCTTTCTCAGATTTCGATAAGACGATCTCAAATTCGCTTAACAAAAATGGAAAACTTGTAGGGCCATCGATGCACTTCCGTTAGTGACTGCACGAGGTCCTATGCAAGTTAAACCAAACATGAATCTTGTTCTTTTTTTTTAAACCAAGTCTTACGGAAGTTTATTTTACTTCCAGTTGTTTGTTTCGTTGAGCGAAGTGGTGTTCCATCCCTGAGGGTTCGCTCTGTTGTTAGCAAAGTTCCTTACGATCGGTAAAGCTTAAAGTTGTCTTACTGCGAGACTCCAAAAAAAAATTCTACAAAAATTCAAAAGAACGACTTTGTATGAACCTCGGCATAAATAGTTGATATATTTATTTATACGATCTTATAAACTGATCTGGTTGGCATTGGTCTTCGTTGTTGTTGTTGTTGTTGTTGTTGTTGTTGTCGTTGTTGTTGTTGTTGTTGTTGCTATTGGTGTTGTTGTTATTGTTATTGGTGTTGTTGGTCGATGAACGACGTTTCGGCGATTTCGCCATCTTCAGAGCCTAGACGTATTATAATCGGTGAAATACTTATAGTATTAAGTATAGTATAAGACTACTGTTACATGAAATACGTCTAGGCTGTGAGGATGGCGAAATCGCCGAAACGTTAGTCATCGAGCAACAACACCAATAACAACGACGACAACAACAACAACGACAACGAAGACCTATGCCAACTTCGCATCAGCTCAAAAAAGATCAGTTTATAAGATCGTATAAATAAATATATCTACAAAAAATTGTCACTCGCTACTTTGGTCTCGGTTACTTTCTCATTCTAGCTAGTTAGTGCTTCTGGGTGTCCAACTGTGGTGCAGTTCGTTCCTCAGTGGCATTATCCAACTTGATGGGAAGGCCCTTGGGAAGCTAAGCTAGCTTCTACGAATTTGTGTATTTTGAGAGACTGCCGAGTTCATTATCTCAGCTCGCGAGATCGAACTAAAAGCCACACTCGTATTGCAGGACACTTATAACCTTTACGCCCTACGAGATCCCTACAGAGTATTCAACTAATGAATTTTGTGCATGTGACCACTATCCCAACAGCCATAGTGACCGCATGGTATGGTGCTGAACACGTTAGCCCTCGGAAAGCGTAATAGCTTGTTCGTTTCTCACCGCAGGCATCTGTGGTCCGGAGTTTTGCAAATGTCTCAGAATGATTATGGTTGTATTTCACATAATACCTTGCGGTAAAAAATTGTGGTGAGCAGCTAATAAAAAAGTTAGCATTATTTCAACAGAACTCATTCTGAACTCCTCATTCTTTACCTTCCGTACTTTCCTTTGCTCACTACATCGCACTACAAAATGACTGAAATTTTTGGACTTGAGAAAGTTTAAAATCGTTATATCCCTTGAATGTTTCGGAAGAATCGACGGCTTGCTTATTTTTCCTCCAAACATATTACCTATAGAACAGATGACGCTTGTGGGAATGAACGAAATTCGAACAGATCAGATTTCAAAGAAAATACCGCAACTTGCTTGTAATTTCAGGCGATATCGTTGTGCATTTCTTGTAAGGTGTTGCTGATTGAACACTAGCAGTGAAATTGATTTTACTGCAGTCGACTTTCTGGCTTTACGTTTTAAATCAACAGCCTTCGTGAAAGTACGGTAGAGAATGCCTTAGGTGAAACCTTATTTCATTTTCCATGTGTTGGTTCATATACGCCCTATATTTCGGGTAGATAAATTGTAAGGCAACAATAGTCTGTTGCTTTCTGCAAGCTTTGAATCGCTTTTCATAACATAAGGAATATTTTCCTAAGTTGAGAATCAGTGACCCATCAAGGAAAACTAACAAACTCTCAGTACAATGAGGTTATCCCCACCACACTTCACTAGTTTACTGTTTCATTGTAGCAAGGAAATATTGCTCGACGTTGACAGTCATGTAAAAGCTCTTCATCTCCAACAGTAGCATAGTCAACGAAACTAGCTAAACTCTTGACATATTAATCCGATAGCCTAGCTAGGAGTAAATTTAACGAAGGCAGAGCTGGACAATCTGGGCATGATCACGTTTTCGCTAAAAGAAAAGAGCAAAAAAAGTGCACTATACTAGGAAGTGTGATGCAGATGTACTTTGTATCTTCCAGCAACAGAAGACCACTGAGCCGCTCAGTTGTACGGTACGGGCGAATAAAAGCTTACTGGTGAGCATTCGAGTTACTTGATGACCAACTGGAATGCATGTGTCACGGAATAATTCTCCTTTTGTCAAACAGCACTTAGTGATCACGACCATACGAGCAAAGTGTTCCGTTAATCGAAGCTGCTCGTATCACATTTCCATGATCCCTATCGAATACACCTACACTGCGGGTGTCCCGCTACTGAATCGGTGGGTTTTCTTGAAAACTGTGAACACATCTATAACGATATGCATTATGGAGAACTTTTTTATCAATGCATACAGACAAATATAATAAAACGATTGTGAGCAATGCTGTCAAAAACATCCGAAGCCGGGACGAAAAGAAAAGAAAAAACAACGTAGCGTTCGGTAAAATCGATCGATGAACTATCACATCGGTAGATCCATAAGCTTTGCACTTTTCTTAGTGACCAAGTAGTTGAAAAACTTTGTCAAATTCGAATTTTGCAAAATTTTTAGCAAATGTTTTCCCATTTGAGAATTGCAAATTCTACCATTCGGCAAAAACAATCTTCCAAATCGATATGTAGTCCAACTTTTTCTTATGTGGTGAGAAAAGTTGCCACTAGGAAAAGTGAGACAAATAGCACTCATGGGAACGTCACTGAACAACACAGAAGAGCAGCATCGCAGTCGATCATATTTGTCAAACACAACTCGACTCTGGATTCTTTTTTGTTTTCTAGATAACAAATACCCAGCAATTGTTTAATTATCACATTACTTTTGGAAATAATTAAGCTACCATCAAATTATGAAAGTAATGACTTTGTAGTGGAATATATTAGATAGTACATAAGTTGTAAACAACTAACAAGCAAGCGAACAAAAATTGACGTGTTTTGAGATCAGCGAACTTGAACTGTAGCTTTGGCTTCCAGGAAACACATGCTGTGAGCATGTTGTGGGAGACGTAAACTGTAAAGAAGCTGCTTATCAGATAAGCACAAATAACACCGAGTGACAAAACGACGACAGAGAGGAAGGACGACAAGGCGAAAGAGAGGGAGAGAGTTATTAGTTGAGAAATAGCACACATTCATTACACGAATAATGATAGGAATAGGAAAAGAAACGAAAATTGTATTAAATATAGGGACCCGAACGACATGAGTGAGTGAAATGGGACAGAATGTGATAGCGTGGCGATAAAATGGACTTCAGAAGATCTGTTGTCGGCTGAGAAACTTTTACATAGAACAGAAACGGCAAGAGAAGGCGGGAGAGCCACGGTGAGCCGTGATGAGCCATGACGAGCCATAATGAGCCATGGCGAACTACTAGACACACCGCAACGCTGTTTAACGACAACATTGAAAAGCCTGAGAACAAAAAAAATCGTTATTCTCTTACATATGGAAACAGCGTATGGAGTCTCGATTGCTAACAAATAACGAAATATTTTACCTTGTAAATGGGCTCTACGGCGGTAGTAAATCATATTGGCTTAGGCGCAGCAGGATTTGCTGTTAAAATAGGTCAGTTATAGCACATAAATTATATGGGTGAATTAATTTCTGCAACATAATGGATAGAAGGGGAGCGTGCAACACAGTGGTTAGAAGTGCCTGCAATACACATAGGTTTGATCCCTGCGTCCCAGTCTTACCAAAGCTTCCATCCCTCCGGGGTCGGCAAATTGGTACCAGACCTGTCTGATAGGATATCAGCGCTGACTCGACACATAGGTGGGCTACCGTGACTCATTTTATAGGCCAGATATGCATTCAATCACCTATAACGATGATTAATGAAGTCGAATCCATGGCGCGTCTCTCAGGGTTTGATCAACGCCGAGAGCTCTAACCTTTTTATCCTTCAATATGATGGATGCTGTCAGTAATTTCCGAAACAAACTGACATGTTACGCGTTCTGAACAAACATCCCGTAAAGCGATCCCTTCAGTCATGAAAGAAATAGGCCACCTGATCAAGAACGATCATTTCATGAGACACTTAAATTCTATATTTATATAAATATGACGTATTACGGTGCATGTAGCGCAGTGGTTAGAGGTACTCTGTAATACATACATGGTCTTTGGTTCGATCTCACAACATTGGTTAAGCAAGCACTCTATCATCCACACCCGCAGTCGACAACCTGGTACCAGAGTTGCCCGTTTGACGGTAAAAACACTGACTTGATACACCGGTAGGAAACCGAAAGTCAGTGTATAGGGACCGAGTGTATAGGCCAAATATGTATTCAATTGGCTCTAATATGCTACAAACAGGGCACGTGTGGCGCAATGGTCGGAGGCGCACTGCAACACACACGCGGAATCGATCCTCGCGCCCATGGCTCACCAAGCCTTCCATCCCTCCGGGTTGGGCAAATTGGTACCAGACTTGTCTGAGAGGATAGCAGCACTGGTTCGATACATCGGTAGGCCGCCGCGAGTCATTGTGAAGGCCAGATATGCATTCGATCACCTCCAAACGATGCTTAATGAAGTCGAATGCATGGCGCATCCCTCAAGGATTGATCAACGCCGGGAGCTTTATCGTTCATCGTTTATGCTATGAATGGGGGGTGAGTGCAAAAAGCAACCACAACGGATTGATTAACATAGGATGTTTTAGCCTTTTATTCGATTTATGTCATATGCGATATCAAAAAGGGTTTATATAATAAAATATACACACCTTAGCGACACCCGCAAGCTTCGACCCGCATATCAGGATAATTTTTGATGATTATTCTGCAAAACAAAAGCATATTCACCAAGTAGTCGTAAAAGTAGTTTTGGTGAATAGTATAAGAAAATAAAAGTGTAAAGATGAACAGATGAACTAGCAATACTTAAAAATGGACAAGAACCAGAACAGAAGTCAATAGAAAACGAAAAGAAAACGATTCTGTGCTGAACGCACTTATTATCGACATCCAAAAATAGTATTGAAAGGTGTGTTGTTTCTGTTGGAACGCAACACGGTGGTGGCACCTGAAATTACAGTGAGTAAGTGCATTCATTATTGCGATTTTATTTGGGAACCACGAATACGATTATATGTGCATAAAAGGCCAAACTGTGTAGTTATGGACGCGGGAAGTGCAGTAGTTGGAGATGACTGCAATACACACAAGGCCTCTGGTTCGAATCCACCGGAGCCAACCAAACCCTATTCTTCTGGGATCGAAAAAATTGGTAAAAGGCGTGACAGAATTTTTGGGAAGACCTGGAAAGATCCCAGCACAGATAATCCAATTTTTCAGGGAAAGATCAAGCCAGCCAGCATTCAGCGACTTATCAGGAGAACCCAGATGCAAACACAGCGACCAACGAGAATGACGGATCCAAGGTAACTAAATTAATGGAAAGATTGCTAGAATGTGAACGATAGATGGTGATAGGTTATATAAATAAAAGGGTTTATCTAAAAAACCACCACGATGGTGCTGATACTTGCAGAACTCAGACGCCAGGCCAGTTCGCGATTACTCTTTCCGGGTAACCACGTGTTATCCATTGCACCACTAAGGGTTTCGCCTTGCTTTCTCTCAGCCCGTTTTTTAGCTTATTGGAGGCATTAGCAGTCATCTGTCAATGAGAATGATCTCGGGAGCAATTGAGACCAATTGAGCTGAAGCTGTTGTCGAAATCACATTGTGTAACTTTTTATCTACTACCTATTACTATTTTATGCAGGGTATTATTCTACTCGACAAGAGTTAGGGCAGATTTGTCTTTCATAAAGACATGGGGGATGCTCTAGTAGAGCTATCCCCGAGAATTCCCCGCAATTCTATCAGCATTCTAGCCGTCACTGAAGCGAGAAGACGACAAATTCTCAAGACACAGTTGAGCCCACACACGAATGCAATCAGCTCAATGGGAAACGGATGCAGGAAAAGCGAAGCACATTGAAAAAAAAGTGCTGCAGGGAAATTGGAGGGGAATTAGAGAGGATAGGCTATCCAAATTTACAAGTAAGTAACTGTTATAAATATAAATTCATTTTCCAAAAGCAGAAATACGTAAACAAAAACGGATAACGCAATAAATTCATAGGCTACCTAGGATAACCTAGAATCATACCTGTGGATTAAGTGAATTAGTTAGCGACTGTACAATAGCATGGTTGGTAGCATTCAAGTGTGCCGGCAGAGGATGAGGACAAATCCCAACGCATTGACTGGCTTCGTAGCTCTCTGAAAATAGTTGCTGTGACGATGAGAAAAAAGATTCGTAAACGATATTTAAATAAAGGACAATAAAGGGTGATTGGAAAACTGTAAAGCTTCGTGTTATTTGCCTGTTTAAGTATCTTCATTCTTTGCCGCCTCTCCAATTTGAGCCGTAATTCGGTTATTCGCTAATGGACTTTGAATCGGCACAGATGGATTGATGCGTGAAAGTTTACTCTTTTTAGTACATCACTTGTGATCCCAATAATTATCGAGGGATTTGACGGCACACCAGTAAAGCTTCCATACGTCGCTGTCGTGCAGAAGAACTGCTTCTAGAGGCTTCGTTTGTTAAATCGACACGAAAAATACCGAAGTTACCCATTATGAGTCCCTTTATTTTATCTACTCCTGTCGACAAGGCGGCTGGCCGCAAGTAAGCAGCAATATTTTGTAGCGGCTTACTGTTCCATATGGGAATAAACTCCACAGATTAGGTGCTGGGTTAGGCAATATCGTAGGCTGGCGGTATCCAGGAACAACCCCGAGAAGCGCTAGAACACTGGAACTTCTCCATAGTGCCTTTAGGTATTCTTCTGGTTTCAACCAAATCTATGCTATGCTCGTTCGTTTTAAACTGCTGACTTTTATAGAACGTTTACTGCGTTTGCTAGGCAACTTGTGAAGGCTCATGAGCTATTATATGAAGTGGCTAGTGTATTGCATCGTTTCTCTTAACAGCAAGAAAAAATGATTCACGAACCATCGCTCGTCCAGATTATGAGAGTGTCGTTTGGTTGAAGTATCCAAGAATTGCTATGCGTCCAAGAAACGGGATAAAATATCAGCTCATTCTCATACCGACCGTTTATAATTCAAGGAAGATACCACTCCACTACTATGCAGAAAAATCAAACACCTTTGGGAAGTGGTTGGAGGGTCGATAGTGGTGATACGGAATTTCATTCATTCATTTTTTATCTATTTCACACGAACCATTATCACATCTATTTGTGCGGGTTGGAGCACTTCTTGCATTCGATTCGTTTTCCTCGCTTTCATCGTTCACAATGTCTTCGAACACTTCGCGTGTTGTTTCAGTTGCTGTTTGAGGATTTCGTGTTCTCTATGAATGTCGTCGAATGCTGGTCGAGTCAATACTACTTGCAATCATGGATATATCATGGTTAGGAGGTTCCCACGTGGAATGGAAGAGAGCGTTGGGGAAGGGGGTCGAGCTAGCGCCTTTGCTTCCTGGTCGACAGCATAACTAGCCACTACGCTATCCCCAAGTTCTGTAGAACTATACTAAGTTAATAATTATTCTTCTAGCACGTATCAGTTGCTGGATAATTTTGTTTGGTTTGAATGTCATAATATCTTTTCCAGGCGTTCCTAATAATACTCTTTGAAATGACTCGACAAAAACTGTCGTTTCTGCTTTCGTAACGTGCTTTGCTATGAGAACGGTGTACCTCACGCCAACAGTGCACGACGCACTTGACCTTGCATAGAAAAGAAAGGGAAAATACATGAATGAATAAGTGGCGAAATCGGCTCACTGACTTGGCGCCAGGATCCACTCTTGCCAACCGATCTCCTCAAAATCCACATAGAGGGCTTTCTTCTGACAAACGTTACTTTCGGTAGCGTTCCGATGATGTTGCTTGCGTTGTTTCTTGCGATCTCGACGCGACGACGTAGCACGTTTTCGTCGCACACTCGATGGCTCTTTGAGGACACTGAAATGAGATATGCAATCAGTTTCTGAGCAATATATGTCTAAAAAACACGTACAATTTTCCATACTAAAGCTTTACTATATATACTGAAAAAGAAATGAAATTTTTTTGTAGAGAAATTCTCCTGCTATATAAAGTTCTGAAAAAGTGGAAAGATCAGATGGCAAGCAAGAAATTTCGTACGAAAATGGTCCAGGTTTGAAGAAGAAGATACTGTTGCACAGCTCAACTCTATTGGTTCTAGAGTTATTAAGCACGTGCAGCACAGAAGGTAAGAGGTAACCCGTAGCACTCAGATGGTCGTTGTTTCAATCCAGGGCCCTGAGTAAACGAAGTCTCCAAACCCTCGTTGGTGAGCAAATTGGTACCAGACATGTCCGAGAAGATAGCAACACCCATATATGAACCATTCACCTCTACGGTTCCTAACGGGATGAAATACGCTGCCCACGCTTAAGGGATTGGAAGTGATTGAACATCGCCGAACGACTTCACGCTTTCACAGGATCACGGTAATGCAAATTAGCTGTAAGTTGTTATTGTTTTGTCTTTATAAATATGGATCAAGATATTTCTGTACGAAAATACTGTAAGCAGAAATACCTATAGACAATTAATGGGACACTTTGAAGTCGTGATAGTTGTATCGTAGACATGGAATGCGGCTCAGATACAAAAATTGTCACATCGGAATGATCGACGAGGAAAGTTATCTGAATGGAATGAAATTAGTGGACTGGTGACTGCGAATAGTTTCAACCTGGTTCGCTTTCACTTCGCTTAGCAATTTTCACTTTGCGAGCCAATTCTTCGTGAAGTAATTTTGCAACAAACGAAATATCTAGGACTGCACGTAGGGCAGTGTTTATAGGGTGCTCTGCAATATACATGTGCTCCTTAGTCCAACTAGCGCCACATCTTACCTGGCCTTCCACCCATCTCGAATTGCATTATTTCTACACTTCTTTGGGAGGATGAAAACATCGACTTGACATATCATTTGAGCACTGTATAGACCAGATGTGCATTGAATCACCTCTACAATGTTTGAGTTGAACGCACGGCGCATTCTTAAACAACTGAACAACGTCGAGCCCTTCATCGTTGTCCTTTTTGTCCTTTATGAGACATTTTGGTGTAGCTGTGTAGGTGGAAGCACATGTATCAAATCTCCGACATCTTGAAGAAGTCAGTTCCATGTTTTATGGAGACGGATCACGCATTGGAATAGAGTATCTAGCACGACTTATCATACTTATGCTCACAACGATTTAATATTTTTTTATGATTGTATGGTGTTCCTGGGTGAGAACTATGGTGTATAGCAAGTGGTCTATCCCACTCCAAAAGTCAGTTTGCCTAGTAAAGACTGAATTCGACATTCCTTTCCAGATGCCGATCTAGAAACCGCCACCGCCATCAAAAACCTTGTGCTAAGACAAACTTCCTTTCCGTCCACAACAGTCAGTGACAGTGTTTAATTAGAACTGGTGGAAACACCGGCAAATCTATCTTTGGTCTCCAAAAAAAAGCCTTATTTGAAAGCCAAGAACCAATGAAATAGAAATTGTGCTTGGTCACAAGCGATTCTTCGGGAAGAGTGCTAATTCAAATACTAAGGTGAATCAGAAAATAACTTCTTCGGAAATACAAACGAATCGTGTTGTTGGACTATTTTAATCCTCCAATGTCGTGGATTCTTCGCTTTTTCCGCATTATGAGTTCGGATGATGTCAATGAGAACTGAACTGCTAAGAATAGATTGGAAAGCTTCTGGGTGGATCTCGACCATTATCTTCATCACATGAAGATTTGTTTCAACTTCAGATTAGAATAGAAGTTCTGAAGTAATTTAAGAAGTGAATAAGAAATCCTATGTGATGAGGACCCTTCGCTTAAACAACTGGGATGTCGAACAAAAATCAGAAATCGAAAACTGTAAATATTGTTATCACAATGCAAAACTGTGCCAAATACGACATGAATCTCCGCTTACGATAACAAGTACACGGTTGGGCTCTAGATGCAATCTATTTAGGGGGTGAGATAGGTGATCCAGACAGACAAGCTCTAGGGATGCTGAAACTGACTCAGAAGTTACCCCATCACCGAAGAAGCGCCGCGTGAAATTTTGGTGACCATAATATTCCAATTAGCACTTTTATCTCCATGGTTACGCGCCTTCCAGAATACCAGAGATGAGCATAGACATGAGCATAACACCACATGAGCGATGGTTCCACGGAGCCATGTCATTTAATTTTTTATCTAATTCTACTTAACAATGGATGTATCAGCAGGTATATCTGGTTGCGACTTTTATAAATAACATGAGTAGTTGACAAACAGTACACGCAGTAATCGTACGATTGCCGCTCCTGACTAGGAAGTGCTCGGCTATCAAAGCATAGCGAGAGAATTTCCAGTAAAATTGCCCTTAGTGCACGGTCTGTATTCACAACAACCATCTACTTCGAACTTAGAAAGTCGGGTAGGTTTTACCTTTCCCAATTTTTAACTTCTGTGTATTAATTTGGACTTGCTTATAAATCGATTTGGAAGGATAAAGGTTTTTGAAGAGCTCATTTTTTAGGTGACACGTCTAATCTGGCGAAAAACGTCACAACAATGTGGTAGGGATAATTTAGTTGGACTACTGAAGAACACTTTACTTTCCAGTCCATACCGTATCGCAGTCATTCTGTGAGGAATGAAACGCTGATGCGACATCGAAGTCAAACCACTGGTTTTGTCGTGCGACGTCAATTGTTTTAGAGTCAAGCAGCCTTCGAATCTAAAAAAGAGTATCACTTTCTAAACTTTTTTTATCTTTACCATTGAAGTGATAATATAATTTCCATTGGATTACATCTGTCTGTTCCAATTTCGTCTTATTCCAGACTATCATACCTCAGGCTGTTGCTCATTTACAGCGAAAATGCTAACACGAGCCGACTTTTTCACGCCTCCAACTCTCATCTTCAGAATCGCTTGTTTCACTTCCTCCTGGGCAACATTTCTTACCGAAGATGACAAGTTATATGAAATGAGAAGCCCAGAATTAAGCTCGAATAGTTCCTAAAACATGATGCTTGAAACCTACAAATATACGTAACATGTAGACAAATCCAAATTTTCTAGACGAAGCCTTCTTTACATATCTTTGCATTACTAATGCATTAAATTCTTCTGTGAGGAGCGCTACCGCTTTGTTTTCGTGACCCATCCTTAGCGAATGCTCTAGTAATAAGTTAGCGCTATAATGAGTATGCAGAAGAAACAATACTAGGAAGTTTAACTTCTATTTGCTTCCTCTTATTGTTCTTCACGTCAGTATATGATGTGAAATGCAATCACTATGAGGCTACGATACTTGTAAAACGTGGACCCTAGGCTAAATTCGAACCCGCGACTACCTTTTCCGAGGGCTCATGTGCTACCCACTGCACCATTGAGTCTTTTTCTTTGCTTTTTCTCGCTCCTAGTTTTCTACCTAACCGTTTAATGACTATGGCCTGGGGGTCTAATCTGGGAATCTGGGTTTTGCAAATATCTCAGTCTCATAGTAATATTGAGAAACGCTAAAAAAATCGGAACCGTTGAGATGACAAGTTTGCAAAAACCTTCGGATAGTAATGACGTATCCAGTCAATATCATCATCCTTTGTTGCCTTTTGATAGATTTCCCAAACGTGATCCGGTATCGGAAGCGTAGGGCCCGAAAGATTAGGGACACTCGAAAAGCCAAACCGACGGAGAAAACCTGAGAATAGTAATTCTATTCGATATAGTGACTGTGCATAGCCTAATATATTCTATACTGTCGTCAAACACCTATTATGGAGCGCACCTACATCAATAAATATGATACAAAATCTACAGTTTTATCTCACCTTTTTGTACCATGCGCAGCTCGCGAGGGCTAAGTCCGAGAGAAGCAGACACCCGAGCAGAGATCGTGAAAATGACAGAGACGCAGACAAGCAGGGCGCGGTTCATGCTGAGCACCACAAGACGACGACGCACATTGGAACCCTTTGAAGGCGTTTTCACCGCATAGCACCGGCTCTCGACTAGAAATTGAGTAGTACGATAGAACAGATAGTGAGATTAGTGTTGCGATTGTTTATTGGCAATACAAATTTACATCTTAACCAATAAAGAATGTACACGAAAGTGAAGCAAATGAGACTAGGTGTAAGTGTATCTGTGTATGTGTATGTGTATGTTTATGTGTATGTGTATGTGTATGTGAATTTGTATCTGGATGCGCATGTGTATGTGAGAGGGAGAAGAAAAAAGAATAGACTGAAAAAGAAAGCACCGTCCAATGATGTCGAAATCATGATAACTAAAAAAGAGAGCAGTTTCTGCTAGCAATAAAATCATGATTGTTTACTACAACTATCACGATAGAAAAACATGAAAGACAACAATGATATTCACCACTGACCACTGAACAGCCTCAAAAGATGAATGTTACACATTGAAAAGCTTTAAATCTTGAGCCCTGTTTTCTTTAACGAGAGGTCGTCTATATGGCGCGGTGAGGTTTTGGAACTGGGGATAATGATTCTGAAATTTGACACTGCTCAACCAAAGCTAATCTCCAATCTTCTCATAAAAGTACGTCATTCACTTCGATACAGAAAAACCTTAGTGGATTCAGCGGGCAGCGGTCCTGAATTTTTTGATTTTACTCGACTGGGCTCTTCATTTGAAGTGCGAAAATACAGTGCTTCTTGGATAGTTAAGTGATCTTAATGCAAGATTATGAAGTTGTGGAGTTTTCAAACATGAATTCACTGCGTGAACTTCGACATTAAGGAGAATGGCTAGTGAAATAGGAGCAGGGAGTAAGATTTCAAATTTGTGGGATTTGCATGGAAAAATTTGTGTCAGAATGCTTGCCAGACCCAGCTGGAAGTTTGGTACCCTAACGGCACCCTTGAGAATTCATAGTGCCAAAAAGAAAATGGATTTGCCAGTTGACAATTGACAAAAAAAGTGTACCTTCATTCGGGAGAGAACCAATTTTATGCAAAGCAAAGATTTAAATGCAAGAGATTTTGTCGATTGTCAAGATAAGAAGTTTAAGATTAAAAAACAGAAATGAGGACTTCCACACCATCAAGATAGAATACAAAACGGGAATATAGCTTTCGATTTGCTTTTCAGCTTCGCTGACCTAACTGGAGTACGAATCTATGGTTCTCACAGTTCAACATCGAGGATTACCCTCGAAAAAAAATGTGATGAAGATCACTTATTACAGAGAAAAAGACCTGAAGGTAGAAAAACTCTCCTCTCTATTTAGGAACACACCATTGCGCCTGAAACATTGATAGTTTGTTCAACGATAATGCGAACGATTTTAGAGCTCGAAAGATCAGTATTCGATTAACCGCTTTATAAGAAACCTAGAAACCTAACTCAACCACTCAGGAAAGCGTAATAACAATCACGTGCCAACTCAGAAAAGGAGATTAAGATTTCAAGGTTCCAAAAATTGATGAAAGTGGTAAAAAATTGACTAGAATTGAATTAAAAAAATAAAATTTGATGGAAATGTTAAACTCTGCCTTGACCGTAAGGCTCTAAAATTCTCAGAAAAGCCATAAAGCCGTGTGCGGCAAAGTTGAACAACGTGGCAGACGAAGAAGAATCTCGCCATTCGCGTCTGAAGCTTTAGGAAGGCGGCAATATCAAAGAAAACGAGACATTTGATATTTCGCTTAGCTGAGCGCATCGCTGCTAACCCACATCCAGAAACAGGGGGAATTCTTGTCTGCTGGTTGATAACATTGGAATTTCCTAACATATTATCTTCACTCTCTAAAAGACACAACATTACAGTTCTTCAGGACTTTAATATAACTTAAGAAGAGTTGTGAACAACGATACGAAACTGTTCAAAATGTGTCCCATTACGTTGTCCATCTTCAGTCTCACTAAGAAGTGAAAACGTACAATGAAAGAAAAGGCCAGTGAGAAACTAAAATGTTGCTCCACACCGGGAATCGAAATAATACAACTTGCTGAGATACAGGCGAAACGAAGGACTCGCATGGTGTGGTGGTGAACGCGTTAGCCCCAGGAAAGGGTAATAGCGCGTTCGTTCCCCACCGCAAACACCTGCTGTCCGGAGTTTTGCAAATATCTCAGCATCATTGTGGTTGAGTCACATATGAAGGATTACGAGGACTACGAAAACTGATGATTTCACTGGACAACTACCTTCTTGTTTCTTATTCTAATGAAAAAAATCGCCAAGATACTAACTAATAGCAATAATATAAATAATTCACTCATTTTAATCTTTTTTCACTGCTTATTGTTTTTTTTATGGCCGGGTATTATGTCCAATTCAACCAAAAGGATGCTGAGGTATGAGCAAAACTGGCAACTTCAGTTGGTGTTCGAACACCCAGTTTTCCTTTCCGGAGGCTTATGTGCTATCCACAAAACCGACGAGGCACCTACTTTTATTTTACCTTAGTTGTTGAAGTGTTAAAAAACCATTTATTTAGGTGATATCCATGTGTTTTTTTCGACTTCATTCGAGTAGTTCGTTTCCAATGGCACCATAGTACTACACACCGGGTAAGGATGAAAACGATAGCGATAAACAAAAAATATAAATAGAAATATGATGCAGGAACAAAAACGGAATTGCCGATCGACTCTTTTTGTAAACTACCATTAAATTCAGGTTCCTTTTTTTCGAATCAGTATGGTAGTACAGCTAAAGTAATTATATCCCGGAAAGAGCAATAGCGGTTCGATCCCCATCGCTGACACCTGCGGTCCGGAGTTTTGCAAATATCTCAGCATTACTGTGGTTGAATTCTGGCTAGTCCTGAGATGAATTACAGAAATTTTTTGTCTTGCCGCGACGTTCGAAACAACATACGTGGGGGGAGTGAGTACTTCGTCGTTTCAATACAAGATCACTAGCCTCATTAAGCAACGTCAGCAACATGCCATGAGAAGGAAAACAAACTTGACATCCACTTTGAACGGGGACATCTGGTTGCGCTCGTGCTCATCAAGGAGCACAGTTTCAATATGAGCATTACTTGACTGCCTTAGCACTTTATTACTGGTCGAAATTTCTAGATATCTGTGTTAATGTGTTCCCATCTTTTCACCACAACCAACTCCCGAGTTCACGGGTCGGAAGGCGCCTGAAGCGTTACGAAAACGTCTTCTCATAGACGGCGGCGATTACTAGGACAACTTTATTTTTTAGCAAATTTTTGGTGGAAATGTTCTCTTTTTCAGTGCGCGTAACAAAGCCAGGAGGTTAACCGCATGCTGTTAGACTACATCGCGATTCCACACCTCATATGGTAACATCTCCTCGATATGTTAGGACGGCAACGTATTGACATAAAGGTGGAAAATAGCTCTGTCGTATAAAAATATAACCAACTAAGGCGTTTCATTCAGTCAATTCATTGGAGAGAAACGAGAAGCAGAAAGACGAGAATCACGTATAGCTTGGGCGTCAATGAGTAAAAAAATACAGTAACAACAAAGATTTTGTCTTGAACTGAAAAAAATCTCCATACTACGGACGCTGAAGTAAAACAAAAAGGCTGTTTATAAAGAAAGAAAGGCGTAAAGAGCGAATATAAAAAACACTACAGAGGGGAACGTTCAAGTTGGCGGTTGCTCCGGATGGCCGAACTAAAGCCTCAACGAATTTAAGAACGCGCGCGTCATCACACATAAGATTACAATGTGACACTGTGCCAAACAGTTTTTGCTCATCTCATGAATAATCATGACAATTCGCTCACTGTCACGTTTCAACATCGAATGTAACAAGGACTGCTATCTGCACTGGTGTGCATGTCTCTGTGCTCGTATGCTTGCATGTATATTATTCTCTTTGCGAAAATAAACAAACACAAAGAGAAAATAGCTTATACTGCAGAACAACTGGGATTTAATAGTAGTACTCCTTGGCAGTTATGGTGAACTCAACACGGTTCGTAAACGAAAAAGCAAAAAACAAACTCACAGAAAACAATTCATCACTTACTTGGATACATAAACGGTCAGAGTTCACGAGTTGTGGGGACCTCAGCACATTTGCTATTTGTTTCTTTCCCTTACAGTCGTCATCCATGGTGGTGGTTTTATTCCAGCATGGTGGCGCTTACCCGCCACGCATCTCCCTCATATTAGGGATCTCGATCCGGTTAGTCGCGATGCTACGTGGCACGTCCCCAGGTGGCGGATGGGGGGTTAATCGCGGACCAAAAGCGACCTTTGCTTCCCTGAGACGCAGGTGGATCCAGGGAGTGGACTCCTTGTTTCTGCTGCGCCGATTTGGCACATACTTTCTGTATTTGCGAGACGTATTAATGCACGCGTGCGTGGGTGCGTCCAAGTTTGTGCGGATTGTATTCTACGAGTCAATTCGGCTAAAACCCTGCAATCAAGTGACAGGGAAGTATATGGGAGGCGGTTAGGAGTCGGCTCGAACAAATAAGTTCCACGTCCACTGTGGCAGTGCTAAACACAGTAAAAGAAACGGGCTTCATTCCTATGATACCAAAACAGCACTCGATTCGGTAGCGTTGGGTAGGACGTGTACGGAGAAGCTGCCAAAATTTTAGGGGCCATTCTAAACTCCTTAATCTCAAAGAACTGAGGTGACCATACGTACCACAATGCACGTACACTTGCATCCGAGTCCTCGATAGAAGACTTGATCATGTAAGCGAGAAAGATAAGCACGAGACCATAGAGGACCATCGGCCTGGTCGAAACGAGGCACGGCACCCAATCAACGCCGTCTATGACACCGGAGAAGAACTGCTCCTCGGAACATGCGACAATAGAGTCGGCGGCGTCGACGTTCTCGACGAGTTTGTCTATGAACATCGATGCATTCGAACAACTTACAACCCGAATCGGACGTTTGCAATTAAAAAAGATGTGGATCAATACCGGGTTTGACAATCTTGGTCATTTACGCGCCGACATCAAACTATGACCAAGAAAAAAGTCGAAGAGTTTTGTATGAACTTGGGGAAGTTTTTACAGAGAAGACCATACATTCTTCAAGGTAGTCATTGGAGATTTCAACGCCAAGATTGGATCAAGAAGAACGTCTGAAGAACCTCAGATTGTGACCAATGGATTAGAATGGAACGAACAGGATGAGCGGCTATCTGAGTTTATCACGGCGACCAAGACCATCCATGGTAACTTGCAATTTCAGAAGCCCTACCCTCAACGCTGGACGTGGGAGTCTCACTTTGTTACATAGTATCATAACCTAATAGACCACATCATAGTAAACAGAAGATTTTGCCTAAGCGATGTCGCTGTTGTCCCGAAATCCCTACACGGGAACAGACCACCGTCTCCTTGGTGCTAGATTCTACTTCTCGCAGAAAGGACAAAAAAGCCGCTTAATTCAAAAAACGAATTCTCAGAAGCACCAGAACCACCACAAACTGGGACTTATTCAATTCACTAGTCGGCTGTTGGGAAGATGCCGTTGTCGACAACATCGACGAGCAATACGACGGGCTCATTCAACATCTTCACGTCAGCGCTGTGAAAGCTGAGAGTTCGAAAGTCACCAAGAGACGTCTGTCTCCAGAAATACTCGAGCTGATACGCCAGCGTCGTATGGGACGAGCTGCAGACAACCGTGAACTAACGTCCGATCTAGCAAAACAATGCAGACAGGCGACAAAAGAAGATCTCAAAGAGAGAAGAGCAGCAGTAATGGTCGAAGATGCAGAGGCTAGGAAAAGCATTGGCAAAGCCCACCGAAGCTTCGCCAATTACAAGACAGAGATGATTGTACTAAGAGGTCCAGGTGGAACAGTTAACGAACAGCGTCCAGAAAGGCAATGG
This sequence comes from Angiostrongylus vasorum, assembly GCA_018806985.1. Taxonomy (NCBI): domain Eukaryota; kingdom Metazoa; phylum Nematoda; class Chromadorea; order Rhabditida; family Metastrongylidae; genus Angiostrongylus; species Angiostrongylus vasorum. The sequence continues at coordinate 58,713 of JADANN010000351.1, read as the reverse complement.
AGGAAATCATTCACGAATACTACTCGGATCTACTCGATAGCCACGTCCACCTTCCGTCATATGAAATAAAGGAGGAAGGATGTGTTGTACCACCAGTTCTCCCTTCCGAAACCCGACATGCCATTTCGTCAGTGTAAAATCGAACAGCACCAGGTGCGGACAGGAAAAGACCAGAATACCTGAACAACCTTCCGCCAGTCTTCGTAAACACACTGGCTCGGCTCTTCACACGTTACCTGTCTGAATGCAAGGTCCCTACTCAGTGGAAGGCCAGCAAGACCGTGTTATTGTTCAAGAAAGGTGACCTACACAATATAGGCAGCTATCGCCCAATCTGCTAACTGCCTGTCGTCTACAAACTTTTCACTCGAGTCGTCCTAAACAGGATCTTTGCGTTGCTAATGACATCGTCCTTATAACACCAAAGATTAGCTAAGCGGAACGTATGCTTGCTGACTTTGATAAAGTCCGTGGAAAGATTGGTCGTCAACTAAATATCACAAAAACGATGTTCCTGAAGAACGGATTGGTTTCGCATGCCCCATTAATGCTCAACGGAACGAATATCTCCGAATGCTCCAGTTATTTCTATCTAGGTCGGGAAATCAATATGATGAACGACTTAGCTCCAGAGCTGAACAGAAGGAAACGAGCGGCTTGAGGAGCTCTCAAAAATATCGAGGGTGTAATGCGGAGAATGAAGAACACCCGACTCCGTGCCCACCTTTTTCGACTCAACGGTACTTCCTGCCCCTAACGTATACGTCAGAAACTTGGTCGCTGCGTAAGCAGGATGAAAGATCACTCAGCGTTATCGAACGCGCAGTCGAAAGGACGATATTCCGTTTCACACAAGTAAAGGATGGGTCCGAAGCTCCCACCTGCGTCAACGATCGAAAATCAAAAATGCCGTTCTGTACGCCAAACGGTCGAAGATAAGGTGGGCCGGACACGCAATGCGTATGAATGACAACCGATGGACAAGAGCCGTAAGTGACTGGTTTCCTTGGGGGTGTCAAACGTACTGCGGGAAGACCACCGACCCGGTGGTCAGAATTCTTCACGAAGAGCCTAGAAGAAAGATATGGTGCTCGACGAGTCCCTAGAACAAGCAGAACCCACTGGGCTACTCTTGCACGCGATAAGGGAAAAATGGAAGATTTACTGGCGCCCGCTCGAGTCAGTCGGCGATCAACGGGACTACAGGTGATAAAAGTGATGGTGGCGCGTGTGAATCTCGTACCGTGATCTGTAAAACAACTGCAGCTGCGAGTACAGGTGACTGACTTTGGTTGCAAAGACGTTTGCCCAAGGTGTCGTTTATCGTCCCAGGGAACGCCTACATGCTCGTGGTGTCCACTCCACAGTTTTTTTCGTCCATCTGTCGTCTGTTTTTCTCATTATATTACCGGTGCATCCACGTTTCATGATTCATGACGTTTGTGAAGTATCGGCCCACATCTTTGCTGCATAAGAGAGCGCTGGGACGAGTGTTGAATACTAAAGTAAGTGTGGATTATCGAGTCGTTTAGTATAGATCGGTGATTTCTTTGAGAGGCCGACTGTAGCCCATGATGCTCTCCTTCATCTATCTAATTCTTGCTTCATGTTGCCCTTCATGTTCATTAGACGTCCAAGGTACACGCACGTGGTGGTCTATGTAACAAGAGGACCACCCACTTTGATCTGCTCGCCTTTCCACCATGGGTTTTTCCATAAACAGGGTCTTCCTCCGATTTATGCCCGATTCAATCTCTTATCATCTCATTTAGCATCGTCTCTGCTTCCTTTGTACTTCTAGAGAGAAGGACGATGTCATCCGCGAAAAAAAAGATTTAATGGGGATTTTCCATCCATCAATACGCATCTTTCTCATCCCAGTTGAGTGAATTCAATTAACTGCTATGCGCAAGCAAACGTCTTTGCCGATGTGATATAGCCCTGTTAAATCCTTTTTTTACGGGTATGCTAGGAAATTGATGGAAAAGGTGTATTTCCTTGGTGCACTTCAAATAACGGCCAGATAGAGTTCTAATTTTGAGAGGGTGCACTCCTTGGTCGACGAGCACTGACAGGATTTCTTTCATTCTAACACTGTTAAACGCTTTTTTAATAGTCCATAAAAAGTCAGAACTAGGGGCAGATGGTATTCCTGACAAACTACAATAAGCCTGGAAACGGTCTGGATGTAGTCCATACGGCGAAGTCCCTGTCGAAACCATTCTTGCTCAGCTGGTTGTGCTTCACCTAATTTCCTTAGCATGTGCGAGAAAATAATCTCCGTAAAAAGCTTGTAAAGAAAACTCAACAAGCATATCGGACAGTAGTCACACCTCGGTAACTGTTCTTGGGAAAGATGACTACGCGCCACGTTCTCCACTCGTCTGCGATTATTTCCTTTTGAAAGGAGAATGACACATGGATTGCAAGAAGTAAATGCAGTTTGTGGTTTCCAGCTATAAAAAGTCAGCGGCGGTAATATCGCGTTCTGGAGCCGTGCCTTTTTTTCATGCTTACTATTGCTACTCGAACCTCAAAGGAAAAAATTCCAGGTGGCTTTTAGCTAGCGCAGTTTTATAGTTAGCGGCGGATATCATGAAACGAAAAAAGACTTTTTCTTCAACAATTCCATATCGCGACAAAAAGTTTTTACCAATTACATCTTCGTTCAAAGGAAGGACAAAAGGAGAGCGATACATTGGTTCTGACGACATTTCTTCAGACTAGGTCTTTTTTTGTGCTTCTAGCAGTTCCTTTTGCCTTTACTGATGTAGATCTTCCTCGAAAACTCTCCTGCAAGTGGTGTTTATAACAAGCCGTGTTAAGCGTGTTGCAGTAGGATCATGCTCCAGCTTCGTTCTCTACTCGAGCAACTCCAGCGAATTCGACACAACTTCTACGCCCTTTGACAAGCACATCGTAGTGTTCAGTCAGGTTTTCTTTAATCTGCTGCACGCTTTTGTATGAGATTTCATACAAAACGTTCTTATCATTTGCAGTTGGACTTTCTATCCGTGGTCGATGACATGAAATCGTTTCCAACTAACGGCTGAATTTTCGTGAGAAGAAGATCGTGATCGGACCTATTTCAGAATGACGAACTACCAACGAGTCAAGTAGGAGCAATCTTCTCTTTATAAGAATATGATTGATTTCTGCGTGAGTCGTGCCGTTATGAGAATCCCATGTTCAGTGGCGACTCTCTTTCCTCTTGAAAAAAACAAGTTTCCATGGAGGAGTCGTGAGTAGAAGGACGGGAGCCCAGCAAGACGATTTTCACTATCATTTCCTTCTCCCGATCCATAGTTTACGATCCTGTACTCGCTTTTTTCTATTCTAACATTGAAGACCAGCAACAAGTTTGTAGTACGCTTTATTATTGCCTCTCAATGGTTTACCGCCCCATCATGGCTGGGACGTGTTCCCAGGTATCGGGATGTGATGTACAGTGAGATAATTCGTCCCGCGGGCAGGGCCTTGCAAGCTTATAAGGAGTTCCGCGTTACCATCACGAAGTCCAGTTAAGAGTGAACTAATACCAGGGTCCATCACCGTTCTGGTATCAAACTAGTCGCATGGTCGCAAATCTTGCAAGGGCTGCAACTGCTCGTGGTGGTAACGACCTGGGGCAGACATTAGCTAAGCTGACCTCGGAACTCCAGGGAAGCACAATGGCTAAACCAGCAAAACTCCAAAAAAAAGTAGAAATTATGCTGGATCTCGCATAACCAGTTCAAAGGCAAGTATCCAACTATCTAAGTTTATCGTTCCGGACTACTCCGTCCAACTGATAGTAAAACACATCTAATTCGTACTCACTAGCTGCATCGTTGGTGAGCCGCAACTGTTGATAGTAACCTTCTCAAGACTCGTGGTTGAAGATGGAGGATGGCCACGCGAGGAGACAGGATCTCGTATGGGTCGACGAGGTGAAGAATGGACGGGTGGGCGACAAAGCCTACTCCACTAACATTTCGTAACGGGACCTTTCCTAAACGGATGACAAGGGTGCCGATGTTCAGTTGGTCTATGTTGGTTTTCCAGCTTTTTATTTCTTTTAAAGTGATCACATGGAATCTGATACGATTTCCAGCTTCAGGAAGGGCATGTAGATCGGCATCTGAAAACAACATTCTAGCGCTATATGTGCATTGTAAGAAACAACCTCCATGGAGAGTTGTAAGTGTGTCCGTGAGATGCGGTATCAGTAACGTCCTGCACAACCCGAGATAATATTGCGTTTAACCGGTCGTCTCACCTCCCACTATAATAGGCGAGGGCACACTGTGTGCAGAGTACTGGAGCTGGTCTATTGCTGCGTAGGTAATTTGATCTTCCTTAGAGTCCTGACTTAAGCTTTCAAGGGCGTTACCATATCTTCATAAAGCTGTGGATCCTAGAGAAATATTTTTTCTGGAACGACTTCGTCGTTTGTTCTTCCCACTAGCTGATTCAGACACGATATTAATATCGAAGTCAGAAGTAAACGTAAGGACGAAAAAAATGACCGGGTGTTCACAGACGATATAGTAGTCGAAAAATTGAAAGAAATTTGACAATAAAGGAAAATCAATAGATGAGGCGTAGAGCGTTCGATGTTGATCAACTTCCGACTTCACCAAACATCGTTGGGGTGATTGGGTGCATATCCGGTTTATACGATAACTCGCGGTCGCATTGCGATGTTTGAAGTCATTGATGCTATCCTCAAAGATACTTCTCTTCTCATTTTTTCCGTTCCCGGATGAATAGAAGGCTTTACGAGCTCATCGAATCAACGATGACATGTGTTTTTGTAGAGTACTTTTAACCACTGCGCTACACGCGCCCTCAAATATGATTGCTCTGAGTGCAACAAGGGTACTACTGTTTTCGCTAAGCCATTTTCCACTTTGACAGGTAAAAAGGACAAAGGATAAAGCTCTCGCCGTTGACCAATCCCTGAGGGATGCACTATGCATTCAACTTCATTAAGCATCGTTGGAGGTGATTGAATGCATATCTAGCATTTGCAGTGACTCGCGGTGGCCTACCGATGTATCGAGTCAGTGCTGTTATCCTCCCGGACAAGTTTGGTACCAATTTGCCGACCACAGAGGGATGGAAGGCTAGGTTTGCCATGGGCGCGGCTATTGATCACAAGTGTATTGCAGAGCGCGTCCGACCACTGCGCCATACGCGCCACTGTTTTGAAAGGTAGTGTCCGAAAAACATGGTCATCGTGTCAATGGTCAGTGCCAATAGGTTCTTCAAATGTTGATGGCTAACAACGCTGGAACTTGGTGAGATTTCTAACCAAGAAGATAACATTTTGCTCTTTGAAGGGAAAAATCGGTGAGATGACACATGAATCCTTCACCATGTGGCTTCGGGAGAGTTGGACGTAGATGTCAAACAGAAATAAGTAAAAAGTAATGAGTGACCTTAACTGATCTTCTGAAAACCAACTATTTGGTTCATTTGTCGGAGAGTAACGTAGCGATCTTATGGCTAGTAAAGTTCAGGAAAGCATTACGACCATTTTCCGGCTTTTCACAGTTTTGTTAAATTGGTGCTAATCTCTTCTAGTTGAAATTCTCATTCAACGCTTTTTCTGAAAATTTGTGCGAGTTGGTACACAAGTCGAAGGCCATCTGCGGTTTGCACAGTTCTCGCACGTTAGTGTCTCATAAATAGAGTTTTCATGACCTGCAAAAATGCCTTATTTACATTGTTTTGAAGTTGTTGGACGATTTTCCCGAAAACCGGTGAAAGAAGTTAAAATGAAAATATTTCGAATCACCAATAAGCAGTAGTAATTATCGTCGACTCGGTCAGCTCAGGTAGCTCTTAGCTAGTTCGTTTCATTCCTCTTTGTGTCGTCTCATTCAAAGTTTTCCATTTGTGAGAGAGGTTAGTTTTATTCTCCACCATTTAGATGATGTTGTGTTTGGTAGTGCTATTTTAGTACTCCGGGCTCAAATGAACAAGTTCTAAGTCGAAGCCTCCCATGTTAATACGAGTGCCCTTTGCACGACTAGCCACCAAAATCCTTCCAGTTTTAGTAAGATAACGCTGGATTACTAATATAAATTTTACATAAAGCTAACGCATAGTGTATTAGCCGACTACCCCTTCTCTGGAAACATTTTGCCGTCAAGTTTTGCAGATAGTTTTCTTTTAGTTCAAGGGATAGTTCCAGCTGGAAAAAAACAGCTCTTAGGGAGGAATAATCCACCGAAATCTTTGCTATTGTGAAGTGGGCGTCACATTAACATAAACACATATCAAGAACTCAAAAGCTATTTACCAATCCTGACGTTATATTACAACAGTTAAGGTAGCTCTTGCAGATTTTGGCACTCTAAAAATTCTGTGGGGCGTGTGGCGCAGTAATTAGAGGTGCCCTGCGATACACACTGGATCAGGACCTGGCTCAAGTCCGTCCCAAAGGCTAAATCAATCGCTCATTTCCTTGCCAGTCGGCAAGTCAATGCCAGATTTCTTTGCGAGGACAAAACACTGATACACTGATTTGGTAGAACAGCAGGCCACCACGAGTCGGTATATAGCCGGACATGCATTGGACGACTTCTACTTTACTTTGCCTTTGTACTTTTACTTTACATTTCTCTTGGATCACGGAAATGAAAACAAAAGTTACTCTTGTTCTTGCCAAAAGATGTCTACAAATATTTTATCGGGCTGTGCACAAGCGCAAGCCGAAGTTCGAAATCCGATATGCTATTTCGCCGGTGGAAAATTGAACAGCACCAGGGTCCGGAGAGGAGAAAGTCTGAACACGTGATGAACCACCCACAAGTCATCTAAACACAGTTGCTCGGCTCTTCACACGTTAACTCGTAATTCAAGGCCCCTACTCAATGGAAGAACGGCAAGACCGTGCTATTGTTCAAGAAGGGTGACCTACACGACATCGGCAACTATCGCCCACTCTGCTTGCTGCCTGTCGTCTACAAACTTTTCACTCGAGTCATCCTAAACAGGATTGACAAAACACTGGAAGGGGTAGCCATGTGAGCGACCAGTGTTTCGAAAAGGATTTAGTAGAACAGACCACATCCACACGATAACAAGACTCACTGAAGCATCGCGAGAGTACAAAAGACCGCTCTACCTCACTTTCGTCGATTTAAAGAACACCTCTGACTCAAATGAGATAGAAGTAGTCAGGGAAGCCCTTGATAGTTAGGGGCTCTCAGCTCAGAATGTAAAGATTTTTCGTGAGCTGTACAAAAATTTCACAATCAGGATATCACCATTGTACAACGATATTAACACCGACGTCAAAAGAGGAGTTAGATAAGGCGATACCATCTCGCCAAAATTATTTACCGCAACCCTCGAGAACGTCATGAGAACACTGGAGTGGGATAACATGGGAGTGAAAATCGATGGTCGACAATTACACCATCTTAGCTTTGCTGATGATTCCGCTCTTATAACACCAAACATTGTGTTTCACCATTCATCGAAACAAGGCCAAGCGGAACGAATGCTTTCGGAGTTTGATAAAGCGTGTGGAAAGATTGGTCTTCCACTAAATCTCACAAAAAACGATGTTCATGAGGAACGGATTGGTTTCGTACGCACCATTCATGCTCAACCAAAAGACCTTCTCCGAATGCTCCAGTTATGTCTATCTAGGTTGGGAAATCAACATGATGAACGACTTAGCTTCACAGTTGAGCAGAAGAAACGAGCGGCTTTGGGAGCTTTCAAGAGCACCGAGGATGTAATGAGAAGAAAATAGAACACCCGACTCCGTGCCCACCTTTTCGACTCAACGGTACTTCCTATGTCAAATGTCCTATGTCTTATGGTATGTCAAACGCATTGCAGGAAGATCACCCACCCGATGGTCAGAGTTCTTCACGAAAAGCCTGGAAGAAAGATATGGTGCTCAACGAAATCTTGTAGGTCGCAGAACCCACTAGGCTACTCTTGCACGCGATAGGGAAGAATGGGAGTGTTACTGGCGCTCGGTCGAGTCACTGGAAGATCAACAGGACTACAAATGACAGATGATGCAGGTGCAGAAGCGCTAGATGGACTCAACAGTAGCGCATTCAAGAAATCACGTGCAAGTTAAAGAATTTAAGGCGACTTTGAATGAAATCATGTGTACTTCTCAAAGGCTTGATCGTCTACTTTTGGGCGAATACAGCACACCTCTCGGCGTACACAGAAGAACACTAACCAACACAAATGTGAATATGATCACACTTGTGCCAGGCATAAGGTCGGTTCAATGCAGGAGAGACAAGGAGCCAATCTTTGAATTCGTCGGCATCTCATGGAAAAAGAACGACGCTGTTGGCTCACGTTGAACTCCTTTATCCTTCTCCTAAAGCTGCGCCACGTAGCATCATCACTAATCGACTCTCTTAAAGTGAAGGCATCTATGAGTGATCTTGAATCCATACTTGAACAGAACAAAGTAGTAAACTGGTAAAACAGCAAACGATATCTACCTGTAATGAAAGATATTGGAAAAGCAAAGCAAAAACATATAAATGCTGAGTAAAGACGGACAACTTTTAGGGGAACAAATGGACGAACAGAGGTATTTTAGTAGTAAAAGATGGGGTCCGTTCCTCTCTAAACATAATTTTAATGGCATATTAAGCAAATGTTAGAGGAGTTACGATGGAAGACGACTAATCAAAATGATTGGCAAAAAAAGCCGCTGTTATAGCTTCCCTACTACGTGTAGTTCGCTGAGGCACTAATTACATAGTGACAATTGTAGAGGTACAACGTAGGCATGCCACTACGGTAGCGCAGGTGGATGCTATATTCTTCGGTAGCGAGGTCATTGAAAGGTGAAGATAGCGAGTACTGAATGTCATTTGAGCGAAAGAAATAGGTAGTCATAGTAAAGTGAACTGAATTTCGGACTTCCAGAATCTATGGATAACAGTTGAAATCTGGAGCAAGTAGCACAGTGGTAGCGATTTCGTTCATTACGCGTAAAGCACAAATCCAAGCCGCTAGTTCGACCCAGCTCCGGAATCATTAAAGCATCTCATTCTTTTGAGTCTGAAAATTGGTACCAGAATTTCCTAGGATAGGCTCACTAACCTAATAAACGTGGGAACGCTCTAGGACAGTTATCTCAGAATTTTAGCGAGAATCTACAAGAACAGAATTCAGTTACGTTGGCGACGAAGACAAACAATCCTCAAGTACCAGCTAAACCTACAAGAAAAAAAAGTTTGAAGGGCTTCGTGGATAGAGAATAGGAGGTAACGAAACGTATGCAAGAAATGCTGGGATCCACACAGTAGGTGTGAGGGCAATTCGTATAAAATAAACAACAAAAAAGATCTCTTGTGTCACCTGCAGCTCAATTATTCACCAAATAACTCAAGCAAACACAAGTAAACTCCATTCTTCCCAAAACACTAAAGCTGCTCGAGACTGTACAATTGCTAAAAAGTCGCATTTTTCTTGAAATTCCCTCTTGTTATTATTTCCAGAGAACACAGACCCAAGAGAAACCGAGAAAGTTCACTTCCAAGTGGACTTATGGTTGAAAATGTCGAACTCCATATCGGCTTAGCAGCTCTACACTGACAGTTCGGCGTCCAGGAGAACCACTAATCACAATGAGGTGGCGAACAGTTTCTATTACATGTCATAGTAATTCCCGAGACATATTGTTGTTTAGTAGGTTTGCTTTCCTTATTATTGTTATTATTTTATTATAATGGTACGTCACAACGTTGTTTTTCTTATTATCCCTTAACTCGCAGCGCTGGTTTTTTGATAGCTGCCGATAAATTTCTGATAATTGGAGCAGTTGAGAAATTAGAGATGATTTGACGGCTTTATAGAACTGACTTTGTGCCATCGTTCTAGGCGAATCAATAATTTTTGTGACATGTTGCTTTGATTTCAAATATAGTGATAAAATTGATGAAAAGTGAAAGGCGGAGCTCCTATTTTCAAAATTGCTAACGCGAGGATGGTGGCGAGGAGAAGAAATATGTTGAGGGAAAGCATCGTTTCGTATTTTAAAGGGTCCCAGCTTCTCCACATCTTTGCTATTCAAAATAAGAGCGTCATAGAGAACAAAATTCAGAAAGAGGTTTCAGTGACTAAAAAAAATCAGGAATAGAAAGCTCCAGTAGGAGGGCACCAAATGCATCATGTAGGGCAACTAATTGTAGATTTTAATGCTTCTTATCTCAATTAATAAAGTTTACTATGAGATGACTTCGTTCTCTCTTTTCCCTGAAATTGAAGAGCGTAACCAATTTCGGCCAGATCCCATTGTACGCGATGCGCAACGTGTGTCATGTGTTTTACCTACACTACTAAATCATTTGACCATCATTACATCTCCGTTAAAACACCACACATATCACAAACATCATTTACACGTAAACACATCACACACACGTACACACACAGAGGCACATACACACATACACACATACACACACACACACACACACACACACACCACACATACAAACTGTGAATTGTAATTGAAAAAATGTCACACTGGTTCCGGAAGCGACTCCTATTTTTGTATCCATAATTTATTTACTTATGTTTTGCCAGAAATTCAAAACGTAAAAAACCGTTGTTTAAACTGCACGTGAAAATGAAACAATGTATTGATTACTGTGAGAATGACATTCAGGAACTACGAAGAGGCTAGAAATTATGAAAAATTACCATGTATAATTGTAAAAGAAGCTCGGAATCCGACATTATAATGTTCACATACGAAATTTCGCGTGCGAAACGCACGGTGTTTTTGTCTAATTTGTCTGGCGCCAGTGGAATGAGCAATTTCGACATTTCGTTGAGGTCGTCCGTCATGAGGGAGATCCGACATCGAAACGAGGACGAACGATGAATATGAAATCAGATGACAGAGCTTTCTTGAAGGGATAGAGAGAACGCGAGGGTTCGTCATCATAGCAAAGGCATCCGAATTAAGAAGTTGCTACGTCTCCATCTGTAAGCTCGGTTGTAAACTTATGTAGAATCTGTCACACTTTAAAAATACATCTGGTCGGAGAAGGCAAATCTGGCAAATCTGATGCCGATCCAGAGGAAGCGGAGACCTACAATGGCTCCAGTGGGTTATTTAGAGACTCAAGGAAAAATCGATTGTAATAAAAATAAGTACTAGTCATATGAAAATTGTGGGAATTTGGACCCAATTTTCACTATTTCCAGGTTCATGACGAGGTTCACTTAAATGATTCCATCATTTAATAGTGGATTTCAATCGGTTATAAATTATTTTCTTATTGCTCAGTTTTCTCTATCGTATTCTATTCATTCGGTCATTCACTTACCGTATGTGAAAAAATTCAATGGTATAGACAGGTAACTTAGACATCCTTTACTTGTTGCTATCGCCTACAACAGTAAATTTCCGTCCGATATACTATGACTGACATCTGCCTCTAGCGGTGACTTTGAGAATGTCTTCTTAACACGAACATCTCAGGACCGACCACCTGATGAAAGTAGAAACTTCTGTTAAGCTGAAGAACCAGCCGTTTCAGTACGTCACATACTGAATGTTATCAAGAAAGTAAAGTGATAGGAAAATCGCTTATCGACTGTCATTCCGGATATCATTGGTATAAAGCCAAAATAACAATGCGTTCATGACGTTTGCCATGGACACCGCTTCCTCCATTGCACGTCAGTAATAGAAGACATCACCAGCAAGAAGGCTACCACAAATCAACTTGGATTTCGAACACTTGGAGGAGTAGAAAATGCTGTCGCCTAAATGTTTTGTGGAAAGTTTTGCAATTTACTCATTCGTTTCGCAGAATATTAACCAACAAAAAGAGTTGTCAAATATCCTGGCTGTCTATCCTCTTAAACCGGTGCTTCAAAAAGAACATCAGTATCGTCAAACCGCTAACTAAGTGTTATTGGTAGTAAAATCAAATTAGGGCTAGTAAGTAATCATTAAGAAGGAGTGGACACAATCAAAAGTAACCCCGTGTTAGCTTTTCAATAAGAGAAGGTAAAGTTAAAGTCTTCAAGCACGGATTTATTGTCGGAGATTTCAACATTAGAATTGGAATTCACACAGAAGAAGAATGGAGATGCCATCAAGATAAGATGAAACAAAGCAATCGTATCAGACTAGAACACTTGGAACGAAACATTTCAAAGCTAAAAAAAGTGCTCGAAAAGAAAATGTCTCATTACAAGTAGTTGGGAATTTGAATGGAAATCAATCAATAATAGAGTATGAAGGGTTTTTGTGGAGATTTCATTATGCCTGAACTACATCCAAACCGTAGTTTAAGATCAATGAGGTCTTCCGTCAGTTCGACCCACTTTTGCTTTTGGCATTGGTACCTTCTAAAATATGTTTGGAGAAATGTCTAGACGGAAGTTCAGACATTAGATAGCCTAAGATTCAGAGTAATAATACACATGCATGAATGTTCGAAAACGAGCTAAAAACAGCGTTGGAGAAAAGAACAATGGTACAGAGTTCAAGGGAACGTAAGTGTTCTAAGCTACTTCAGATTGTCCAAGTACACAGGTAGGGCGCTTAGGTGAGGAACTTTTCCCAACTTTCCTTTATTTCTCCAAATTGGTAAACGAATTGTCTCGTACGCTATTAAATGGAAGAGTTCTTCTTCAAGAACTAAAGATTACGTCATCATCAAACGAAATGGCAAAAGATCTTAAGAGGAGTTAAATTTAGAAATATGTTATGCAAAAATTCGACTAGTTATGAGGACTTTTTTATGCAAAGCAATAAGTTCGGATTTTTTGGAAACAGTAGACGCAAATGAAAAAATACTTTTTAGCACTTAACTCCTATAAACCCTAGTCGGTCGGACTGATGTAAAAGTTATTTTTGCAGTGATTTATAGAAAAGCCTTGGCTTTCTTTACAAAAGAAAAGTAAAGGGATAGGAAGCCACGATAGCTGCTGTTTTCTAAGCATTCCTTATTTTAGATTTTCTCTTGTTACTAAGGAGCTTCTCAAAAAAAAATTATTGCCTCGATTAATATAAACCCATTGTGGAGGAGAAACTCTATGAACATCTTTAGTATTGATTGAAGACTCGAATTTCTGGTGTCATCTATTTTTTTCCCCCATCGATAGGTGCCCTCATCATTCATTTCCCGAGGAGATAAAAGCTTCCAAATTTTCGTTTGCAAACTCATCTAAAAGTAAACCAACGACATGAATCGCCATCGTCTTAGAGGAAATCTCTTTGTAAGATAGCCAATTTCCCACCGCTCCACGATGGCTGACGAATGTCTGTGGTGACCACCAGGGAACGCCCTGGCACGGATTTTTCAGGGGCTTCGGGAAATAAATCACGTTTAATCAGAAATGTACTAGTTAGAAAAAAATAAAACAAAAAATCATGTCTTTTAGTAGGACTGATAGTCGTGTTTAGAGAAACTGCTCGTTCCAACACTTTGTGCTTTACGAAAAGTCGAAATTTCCAAGAAATTTTAGGGTGCTGTATAGCAAAAACAGCGCTCATAGAACAATGATAAAGATGTACTGAACCGTCACACTATGCACTTATTGTTCTCCTAATTGCGTAAAAACAGGCAGGAATACAAGGAAAGAAAAAAGGAAGTACGAGAAGAGCTCAGATGCGAAACCCGCATGCATCAAGGAAAGCAAATGCTAAGAAAGGTGGGACGAAAAGATGAAGAGAGAAGGTGTAGAAGTGATGGTATGTGTGTTTGTAACATCGTGAAAACGCCTGAAGCAAGCTGATTAATTAGTTCAACTGTCGTCAAAGTGCGATTGAAAATCTGAGGTCCCTCTGAGAGCTGCAGCTACCGCATTAAACGAAAATCAGCATATACAACGCAAGTAAACGTATATGATAGGTATTGACTGGCTTCCTTGTGATCGTAGAAGTGTTAATATTACCTTTACAAGTAACAACTTTTCGAAAATACTGTCAAATTGGAATTTTGGTATGTCGTGCATCTAAACAGCTACTGCAGCGGTCTATCTTGAATCGAAAATGTGGGAGGTTTATTTGGTTAAACAGACTATGTGAAAGAGTAAAAGGAAACCCTGCCTGGAAAAAAAGGAAAATCGCTGACTGTCACTTGTAGAAAACCTTGCATAGGGCAAGCTGCTGTAAGCTTATCAAAAGCCCATTGACGTACTCAGTCAACCAACACTCATTAATTTAAAGATTATTTAAAAACAGATCTTGAAGACTATAGAGATCATTTGTGAAAAGATGCAAATTTAGTGAGTGGATACAGACAGCGAGCAAAGTTGTCAACGAATATAAATTCAACGGTAAAACTTCAAAATATCGAATCTTCTAGTGTGAATAATGGCTTTGCAACACAGTGTTTCTTCTTCTTGTAAACAAGAAATCTTGTAAGGCAATGTCTTATGAAGTTGTTTAACTCCAAAAGATTTTTGATATAATAAAAGAAGACAGAAGAAAGATAAAAAATCTCGGGATCGTAACGCATAAAATCGAGAGCGAAAAATCACTGGAAGTGAAAAAAAGCACCTGACTTGTGGAAATGAACTACTCCTGTCGATTTGTCGAAAGTTCCAAAGCATCATACATTCAAAGTAGACGACTCTAAGTGCTACGGTATGCGATTCAATAGATACCGTCAAAGCAACAATAAGAAGTTACCAACAAGAAAAAAGATCTTCTAAATAGCGATTAGTTCTGTTCACTAAAGAACAATGAAAGGAGTATGTTGTTTTCCGTTCGTTTGTGTGAATAACGCAGTCATCTAACCAATAAGAAAAACAGCGATCATATGCCGATAAATGGGTGAAAAAACTATTTTGTAGTAAAATGAACGACGAACTCGTTGGGTTACGGTATTGAGACTTCGGTTAGAAACTAGAAAGTCAGCACACTGGTTAGAGATGCGCTGTAATACGTACTATACATTGTCGATGATCCCACTAACACTAACGAGGTGAACAGTCCCGAAAGTAATGATTTCTGCAGGCCAGATATTCACCTCTACGAATCAGCTATATGAATGGATTCGGATGCATGGCACATCCATCACGGCTTGATCAACGCCAACGCTTTATCCTTTACATTTATCGTCGCCATCAATGTTAACAGTGTTATAGCATTTGAAAACTTTTACAGAGTTTTAAAACCTTAAGATTGAAATTTCAAGTTCATTCTTTCAGTTTCATTTTACGTTTAACTTCTAACGTATTTCAAGGGTTTTTGCAAAAATTTGAGTAAATCACTACGTTTCATAAGGGATGGAAACGATATGTTAAGGTCACACCAGCTTTAGCGAATCGGAATTTTATGAAATGCTTCTCGTGATCAACGTATTCGAGAAGAAAATGAGTACTTGATGTTTGCTAACAAACAATCTTGCACTGGGATTATATTAAACAAGTGTTAAGGGCAACACCACAGATCCACATGTGATCAGGACGAACGATCAATCGGAACCTGAACGTCCCACATGACAACCAGACAGCATTCTTCAGGAGAAACCATAAAAGCGCTCCTATCTCGAATATATGTAGAATAACGACTTACTTATCAAGTAACCGAATTGATCAAAAAGAATACCTGGCAGAGTATTCCACAACCTGTATATTTCTTCTTACAACAAAGTTATTCTATCTCTATACCTTATTTCTATCTCTCTCAACTTTTTCGCTACTTAGGTCTCAGTGAACCCAACCAGTATTGTGCGGTCCGCCTTCAACAAGTTGAACTTTAGTCACGTCTAGATGAGAGATGGAGTAAACTATTACACAAGCCCTTATCACTACATCTTTTATCAAATGGAAGAAGGTTGCACGAGGATGATATATTTATTATAATATGGAAGAGTTTAGATCAATTCAGATTTCTTTTTTTCGTAGAAAGTATGAAAGTCTTAAATAACGCTTAATTTCTAAGGAAAATGAGAAAAGCGGAAGTATTCACTAATGGAACCTTCGCGATCTCTGTCTATGCAGGTTCACTTTTCAGACACAGCACTAACTATTCCTCTTCTTTTCACTAGTATCTTCGTTCTTCTTCTAAATTTCAGCAAATGGTCACCAGTTTTTTGTCGCATCCGAAGTGTTTTATAACAAGCAGTTCGTATCACATAAAAATTGCTTGGTGCATTAATTTCTTCTTAATCATAATCCTTCAAGAAGAGCTGTCATAAGACGGGGATATCGTCAAGGCTAGGAAACAGAAGAAGCGATGAGGACATCATTTGCTAACACCATCCGATAACGATTAGCAAACGTAAGTCTAATAGAACTCACCGAATACCAATTACCAGCCATAGATCTCCGTATTTGATATGTCCAACCGGTTAGGCGGTAGGAAAGTTACACGATCCGTACACAAGTGACCAACATCAAATTACACCCAGACCAAGAGCGGAGCGCCCTTGCGCTAGCTCTGAGAAGGTGGTGTATTCAGGTATTCAGGAAATGCGTACCTTCTCTCGACGCATGGTACCGAGTTGAACACTTCACAAATACATAGTCATACTCATTCATATATGGGCACACTTGCACCTATAAAGATTTGATTCTTTACGCCTTCAGCCAGAACCCTGAAGTCAAGCACGAGCAGCCGAGAGCATCTAATCCACTTCAGAAGAATTTTACAGCTTATCCATTATGTATAACACAAAATTCGAGAGCACAACACGCTATCCGAGGGTAGTGTGCCGCAAAAGGGGGTAAAAATGAAGAAATTTGTACAAAAAATAGTGGTATTAATTGTGACCTTAAAGCAAGTGGAGCCGGTGCAGTGGAGGTTTTCGGCGTAAAAATGGATGACGACTCGAAGCTTAGTGCTACTCACTGGAGTGACGCGATGGATAACCGGCTAACAGATGATAAATGTGAGCGAAAAAGGAGATATTCACCGCAGAAATCGATCTCATAACGTAAATCTCATTGATTTTCGTGGATGTTCTCGTTGATTGACGAGGATGTGTGCTTTCACACACATATTTTAAAGATGCAGTCACTCAAATATTAACATGTATCGTAATCCGGAATAGCTCAAGAAGCTCTAAGAAAACGCCCGCCGATGAACATAATTTATGCATTTTTTATCTAGCGAAATGAACGCAACGTTATGTAGCGAATAAACATGAACGATGACACCAGGTGGGAGCACAGAGTCTGTTGATCATATGAGAAAGGAGACACTGAGAATACCCGAAAACCGGGAAGAATCACAAAAAACGACAAGACAAATCTATTGCTGTCAGTATGCCGCTACACTATACACAGAAATTGCAAACACAGACAGTTGTGTAATACAGTAAGATATCTTCAAAGTTTCATTTTGGTAGGTTTCGGATTTTATTTTCTTCTAAGGACTCTTCAAACATCATTGTTGCTATTATATAATCATTATTGTCATTATTTTTTACCATCTTGCAAGTGATTTTCTTCATCTAAACGATCTCCAACCAGCCGGGCAGCCGAGGCGCTACATGGCGGCATCTCTCAAAGTGGCTGAAAAGGACCCTTAAACGAAAACCAAAGCTCCCACGTAGACGTCCTCGCGAACACACATTGATTCAGGCGACTTTCCCTAACATGCCAAATTCTTCACTTCAGCAAAGAACGTTATCATTGAGTGATCGCGAGTTTTTTTTGAGAAGAACAAGCTTAACACTTAGCCGGTGGCGTTACATCTATAGGAGTCATTTGTAAGAATATATTACGGACAGTATGATCTCAATAGAGGCCGCTTTTATTCTGACTGTTGATTTTGACGCACATAACATTTTTCCTATAGTTCGTGCAATTAATCGATAGGTTATACAACACAGATGTTCTGCCTGACGTTGGCTGGAAAAAAGCTCTTTTCTGCACTCAGAAACACACAGTAAACTTTCCCTGGAATCAGTTCATTGGCCAGTAATTTGACTGGAAATTTACTGTTATTTCAATTCCAATCGCCATGATAAGTCATAGTTTTTGTATATAAAGGTTGTAAAAATTTGCAGAAATAAGCTCAACATAAATTGCAGGACACTTCCAAGTGGTCAGAGCAATATATTTGCATAAAGGACCACAATAACACAAAAGAAATAGAACATAAAAGGATAAAGCCCCAATGTTGATCAATCCCCTGAGGGATGCGCAATGCATTCGACTTCATTAAGCATCGTTTCGAGGTGATTGAATGCATATCTGGCCGTTACAATGACTGGCGGTGGCCTACGGATATATCGAGCCGGTGCTGTTATCCTCTCAGACAAGTCTGGTACCAATTTGCCGACCCCGGAGGGGATTGAAGGCTCGGTGAGCCATGGTCACGGGGGATGAATTCCTGCGCCCTACACACAGGAGAGCCTCTTATATGATTCTGTCATCTCTTTAACCCACTCCAGCCCCTGATTGTTGGAATTTTATTGTTTATTGTTGAAAAACCAGCAATTCTGAAACACTGTGAAATTAGGCGTCGTCTTATTTAACATCCAAACAAAATTAGATGTCGTCGCATGAGTATAAACTAAGACAGTGTAGTGTACACTGTCCATGATATACAGCACATGTCAGAGTACCGAAGGAATTTTGAAAAACTGTCGAAAAAAGGTCACATTGTCGTTTTCTTTCTAAAGCGGCATGAATAAGGTAACTTAATATGGTAGAATACATTTATATGGACATAGAACAGATCTAAGGAAAGCCTCTGGCGAAACTGAACGCAGGCGTATCGACCGTTATATTCACTTGATTAATCGAAAACTCATGACTGAGCAGGTGACAATGGCGTAGGGAAAGTGAACAAAAAAAAGATTGGAGGTAAGAACCTTGAAGTAACCAGGGTTGCAGAAGCACAGGAGCCGTCTCTGTGCTGGTTGGCCGACCGATAACAAAAAAAGCCTCTGATCAGCGCGATAGGCGAATTTCCCGCGCGCTTCGTTAAAGAGCAACAATGTATGTAATAGATTGTTCGTAATAGATTTTCTCACACGAGAAAAAAAATCCGCAACGCCGTATTACCATAATATTTATCTCGAATGTGAAATCTACAGCATTCTCTTACCACATAAAGCAATCGACACTAATCCTAGCACTTAGGTGGTAAGAAAGAAATAAAAACTACTCAGATGGTATGTTAGTGGACCTTTATGAGAAAAACAGAGGGTTCTAGTAAAATGTTTATTCGATTAACGTTTTCACATTTATGTAGATTTTTTCATATCCCTCCCAACGGTTCACCGCCTCATCGTGGCTGGAAGGTGTTCCTGGGTGTCGGACTGCGATGAACAACGGGGGATTAGTCCCCTCGCATGGTCTCCCAAGCTGAGAAGGAGTCCGGAGTTTCCATCAGGAAGCCTAGCTAAGAGTAAACCAACACTAGGATCCACCACCGTTCTGGTATTAAAGTCGCATGGTGGCAAATCTTCCTCTGATGTACAAGGGCTGCTACTGCCTGTGGTGGTGAAGACCTGGGGCAGACTTTGTGCAGGCTGACCTCGGGGATTCCAGGGACCCAAAATGGCTTAACCACCAAATATCCGAAAAATGGAGGTTATGCTGAGGTCCATACAACCAGCGAGGACGGGTTATTCAAGTATCAAGTATCAAGTAAGTTTCCATATCCGGACTTCCTCGACGTCTCTACGGATGTGTTATCAAAGGTAAGGTCTATCTGTATAGATTAACCTGAAGTCGGTTCCCCATATTATGGATAGATTTTTTGCAGAAGCGTTGCAATGTTTCGCAGTGGTTAACCTTAGTGTGGTCTTCTCAGGTTAAATCTGCATAGACGACAGCTTTACGCTAATAGTGTAGTAACGCCTCGTGTTTGCTCAACAAGTATATGGAGAATTCTTCGTATTCTTGTTGAGCAAATGCGAGGTGTTATTGTTATTCCTTATTCACGAATAAGCTGACGTTTCGGCGGATTTCGCCTTCCTTAGAGCCTGGAAAGGTTAAGTTGAGCAATCTATTCGGCCAAAACACCTCTATAACCAAACAGAGAAAATGCTAAACCAAGATTTCAATCACATTGAACACAGAATAGCTTCTTTGCACACCCACCGCTTTCTATGAGTCTTCCACTAAATATTTCACGAGGAGACCAACCGCGCAGAGTTCACATGGAATCGTAATGTACCCATCTCATCGGAATAACATTCTTATATACTGCCCAATATCACGCGCGATAACGGGGCATTCTTCCTTGCGGTTCATTTTCGGATTTCTGGAATTAATCCAGAACGCCTCGAGAGTTTTGCGCGCTTGTGTTCTCGATTCCTGTGCGAGTAACGTGACACGTACTTCAAAGTCCTCCCCGTTATGTCTCTGGGTCCTATGCGTGCCTAGTGGAGGAGTATTTGGTTTCACGTTTGCCGACTAGGTGTCCTTTTATGCGGATACAGAGTCTGCCTGTTTCGCCATGCATCGTTTCCACACTTTACAAGAGATCAGATAAACTGTGCCCGAGCTCATGCAATCACCGTCTCTACCACTAGGGCAAACTATGCAATTTTTGCGTTGCACATAGACGGTCATACAGGCGGTTACGAACTAGCTGGCGCCTAAGATTACTCGGTGGCATTTCAACTACGTTTACCGAATTCTCCAGACCCGCCCTTCTTAAGCAGCGTTTTATAGCTTTGGGAGGAAGGGTAGGATAAACGGGACCTTTTTATCGCTGGAGTTGTCGTTTGGGGGGCCTAGGATTTCCCCCACACCTATCCCGAGCTATACTTTCGTAGCCATTAACTTTTAAAACCATCAGTTATCTCTCAACTAAAATTTGACTTACCAACATGCCCTGTCGTGTACTTGCTTATAAAAACTCATAAGTTAGCATCCAGCGATGATCTTGCGTCTACCGATTCATCATTGTTTAAGGTTAGACCTATCATTAGTTGTTTAGACGGGCCAGCGGATAGGATAGCATGGTTTTTAACCCTAATATTTACCCAGTTGTTGAAACACATTCCAGCCCATCTTACGAATACTCACATGTTTCTGGATCGTTTACATACCGCGCAGCCCAGCAGCGCGTACGTGATGGAGTCCTTCGACGTTACAGCCCTTTATACAAACGTGTAGAATGACTCGGCAATGCAAGCCATATTCGAACTTCTTATACAACACGAAGGAGAAATAAACATGTATCGCTTCAAGATAGAACAGTTGATGGCACTCTTAAAAGAATGCTTGAGCTGCTCAATCTTCAGAGGAAAGTACTACGCTCAAATAAGAGGGTTGGCAATGGGACACAAGGACTGGCACCAAGTCTTGCCATTGGGTTTATGTCTAAGGTGGAAGCACCAGTGACCGATCTGGGGTCGTTACTCTACTGTAGATATACAGATGGCTGCTTTGTCCTTTGCTGAACACAAAAGGAAATAGACAAATGTTTCGAGTTGTTTAACGAATAGTCAGAGTATATCAAGCTTACCCTGAAGAAACCGAAAGAAAACTGGCTTTCATTCCTGAATGTCCAAATTAACCTTTCAGAAAATAGCTACATTACGAAGTGGTACCGAAAGCCAAGCAGTGAAAAACATCTTGGTTCATTACCTCTCCTCTCACCCTTCACATACAAAAAGGACGCTTGTAAGAAACATGCTTCGAACAGCAACCAAAGTGTGCACAAGAAGAGAGCGAAGAGTGCAGAGAGCGGAGTCCCTGAACTTGGCACGGCAAATAGCCATTTTTAATAGCTACGAAACTGTAGCTCAGGATAAGCGTTGGGGAAAATCCTAGGCCCCCCAAACGATAACTCTAGCGATAAAAGGGTCCCGTTTATCCTACCCTTCATCTCAAATGATGTAAGTGCAACTATAAAACGCTGCTTAAGAAGGGCGGGTCTTGAGGATTCGGTAAACGTAGTTAAAATGCCACCGAATACTCTTAGGCGCCAACTAGTTCGTAACCGCCTATATGACCGTCTATGTGCAACCCAAAATTGCATAATTTGCCCTAGTAGTAGAGACGGTGATTGCATGAGCTCGGGCGCAGTTTACCTGATCTCTTGTAAGGCGTGCGGAAACGAACTCTGTATCCACATAAAAGGACACCTAATCGGCAAACGTGAACTAAATACTCCTCCACTAGGCACGCATAGGACCCACAGACATAACAGGGAGGACTTTGAAGTACGTATAATGTTACTCGCACAGGAATCGAGAACACAAGTGCGCAAAACTCTCGAGGCGTTCTGGATTAATTCCAGAAATCCGAAAATGAACCGCAAGGAAGAATGCCCCGTTATCGCGCGTGATATTGGGCAGTATATAAGCCTGTTATTCCGATGAGATGGGTACATTACGATTCCATGTGAACTCTATGCGGTTGGTCTCCTCGTGAAATATTTAGTGGATGACTCATAGAAAGCGGTGAATGTGCAAAGAAGGTATTCTGTGTTCAATGTGATTGAAATCTTGGCTTTAGCGTTTTCTCTGTTTGGTTATAGATGTGTTTGGCCGAATACATTGCTGTCAACTTAACCTTTCCAGACTCTGAGGAGGGCAAAATTCACGAAACGTCCGCTTATTCGTGAATAAAGAATGAAAATAACACCTCGCGTTTGTTCAACAAGAATAAGAAGAATCACTTGATCAATGCCGAGGTTAATAGAAAGTTGGTCGTGGGATATAGAAAATTATTTGATCATTGCCGAGGCTAATAAAAACTGGACGTGGAGAATTGGGTAGAATTGGAAATTTTGGGCAAAATCGAAACCAATCTTTAGGATTCTGAATAGTCGAACAATTACAAAGAAAAGTACGATAGCACGTGTTTACAGTGATAACACTGCGCTCATATCATATATAGAGCTACATTTTTTGTGCATATTGAAAAGTTAACTAGAGAGTTTTAGAACCCAACACCAGGAATCCGGCTTTTTAAATCGTTCTTGTTTGGTCGGTCAATCAATCGTAAGAACTGCTGCCGCCTGGATGAATCCTACGCAGCAAGCCACCCTCCTATCCACAAACGCTGTCGACTACCTCTGGTTGTTGAAGATTCGGGACGTCTATCTGCTATACGGCTATCAGATTATCAAAACTTTTAGGGAAAACCATGTGGAATCAATAATCATCTGGCCAGTGAGGATAGAAAATGACAGGTGTGGGTCATAGACGAACCTACGCACCAAGTCGACTATTTAAGTTGAGGAAGATTGCTTTTTTCTACTATTTTACATGACCAGTCTTCACAATTACTGTACAGAGTGAAGCAGTTCTCGTAGTCGAATCGTTTACTCGCTCTCATCATTCGCAGATGTCTTCAAGCTTTTCGTTTACGGGTTCGGCTGCTGCTTGAGGATTGTTGTCTTCTACATGAATGTCGTTGAATGTTGATCGAAACGATTCACTCTGGACTTCCGGCATAGCCGAGTTAGAGAGTTAGCCAATAGATTATAGAGATTTAACTGCTTCCGAACAAGCCTGCTACTTATTTCGCGACCGCGGAGAAATGAATGGTTTGCTGAACGTGGTCCAAATTCGATCCGGCAAGGTACCTGTGACGAATGGCATCACAACCACTGTACTACCTTTCCTGTGGGCAGGACAATGAATACAATTCAGGAAGTGGTAAGACTTGCACTATATAAGACGGGTCTCTAAGCATCTAAGTATTTAACTGTAGTTCATCACAGATAAATATAAAGAATAAAAAAAGGATGAAAGCTCTCGGCGTTCATCAATCCCCTGAAGGATGCCCCCATGCATTCGACTTCATTAACATCGTTGGAGGTGACTGAATGCATATCTGGCCTTTACAATGACTCGCGGTGGCCTACCGATGTATCGGGCCAGTGCTGCTACCCTATCAGACAAGTCTGGTACCAGTTTGCCGACCCTGGAGGGATGGAAGGCTTGGTGGACCACGAGCGCGGGGATCGATCTGATGTGTATTGCAGGGGCCTCCGATCGCTGCGCTACACTCCTTCCTAATGGATAAATATACTTTACCATAATGCAACTCTTATTTTTAAATTATAGGAAATATGAGGGATAAACCGTTCTGTATTGACCAATCTCTCAGAGTCTTGTTCTTCGACTCCAGTGAGTATCGCAGACTTTATTAATGAGTGTTTGGCTTATATATTAACTTAAGGAAAATATCAATGCTTGGAGTCAGTGTTTTCAGCTTCTTTGGTAATTCTGATACCAGTTTACCGACGCAGGAAGGATGGCTGGCTTGGTGAGGCAGAGGTGCGGGACGAACCAACCGCCACGTTTATGAAACATCTCTAGAGATCTCTCTATCACTGCAAGCCTTTTCCAATGTTTCTAGAAATTCGGCACGTCGTTTAGTCTTATAAAATTTCCCCTATGATAAAGTAAAAATATGCAGCGATCGTGATCTCACTGATGTCGGACAAAACGCTACAAAAACCTACAAAACGTGAAGAATTTGGTGAAAGAATATGAACGTGAAACTTAAAATAAAGAACGAATCTCGAAACTGAATCGTTTTAAATAATAAAAAAAAGTGGGGGAGGGGTGCAAAATGCAATGGTAGAGATGTCGTTCAATAATAGGTGTAAATACCTGGTTCGACCACGCCCCGGAACAACAAAGCCTCCTACACCTAAAGGGTTGGCAAGTTGATAACAGACTTGTTTGAAAAGAGATCCATTCAGTTCATAAAGCCTGGTGGCCGTTGTGGTAAAGATCTGCG
Organism: Angiostrongylus vasorum; assembly: GCA_018806985.1. NCBI lineage: Eukaryota > Metazoa > Nematoda > Chromadorea > Rhabditida > Metastrongylidae > Angiostrongylus > Angiostrongylus vasorum. The sequence goes on along the minus strand of JADANN010000351.1, from coordinate 34,083 downwards.
AACAGCTTCGCACAGCTACCTAAGGTCTCTACGGAAATTTTCTTTACGAGCATTCTACGGTGTTCATTGAAGAAGGCAAAACGAACTCGCACATTAAAAGGGTCGACGACTTTCATGGTTGATGAATACGAGGAAATGAATGGAATGGAAGAGATTGTTGAGATCGGAACAATGTGTGCCACAGGATCGTGAAGCTAAAAGTGATAAATTCAACGCAATGGTAGCAACGTAGTTTGGAACCGCAATGTTCGAAATAAGGTGTAATATTTCTCTATCCTGTAAGATTTTACATCTTAAAACTATTAGAAGAAAGCTCTTGCACGAACGAGGTGTTGATGTCGAAACAAAAATGGTTAGGAAATAAAGAAAAAAAAACACCGCGAGAAAAAAAAACATGTCGGGGTTTCAAAGGCCGCAGTTGAAAGGTGGGAAACTATCATTATATCGAATTTCAGTAGATCAGTATGGACAAAATCGGCAGTAAACAAGTGCCAATCGATACGCCGTTGTGAATTTTTTTTATATTAACATAGCGCAATGCAATCGAGCGAAATCAGATGGTAGATGATTCGTAGAATCCACTGCGGCTTCAGGTCATTTATCTTTCCGTGGCTAGTTCAATACTTTCATTTTCTTGTCGACGTTAGCCCGAAAGCAACTGAAGGGACCAATTTCATTTCCACAAATGGCAAAATACAATGCGATTACTTAGAGGTGTTGACCTGTACACATCTAAAAAAGGATAAAAAAGGATAAGGCTGTCGGCGCTGATCAATCCATGGAGGATGCACCATGCACTCGACTTCATTAAGCATCGTTTAGAGATGATTGGGTGCATATCTGGCCTTTATAATGACTCGCAGTGGCCTACTGATGTATCGAGCCAGTCTGCTATCCTCGCAGACTGCACACATCCAGTTCCACTTATTTATGAACATACTGTGGTGGACACCACTAAAATTTTATTTTTTTTTGACATGGCAATCGTTTAAAGCACAAAAATACGGTGACACTTTTAGTGCGATGCCGCGTTGTTTCATTATTTTTGACGAGAAATCAATGTCAAAAACTTGAAGGGTTCCGATTTGAAATGGGCTTGCTTTTTAGCTGGGTTTCTGAGTGGAAATGATGAATCCTTCTTCAGTGATGTTATAGATGAACCTCCTTAGTTTAGCGCTCACGAATACACTTCGGCCACAATAGGGTGGGCAAATCAAAGAGTTGGGGATGGGTGTTACACTATGATGCAAATAATGTTCTAGTTTATTTGTTATTAATAAAAAATCCGATCACCCTGAAAAAAACGGTCGGCGGATTGGAAGCAGAAGAATGTTTTTAATTGATAAGAAAGAAATCCTTTAAAAAAAGCACCATCACGTTAATATTCTGCAACACCAAGGGATGAATCCTAGCCTTCCTAACAGATTACTGCCATACTTTGGGCTGTGGTATCATTGGATGTGAAAATGAGATCTAGGCTCATTGACCCGACAGAGTCATATGAACTGAAAGGAAGTTCGTATGTATCTACTTGAAAGCTGAGCTGCGAATAAATTCGTTGGCAGAATTTTTTGAAGAAATCCATTCCTTACCGGCAAACCTCCCACTGATCCATGAAAACCAGTGACTGCTTAAGCTATGCAACTGCAAAGAAGCTGGCATGATTATCTTGGGACTTCACGAAGAATATCAGCCAAATCAGCAAAGTAATAAAGGCAAACGACGAATGTTTTGTTAGAGAGTGTGCCGATACGATCAAAATTCCGTTGGAGAGCGTTCCATTATTAGAAATGGGCTGTACAAGAATTTAAATAAAATGAGCCCTCATAAAGTTTAGTAATATTTTTTCGTATGATATCGCTCTATTTTCAACGATGTAATAATCGACAGCTTTGAAAATCAGCTTTTTGCTTGATGGAATTTTTTAACTAAGAAGTTTAACAAATCTAACAATTCAGCAGGGCGCGTGTGGTGCAGTGGTTGGAGGCGCCACTGCGACACACGTGGAATCAATCCCTGCGCCCATGGCTCGCCAAGCGTTCCATCTCTTCGGGTTCGGCAAATTGGTACCAGACTTTTCTGGGAGGATAGCAGCATTGGTTCGATACATCACTAGGCCACGGCGAGTCATTGCAAGGGCCAGATATGCATTCAATCACCTCCAACGATATTTAATGAAGTCGAACGCATGGCGCATCCCTCAGGGATTGATCAACGCCGAGAGCCAATTCAGCTGCTTCTGTAGGGATTAGGAAAAGTCATCGAGCAGCGCTGTCACTAACTGCAAACATTTTGAATCAATTTTCCAGCCAAGCTTGAGCCATACCCTTTGCCTTCTATAAATGGTAGTACAACACTTTCAAATCTTTACGTTTGTTTGCCATCGTATTCGTTAGTTGACATTTTTTCTTCTCTTTGATAATGGATGTTCTCTTGACAGCACAAAAAATTTTGAACTAATGTTGGAATAAAAAGGAGAATAATTCTAAAAAAGTCAGTTTTTTTTATAGTCAATAAGTCTGGAGTAGGAAAAACTAGTTAACCTTAACTGATACGGATAGCGTATAAATAACTGGAAAGATAGATCTTTGGCATGATAGAGTGACATCTAAACAGAATTCGACCTATGATCTCTTCTGTTGTTCGTGGGACGGAAAGCACATATTGAACAAATCTGTCCAACGTGGGGGGATTATGAGAAAGATGGCTCTTACATTCCAGTAACTCCAGAGACTAAATAAGAGCAAGTCATTCATAACTGACAAGTGTCCGAATTGAAACGGTATCATACGGCGAAAAGGGATGGCATTCGAATGGTAAATGTAGGTTTTTGGGAACTTTGAACACAAACTTATGAGCATCATGCATCACTTTGTAAGTTGTACGTTTGGAAAACCTCAACGTTTTACTCTACTAGGATGAATGAAATGAAGCCCCAATCAATAGATTAAGTCCGAGCCGATCAATCGAATCAATACACGAATTGACAATGATATGATTGTAGAGCGAGATGTGATGAAGGGAGTATTTCGCGTAGAGAATGTGATTAATGTTCCAACGAGGCCAAGAACAGCCGAGGCCAGCAAAAAGCGCCAATGTTGCCACGACAGACTGGACGGACAGACGGATGGATGCTCTGCCAGTGAATTCCGTCACCGCCGCGTCGACAACTTTCCGCCATTCCACAGTTCAGGAAAATTCTATCTAACAACAAATCCATTTTCAGGACAAGTTAATCCAATGTATAGAACGTAGCGAATGCAGTGAGCTAGAAGTCGTGTAGCGTTAGAGAAGACAACCGAAGTTAGGGGCAATTCATTCATTGCGATGATTTGTGTAAACTGCAACTAATGCTCACTGCAAAAATGACCTCAGAAAGTGTGACAACAAAGATAGATTTCGTACAAGCTTCGGAGTGATAAGAGCTAGTAATAAGTGAAAAAGCTTGAGATGGAGGAATGGCATAAAGCGTCTGAAAATAACTAGTTGCCACAAAATCAATATTCAATGTGAGACACAACTTGAAAAAAAAAGGGGCAAGAGATACATATCCCTTAGTTTCTAAACTACTTGTGATAGGTAGCCACTTCCACTTTGTCTACGGCATGGGTCCAACGTAGCAACGTCTGCATAGCTATGCCACCTATGATAAGGCACCCCCTCACACTGTTTCGTTCCTTCTAAAATAGCAGTGCTAGTGATGGCGACCATTTGGTGCTCGTTCGATCCCACAGAGGGCTCACAAGGCTTCTTATCCAACCGAGGTTGGAGAATTGGCACCGAACTTGTCTGGAGAAGTTCACTGTCTGCAATCTAAATGAAAACCCTCTAGCACGGGCATCTCAGGAAGCGAAGGACAATGAGCTCGACAAATATTCAACCATATGCATGACGAGATGAAATTTCTCAAGTAGCAGCCGAATCCATATGCAAAAAGTTGGAAGACCTTCGTGGACGACGGATGCCAGGAAGCGAATAGAATGCGAGAAGTGCTGAGATCCGGACAGTGGATGGGGAAGACGAGTCGTGTCAAATAAATAAAAGAAACTTCTTCTTGAACCACTTACAAGTTTCTGACGACTAAAATATAATGCTATCTATATAAAATCAGAAAAAGCGGGACTGTTTCGCCATCGCGGATTCCTAGAGAAGCATCGTATTGAGCATTTGTAAGTTTTCGACTTGGAGCGACTTCACCGTAGTTGACTGCAAATGGCTGGTGATTTATTTCGTCGTATTTGTCTATTAATAATGTAAAGTGACGACATTCTGGCAACTATGTTCACTTTCGAAAATAATGATAGATGAGAGAGAGAGTTGTAGTGCAAACATATGAACTAGTCTTGTGAGATGATAAATGACAATATTGTTCGTTTTTTATCGATTAAAGGACGAATAAAGGAGAAAGCGTCCGGCGTTGATCAGCTCATAACGAGGAGTAATGCATTAGATTCTATTCGTAGCAGCTTTGAGGTAAGTGAATGCACATCTGGCCAATTCAGTGCTTCGTAGTGCTCTAGCGATGTATAAAAAAAATGTTTTTATCATCCTAGAAAGGTCTAATACCCACTAGCCTTCTTTGAAGAAATGGAAGACTTGGTGAGCATGGTTTGCTCTATCGAGCAAAGCGCAGAACCAATGCCAAACAGGGCAACTCTAACCACTGCTCTATACGTGACTTTCCTAAGTGATATGGTAGTTATCAATTTATGAAAACCGGACGATCTGTTGCAATTTTTCTAACATTTACAACATATGATGAAATGCTGAGCACAAATGGTATTGTTTAGTACGAGTACGAGAATGGATAAATTAAATAAAACTCGGAACAAAATCAGAACTTAAAGAAGAGACGTGAAAACTATGGTTATCTGGGGGAAAACACATCACTATGTGAGTACGTTTCTTCTCGTTTCAGCAAAAAAACTTGTGTTCTTTGTAGATTAACACCTTCATGAGAGGCAGTAAACGAGGATGTGTTAGGGAGGCTTTTTTTGGTATTTCATTCCAATTAAAAAAGAGCTCACAATGTATAACATTTATCTACTGCCCATTGCTTTTTCAAGAAAAGGATATTATGTGATATACAACCACGATGATGCTAAGATATTTGCAAAACTTGGACCCCAGGCCAGACCGAACCGCGATTTCACTTTCCGAGTTATCACGAGTTAAGAACGGCACCGCTGAGGCCCTCGCTCTGCCTTTCTCTAAGCCAGTCTTTTTTTTCCCCTAAAAAGAGTTAATAGTAAGTTAAATTGCAATAAAGTGTTTTCAGCTGTAGCAAGAGACTAACATAAGTGGCTACGACGAGAAAAATCCGAAATGGAATATAAGACGATGTAGGAAAACGTTGAAATAAAGTGGATGTTAATAAAAGCGATGATGTATAGCACTCGGTGCCGCTGTCGAACAACATGAAGTTGATCACACAGAACAGCTATCCTCACAATAAACATTACATAACTCAGCAAAAAAAGTCGACTATAATTAGGTACTTTGGATGTTCGCTTGAGTGAAGCACTGATTGTCATCTATGGAAATATTTGCAAAGGAATCAGTACGCAACGTTGTAACGTATAGATGCCGTTATCAATTAAACGCCACATCAATCTTTGTATTTTTTAGCGCCAAATTTAGCGCAAAAGTCGACAATCGGAGGAGCCATGTCGACGACAAACACGTGTGAAATGGTCGAGTATGGCAATGGGAGTGCGGAAGTGGAAGGCTAAGTGCGAGTACATCTCAGCACATAAATTTTTTCGTCGGTGAGCGAATACCACGCTGAATAGACCATCTGAGTGTTGTAAAATGTGACAAATACATCATACATATATATATATATATATATATATATATATATACATATACACACACACACACATACACACACAGCTCTATAACTGGTAAACTCTTGCTACTGGGTGAGTTTCCATTGGACTGGTGGCGTTCCTGATGAAGTACTATTAGTGGCAACACTCTAATGCTCACTGATTACTATCTAATAGTGCCAGAAAAAATTAAAACATATTCTGAATTTTTTTTCCACAAGAGATCTTCAAGTCGGCAATGAAAGATAAAGTATGTAAAGTATGTGACAATATTTCTACTGAGAAAGGTCTTTTCTAGAATATGGGAAGAAATACAGCACAAGAATTTGAATAGTCACCTTCAAAGCTGAAATGTGCGCGCGAACCGTAGAGGTTGGAGGTCCCTGCTGTTCACAAAAGATCGACCACTGATTCGATCCTGCGTTACCAGAAAGATTTCACTCACCTTTAGGTCGGGTAAATGGGTACTAAAGTTGTCTAGGAGTATAGGATAAAAGCACTGATGTGGTCGATATATCGGTAAGGTGCCAAAGGTGTAGGCCAGCTGTGCATTTAATCACCTCTGTGGTGTCATATATGAAGTTGAATGCACGATGTATCCCTTAAAGATTGATCATCGCCAAGCGCTTTATGCTTTTCGTCCTCTAATAACACTTTGACGTGAAAATTATAATGTGCTGTTAATTATCTTCCTTTTGTTTTCCCAAATTTTTTTGATTTGTAATGTACTTTGTGGTGAGCCCACTATATCTGTTCTAAACCATTTGTACGACAGTCGAATTCAAGTTCTGCATGTTTTCTCCATACTTCTTCGTAATGATTTATTTGTTTTGGCGTTCACTACCACCAGTTCCATCATTTGCACCATGAGAACTGCATCAATAGGTTTGAATACTTCAGTGTTCTACCTTCAATTACAATGTTGGCTATCGCAAGTGATGACGATATGGGAATGCCCTGACTGGTCCATATTGGGAGAGTTTTTCCAAAAAAAGCTTTCCAAGCTGCACAACATTGATCAGAATAAACCTGCTCCATCACAGACCAAACAATTAGAAAGGAGGAATCATGAAAAAACCCTATGTATATCAGGCAATAGAGATGCTTTATATTACTTGGACACTTGGATCGTGCGTTTTCACTGGTTGTGCGACCCCAGCATAGTTCCCGTTCTCCGGATATTTGCTCGGTTAGCCATTGTGGTTTGCTGGAGACCCCAGGTCAGCCAGGCCAAAGTGTGCCCCACAGACCACTACAGGCAGTCGTCGCCGTTGTGGATCAGAGGGAGATTTGCCACCAGGCAACTAGTTTGATACCAGGACGGTGGCGACTTCTGGCGCTGGTTTATTTTTAGCAGAGCTTCCGGCTGGAAACCTTGGCCTGCTTCTTAGCTTAGGAGGCTCTGCTGGGGATGAACCCCTGCTGTACATGGCAACCTGACACTAAGGAAACCCTCCCACTCGTGACGTGGCGGCGGTATACCATTAGGAGGGTAGTTTGTGTTATCTAAAACAAGGCGTCTGAATTTCTCACTGAGAATTCAAAATAATTAAAAAACAAAAAAACACGTGAATGGTTTGTTGACAGTTCGGAACTCAAAAGTGAGGAAAAATAGCACTTTCAAGATTGAGGCACCATAAATCACTTGCATATTGTACTTTATAGAGGCTACTTAGTACGGTTGGAATGGAATCCTTCGCCCCACCGTTTGATTATTTGTTGTCCTAATCTTGCCCTAAACAACGATTATTTATTTATTCAGTCAAGAACTCGAAAATGGATTTAAAAGGTCTCCATGTGGAGAAAAAAAGTGTGAGGCAACAAAATAGGGTGAACGTGATTTCGAGGAGGAACAGCAAGAAATAAAGTAGAAGGAGACGGTGAAGCGGGAAGACAAAGAATAGGGATAGATGGATTAAGAAAGGTAGGAATAAGGCGAGGGCAAGCGAGTACAGTCCTCTGATTATGTAATTAATAGCCCACCGGTTATCTCTAGGCTTCTCTTATTCATCTCATCAATACATCATTTCATCGTGCAACAATACAACACAACGAACACTTCAGAGGCCAAGAAATCGTGGTGTTTTACAGTTAGTAACTAAACAGTAATGTGTAACTAATATAATTTTTGGGCCAGTCACCAAAGCTTACTGGTCTTGTGTTTGCAGAGGTACTGTCTGAATCGCTATCAACGTTGGCATTGCGCTGCTATTTTTTCCTTTCTACTAAAGACATCCATACCTATTTCAAGTTCGCTATGAAAAAATGCGGTAAAAATTTGAGAGCATTTGATGCTAATAATGTTATTTCTCCAACAGCTTCCCCATCTTATCTTGGTCAAGGAGAGGAGATGTTTCTGGGTGTAGAATTGCGATATACTGCAGACATCCAATGTTCGACGTTGTCACCCAAACTAAATGTTTCCACATTTCATTCATAAGCACGGTTAAGAATAAAACTTTGTCACAACATTACTTTTAGAGCCACCTTTGGCTACCTCTTCAACACATACTTAAGGATTAGAGCACTTCACGTCGAAAATGTTCAAAGAAGAGGAGCTTGCTGGGAAACGAATGCAGACCTTACTGATCCTAACTTCAGAAGGTTTTTGATCAAAGAAATTACAAGCGTTGCAGGTAATCGATTGTTAATGCCGTTTAAACATATAAACAAACGTTAAGTAGAAAACAATAATTCAGAAAAGACGATTTATGTGCACCATGAAAGAGTTCAAAATGAATTATGCGGGTAGTTAAGTAGGCAAGCAGGAAGACGAAGACTATCGTGACGATTTTGTAATGTTTAACAAACGGATTATCACTGCAAGGCATACGTTGCTGAAGTGATGTTCAATAAGTAAACATTGTGCTAGCAGTTCACCAGAAAAATCAGTTTTTGGAGAAAAGGAAGTACTTAACGGCACTATGAATGGAACTTTTGCTGGTTACTGGTTGACGGTCTACCGTAGTAATTGCTTTCGTCTAATTTCGTCCAACATTACCTGAATTATCATGGAGTTCACCGACGTCTCGAGAAGCCTGAACAAGTTCCGTAGCTGTGACTCATCTTGCGTGCGTCAACGCTGCCGACTGAACTCGGCTGTTCTACAGTCACATTTTTGAAACCATGTATTTCATCTTCGCTGTGTCTAGCGAAACATGTTCATATATAGCCAGTGGAGTTCTGCAAAAGAGCTTTGGATATCCTCAATTTCGGTGGGTTCACTTCAGGAGCTTTTTGCCTTTACCACTCAGACTGGTGAGCGTCGTCCTTGTATATTTGTGCACATCCACTTCCGAATGAGTTAATAGGATTACTTGCATATTGGCAAAGTCAACCTGAAACAGTAGAAATTGGAAATTTACTTTCGAATAGATCATTGGTTAGGTGAAAGAACATTGCCGCGTATTCTCCGTGTTAAACCCACACATTTTCCGGAATTTTTGGAACATTTTTCAGCGTAAGTAATTGATCATAGTCTCTTTTTAAAACTATGTCATGTTATCACCTTGCTAACCCCTTCTAGTTATCAAAACTTGTCTGGAGTTATTAGAAAACCACTACCGAGTTGAATGTAGGGTATGCAGAGTTCAGTGCTTGACGAGAAATTCGCTGTTCTTTCATTTCCAATTTTTATGATAAGTTGTCGTCATGGCATGGCGTTGTCGAATACAGGACAAACCGAGGTCATTCCAACAGACGTTGTAAAGACCTTCGTGTGCTCACACCAATGGTTTTGCTGGTGAACCACAATAAAATCTAATATGCACCAGCAAGATACTTTTAGATGGATAGATATTGTCTCTGCTCTAGGTTTGTGATGTTTTTACTTCAAAATCTTATAGCTGCCGAGAATTTACCATTTATTGTCGAAAAAAACGCAAAATTTTTGTTTGTTGTTTTTGTTTGCTGTAGTTTAAATCGCAAACAAGTTTTACTGCTCTTGCAGAGACCTTGAAATCGACGTTGGTCGTTTACGTGCTAACCATTTCGCGAATACGCCTAGTTTATCGTGGCCGGTGTACGGACCACGTCTAATTTTCCCCTCCTTTGCCGTAAGCATCGAGATCAACGTGGATAATTCACTTTGCAGATCAAAACCACCAGCACTGTATTCTTGCAGTTCATGCTCTACAACTCGGTTCCTTCACAAATTTTCTTGCGTTTTTCCAAGTTCTATGGGTCTGCTATGTTTTTTTTGTGTACTTTCATGTCCACGGATCTCCTTCATATGAGGGATCTCGAGCCGGTTAGTCGGAGGCTCCGTGGCGCGTCCCCAGGTGGCGGATTGGGGAGTTAATCGCGGACGAAAAGCGACCTTTGCTCGCCTGGGACGCAGATGGATCCAAGGGGATGGACTCACTGTTTCTACTGCGCCGATATGGCACATACTTTCTGTATTTACGAGGCGTATTCATGCGTCCATACACATACGCAGCGCGTATGAATGACAACCGATGGACAAGAACCGTTAGTCACTGGATTCCTCGAGATGTTAACGTAGTGCAGGAAGACCACCGACCCAATGGACAGAGTTCTTCACGAAAAACCTAGGACAAAGATATGATACTCGACGAGTTCCTAGAGTGAGCAGAACCAACAGGACTACTCTTACACGCGACAAGGAAAAATGGAAGATTTACCGGCGCTCGTTAGAGTCAGCCGACGATCAACGGGACTACAGGTGATATAAGTGATACAGATGATTCATGCATGCGTGTGTCGGAGCGTTCGGATTATATTCTACAAGTCAATTCGGCCAAAATCCTGTAATCAAATGACAAGGGAGTATATGGGAGACTATATGGGAGACGGCTATGAGTCGCCTCCAACAAATAAGCTCCATGTCCACTCCGGGAGAGACTGACAAGCTATCTGTGAGCATACCCAGCCTCCAACTGCGCCCAGCATGCTATACGCGGCTATCAAAAAAGCTAAAAATCTGTAAAAGAAACGGGTCTCATTCCCCCTGACACCCAAAGAGCCCAAAATTCGGCTGCGTTGGGAATGTCGAGTACGGAGAGGCCGCTAAAGTCTCAGGGCCAATGGAAACTGCTTCGATCGCGAAAAGGTAAGGTGACGATCTGTGCCTACAATATACGCACACTTGCATCCGAGCCCTTCGATAGAAGACTTGATCATGCAAGCGAGAAAGATAGAGTAAGACGTCATCGGCCTGGCCGAGACGAGACGACGCCACCCATTCGACGAGCGGCGTCGGCGTTCTCGTCAACACGAGTTTGGTCCATGAACATCGATTCATTCGAACAACTAACAACCCGAATATGACGTTTACGATTAAAAAGATGTGGATCAATACCTGCTTTGACAACCTTAGGAAGAAGAGGTCGAAGCGTTTCACATGAACTTGGTGAAGTTTTACAGAGAAGACCATACATTGTTCAGGGGTCATCATTGGAGTTTTCAATGCCATGATTGGACCAAGAAAAAACGTCTGAAGAACGTCACACTGGGACCCACGATTAAAACCGAACGAACAGGATGAGCGGCTATCTGAGTTTCATCACGGCGACCAAGACCATCCATGGTAACTTGCAATTTCAGAAGCCCTACCCTCAACGCTGGACTTGGGAGCTTTCACTTTGTTATATAGTACCATAACGAAATAGACCACATCATAGTAAATAGAAGGTTTTGCCTAACAGATGTCGCTGTTGCCCCAAAATTCTAAACGGTATCAAACCATCGTCTTCTTCGTGCAAGATTCTGTTTCTCGCGAAGAGGAGAAAAAAGCCTCTAAATTCAAAAAGCGAACTCCCAGATGTCCCAGAACCACCACAAACTGGGACTTATTCAATTCACTAGTCGGCTGTTGGGAAGATGCCGTTGTCGACAACATCGACGAGGAATACGACGGGCTCATTCAACATCTTTACGTTAGCACTATGAAAGCCGAGAGTTCGAAAATCACCAAGAGAAGTCCGTCTCCAGAAATACTCGAGCTGATAAGCCAGCGTCGAATGGCACGAGCTACAGGCAACCGTGAACTAACGTCCGAACTAGCAAAACAATGCAGACAGGCGATAAAAGGAGATCTTAAAGAGAGAAGAACAGCAGTAATGGTCGAAGCTGCAGAGGCTGCGCAAAGCACTCGCAAAGCCCAGCGAAGCTTCGCCAATTACAAGACCGAGATGATTGCTCTCCGACGCCCAGACGGAGAAAATAATTCATGAATGCTACTCGGATCTCTAATCTTCGACAGCTACGTCCACCTTCCGTCATAATAAAGGAGGATGGGCATGTTGTACCACCGGTTCTCCCTTCCAAAATCCGACGTGCCATTTCGTCGGTGAAAAAATCGAACAGGAGGACCAGGTACGGACAGCATAAGATCAGAACACCTGAAGAACCTTCCATCAGTCCTCGTAAACACACTGGCTCGGCTCTTCACACGTTACCTGTCTGAATGCAAGGTCCCTACTCAGTGGAATGCCAGCAAGACCGCATTATTGTTCAAGAAGGGTGACCTACACGATATAGGCAACTATCGCCCCCATCTGCTTGCTGTCTGTTTGGACGAAAGATATGTTTATTTATATGATCTTATAAACTGATCTTCTTTAGGTGATGCGAGCTTGGTATAGGTCTTCGTTGTCGTTGTCGCTGTTGTTGGTGTTGTTAGTCGATGGTTGAACGTTTCCGCGTCTCCCAGAGCCGTGCTGTTATGAGTCGAAGATAAGATGTGCTGGACACGTAATGCGTATGAATGACAATCGATGGACAATAGCCGTTAGCGACTGAATTCCCTGGGATGATAAACGCACTGCAAGAAGACCTCCCACCCGATGGTCAGGGCTCTTCACGAATACCCTAGAAGAAAGATATGATGCTCAACGAGTCCCTAGAGCGAGCAGAACCCACTGGGCTACTCTTGGACGCGGCAGGGAAAAACATAAGATTCACTAGCGCCCGCTCAAGTCACTGGACGTTCAACGGGACTACAGGTGATACAGTTGATAGAGATGTTTATAATTTCGAAGCAAAAAAGAAGTAGGTTCGGCATTACCCTCCAACATAGTTAATCCGATTTGAGCACGTACCTAAGGATCAATCAGTGAATAAATTGCTCCGTCACAGGTGAAAAATAGAGATAAAAAGGATAAAGCTCTCGGCGTTGATCTATCCTTTAAGGATGCGCCATGCATTGGACTTTATTAAGTGTCGTTGGAGGCGATTAAATGCATATCTGGCCTTTACAATGACTCGCAGTGGCCTACCGATGCGTCGAGCCAGTGCTGCTATCCTTCCATACAAGTCTGGTAACAATTTGCCGACCACGAAGGGATGGAAGGCTTGGTGAGCCGCGGGCGCAGGGGATCGATTCCACGTGTGTGTCGCAGTGGCGCTTCCAACCACTGGGCCATACGCGCGCTTTAAAAAGATGGCGATAGGAAACGAAAATCTGGAGTCCTTGTGAAGTGTAGCGTTTTGCCTATTAACTGCGCTGAATATTAAGTGTTTTAGTTCTCGTATATCAAAAATTAGAGACACGAAGACTGGTATTTAAAGCAAATTAGTGTTTCATGCTGAGAAGTAGTGCGAGAAATTTCCATGCAGCCTTGTGTTTGTCTCTGAAACGGAAACAAAATTCGCGATGTTTTCCTTCCGTTGACATTCAAAATGGCTTATTTGGGGTGCCTGCCCACCGACAGTATGTAAAATAGAGAGGAAAGGAAGAGGTTCCTTTCTTCGATAGGGTGAAGATCCAGTGTATCTCTCACCGACTAATTGTTTATAATGTTAGGAATGAAGTGCTCCATTGTCCATATCTGTGCACAAATATTTGACAGCATATTGACATCGCTGATGGGAACACTTTTTTGAAGACTTGTTGTTCCAGAGGTGTAGTTGAACATAAACATAGTCATGATCTTAGAATTTGAAGCGCCAGACAATCTTTCACAGCTCACGGATCATGTAGGTGTCATCTCTATCCGGTAGATGCCTTGGTGTTGGATTTTATTAACACTGTGTGCAGGCGTCGTGCAGTGAGAAGTGTGCTCACCTAAAATAACTTTCTATATCTAGGTGTTATCTTTTTTTCGTATGTAGTCTATTTTTAGCATGAATTTGATTAAAATGATCTTTGTGTCGATGTATGTGTTGTTGTATTTGCCAATTATGTCATTCATTTTAAATACATGTATTGAAACTTTCTCTTTCTTGTGGAGAATCCTTTGAATGCACTTTGTCCTTCATTGCTGTCGTAGGTATTCTTTCATTGATAAGCTCACAGGGAGGTTGATAAAAAAGCCTTGTTCAGTTAACACTTCGGCACATTAGCAAGCCTTCGGCCTCCTCAGAGCCGTGTTGATCTGAGTCGACTGTCCACAGTAGCTGGTTCTTCCAATGTGGGTGGGTCTTCGTGATCGCATCGTGTCCAAGTCAGTGGAGCACCGCTCGGATGAAACAACCACACTAGACAGCGCTCTTTTGTACAGGACGGTTTTTGAGAGTGATTGCCTGTTGATAATCGTTTGTTTTTCTTCGGAGAATCCATACAGCAACGGTCGGTATCATTATCAACCATCACGGTGCGTAACAATATTTCAATGACGGATTTCCCTTTAACCTTGGCACGACCAATCAATGTGTATTCTTCCAGTGATAAGCAAGGTTGAAGGAAAGTCCGCACTTGAAATATTGTTTCTCTCCGTCATAACTAGTGATACCGACTGTTGCAGGATGGTAATTCCGTTGAAAAAAACGATTATCAGCGGACAATCACCATCATCATCCATTACAAAAGAGCGCTATTGTGTGAGGTTGCATTATCCGAGCGGTGCTCCACTGGATTCGACTCGATGCGATCGTGAAGACCCACGTCCGAAGGCGGAAGAACTGTGGACAATCGACACGGATCACTCCGACTCTGAAGAAGGCGAAATCGCCGAAACCGAAGTCCAAATGAATGAAGTTTTTTAATCAACCTTATGGTAGCTTATCAGTGAAGGAATGCGTGTTGGTGAGTCACGTCGAGGTTCAAAGGCAGTCGGTTTTTGAAGTGCTATCATATATTTCCACTGTTGTAAATTGTTCCTAGTAGTGCTCACTTTCAATTTTTCGTCAAACATTCAGTCGTAATACAAGGTTAACTTGTGTCGTAAGTTCTCCTTGATCACTAAATATTGACTTCATACAGTTGTCGTATTGAGCTAATCGGATTCGCCTTCCCACCATTAGCTGATGGGCATTTTGTATTGTATGTAGCCACCATTGTACCGTCTCACATATACCGTATCAAAATTGAATCAGTTCTTTCATAAGAGCTCTTCGTATTAATGCTATGTATATTTCGCGCGCTAAATATGCATGTGCCAGAATTCAGTAAATTACTACATCTGCCGGAAAACAATCATATTAGCTATGTTTAGGAAACTACACTTTCACATGATGTATTTGCACGCATAGAAAATGCTTTTTCACTCTAACTCTGCCCCTTTGAGAATGAATACAAGTATTAGTTATCCCTACATTCATTCAGGTACTGTCACAGTTTTCATCTTCTCGCTTCTTCATCTTATTGTGTTGAAACAAACTGTTGAGCTCGCTACTCATATGAACGCACGCTTTTATCTCCATGTATTTAAATTGCTTACGCGCTCAACCTTACATGAAGGGAGATTGTTATACAACCCTTATTCGGATAGCGTTCCGACGTCTGCGTCTTCATCAGAGCCGACGATACGAGTCGATGGTGTACAGCTGTTCGTCTTCTCGATGTGGCGTCTTCATTTTAGTATCGAGTCGGGTTGGAACATCTCTAGAATGGGGCGTACTCACTCGGCAACTCTGTTTCATACACGATGCTGGTTATTGATAACAGACCGAATAAAAGTTGTACAGCAACCTCGTGTGAGGTCAACAATTTAAACACATGTTGATTATTCATACTGAGGTTAAAGGGAAGGTCGGTTTCCAAGTATTATTAAGCTAATATCATCATTTTTATCTTAAGCATGCCTCGCTGTAATCAGAATGCTCAAATGTTGCTTCTTATCATTACATGCATATGCTGGTCTCATTACGTTGGCAATCTGGTACTAGTTTGCTTATGAAAAAAAAGAAAAAAGATAAAGCTTTCGGCGTTAATCAGTTCCCTGAGGGATGCGCCATGCATTCGACTTCATTAAGTATCGTTGGAGGTGATTGGATGCATATCTGATCTTTTACAATGACTCGTGGTTGCCTACCGATGTACCGGACCAGTGCTGTTACCCTCTCATATAAGTCTGCTACTAATTTGCCGACCTCGAAAGGATAGAAGGTTTGGTGAGCCACGAGCAGAGCGATTGATCCCAAATGTGTGTCGCAGGGCGCCTCCGACCACTGCGCCACACGCACCCTTGGTTTGCTTATACAAAATCGTGATTAACCAAATTTCAAGTACGGGCTGAGGAACAATAAAAGATCTGCGTGGTGGGCCGGTGTAGGATAACCAGCTGCCACACGAAATTTGGTCATTATAACATCCAGTTTTTGATCGATATTCCTCAAAGTTTCTTACTAGTTTTTTTTTCGGTCTCTCATTTTCAAGATTTGCTGAACGCTTAAGCTTCATATCTTCCTCACATCAATTTGAAGTACTTCCACTTCGTGTAAAACGTTTGATTACAAAATTTTATTTCTTCGATTTACTAACCCTTGATGAAATTAGCGATTTTTTTAGGGAACAGCGTCTCAGCGCTTATTTGTGTCTTTCCGTCATTACGATCAAAAAATGGTTCCATCTCTGGTGTTTCCTCATCTCCCGAAGAATATATCACCATCGATTATGTGAATGACTGCTTCTTCATCTTTTTCGGAGGAAGGTTTGTTATTCAATGTTCCATATTCCCCATCGCGTTTTGTTCGTGTTACAGACAGTAATTTGGATGTCGTTTTGTTTTTCCGGTGAATCAGTGGGGTTTTTAATTTCTTAAAGATTCATGTTAGTTCAAACAGAAGGTGCTTTCGTCTGATGCTCTAAAACACTGAAAATTTCTTAAACAATTTAGCGGAACACGTTAATAGTTCGGATATCGTTGCACTACTGAATTGAAAAAAACTAATCCATGTGTAACCTGGGAGAAAAAATCGAAATCTCGAACTAGAAAACAACATGAGATACGACAGAGGAGTCCGACAGTTCCATATTCGTTCTTGAGTCACCGAACCCATGCTTAAATTTGTTGCAGATCTGTCACAGCTCCGCAAGAAATGGCGTATGCTCGCGCAATCAGCTGTGAGCACTAGCGATCAGGCGCCGTATATCCTGGCACCGGAACAAGTCACTCTCCTCGTTCAATATGGTACTAGCGTTTTTTTGCATTGTTTATATGTTGTTTCCCTTGTTTTATAATTTTTGTCAACCTTAAGCGCTGCTCGAGTACGCCGATGTTTAATAAATTCCAACAAAAATCCTGTTCACCACGACATATTGAGTGCTTCATCACAGAGAATTGAAAACGAAGATTTTGATTGCCTGACGTCTCAAGAAGTAGGAGCACAGTTGTTGGGAAAACAAGGAAAAAGTAACAACGTGTCGGGGAGAACTATTGTATACACTTTTGTCAAAAGTGTGTTTCTCAATGATCTTCATTTTTAAGGATTCTCTTCCTGTTGTATTTCAAGACCGACTTTCCTTTAACCTCAGCACAACATGTAATCTTTCTTTGGTAAGCCTAGACGAGGTTGATAAACAGTTTTATTTGTTAACGTTTCGACGTTTTCGTCATCCTCAAAGCCGATGATCCGAGTCGATACTCCACCGTTCTTCTTCGTCTCGATGAGGCGTCTTCGTCTTCGTATCGAAATGTGTCTTCCTCAGCAGGCCACCTCTCGAATGAGGCATACTCACACGATGATGCCCTTTTATGCAGGATGCTGGTGGTTGCTAGCTGTGATTGTCCGGTGATAGTAACTTGTTTTTCCCTGACAATCAATCCTGCAGAAGTCGGTATCATTATCAGCTAGCAAAGAGCAATAACAGTATTTCAAAACCGACTTTTCTTTAACTCAACATTACTAATCAATATGTATTCTTTCCCTTGATAAGCTTACACGAGGTTGATAAACAATTTTATTGGGCCAACGTTTCGACGTCTTCGTCTTCCCTCAGACCCGGGGATCCGAATCGACAGCTCCTCAGGCAATAACAGCTATCAACCATCAGCATCTGCATAGAAGGGCATCACGGAGTGAGTATGCCTCATTCGAGAGATGGTCCGCTGAGGAAGACACAGTTTGATGCGAAGGCAAAGACGCGCCACATCGAGACGAAGAATAACGGTGGAGTATCGATTCGGATCGTCGGCTCGAGGAAGACGTTAGCCGAATAAAACTGTTTATCAGCCTCTTCCTATCGAGTCAACATTCAAATGAACTACTCAGTTTGCCAGTTCACTGAAAGTTAATTCGTGGTCCATTCTTTTCTATTGACTCCACAACGAGTTCAAAGGAAGAAAAGAGTAACGTCTCTACTTATGACAAAAAGCAGTCGAAATACTTTGTTTCAGTAGAAAAAGACAACAGTTTATACCGATGGCTGAGCGACTCTGAAGTGCCACTACCATGTACTCGTGAATTCCGTGCAAGAGAACTTGTCTACCACGATCGTTGACGCAAAGGATATTACCTTATGGGTGCCCTGAAATCTGGCTGTACGTATTTGGCATATGAAGGTAAGGATAAGAATCTAGTTTCTATATTTTAAAAAATGAGGCGCATGTAACACAATCATTTATAAAAACACACACAGTCGTTGGTTCGATCATTAACCATTTGAAAGCAGGCCACCCAAGCTCATGAGTCAGCAGATTGATACCAGAGATGTTAGGGAGGATAAAAACACTGATGTGGTACATCAATAGACCACCGTAAGCCATTGGATAGGCTCAATATGCATTCAATCAGTTTCTACGATGCTTGATGGAGTCGAAAGCATAGCGCATCGCTAAGGGCTTGATCACCTGTATCACCTGTAGTCCCGTTGATCGTCGAGTGACTCGAGCAGGCGCCAGTAAGTCTTCCATTTTTTCCCTGTCGCGTGCAAGAGTAGCCCAATGGGTTCTGCTCGCTATAGGAACTCGTCGAGCATCATATTTTTCTTCAAGGCTCTTTGTGAAGAACTCTTACCATCGGGTCGGTGGTCTTCCCTGCAGTGCGTTTGACATCCCAAGGAATCCAGTCACTAACGGCTCTTGTCCCTCGGTTGTCATTCATACGCATTACGTGTCCGGCCCACCTTATCTTCGATTGTCTGGCGCACAGAACGGCATCTTTGATTTCTGATCGTCGACGCAGATCGGAGCTTCGGATCCCTTCCCTTACTTGTGTGGAACGAGATACTTCTAGCATCGCCCTTTCGACTGCGCGTTCGATAACGCTGAATGATTCTTCATCCTGCTTACGCAGCGACCAAGTTTCTGACGCATACGTTAGGGCAGGAAGTACCGTTGAGTCGAAAAGCTGGGCACGGAGTCAGGTGTTCTTTGTTCTGTTCACTACATCCTCGATTCTCTTGAAAGCACCCCAAGCCGCTCGTTTCCTCCTGCTCAGCTCTGGAGCTAGGTCGCTCATCATATTGATTTCCCGACCTAGATAGATATACTGGAGCATTCGGAGATATTCGTTCCGTTGAGCATTAATGGGGCATGCGAAACCAATCCGTTCTTCAGGAACATCGTTTTTGTGAGATTTAGTTGAAGACCAATCTTTCCACGGACTTTATCAAAGTCGGTAAGCATACGTTCCGCTTGGCTAATGTTTGGTGTTATAAGGACGATGTCATCAGCAAAGCGAAGATGGTGTAACTGCCGACCATCGATTTTCACTCCCATATTATCCCATTCCAGTGTTCGCATGACGTTCTGGAGGGTGGCGGTAAATAATTTTGGCGAGATGGTATCGCCTTGCCTAACTCCTCTTTTGACGTCAATGATAATATCGTCGTAGAATGGTGATACGTTGATTGTGAAATTATTGTACAGCTCACGAAGAATCTTTATGTACTGAGTAAGGACTTCTTGACTATCCAGGGCTTCCAAGACTGCTTCTATCTCGACTGAATCAAAGGCCTTTTGTAAATCGATGAAAGTGAGACAAAGCGGTCTTTTGTACTCTCGCGATACTTCGATGAGCCTTGTTACCGTGTGGATGTGGTCCATCGTACTAAATCCTTTTCGAAACCCTGCCTGCTCACATGGCTGTCCTTCGTCCAGTGTTCTGTCAATCCTGTTTAGGATGTGAAAATTTTGTAGACGAGAGACAGCAAGCAGACTGGACGATAGTTGCCGATATCGTGTAGGTCACCCTTCCTGAATAATAACACGGTCTTGCTGGTCTTCCACTGTGTAAGGGAAGTGCATTCAGGCAGGTAACGTGTGATGAGCCGAGCCAGTGTGTTTACGAGGACTGGTGGAAGGTTCTTCAGGTGTTCTGGTCTTTTCCTGTCCGCACCTGGTGATGTTCGATTCTTCACCGACGAAATGGCATGTCGGATTTCAGAAGGGGAGAACCGGTTGTACAACATATCCATCCTCCTTTATTTCATATGACGGAAGGTGGACGTGGCTATCGAAGAGAGCCGAGTAGTATTCGTGAATAATTTTTCTCCATTGCCTTTCTGGACGCTGTAACTGTTCCATCTGCGCACCCGAGTGCAATTATTTTAGTCTTGTAATTGGCGAAGCTTCGGCGGGCTTTGCGAATGCTTTTCCCAGCCCTCTGCAGCTTCGACCATTAGTGCTGCTCTTCTCTCTTTAAGATCTCCTTTTTATCGCCTGTCTGCATTGTTTTGCAAGTTCGGACGTTAGTTCGCGGTTGCCTGCAGCTCGTGCTATTCCACGCTGGCGTATCAGCTCGAGTGTTTCTGGAGACGGACGTCTCTTGGTGACTTTCGAACTCTCGGCTTTCATAGCGCTAACGTGAAGATGTTGAATGAGCCGCATCGTATTCTTCGTCGATGTTATCGACAACGGCATCTTCCCAACAGCCGACTAGTGAATTGAATAAGTCCCAGTTTGTGGTGGTTCTGGGACATCTCGGGAGTTCGCTTTTTGAATTTAGAGGCTTTTTCTCCTCTTCGCGAGAAATAGAATCTTGCACGAAGGTGACGGTGGTCTGATCTCGTGTAGAATTTTGGGACAACAGCGACATCGGTTAGGCAAAACCTTCTATTTACTATTATGTGGTCTATTTCGTTATGGTACTCTCCATTGGGAGACTTCCACGTCCAGCGCTGAGGGCGGGGGCTTCTGGGAATTGTGAGTTACCATGGATTGTCTTGGTCGCCATGATAAACTCAGACAGCCGCTCACCCCTGTCCGTTCCATTCTAATCCGTGGGTCCCAATGTGACGTTCTTCGGACGTTTTTCTTGGTCCAATCTTGGCATTGAAATCTCCAATAATGACCTTGAACAATCTGTGATCTTCTCTGTAGAACTTCTGCAAGTCCACATAGACATGCTTCGACTTCTTCTTCGTCATAGTTTGATATCGGCGCGTAAACGACGAAGATTGTCGAAGCCAGAATTGATCCACACCTCCTTAATCATAAACGTCCGATTCGGATTGTAAGTTGTTCAAATGAATCGATGTTCATGGACAAACCCTTGTTGACGAGAACGCCGACCCCGCCAACTCCTCTACTGTCGCATGTTCCGAAGAACAGTTCTTCTCCGGTGTCATAGACGGCGTTGAAAGGCTGGCGTCTTCTCGTCTCGGCCAGGCCGATGACGTCGTACTTTATCCTTCTTGCTTGCATGAGCAAGTCTTCTATCGAGGACTCGGATGCAAGTGTGGGGGGCATTGTAGGTACAGAACGTCACCGTAGTTCTTTGAAATCCAGGCAGCTTCCATTGGCCCTGAGATTTTAGCAGCCTCTCGGTACGCTTCCTACCCAACGCTGCGAAATTGGGGGCTCTTTCGGGGTTAGGGGGAATGAGGCCCGTTTTTTTCACTGTGTTTAGCTTTTTGATACCCACGTATAGCTTGCTGGGCTCTGAACGTGGGGGGCTAGGGTATACTCACGGGTAGCTTGCCAGGCGCTCCCAGAGTGGATATGGAGCTTATTTGTTGGAGGCGACTCCTAACCGCCTCCCGTATACTTCTCTGTCACTTGATTTCAGGTTTTTGGCCGAATTGACTCGTAGAATACAATCAGCATAAACCAGAGCGCACCCACACACGCGCGCATGAATACTGAATAGGCCTCGTAAACATAGAAAGTATGTGCCAAATCGTCGAAGAAAGGAGTCCATCCCCTGGATCCACCTGCGTCTCAGGGAAGCAAAGGTCGCTTTTGGTCCGCGATTAACCCCCTATCCGCCACGTGGGGACGCGCCACGTAGCCTGGCCACTAACCGGCGATCCGTGGATGAGAGCTTGATATGGAACAATTTATCCTTTTTATTCTTTATCGAAGAAATTACTCAAATTGTTTCGTGCCCGTTAGGGTTTACCTGGTGATGTCCATGCAAAATACCTAGTCTATTTCGTATTAGATGATGTAAAACTTTCTCCTCTAAACATAGTTGCATTGCTTCGAATTGCAACTCAGGTAGCATGCTTTTTTTGCACCTTTTTCAACAATTTGAACGATGCAGAAAAATTTGAAGCAGCTGTTTTCAGGTGAAAAAAGCCTAGTGGTAGCCATGGTGGCGTCAGACAGCCATCGACCGCAATATATAACGTTCGATTGGTTAAAGCTCTATACAGAGAACATGAATGACTTCTGCTCTTTTATGAAAGAAATTTATGAGAACAATGGTTGACATAAATAGGTTAAAACCGACTGTTCAAAATAACTTCCTGTGTTATGTGGGTTAGGAGGTAGATATATTGCAAAATGAAAAACGTGGTAGCAGAGGTGAGCTTCAAAGCCTTAAAGGGGTTTCGAAACCCACTTGAGGCTCCGAGTTTTGCTCACATCTCAGCGTCCTTGTGGTTGTATGTCACATAATATCCTTCCATGAAAAAAGGATGCACACTAAATGAAAGTTAAACATATTACAGAATAGCTTAGAAAACGGCTTTTCTTAAACCTCAAGAAGAATAACGATTACTTTTCTCCATGACTGAGACGACAGGCGGTTGGTACAAAAAACTTATCTAGCAGACGTATCGGCACCTTTACCTACTTCAGAGCTGTCACAAATCAGCTGTTATTTCGCATCTAATTTCCCGTCTGAAGAAAGCTTTTTGTTCTTCGACAAATTAATTTATTCGTGTTTCTTTAGATATGGTGCTCTTTGACACATTTCCTAACAACAGTTCACGCCCTTTTCTGCATTTTCGGTTTTCTCTTAAGTTTAATGCTATGAGAAAAAACGAGGTGAAATGCTGCAAATCCGGACGAATTCTTAGGTATAGATAATAATGAAACAACCAAAAAGCATTTATAACTGATCGATAAGATCGATGTTGGCTTCAATGTGGAAGATATGAATATGTTAAGAGCAATTCATTCACTTAGCCGAAATTGATGCATATAGTATCCATATCGATTACTAGTTGAGGAAGAGATTACAACCGTAATGAACCTATCCGTAATGATATTTTAGAATTTCCTTAAGGAAAGTGATCTAACTAAACATCTTTATGGTATACAACCTCATTTAAACGTTTCAACGTTGCTGGTTCGAGGTCTTTGTTATGTGAAGAGGTAGATAGTTTCGTCGTCCCAGCTGGATCACCTAGGTAGAAAAGGTTCTAGTTATGAAGGAAAAAATGGAGTTTTAATAATGTCACACAGTGCGTCGTTTTCTTGTTCAGCAATCGCGAGGTTGTCATATAGCATACATTTACTTGCATAGAAAACACAATACGATACAACAGTAGCTGACGTTTCGGCAGTATCGCCTTCTTCAGAGCCTGGAAGGGCATACTGACATACAATTTACTAGGCTTAACGCTTCAATAACACTTACTACATGATCAACAGCTTTTCGAAACCCTCACCGCTTTTTTCGTGACTTCCAATGAAGAAGACTGGAACAGCTGATTATAGTCGCATATGGTTGATGACTGCACCACCCCACATCAGAGATTGATTCGAAGATACGGGGGTCAGGTCGCGTGTGACCTCTGCGCATTCCTCCCTGCAATTCATTGTGGGGTTTTTGGCATTTATCCAAAAAGCCTCAAGAAGTTTGCGAGTTGGTGTTTTGGCATCCTGTGCGATGATATCGACTTTAACTTCAAAATCGTCTCTACTATGCTTTTGTAACCTATGCGTGCCTAGTTTCGCATGTTTTCGAACGATGTTCTCAAAACCCTTGTCCACTATCACGATAGAAAGTATATCTCTTCACAGCTGCGCAAAAATGTGGTGTGCGAGAAACTAGAGAATTAATAAATTCAAAGACCATTAGACTATCAGTTAGTGATAAAGGCGGAGAGTTCGTAGTTATTCCTCGGCAGTTAGATGTTAAGATAACGGAGGTGATGTTACCCTTTATCTCCCGTCGTCTGGAAAAGGAATACAAAAGACAATACCGATAACTTAACATCATCTGTTATTTCGCATTTTAATTTAATTTTATATTTTAAGTAGATCGACTAACATGTCCCGTTTTATACTTACTTATTAAAACACATAAGTTAGTATCAGCTGATGATCTCACGTCTATCAATCCACTCTGCTACAAGGTTAGACCCATTACCAGCTGTGTAGACGGGCCAACGGATAGAATAACATGGTTTCTAGGCCGAATACCTAACCAACTGCTTAGCCATATTCCAGCTCACCTCACGAATACCCAAATGTTCCTAGAACGGTAACGCGTTTCCTACCAATGCGTACGTGATGGAGTCATTCGAAGTTTCCGCGCTGTACATCAACGAATCGAATGACTCCGCAACGCAAGCCATCCACGAGCTTCTTGTTCAACATGAAGGAGGAATACACATGCATGGCTTGTCTATTCAGCAGCTTATGGTTCTCCTAAAATAGTGCCTAAGCCGCTCGCTCTTCAGGCGGTCTAGGAAATATTACGCGCAAATGCGAGGGCTGGCAATGGGACAGCGGTTGGCACCAACTTTCGCCATTGCGTTCATGTCTAGAACAGAAGCCCCGATCATCGATCTCCGGCCGCTACTCTACTGCAGATATATAGATGACTGTTTTGTCATCTTCTGTACTCAGGAGGAGATGGACAAATGCTTTGAATTGTTGAATGAGCAGTCTGAGTACACTAAATTCACCCGGGAGAAACTGAAAGATACCCGGCTTCCATTTCTTAACGTTCAAATCCACTTATCAAGCAGCGGTTATATGACAAAGTGGTACCGAAAACCAACTAACAAAAAACATCCTGGTTCATTTCCTCTCCTCCCACCCTTCACACACGAAGAGGGCGCTTGTGAAAAAAC
This sequence comes from Angiostrongylus vasorum, assembly GCA_018806985.1. Taxonomy (NCBI): domain Eukaryota; kingdom Metazoa; phylum Nematoda; class Chromadorea; order Rhabditida; family Metastrongylidae; genus Angiostrongylus; species Angiostrongylus vasorum. Next base: position 8,877 of record JADANN010000351.1, on the reverse strand, counting down.
ATGTTTCGAACAGCCACCTCTGTGTGCACAACCAGGGAACTAAAGGAAGAATCGCGCGACTTGGCTCGCAAATAGCCATCTCCAATGGCTACGAAGTAGTTACCGCACGAGATAAGTTTGAAAAGGAGAGCGACGCGCCCAAGCGAAACACTTGGCCAAAAGGAAGTCCCGTTTACGTTGCCCTTTATTAGCGATGAAGTAAGCGTATCTATTAAACGATGCTTTAAAAAGGGCAGGTCTAGAGGAATCGGTAGCGATAGTTGAAATACCACCGGAGACTCTACGTCGTCAGTTAGTTCGTAACCACTTATACGATCGTCTATGTGAACCAACAAATTGCGTAATTTGCCCTTACGGCAGGTAGGGTGATTGCATGAGTTCAGGTACGATAAAATCTCTTGTAATGATTGCGGAGATGAATACATTAGCGAAACGGGCAGACTCTTGTGTATTCGTATAAAAGGACACCTAGATGGCAAACGAAAAGCAAGACAAAGTACCCCACTAGGCACGCATAGGATACAAAAGCATAGTGGAGAAGGTAAGGTCAATATCGTCGCACAGGAGACTAAAACACCAACGCGCAAACTTCTTGAGGCTTTTTGGATAAATGCCAAAAACCCCACAATGAATTGCAGGGAGGAATGCGCAAAGGTCACACGCGACCTGGCCCCGTATCTTCGAATCAATCTCTGATGTGGGGTGGTGCAGTCATCAACCATATGCGACTATAATCAGCTGTTCCAATCTTCTTCATTGGAAGTCACGAAAAAAAGCGGTGAGTGTTTCGAAAAGCTGTTGATCATGTAATTGCCATAGAGTTTTTCGTCTTTTTGTAAGTGTTATTGAAGCGTTTGGCCTAGTAAATTGTATGTCAGTATGCCCTTCCAGGCTCTGAAGAAGGCGATACTGCCGAAACGTCAGCTACTGTTGTACTGTATTGTGTTTTCTATGCAAGTAAATGTATGCTGTATAATAACCTCGCGATTGTTGAACAAGAAAACGACGCATTCATAGTCCTATGCCGAGGTTAAAAGAAAGTCGAACCTGGTAAATGTCACACAGTTTTTAGCAGCTTTAATTAAACGGCTAAGTTTCTTAAAATATAAAAATGACTGAAAAAATAAATAATTGGCGTTTGAATTAAACCAACTTTAACAATTAACAGCTAGTTAAACCAACCAACCAAATCAACTCGATAAATATTGATTAATAATTGTGAAGAAGACAAAGTCCCCATGTTGCAGTCGAATCCACACATCAGTTAGAGAACCTTCGCGGATGGTGGATACGAGGAAATCCATCGAATTAACGAAGCGCTAGAGCCCATAGAATACTCGAAGTAGAATAACATGAATAAACAAATTAAATTCCTTTATATTGGGTTTCCAGGGGATGATACAGTGCTTGGGCAAGCATAAGAGCTAAAAAAGCATTCCTGGGTTACTTAGTTATATAATTTCTAATGGCGTCGGCTAACGAACGCGAAAATAATAATTTTGAATATAACCAAAAAGAAATTACTAACTACTGCTAAGCAGTCGGGAACGGTAAGCCCTCAACAAATTCGAGGCAACCTATTCGGGTAAAGATTAGGTAGAACTGTTCGGAGAAATTCATGATTATGAGAGAAGTCAGGGCTTGCCAAAAGTGAGAAAAATGGGGCTGAAGACAGTAAGCGAAGAGACGAACTCAGCGAAGAACTACAACGCCAGGGACTATTCGCTTCGCGCATAAAAGTGCTAGCAAGTCGCAACTTTTCGGTCACTTTTCTCCACAAGTTGCCCATTCCCATAACGACTTCATTTCCGGGTATTTCGAGGACAGGTTGCAATTCTAGATATCGCTCTTGCAGAACTTTTTGCGAGCATGTCTAATCCTACAGATGGAAAAATTTCCTTCAAACCTACCACATAAATAAGACGTGTAATAAAGCAACCACATGAGAGCTCCCTCTCAAGGTCTTTCCCTGTCACTAATCACTCTATAAAACATATGAGTAGAGCTAAACTGAATCTTACTGGTAAAAAAAAACAGATGGAAAGTCACATAAGTGCGAAATCCAAAGAAGCAGAAGCCCGCAGCTTCGTCACCAATCTGGCAGTGGATTCATAAAAAATGGAAAGCCACGCTAAACGGCGCTAGAGCCCGCTAAGTGTCGAATGTGAAACTTCAGAGCTGAGTCTTTTTGTTGACATCAGAGGCATATGTTAGTTTTTCAGCAAAAACTCCATAAGATTGATTTAAATTGAGGTAATTTTTCCCATTACCTAGGTTCAATGAGCAATATCCATGTGGGGTTTTCTGTAACCGCCGCTAATTTTTTTGATAACTGGCGTACGTGATGACTCGACAACTTCAAAAAGGTCTAGAACAGTTTTCGCTCTGTCGCTGCAACACTGCGTAGAATGATTGTAAACTACTGCTCTTATATTAAGAGTTTCAAATTGAAATATACGAAGATGCGAATAGAAACTAAACGAAATACTCGTCCCTTAAATCGCTCTATTCCTCGAAATACAAATGCCAACGAAGAAAATATGAAAGATAGAGCTCTCGGCGCTGATCAATCCCTGAGAGATGCTCCATGCATTCTACTTCAATAATCATCGTTTAGAGGTGATCGAATGCATATTTTTGACTTTTATAATGACTCGCGATGACCTAGCGATGTATCGAGCCGGTGCTGCTATCCTCCCAAAGCAAGTCTAGTACCAATTTGCCCACCCCCAGAGGATGGAAGGCTTGCTGAGCCACAGGCGCGGAATCGATCCCTGTGTATGTTGCAGGGCACATCCGACCACTGCGCCACACGCCCCTTCATTCGTAGCAGGATAGGGAGAACTGTTGGAGATTGGTTCCAGTTGTTTTAATTTGAATTGATAAAATTACTGTAGGCATTTAGAAGTTTTTTACAGCTTATGTTGAGTATAGATCGGCGTTTTTTTTAAATGTTCGTATTACTTTTGTAGATGTCGCACAACTATTTCAAAATTGCCATCGAAGTTGTTTATTGTAAGAAGGAAATCCAGGAAATGCAAACTGTGAAAAGAGTGCCTTAACGTAGTGATTGTGATCAAAAAAGTATTGTAAGTACTGGAGCTCACATGTGAAGAATGTAAGGACTGATCATTGCATGTGGGGCACTTCCCAAAGCGAAAATTCCACCAAAAAAAGGTTACTGTGACTGTTCGGTGGTCTGCAGCCGGACTAATTCATCACGGCTTTTTGAATCTGGGCGAAACGATTACGTCAGAGAAGTATTGCCAAAGATTCGACGAATGCGCCATAAACTCCAACAACAACGACCGTCGATAGTCAACAGAAAAAGACCAATCCTTTCTTGACGAAAACGCCCGGTTTCACGTTGCGGAACCAGCGGCGCAGAAGTTGAGCGAGTTGGGCTAAGAAATTTTTGCCTCACCGCCATATTCATCAGACCTCTCGCCAACCGACTATCACTTCTTCAAGCACCATAACAATTTCCAGAGCGTGAAATGCTTCACTAACCACGATATTAAATTTTGTTGGCAAAAAATGATTAAATTTAAAGGTTTTCATTTTAACTGACAAAGTTTTGTTTGAAGCAAGTTATGACATTGTAAATAATGTTGTTAAGAACTCCAATGATGCTGAGATATTTGCAAAACTCCGTACCGCAGGTGTCTGCGGTGGTGAACGAACGCGCTATTGTCCTTTCCGGGGAGTAACGAGTTCACCACTACACCATGCGGATCCTTCGTTTCGCCTGTCTCTCAGGTAGTTCTATCGATCTTTTGCCATCAGCAATCACTCGCCAGCGGGATTGTTCTGGGGAGCCCAAATCGGCAACGAACACAGTTAAGCTGAGGCTGTAGTTATAATCACAATCTTAACCTTTTTAATTACTGCCTATTCTTTTTAACGGTAGGGTGTATTGCGAAATATAACTTCGATGATGCTGAGATATTTGCAAAACTCCGACCGCAGGTTTCTCTTAAGAACGCTTATTTATTTCTGAACAATCTAATATCACTTAAGACACGGATGACAATATCTCGGTATTAGAGCTCATAACAACTGAAGACTTAGCACAACATATAAAGTGCGTATAAGTGTACTGTATGGTGCAACGTAGACAAGGCAGCTTTTTTTGTCGATTTTCTATCCATACTTTTTTGTTGCAATGGTGTCATCAGAATCGAAAAGAAGTTTTGCTGTCTACTGATTGTGAAAAAAGTCAATCTTCTTCGCTCGATGAAGGTTTGGCCTCAAGAAGTGTTCAGCTTTTCAGCTCTGTTCGATCATAGACAGATGTCCGCTGGTAGTCGACCTACTTTTTCGTCTCACAAAGGTTATCAAATTTTCATTGCAGAAAAAAGCAAAAAATTCTGATCTCTTGCATAGAAGCGTCGGATTTTACGAATTTCTATTTTGTAGTACAGTTGATACTTTCCTGATATGTGTTTAAATTGTCAAGCTCACACGAGGTTGTTAGTAAGCTTTTATATGGCTAACGTTTCGACGTCTAAGAAGTTGAAGGCGAAGACGTCGAAACGTAAGCCGAATAAAAGCTTTGTAACAACTTCATGTGAGCTCTACAATTTAAACACTTGTTGATTAGCCATACCGAGGTTAAAGGAGAGCCAGTTCTGAAAAATGGTTGCACTTTCCTGGTACTCGAGCGTTTCAGGATCCAATACTTGTTCTCATTAAACTTAAACTTTACCGGCTGAGCATATTTTTTATTCTTGCCATGCTGAGAGAAACCTAGCAAAACGATCACAAATTACAATACCCTGCCGTGAAAATTCTAGTAGGCAGGAAATAAAAGAAGTTAACATTGTGATTTCAACTACAGCCTCATCTTAACTGGGTTCAACGCCAATTTAGGGCTCCCCAGTTCAATCCCGTTGACAGGTGATTGCTGATGGCAGTGATCGATAGAAGTAGCTGAGAAACAGGCAGAAACGAAGGACACGCATGGTGAGGTGATGAACCGAAAAGCTTTGTAGCCTTTTCGTTCCCCACCGCGGACACCTGCTGTCCGGAGTTTCGCAAATATCTCAACATCATTGTGGTTGTATTCCACATAATACCCTGTCGTGAAAATTGTAGTAGGCAGCAAATAAAAAAGTTAACATTGCGATCACATAATTCACGAACAAGCTGACGTTTCGACGGATTTCGCCTTCCTCAGAGCCTGGAAAGGTCAAGTTGACAGCAATCTATTTGGCCAAACACCTCCATAACCAAACGGAGAAAAACGCTAAACCTAGATTTCAATCACATTGAACACAAAATAGCTTTTTGCACACTCACCGCTTTCTATGAGTCCTTCACTGAGTATGTCGCGTGGACACCAGCCGCACAGAGTTCACATGGAAGCGTAATGTGCCCCTCTCACCAAAATAAGAGGCTTATATATTGTCCAATATCACGCGTGATAATGAGGCATTCTTCCCTGCGGTTCATTTTCGGATTTCTGGAAATTGATCCAGAACGCCTCGAGAGTTTTGCGCGCTTGTGTTCTCGATTCCCTGTGCGAGTAACGTGACACTGTACTTTCAAGGTCCTCCGTCGTTATGTCTCTGGGTCCTATGCGTGCCTAGTGGGGTATTTGGTTTACGTTTGCCGACTAGGTGTTCTTTTTATGCGGACACAGAGTGGGTCTGCCTGTTTCGCCAATGTATTCGTCTCCGTACGCCTTACAGGAGATCAGATAAACTGTACCCGAGCTCATGCAATCATCGTCTCTACCATTAGGGCAAATTATGCATCAGGGCAAAAAAAAACCCAGAGATGAAACGCAAAATAGGTGAAACGAACAACACCAAGTAGGGGTCCTACCAATAGCACCATTTCCTCAGCCGTTCTTTAGGCAATAAGAGCCCAGTAATGAAGTTGATGCTAAATTTCGGATATTTACGAATGAAACTTTCAAAGTCCTTAATCACTATCGCGCGAAAAGATACAGCTCCAACCACACTGAAGTGCAAAAATGTGGTATGCGAGAGGTACGAGAGCTGATAAGGTTGAAAACCATAAGGCTATCGGTTAGTGATAAGGGTGGAGAGTTTGTCGTGTATCCCTATCAGTTAGATGCTGAGGTAAATACCGAAAATTGAACCACGAATGTGTCAAAATGGCAAGGGCTGCTGGTTTAAAACCATCAGTTATCTCTCAACTAAACGTTGAGTTACCAACATGTCCCGTCTTGTACTTGCATATAAAAACTCATAAGCTAGTATCCAGCGATGATCTTGCGTCTACCGATCCATCATTGTTTAAGGTTAGACCAATCATTAGCTGCGTGGACGGGCCTAAGGATAGAATAACGTGGTTAATAACCCTAATACTTACCCAGTAGTTAAAGTATATTCCAGCCCATCTAACGAACGCCCAAATGTTTCTGGATTGTCTACGTACTGTGCAGCCCAACAACGCATACGTGATGGAGTCCTTCGACGCTACAGCCCTTTATACAAACGTGTCGAATGACTCCGCACTGCAAGCCACATTCGAACTCCTTATACAACAAGAAGGAGAAATAAACATGCACGGATTCAAGATAGAGCAGTTGATGGCACTCTTAAAAAGAATGCTTGAGCTGGTCAACCTTCACATGGTCATTACCGTCAGACCACCACTATTCAATTCTCAACATCACGAAATTATACGGGAACCACCTTGCACTAGCATTGATGGACGATGAACAGCAAATGGCATGACAAATGACTTGATTCGCTCACGACACATCTCATACACTGACATCTCGATAGTGATCATGAGTATCTCCAGTATTCGTCGAAAAAGTAGGACCCTCTGGAGATAAATATGCGTTTTTTTCTTGCAAACAAATCAGTAAGCAGCACCGTTGAGCAGCAGAAAGTACCTAATTTGACTAAGCATGTCCTATGTACAGCAAAGATCATATTAAAAGGATAAAGTTCTCGGCGTTGATCAATCCCTGCAGGATGCGCCTTGCATTCAACTTCATTAAGCATCGTTTGGAAGTGATTGAATGCATATCTGGCCTTTACAATGACTCGCAGTGGCCTGCCGATGTATCGAGCCCGTGGTCCTATCCTGTGCTTCTAGATACGTCTGATTGCCGACTCCGGAGGGATGGAAGGCTTAGTGGGCCATGGGCGCGGGGATCGATTCCACGTGTGTTGCAGGAAGCCTGTCTCCGACCACTGCGCCACACGTGCCCCTTAGATCACAATAACAAATGAAAACATCGGAAATGAAACCCCCAATTTGACAAAGCCGTATGCTCAGAACACAGAAATGTTCCAAATATTTTAGTCAGGTGTGTGTTTTGGTAACAAAACGCGTATTAAGATTCAGTACAATTGCTGGGACGCTGTTATATGAATACCAAATAGTTAAAAAGATTTAGTCGGATTAGCGGCTCGCCTTTGCCCTGTGCCAAGCGAGGGCTTTTCGGTGATTAGCACTCACAGTGCAGGACGCCTCAAACTTGGGTGAATTAAGCGGTTTATATACATAGTATTTACACGACAACGCAATTAGACTAGAAATGTATGTGCAATAAATTGCGAGTAATGTGGTTGATATAAAAAGGTTAAACGAGAGACAATTAACATGCTATAGGAGAAACGAAAGATATGTGAGGATTATATGGTGCTGAAATGAGCGCTTAGGAGATTAAGCCCTCATAAAGCTTAAGAGAGAGTAGTCTAATATAGCTGACGTTGCAAGGATGTGCAGTGACAAAGCTTACGAATGAATACAATTGTTCAGTTTAACAGTATGAGAATAAGGGGTTAATACGCAAGCTGGCTTCAGCTTTTCGAAGAGGTTGCCGTGGCTAAGCACGAGTAATGATGCATTGGATATACAAGCATTAGATTCGAGGTGTAAAATAGATTACAGTCAAGTCAATTGGATGATGAGCAAACATTATGGCTTCTAGCGGAGTTATTAAGGTTTAACATGGTTCAAGAAGGTGTAAATACTATGTAATTCATGTTCCAGTACGATGAGACATGGGTACGCGTTGATGACGTGATAGTTTAGCCAAGAGGTGCACGGCTACAGCAAGCCGAGATTGGTGAAGCAATAGCATGAGTCTTTATTTAACAATATTCCCACCTAATCAAACGGAATCAGTTACGAAAGAAGGAGATTAGGCTGGAGAAAGGGATGATAAAGAAGAACGACGGTGATGTCCATGTGATGTCAAAAGACAAATGGCCGTGATAAGAGGGGTGGCTAGATCCAAGTGAGTGGCGTGGGTCGCGGGGGTAGCGCCACGGGTCGCAAGGTCTCGCCTCTAAGCAATGCATCGTGGCTGGTATTATGCCCGCTGGTGTATCTGATGGTTACATTTGCCGTACTTACTGGCGTGCTCAATGGTTAGGATGGGGTATGAATGTAGGGCACTCGGCACCATCCCACGTTTTTGCATTTCAGTGAGGTTAGAGCAGTATCTCTTTGCACGATAGTGATTAAGGACCATGAAAGCTTCATTCGTAAAGGGCCGAAATTTAACGTCAACTTCATTATTGGGCCCTTGTTGTCTAAAGAACAGTTGAGGAAATGGTGGTACTGGCAGTGCCTTTACTTGTTGTTGTTCGCGCCTACTTAGCGCTTCATCCCTAGCTTTTTGCGGAGTCTATTTTGAAGTTCATGCAAACTACATGTGACCCTACGCAAGGTTACCTTAGAAATAGGTTCAGATGGTGAGAAACTCGGTCCCAATTCTATTAACGAGCGCGCACCGTCAGGTAGAGTCATGCCTCCTAACACGGTTAGCCTTGAATTTCTTTGTACATTATTTATCCTACTATGACTCGTTCGATGTTCGTTGGCGGTGTTTCTTTATGCTCTTGAAGCCGTGTTATGCGATTTACTCAAAAGGTCTTCGGA